>CM031566.1:15008178-15393619 GCA_018467065.1 Ephestia elutella
GCACTGAAATATTTCATGTATGTATTGTATGGATTGTTTATTAGACGAGAGTGGGCAACGTCGGCCTGCACCTGGATATTCGTCAGCGTGTTGTAAATCAGGTTGTGGACCAAGATGTGGGACTCAGCCGGGTTGAACGCGCTCCGAAATCTTCAGTCGCGGCAAAGTCGGCCTGCACATGAGAATGAGTCACAGAGCGACGAAATGTTTAGTTTGTAACCGTGGCGCCTGTGGTTCTTTTAAGATAGACTTTTAAACATATTGTGATAACTTTTTCCTCTAAATTCTAAAGGCCCCTCTTTTGTCGGGATAATTTTTGTTTCGGTTTTGATTTGGAATTTTTATACATCATTTCATCCATTTCTTTCACTCATTTAATTTTCTTTTTAAAATAACAAGCAAATTCATGTATTTCTTATTTTACCTGTTAATATTCCTTTCCTGTTGTTAATTTTTCTTTCTTTTATTTTTATTTCTTTGGTGTGTCCAAATAATTTTTTGTTAAAGGACATTGGTCAAATTTTTTTAGTTCAAAAAATTATACTCGTGTTTTAAGCAGTGATTCTTTTATTTTGAAACCCAAGTTTCACTGCAAAAATGGCGCCCGATTTGCGGAAAGAATCCTGGTTTTTACCTGTTTTTTACCTTTTATTACTTTTCTTGAATTATTATTTTTTTTTTGTTGTTTTTGTGGGACGGTGACCGTTTACCGGTCGCGGTTTTCCATCCTGTGATTTTCTGTTTTAGCCTGCCGAAGCTGCCCGACGATTCTCCTTACTGTGGATTATTCACATTTAATTGATGGCTTTAGAGTCTGGAGGTTATATTGCGGTACGGTGTTGCATCGGGTTGCTCTGGTTCTTGCATTAAATTGGCTACTGCTTACACCCCGAATTTCTTAATGTACGGTCGCGAGTTGTCGATGATTCTGCAGCGTGTTGAAAATCAGACTGTGGACCAAGATGTGGGACTCAGTCGGGTTGAACGCGTTTCTAATCTTTAGACGCTTCGTGCTCCACGCTTTGTTCAGTGCCGCGTGCTTAGACGAGTATCCCCGCAGGTTTTCGTGTTGGCGGATACGGATTCGGAGCACGTCGGTACTTATCATATTAAGGACATTCTCAAATAATTTTTTGCTTAATCCGTTTTCTTATATTTTTTTCAAAATTCTAAAATATTCACATTATTTACCTGGCTATGACAACCTGGATAATTCGACAGCGTGTTGAAAATCAGGTTGTGGACCAAGATGTGGGACTCAGCCGGGTTGAACGCGCTTCGAATCTTCAGACGCTTCGTTAGGTATACTCGTATGACCAAGTCTCTTATTCATAGGGATAGCAATAAGGATTAGTATTTCGTTTAGTTTTTCGGTTAGCATTTGGTTGCGTTTTGCTGTTTGTTGGTTTTGTGTAGGTATCTTGTCCGGATTTTGTTTTAGTTGTTCGGTTGTTATGTTTTATTGGTTGTTTGTTGTGGTTTGTTTGTTTGTCTTGTTGGTTTGTTTGTTTGTTTGTTTGTTTGTTTGTTTGTTTGTTTGTTTGTTTGTTTTGCTTTGTTGTTTTTTTTGTTTGGTAGGGAGATGCTGTAGCGTTACACCGCTACAAAGACAAGTCTATTTTAGTTTGTGATTCTATTTCTACGCAAGCTTTTTTTCTGTGTTCTTTCTTTATGATAAGTTTTTTGAAATTGAAATTTTGGTTGGTTCGATTTTTTTTGACGGGCTGTCAATTGGGTAAAAAAATTGAGATTTTTTTAGAGAGTTGATTTTCCTTTTGATGTTTTTATTCAGAATTAAATCTTTAATGTGCTTTTATTATTCTTAACATACAAGTATCGATCTCTAGCAATGAAGTTTATGGTAAAAACTTCAGGGTGGGGAATGCACAATAGAGGCTTTCCCAACGACATCTATTTTGGATATCAAACGACAGATTTCTTCACATCTGAAGATTCCAATTGAAGATCAAAAGTTGACGATCAGACCGTTCAGGGGTATCCTATTAAAAATGGGACGAAGTTGAATCTAGTTGTCAAAAAAACCAGAAGGATTATATGAAGTGGCACTGAAATATTTCATGTATGTATTGTATGGATTGTTTATTAGACGAGAGTGGGCAACGTCGGCCTGCACCTGGATATTCGTCAGCGTGTTGTAAATCAGGTTGTGGACCAAGATGTGGGACTCAGCCGGGTTGAACGCGCTCCGAAATCTTCAGTCGCGGCAAAGTCGGCCTGCACATGAGAATGAGTCACAGAGCGACGAAATGTTTAGTTTGTAACCGTGGCGCCTGTGGTTCTTTTAAGATAGACTTTTTAAACATATTGTGATAACTTTTTCCTCTAAATTCTAAAGGCCCCTCTTTTGTCGGGATAATTTTTGTTTCGGTTTTGATTTGGAATTTTTATACATCATTTCATCCATTTCTTTCACTCATTTAATTTTCTTTTTAAAATAACAAGCAAATTCATGTATTTCTTATTTTACCTGTTAATATTCCTTTCCTGTTGTTAATTTTTCTTTCTTTTATTTTTATTTCTTTGGTGTGTCCAAATAATTTTTTGTTAAAGGACATTGGTCAAATTTTTTTTAGTTCAAAAATTATACTCGTGTTTTAAGCAGTGATTCTTTTATTTTGAAACCCAAGTTTCACTGCACTATATTATGTTGAAATTGTTACGGAATTGCTTAATAAATAAAATAAATAAATACAACAGTGAAAACCGCATCAAATTCCATCCAGTAGTTTTTGCGTGATGCGCATACAAACATACAGACAGACTGACAGAAAGACCAGCTAGACTCGTGTATTTCAGCTACTTTCATAGCATAATGTCATACGGATTATTGATATGGGGAAATGCAGCCGAGATAGGGAAAATATTTGTATTACAGAAAAGAGCAATTCGTTTTATGTACGGGCTAAAACGACGCGATTCTCTACGAGAGCTCTTTAAATCAATAAAAATTCTTACTGTTGCATCTCAATACATCTTCAATGTACTTATTTTCGTTAAATCCAATTTAAACCTCTTTAAAAAAATCTGCGATATACATAGTATAAACACCCGCAATAAGAATAAACTTTATACGCCCTGCTTTAGGCTTAAAAAGGTTCGGCGGTCTTTCGTGGGTCAAAGTGTAAAAATGTTTAACAAGCTCCCTGACGAGGCTATAAATTTACCGATGCAAAAATTTAAAACATATCTTAAAAATACTTTGATGAATAAAGCGTGGGTGAATTTCAACAAACGGTGATTTTTTTATGTTATCGGTGGATTTTTTTGTTTTCCTTTTTTTTATGTATTTTTGAGTTTTTATGTATTCCTTATGATATTATATATATGCATTGTTTACGACAACAACGTATCAGTCATAACGAAGGAGAAAATTGAGATCAAATTTGGTTGCCACCGATTATGTAAATTGTCCACCGATTAGATTTTCTGTCCACCGAGTATACAATCCTATCCACCGATTTGAGACGGCTATCCACCGATTTGAGAAGATTATACACCGATATAAGATTCAATATTGGAAGGTGGCCTTCTAATATTGAAAACTGTTCTGTAATATATAAGAGCCATATAGTATACTAATAGTACTTATAAATTAAATATTAACCAATCAAGAAACTTAAAAATTTTTTTTCCTTGATTGCTATTATATATGCAAAAACTTAATAAAATATTAGGAAAAAAAATTGAAATCACACCGATTTCATAAAACAAGCCACCGATAAGATAGAATTGCCCACCGATTTGATAAAGCAGTCCACCGATTTCAGATAACTGTGCTTTAAATTATAAATTTGACACCGATTACAGACATATGCCACCGATTCAAATTTTGTGGTGTTATCGATGGATTTTATGAGATCGGTGGACAAAAATGTCCACCGATGCCACCGACTTCAGAACACCGAGGTCAGAAAAAATGCACTTTTTCAAAAATTTGAAGAGATGCATAATATGTACGTTATTTTCAATAACAGTTAATTAAACTTATACTCTAACTACATGTATTGGAATCCAACAACTATGACATAACTGCTTTTTAGACTAGATAAATCAGACCACCGATCATAGGAAAAAATTGTCCGGGAGAAACTGAAATGGCTTACTTACCTTATTGGCGCGAAAACGCGACGATCTGGCGCACGTCCGTCTTGCCTACGCTTTAGCACATAACTGACGTAAAACAAAATTAGGGGCGGGGATACCTACGCGTTCTGATATGTAATGTTAGGCCTAAATTACTTTTGCCCACCGATCTCAGGACGTTTTGTAAAACAATACGTTTGTACCTGTCAGCAAAAAACTTAGCTAGTTATGTAAGAAAATATGCTTCATATTAATAATGGAACTAATATTCTATAAAAATGGATAAGTTTTTAACTGGATTTACGCATATTTGATAAATTATGAGCTTCTTTGTCTACAAGAACAGTAGAAGAACAGCCACCGATTACAGAAAATTTGGTGTTTATGTATATATTTCTACCCTCAAAAGTAGTCTCAAAAGAATTATATTTTTGCCACAAACCAATAACTATCTTATCTTAACAAAAAAAATAATTCGGTCCGCCATTTTAATTATAAACTACGAATTTCAAGAAGTACAATCGAAAAACTCGTTTGGGAAATTCACCCGCGTATTACACAATAAGTGATTATTTGAACGATAAAAAAGTTTGGTCTCTCCCTTCAACTTCGCCACTCCACACTTGATTACATTCTTTTGATATTGTGAAAAAATAACCTTACCTTTCTTTTTTAAATTTAATTACATTGACATTTAATTGTTAAACATGTACGTGTTGGCAACACCGCGGTGCACGTTCGCGTTGGAGGGGCGACGGCGAGCAGCCGACGCCCGAGCGGGCGAAATCTCTCTTCTATTCCAGCAGCGGAACGCGACGGTCGTTTATTGGCACTGTGCTTGCTCTCCCCTTTGTGTAACATTTATTTAACTTTCATAGTACATTTAACTGAATTATCCCGGAATAACTATTAAATGATTTACTGTTATAATTTAAATACTGTTACCGAGTGTTTTATCTATTTTAATGTGAAATAAAAATAGATAGTTGTCTTATATTTAACTTTACCACGCCCGCATTATATTCCGTTAATGTTCTAGTTAACATACGTGTATTGTGATCTTCAAGTGACTGAAAGTATTTATTTTTCTAAAATGTTCAAACTTGTGAATAGGGCTTCCAAATACCGGATATTTTGAATACCGGTTTCAATACCGGAAACAAATTCAAAACCGGTATTAGTACCGGAATTACGGTATTGAAGTGAAAATTCGTATTTCTTTTTCAAAAAGTTTCTTTTTTTGAAGTATTAAGCCAAAATTAAAACATAGGTCATTGTAAATATACTTTTATTCATGTACGGTTCCAACGCACATACAAATCACCCGATAAGCATTATTACACGAATGCTTATTTTTCCCTATCTATCAATCAGTTTACGATTCACCTTCGCACATCATCGCCGCGCATCGCGTTCGTATACTCACTAGCATTTAAGTATTTTCTAATTCATTTGCTTTTATCTCAGCAGCATCTATTATTTATTATCTTAGCAGCATAAGCTACTCAGGTGTTAACATACAATTCATATAACAAACTAAATCATCACAGCTTTACCTAATACAACTTTAAATATTTAAGATTTTTTAAAATTAATCATGTCGTCATCATTAATTCTTGATGTAACATACCAATTCATGGTCATTATAAGTTTTGCCTTCGTTTTCTGGTCATCTTCAAGATCAATTACTTTTTCGGTAACTAAAAATTTACTAGTAAATTTTCGGCGGCAAATGTTCATTACGTTTATTTTATGTATTTAGTTTACGTGCAGGTTATTCCAAAAATATTATAATGTCACTATTAATTATCTGTTCATGTGCATTTTTATGCGAAATAATTCCAAAATCACCGATTTAAATGGATTTGCGGTGTAATACACAATATGAAAATGTTTAAAATAGTGCAATTCTGCGTTCCAAATAGATACGTTAAGCGTCGAAGGCAGCCTCACCTTTTGGAGGTCCCGCCCATAGCGACCAACTTGATGAACAAGTCCCCGGTGGCACGCGCGATATGCATTCTGAATTTGATCGCAGATAGAATAGATATTTTCCAGTTTACTCAGTGTGAATTTACAAAGGTTGTTATTTATGTAAAAATATATGTTTTAAATAATGGGTATACATGTTCTTTTCTATTGTATTGGGTAAACCTGTAAAAATGCTATAAGTTTAAAGAAAAAAAACATTAAAAAAAAATCGGTATTAAAACCGGTATTGAACTTCAATACCGGTATTGCAAACAGGTAAAAAAATCGCCTAATACCGGTATTGAGCAATACCGGAATCCCGGTATTGGAAGCCCTACTTGTGAACGGGTGTTGCCAGGGGATCCTGCTTCGATCCTGATTCGAATTTTATTTTTATTTTTTGTTCTTAACCAATTCATTGTGGTTACTTGATCACAAATATAACATGTTTTATTATATTATTATTATTTTTTTACTTATATTTTATTTTATTTTTGACTGTACACAATCTAGTGTATGTATAAAGTTAATGAATAGCCCCTCTGGCATGCTAGGCGACCAAGACTGTTTTATGAGTTTCTTTCGGCATTTCTTCTCAGCAGTGGTCGTTCCGAAATGCTAGTAGTTTGTAGCTTTGAGACATAAAATATTATAATTAAATAATTAGTTATCGACGTGAAAAAGAACCTTCTTTGAAGGCCAAGTTTCAATAAAAAAATTTGACTTGTGATAAAACTGGTTGTTTATGAGGAAACAGTTACGCTTTATCACAGAATTAATATAAGTGCTTTACGTCAAGTACCTATGGCAGTAAACTAATGATCCATCATAGCATAGGACTAATTAATATTATGCATAAAATACAATTGTTTTTCTATTTCTGTATCTATGGTGTCCTATTGTATTGTGTATTTTAAACAATGTCCAAGTTTTCACAGCGGATTTACATACATACATACATACATATTATAACGCCTTTTTCCCGTGGGGGTAGGCAGAGACTAGCGATTTCCACTTGCTACGATCTTTACAGATCTCTCTTGCTTCCTCTACGCTCATCACTCTCTTCATACATGCTCTCCGGTTATGGGTGCTCCTAATATCTCCCTTTTGGAAATAAAAATTAAATAAAAATTCTTCCATTCCACTTCCAATTTTATCAAGCTTCATAGTCTGATGCCACGAATTACACGGAATATGAAGAACTAGGTAAGCGTAAAATAGAGGTGCTCGATTGCTTTTTAACAGCGGATTTGGATAATAAAATTAAGCATTTCTTGTTTCTAGTATGTTCAAAACAGTATTATTGAAAAAATATAGTTAGAATCAAAACGCTCGTCAGGGAAAATATACATAACCTTAAATCTTTAAAATAGAGCATCGACATAGGTAGAAAAAAAATATTTATCTTCCCTCATTTTGACGAACGGTCATCACGCTGGATTGTCACACCAGAGGTCCCAGGTTCGATCCCCGGTCGGGTCAAGATGGAAAATGATCTTTATCTTTCTGATTGACCCGGGTCTTGGATGTATTGTATATGTATTTGTTATTAAATAAAGTATCGTTAACTTCTATAACACAAGTCTCGAACTTACTTTTGAGCTAACTCTATCTGTGTGATTTGTCCATGTATATTTATTTATTTCACCAGGCCTCTTCATCTCAAACCTGAACGATGCCTGCTACAGTTGCCTCTGTTACGTGTCCACCAAATGTGACGTCAGCCACGATTGCACTGGCGGGTACTGCGGGCCTTTCAACATATCCAGGGTGTACTGGGTCGACGCTGGGAAGGTAGTCTTCCCTGAAGACGACCCTGGGAGGAATCATGGTGAGAAACTTGTTTTACTTGACCCTTCTAGGCCCTTTGAAAGAGAACAAGAGATAGGTGCTTCGACCTTTCAATGTTTTCAGTAGTTGACCGGAAAGACTGTGAAGGGTGAGCTAGATTTACTGGTCCTTCCTTGTCTTATTTTTTTACAAGAATTAAAGAGAAAGTAAGAGAAAGTAAGAGAAAGACATCTAGATTTATCAACTTTCTCCTTTACCTGCCTGCTCTTTAGGCATCACGAGTAGACTTGGCATGAAAATATTACTCGAATATTCTCAGCCATATTCCGAACAAGCCAAGGTTTTTCATATCTAGAAGCCCTTTACTGTTCTTTGTGCCTGTCGAGGTTATTAAAGTCTTATAACGAGACTATCTAGAACAACTTTCTCTTAAACAAGTTATATTAAAGTAATTCAGATTTATTCGATGACAACTCTCTTCTCTTTAGTCGTATAATTCCTCATGACTGAGGGTCGTGGTCATTATATGAAATTAATGAAACACATACAACGACTTTCTTGGCAATTTTTAATGGAGTGGTTTGCCATTCCAAAAACACAACATGACAACATAGAACGGCAAAAACTTCCTTTTTAATTCGAAATCTTTAAACACCTGAATATGTCTTACCTGGTTCAAAATTATTGATCGCAACCGCGCTCTTTTTGGAAGGAAATTCTTTGTTATATAATTTACCTATTATTGTATTATTTGGTCTGAATTTCTAATCATTGTCTAATATTACTTTCCAGCGTGGGAAGATTGCGCCAGGAGTTATCACTGTGCCAGGAACATCATCGAGGGTTACTTGCAGAAATTCGGAAAGGTATGTTGATGTTGCAATCGAGCACCTCTATTTTTACGCTTACCTAGTTCTTCATATTCCGTGTAATTCATGCCATCAGACCTATGAAGCTTGATAAAGTTGGACTAGGAATGGAAGAATTTTTATTTAATGTATTTTTCTCGTTTTTGCCATTATTTTCACTTTTAAAATCTTTTTCTCATAGAGTAAGTTACAATGTCTATCAGCCTATATTACGTGGTGCTGAAATTCTAAACTACCAGGGCCCAGAGCCTAATTATCTTTTTATCGTGGACCTACAACGTTATAACCAACTTAACTATGCTTATCGCGAAGCTCACACCCTGGCATTAATGCGAACCATTAAACTCCCTGGAGGACGATGACGGTAATTTATATTTTCTTTCTCACTTTTCAGGACTGCAACGGTGATGGAGTGACAAACTGCTTCGACTACATGATGGTAAACGGCAATGGCGGGTATGGCTGCACCGCCCCCCTCAACCGCTCCGCCAATGGAAGACGGTGGTTGCAGCGTTACAGCGAATGTAGACTATAGTACCTACATCTTCAGGGTAGATTCATCAACATATCTATAGAATAAACCTAGTATAGAAGGAGAATAGACTAGCTAAGAGTAAAGACTAAGTTTTATGGGCACATCTTACTGCAATCCTAGAGATTCATATCCTTCTAGGTCTTTTAAACAGGAGCCTTCTCTTGCAATTATTGCTATTGTGCATTTGCTACGTATCAGACTACGACGTCAAGCAACACTGTACTTTCCATGATGATATGTAAAGGACAGTTTAACTTACCATCAAGATTGGAGACATATGAACGGCAATGTCGGTGCACCGTCCTTCTCAACAAATCCATCACCGGGATACAATAGCTGCAGTGCTACAGTGAATGTGGACGTTAGTACACCTACATTATATAATACATCCATAGAATATAGAAGAAAAAGGGTAAGAACAGAAATCGAAAGCAGACTCTGCGTTCTGTGAAAACATCTTACAAAATTCAAATCCTTATGCGATGTAATCCTTTGAAATACTTATTGAAATCTTTGCAGCATACTATATATTTCGTTTATAAAGAATACTATAAATAGACACACTATTATCTTGAGTATATGTTAATTTGAGGAGAAATACTGACCTAATTTCATTAAACATATAGCTCATATCATATTTTTTAAGTATATTTTGAATTTATTTGCGGCAAGCCATCTGACTTAATTTGCACACCGTTTCAACGGTTGAACATTGCTGCTCTGTAACATCATGCATTTTATGTATCAACAATGTTTTTTTGGCAAATAAATATATCTTTATCTTTATCTCCATGCATGAAAATTGGTCCTGGAGTTTACTGTACTAACATCATGTTCTTGGAATTTTTAGATAGAACTATTACAGTTATGTAATTATTATTTAAGCTAAAAAGTATACTCATAAAAATAATAACGTTCTGTCTTGCTTGTGACATAAACAAATTGTCTCTAATAGCAATGTTTGATGTTATTAATACAATATTGATGAGAAAATCATTATGTTTTTCATTTACGTAATGTAGTTCCAAGAAAACATGTAATTTATTTTTTCATTACCACAAATACGTTTGCTACGGAATTACATTTTGACTCATTATTTTATTTTAAAGTAGAAACTACTTACAATATTTTAATATGATATCAGTTCGTAAAACTCAGCAGAAAATAATACCTAAGCCTATATTTGTATTGTTTTTCATAACTGAATTAATTTTTGGTATCAATCTTGGATACGCCAAGTCATTGAGCAAGAAATATAGTGATTTGGCAACAACAGTGAATAGTTTTATGTTTATGATAATGATGTTATTTTTAATTTTACTTACCCTATATCAGCCATCTCTTTTCTGGACATGGTATCTCTTTTTCATTTTACAGTACATCGGCTATTTGCTAGCGAGAATCACATCACAATTTACTATTTACGATTTCTTCGAAAAAATCTATGAAATCAATAATGAATTATGCAATAGTAATTTTAACATTTTTATGTTGTTTTACGCGATGTTAAATGCTTACGCAAAATTTTACGTTTGCAGCCATTATTGCGCAGATAAATCCTGTTATTTTAAATTTATAGTTGATATTCCTAAAATTTTGTTATGTTTCCCTATTGTGTCAGTTGATGTGGTCTCCGTTTTTATAATTATCATATTTTATTATCTGTATTGTTGTGTTAAGAAAATTAAAAACATTGCGAACGTGAATTTCGATGTGAAGACAATTCAGAAGATGTATTTGGAATTGGTTAATTGCTTCGACCATCTATTGCCGTATTACAGTAAATTGGTAATTATTTTATATTACTTGTTAGCTTTTGCAAATAAATATAATACACACGATTTTTTTTCTTTTTTTAAATCATAACAAAAAGTTTTTCTTTTTTGATCAATCTAATATTCGTATAAGTAGCTACCGAAATATTAACATAGCCTACATTTTAAAAACAATAATTGAAATTTATTGTATTATTTCAGAATATTGTTGTATTACTAATAGACGGACCAAGATTCATAGTGAAATGTTACCATAATTTATTCTTCATAAAAAACAAGGTAAATTAAATTTCAAATACTTACTTACTTCGATGGCTCGACGACCCAAAGAGGATCTTGGCCTCCGATACTAGAAGCTTCCATTCCTTCCTGTTCTGCGCTACTTCCTGCCAGTCGGCTCTTTGGAGGGCCACCAGATCTTTTAGGAACTCGTCCCTCCAGCGGTATCTGGGCCGGCCGACAGGTCGTTTCCCACTTGGTCGTCCCTTATACGCTCTTTTAGCTGCGCGATCATCTCCCATCCTCTCCACGAGCCATCGAAGCCTTGCTGCTTTCGTTTCGCCCAGAATATGGGGCTCCGCCAACTAGTTCTTCTACCTCTTTGTTCTTTCTCAGCCTCCAGCTGCCATCCTCCCCCCTAACTGGTCCCAGGATTTTCCGCCAAATCTTCCTCTCAGCTACCAGGAGCTTATTTTCCTCCTTCAATTTCAAATAAGTAAATTTTCAAATAACTAAACATTATAGATATGATTAAATTTCGATGACTTCCGTGGACCAAGGATCATCATGCCGGACTGTCACACACACCAGTGTACGAATATACCTCTTACTTTTTAGAACACGTGGTTCCACATTATTGGCCAATGGGTGTTCATGATATACCCGGTAATATACTTCGTGGTCCCGTCTATGCTTGCTGAGATGATCGACACTGAAATTAGAAGTTTGAAGAAGATGCTTCATTTGAGAATCTTGCAAGGTAAACTCTATTTTTTAATAGTCCTATTATGTAAACAATCTTCACAGTACTTTTTGTTGAGTTTTGTTGAAAATAAATCAAATATTAGTTCACACCTAAACATTCTAAAGTAAAACATTTATTAACCACGAAAGTAATTTCCTAAAAAGTCTATTTCAATTTATATTATTGTAAAATCACAAAAAGACATGGTAAGATTGTTTACATAATAGGATAATTATGAAAAATTTATCTTTTAAGGTTTTTTTTTGGGTTTCCACCAGGGTGGAAAAGAGTGAAGATGTGTTTCAAGTTTTCAACCACCAATAGGATGGAATTTTTGAATTACGAAATTCTATTTGTTGTTATAAACACAAGTCTCTAACTTTTCTCTCCTCTCCGCTTTAGACAGGTTGAGCTATATCACAGAATTAATATAAGTACTACGTACAGAAAGGAAGCTCCCTGCCCCTCCCGCAATGTGGCGTACCCCCTGCATACCCCGCACTTCTCCACCGTTGTTTTGCGGATTGGGATGCTATGACTATGAAAACGCACACATTGACGTGTTCACGGATGTACAGTTTCATTTGTAATAGTAGTAGGTATATAATGATGCCCCGTTTCTATGAATTTTCCGCTACCGACCCGTGGTCCAACGGTTATGTCCAACGAGTTGTACCACGGGCACAGAATTAATATTAGTACTACGTACAGAACGGGAACTCCCTGCCCCTCCCGCAATACGGCACCCCCCCGCTCCTTCCGCACTTCTCCCCCGTTCTTGTGTAACTGTGGGACGTTCGACTATGAAAACGCACACATTGACGTGTTACTGACGTGTTCACGGATATACAGTTTCATTTGTAGTAGTAGTAGGCATATTTGACGCGCCGTTTCTTTGAAGCGCCCGCCCTGTGCCACGGGTAAGTAAAACTATCCATGGTTCACCCAGTTGGACCACGGGTAAACTAGCTTCTCCGTGGTACAACCGGTTGGACCATGGAGAATTAAATTTATCAATAGCCAAAAACAAAATGTTTGTTTACCCGTGGTCCGACTAATAAAAAGGCAAAAAGCTTATATTGTTTTGAACTGCAATTAGATTGAACCTCCTTAGATTTTTCAAACGATGAGTAGAAATTGACACCACATCCACCCTGTGGCTTTAGACAGATTGACCTATACGTACTGGTTTGTAGTTTGTTGTCCATAAATGTACTATCATTTATATGACATGTCACCATCACCATGTCAACTTTATGGACATGGCAATAAAATATTGAGTATTGAGTTTTACATAAGTATTTTTAGTTAGGTACCTACTGTCAGAACATGTTAAGTTAGAACGCGTTTTTGCTATAGAAATAAAATTTTCCGAAATGCCTTTTATTTATTGCTAAACCCTTCTTACTGTTGCGTGTATTACACACAACCGTGTTAAATTTCACATATACTGCACTTGCGTCTGTTGATTCACACATTCATTACACATAATTGTTTGTTTAACTATTATTTTAACGCTTTTTAGTGTTAATTAATCGCCCTTACAAACACACCGGTCTGTTTGTTTACGCAAAGTCTACTTGTCGCCTTGGATGTTTGACAGTGACGTTTGACAGTGACATTTGACGGTGACGTTTGGAAATGGACCCTGCTACAAGTTGTATAGTGATGACGGACGCGTTGCTAGAATGTTTTTTATTTACTTATATTTGTAAATAATATAGGTAATTGGTCAAAATTTATAGAATAATAATTTAAACAAGGATTTTATTAGATTAACTATATTTTTTTTCTTCGAGATGAATACCACATTTCTATGGTCTTGGCTCTGGTCGAAGTCTATGTTGTCTCTGATTTCGTGTCAACGCAGAGCTGACGTGGAGATTATCTCGTTCAAGATGATCTTCCTTGGATTTCTTTTGGAATGGAACACGCCGCAGGGCTCCACGCCTCGCAATCTAGAACCTCCATAAACGGAGGATAAGATGCAGCTGTACGGGTTGATTCCGTAAGTTCTGATTGAATGAAAGTCACTAGATAAACTGATAAAATAACTATATTGATAAAAACTGCTAAATTATGATGGGCGATGAAACGTATGAGGACGCGCGGTGCTCTTGATGACCGAATGCGAACTGGCTATAATTTCATTAGAATGAGGTGAATAGGTGCATATGTGAATAATTTCATCATATATCGCAGCGTAGTGATGTACATCGTGGTGAGATATGCGCTCAGATATTGGTTCACTTTCCTTGATTTGTTTCAGCTTATTTTGGATGTCTAAAAGTTGTTTATGATTCTCTATTGTCTCGATACTGGTGTCATTCGAAAGATATTTTTTTGGTATGGTTAAGTTAAGGACGCTGTTTATGGGAGATAAATCTGGTAGAATAATTTCTGGATTCACATTGAGCTTGCTAGTTTCATGTTTATGAGTGTACACAACGAAATCAGCTGTTTTGATAGCGCAGTTTTGCCCGACTGATAATATCCCGGCGTGAGTCAACCGAGCGGTAGTAATTTGATCTTCGCATAATAGCTTCAGGTGACACACATCACAACAGAAGTAAAAGTAATTATTTAATGTATTTAATTCCGACCAAACATTAAAACACGAATCTTGGTTAACTTCACATGATTTTGTTCCTGGTTTTTTCTTGCAAAGGTCTTGATCTTGTTTCATGTCAAAAATAGGTTTCTTGAGATGGCATAGAAGTAGTTGAGGTTTCTGCTGGATGCAAGACTTAATATCATTTTCAGATAACGGAATGAAGGTATCTCGCTGTAAGTTGATCGCTACATATTCTTGTTTAGGCACGATAGTGATAACCTTGTTGTTGACTTGATGCGGAAGAGGGATGATTCTTGCTACCTCGTAAGTATCGTGCGTAGTTAGCGGTATTTTAATTTCAATGATAAGATATTTTTCAGACATTCTGGTATGGACTTGAAGGCAGTTGTAGATTTCAGATAAATCATTACTGGTGATCGGCACTGATAATTCCTTGGGTAATTGTCCAGATATGATGTTTAACTCGTGTCTCAGCTGATCTGGTGATAACAAATGAAGGCTGAACTTTCCATGACTAATATTGGTAAACGTATTAAATAATAAGTCTTGAATATTTTTCAGAGAATATAAAATATTGTTCGCGATTATTGCTGATGTGATAAAATCCGTGGTATATAATAAATCTGATTGCACTTCTGCTAGCTTATATTGAAAGTCATTTAACTTTTTGTTGACAGTTTTGTGGTGTAAATTCATGATGACTTCAAAATTCTTCAAGGAATTGAATTCAGCTTCTACGATCGAAGTTTGGTTTTTCCACAACAATGATAGGTGTTTTTCATTATCCTTGATGATTTCTATGTCCTTTTCATACTTTTCCGCAAAACGCTCGTCAAGGACACCGAAGAGTGAATTTGCGATGTAACCTACACCATTGACTAACCCGCGACGCTGTCTGGTGAGAATATTTGTTTCTTGATTATTCATGAGGTCGTCAATTTCCTTGTAAAGATGTAGTTCGTTCGCCCCGTGCTTAAGTTGTAATATAATTCCAGAGCAGTGTGATGGTTCTTTTATCTTCGTAAACAATGTATCCAGGTACTGTATATATTTATTGAGCGTTATAATACCGTCTTGATAAGGCTCTGTGTTATAGTAGACAACCAGTCGCCAGTCGTCTCTAATAATATTCATGTCCGTAACGTGATCGAAATAGAATCCAGTTTTGTTCTGTAGACTTGATATGTTGAATGATGCTTGTGAGGGCGAAATAAATGCAATTAAAAATAAAACTAAAGATACTGCTACCGATGAAAAACAGTTTTTCTTCTTGTTAACTGATTTTTGAGAAGACGAGGGAGGGGTGTCGTGTTGACTTGTTAAATCTTGATTTACGTCATCTTCCGAATCCGATTGCTTGACTGGCAAGACAGACAATTTTACGACGGGACGCTTGATTAGCCCGTTTTTAGTTTTGACTGTTACGACTCTGACTAACCCGTCGCTACCTTGATGTAGGTCGACGACTCTTCCCAAGGCCCACTTGCCGGGCGGTATATTGTCATCCCTGATTACAACGATATCATTTATTTGCAGATTTCTTTGCGGTTTTCGCCATTTGCTTCTAGCTGCTAATTGCGTAAGATATTCATTACGCCGGCGGTCCCAAATACTCGAAAATATTTTTTGTGTCAAATGCCACCTTGTTCGCAGATCTCTTTCTGTTTCTATAATTGTAAGTGTGGGGCCGCTTGCTAAGAAATGAGATGGAGTAAGGTAATTTAGATCGTCGGGATCTTCTGTAAGTGGACATCTCTCTCTCTCTCTCTCTCAGCCTAAAGACGTCCACTGCTGGACAAAGGCCTCCCCCAAGGATTTTATCCACGGGGGGATTTGCCGTAATCGCCACGCTTGGCAGGCGGGTTGGCGATCGCAGTGTGATGGCATAGTACGCGGAAAGATGCTGCTGCCTGATAAAATTATAGGATGCTTCATGTCCTCATCTATGTTTGCATGCTTCAATCTCCCCCCGACACGTAACAAACCTGCTGAGTCCAGTGTCGGTGCCAAATTTAAAATCTTGCTTTTATTGCTGACTTGTAATCCTTGCTTCAAATTGCTTATTTCCTCTAAAAATTCCTTTTTCTGCTGTTCCTTGATAATTATTTCATTAGCTTGCTTTAATTCCTGTATTGTAAGATAACCTTGCTTATTTTCCCGCTTGATGAACCTACGTACCCATGCTAGTACTCGTATTGCTTTATTTAATGAACTGTACTTGTTTAATAAGCTCTCGATAAAGTCATTGTCATATGATATTTGCGCATTGTTTACTTGATTATTTTTCTTGATTTCTAGGCTCGTCGAATACTGAGGCCGTTCTGAATTTTCTTGATTTGTAAATGCTGGTAGCCAATTTGGACCTTGAAACCAAATGTCATGATTGCTTAATTGCGAGGCCGTCATGCCACGGCTCGCGCCGTCCGCGGGGTTGTCACTTGATTTGACATAACGCCAGCAATCAGATGGCATTACTGATGTTATTTTTTGAACGCGGTTGGCCACAAAAGGTTTCCACCTACAACTGTCTCCGTTTAACCAAGCTAGGACGACCATGCTGTCGACCCAACCAAATATCTTGATCTTGTAATTGCTCAGGCATTGCATGATTTTCGCCATTAATTTAGATAAGAGAAGGGCTCCACTCAACTCTAATCTAGGCATTGATAATGATTTAATGATGGGAACTAATTTTGATTTTCCTGCTATCAAAACTACTGATGAAGTCCCATCATTTTTGTTCACCTTGCAGTATACGACGCAAGCGTAAGCTTTAGTGCTTGCGTCGCAAAATCCATGCAGCTCTACTTCGCTTTTTTCATCTGTTCGTAACCATCTTGGTATTTTGTAATTATCAATATTTTTGAGATCTTGTTTAATTTTACACCACTCATCCCAAATTTTATCTGGTACCTGGCTATCCCATTGGATGTCTTGTTTCCATATATCTTGAAAAATAATTTTTAATTTAGTTGTTAGGGGGGTTAAATGCCCCATCGGATCATATAACTTTGAAATATCTGAAAGAAGCGCGCGCTTGGTACTTTTTGTTGAGGTAGATGATGTAAACATGATATCTGATTGGAATGTAAATTTGTCTTCACTCGGATTCCAGCGAAGACCGAGTGTTTTTGTTGACTCCATATGTCTAAAATCGAAATTCTCTTGTATTTCATCGTCATCTAATAATTCAGATAAATTCGACTTCCACTTTCTCAAATTAAAACCGCCTGCTTTTAGAAGATTAATTAAATCTTGTTTTAATCTTAATCCTGATTCTTTTGAGTGTGCTCCATACAATAAATCATCCATGTAAAATAAAGTTTCTAAAATTTCGGGGGCTAAACTTCCCTGATAGTTCATTTTTTCGTCTTGAGCTAAACGTCTAAGCGTCATCATGGCTAGAAACGGTGCCGCCTTTGTGCCGTAAATGACTGTCGTTAATTTATACTCCTTCAAAACATCTGATTCTTTTTCTCTCCATACTAACTTTTGTAAATTTTGATCATCTGAATGTAGCCAAACGTTTCGAAACATTTTCTCTATGTCAGCTGTGAACGCAAATTTAATAGTTCGCCATTTGATGATAAGATTTTGAAGATCTTGCTGCAAATTTGGACCCCTACACATGACCTCATTTAGACTATAACCACTCGATGTTTTCGACGAAGCGTTTACGATTACGCGGAGGGGGGTGGTAGACGAGGAATCACGTGTAACACCAAAGTGAGGTAAATAACATTCGATGCTCGTGTTACCGACGCTCGGCGCCGCCGGTGTCATATGGCCTAGCGACAAATGTTCGTTCATAAAATTCTTATAATTTAATGCATAATTTTTGTCCTTGTTAAATTTTCTTTCTAGTTGATAAAATTGAGCAATTGCTTTGTTTTTTGAATCCCCTAACTTTTCCTGATAATCTGGTTTTAATGGTAATCGAACTTCATATTTCCCATCTAGCCGTCTTGTGGTAGTAGACTGGTAAAAATCCATGCACGCTTGATCTTCAGATGATAAACTTGATTGTTCAGAGATGTCTTCTATTTCCCAAAATTGTCTGATTCCTTCTAAATTGTTTATAACGACGTTACATTGGAAAATTTTTGTTTGTCCGCTTAAAATCCAGCCTAACTGGGTTTGTTGAGCGGTGGGTAATGTTGAACTTGATCTTATGATACCATCCATGAGTATTATTGAATAAATATCCGCACCTAATAGAATGTCAACCGGCCTGCTTACGTAAAATTCTGGATCTGCTAACTTAACGTTTTGTAAATATGACCAACTCGGTTTTGGGAAAGTGTTGCCTGGTAAATGCTTGATAAGGTTTTTCATCACGAGAACATCAGTTCGGAATGAAAAGTCGTTGACATTTGATTTACAATTGATCGATATGAAACCGTTGCAGCTGGCTTCGTTTCCCCCGATACCTACTACGAACCCTTTACATCTTTGACGTGGTAGCCCGAGGAGTTGAGAAGCATGATGTGAGATGAGAGACATCTGTGAGCCCTGATCTAAGAGTGCTCTCATCTTGATGAATGTGCCGTCTGCAGCCTGTACTGAGATGACCGCAGTAGCTAATAGTATTTCGGAAGGGTCGTTTTCGAGGGTGATATGTGTGTTACTTTGGACATTAGGCATGCTCGTGATCGCGCTTGAAGTAGGTCGTATGTCCGGTGTTGTATTACGTGACGTGAATGCCTCGTGTAATAAAGTATTGTGTTCTTTATTGCAATCCTTGCATCTATTACTTGAAATGCATGTTTTTCCATGATGGTTATAGAGACAATTCGGACAAAGATTTAGTTTTGATGCTGTTTTTCTTCTCAAATAAGGAGGCTGTCTCAGGATGACATATTGGAGCCAAAGAAAACTTCCGAACGAATTGTAGAATTTTGTATATTGCAAATGAATTAAGTTACAGTTATTGTAGTTACAGAGGTTATGCTATCGCAAACGCCGGTCGACCCGGAAGAAGTTAAAAAAGTTCTTAGGCGTATGACACTTGGCACTATTGACACTGACACTGACATTAGCGCGAGGCATAGGCCAATACATCTTCCCGCCCGTTGAAAGGACTCTTTCAACCAAGTCAGTCATCTGCTTCGGTCATCATCAGTGGGCATAGCCGAACTAATGCCCTCCTTATGCATCCTTTGCTGGTGTTGATATCAGCCACTCGGCAGACTCCATCGTCTCCAGAGATTAGTCGCGTGACTCTGCCAAGTCGCCAGTTCATAGGCGGCACGTTGTCTTCTTGTATTAGGACCATGTCCCCAATTTTCAACTTGCCGCAGTTAGTCCTCCATTTGGTTCTCTGCTGCAGTTTAGCGATATATTCCTGCTGCCATTTGTTCCAGAAGTGCTGGCGCAGCTTTCTCTAAGCGTTCATACCTTCTTAAGTAATTCTCTTTGCAATTTAGTAAATTTGGAGATGGCAGCGAAACTAGCGGCCTTCCTATGAGAAAGTGCCCAGGGGATAGCGGGAGAAAGTCATTAGGAGAGGACGATAAAGGATATAAGGGACGGCTATTAAGTATGGCCTCAACCTGTGCAAACAATGTTGCTATCTCCTCAAATGTTAAGTGACTATTCCCTAGGATACGTTTGATGTGAAATTTTGCAGATTTAATCCCGGCTTCGAAAATACCACCGAAGTGAGGAGCTGAGACAGGGCTAAAAAAAAATTTAATTTTTTCCTGACTTGCAAACTCAAGAATTGATTCGGAATTTTGTTTTAAGAATTGCCCGATTTCCTTGGCCGCAGCAACAAAATTTCGACCGTTATCAGAAAATACTTCCACTGGCCTTCCTCTACGAGCTACGAACCTTCGAAATGTCATCAGAAAGGCGTCTTTCGACAAGTCACTGACCGCTTCTAAGTGTACGCATTTGTACCGTAAACATACGAATAGGCATAAGTAACACTTGATCAGATGACTACCGCGACCGCGACGATTTAAAATGAGGAAAGGTCCAGCGTAGTCCATGCCTACGGATATAAAGGGATGATCGGGAGTGATTCTCTGAACAGGCAGGTTTCCCATTTTAGGAGATAAAGTTTTGCCTGCAATACGTTTACAACGTACGCAGTTGTTGACAACACGCCTAGCGAGGCGCCTGCCATTTATAGGCCAAACTGTTTCTCTGACCACCGCCAACAATAGTTGGGGGCCGGCATGCATGTTGCGAATCAAAGAATAATCTAGTTAAATGATGAGAGGCGTGAAGTAGAACGGGATGTTTTTTCTCGTAAGGATAGTCTGATGCATCCAGTCTACCACCAACTCGAATTATGCAATGTTTTTCGTCAAAAAATGGTGAAAGTGATAAAATCTTACATTTAGTAGGCAGTGGTTTACATTTTACCAATGCCTCATATTCGTGCTGAAATGACTCACGTTGTGCATGGGCACACAATATATAAAATGAATTATTTAATTCTTCTGCAGTTAAAATACCTACAAGTTTATTTTGGGACGGTTTAATGTTATTGATAAACCGCCTTACAAATGCGAATGTTCTTACTAGTCTATTCAATTTAGAAAATTTTTCAAATTTAATTATTTTTTCAGAAATATTTGTTATGTTACATTTTATCTCCGACTGATCACAATTATTGCTATTATTATTTAGTGTAGGCCAATCTGATTCAGGTTTAGACAGAAACTCTGAACCATACCACCATAAATTCATGGATACCAGCTGATTCCCATTTACGCCTCGAGAGATCAAGTCAGCTGGATTTTGATTAGTCGGCACGTAACGCCAGGAGGATGGAACCGTAAGTTCAGAAATTTCTATTATTCGGTTGGCTACGAAAGTTTTTAATTTGTTAGGGTCGTTACGTATCCAGGCCAAAACGATGCTTGAATCACACCAGTGAACAATACGTGACGGAGAATATTTGAGTGCGTCTGTCACCGACTTACACAGCCGAGCGGCCAGCAGTGCGGCACACAACTCGAGACGCGGCATCGTCGTAGGCTTCACAGGTGCTACTCTTGATTTGGCGCACAGCAACCTTACAGTGACTGCACCGCTAGCATTGATGGACCGCATATACACACATGCACCATAAGCGTGCTGTGAAGCATCGCTGAATGAATGCATTTCAATTTCAACAGCCTCGTCGCATAGACTCAGCCTTGGTATGCGTAAATTATACAAGTTAGGTACGGTGCACTGAAAGTTGTGCCATGCCGTTTCGATATCTTTTGGAACGGGCTGATCCCAATCCAATTTGTTTACCCATAGACGTTGTAGAATTATTTTTGGTATAATTATGAATGGACTGAGAACCCCTAAGGGATCGAAAATTTTGAATGATTGAGATAAAATAAATCTTTTAGTAATAACTGTATTTTGTGGAATATCTTTAGTTGGAAAATGCAGAGTATCGTCAGCTGGATACCAGCCTAAACCTAGTGTACTAGAAGATTCGCTAAACACCAAGCTTTCCTGTGTGTTTGCTACATTGGAATCCAAAATGAGATTCGGTAAGTTACTTTTGTATTTTCGTAAGTTAAAACATCCAGAACTAAGTACTTTAGATATTTTATTTTGAATGTAACGCAGCTGAATCTCATCGTTACAGCCGGTAATTAAATCATCAACGTAAAAGTCTGATTTTATTATATTTTTGATCATTTCGTCCTCACATTCTTCCCCCAATTGATAGATGCACCTAGTACTTAAATAGCTCGCACTTGCGGTGCCGTAAGTGAGAGTATTCAATTTTAGTATTTTGATGGGCTCAGACTCCTTTTCCCTCCACAAGATTAATTGTAAGTCACGATCAGGTTCAGCGACCTCTACCTGACGGTACATCTTTTCAATGTCTCCCGTCAGTAGGTATTTGTATTGTCGAGCTCTAACCAATATGGAGAAAAGGGAGTCCTGTATGTTGGGCCCTGACATCAGTATGTCATTAAGAGAATATCCGGAGGAAGATGGAGCTGATCCGTCAAAAACTACTCTCAATTTAGTTGACTCGCTGGTGTCTTTGAGCACAGCGTGATGACATAAGAAGTAGCATGTATTTGGCTTAACTTTAGATTCTGACAGATGTCCTAACATTTTGTATTCATTGATAAATTTTGTATACTCTGTTTTGAGAGCTGGATTTCGCTTGAATCGTTTTTCTAAATTAACAAAACGCCTTTTAGCCATTGCATAAGTATCACCTAAGCAATCGGGTGTATCTATTAAGGGTAGCTTCACACGAAATCTACCATTTTCTAGCCTTGTAGTATTTAGTAAAAAATGTTTTTCGCAATCTTTATCTTTTTCGCTTAATTTGGACTTATAGGGAACCTCCTCGAGGCTCCAAAATATAGGAAGCATTTTATGTAGATCATCGTCTGCATTTTGTACCACAGATGCGTGATTACATTGTATGGAATTATGGTTAGTTCTTGTGTATATAGGACCGGAAATCAACCAGCCAAATTTGGAGTTATGTATTCTAGGAAGATTGGGACCTAAGCTTCTCTGTTCCGCCACTAGTACGTCCCAAAATAAGTCAGCGCCGATTAGAACATCGACCTTAGAAGGCTGATAAAAAGTAGGATCGGCCAGAATTATAGAGGAAGGTAATTGTAATGCCTTTATGTCAATGCGAGCCCTGGGCATTTCGCCAGTTAATTCGTTAAGTACAAAACAAGACAACTGTACGCTGAATGGTGAATTTATAGAATTTATTTGTATGATGCATGATTCAGACACCTTATTACAGTCGCTATTACCTATTCCTATAACCCTTATATGATCCAAACGAGTTGATTTTAGTGCTAACTCGTTTTTGAGTGATGTAGAAATAAATGAAGATTGGCTCCCGGAATCCAGGAGCGCGCGAACCTTTTTGCTACTTTTGTGACCGGATTACAGATTTCTATAAGAGCTGTAGACAAAAGTACCTGCTGCTGACTTTCTAGGGAATGATTGACCATGATATTGGATTCTGCAGCGACTGATGTTTTGTTGGTCGTTGCAGGATCGTGTAGCAACGTGTTATGGCGTTTTTTACACTCACGACAGGGTCCCATCCGGCATTCACTAAGTGGATGACCTTGACGAAGGCAGTTGGAGCATAACTTAAAATTTTTAACATCATTTAATCTATCTTGTACACTCTTAGCCCTAAAAACTGGACAATCATAAATTTTGTGGTTATCCCCACAGATAATGCATACAAATACATTTGTCCGCTCTGAATGTGTAGTAGCAAAAGATTTAGTGTAAGATGTGAATTTAGTATTTTTATTTTGTGTATTTTGTGGCTGAGCATTTCGTGTTATTGTTGCCGTTTTTTTAATTGAAATATTATTGTCATAATTGTTTCTATTTATAGCCTCCAAGACATCGGCACGATTTATTAAAAATTGTTTAAAATTATTCAAAGTGGGCATATCCTTTAGTGTGTTACGATATTCCTCCCATTTAGTTAAAGTTTGGCTATCTAATTTAGATGAAAACATAAAAATGAGTAGCATGTCCCACTTATCCGTAGGTTGGCCTAAGCTGGACAAAGCGCGCAAATTCTTTGTCATATGGTCCACAAGAAAACGGAGTGACTTCTCAGACTCTCGTGCAATAGGCTGCACATTTAACAACGAATTTAAATGATGATTCGTTAATAAGCGCTTATTGTTATAACGATCACAAAGAAGTTTCCATGCTTCTTTATAATTTGCCGCTGATATTTCCAGATTGGATATAATTCGTGCTGCCTCACCTTCCAAGTACGACACAAGGTAGTGAAATTTATGAATTTCCGAAATGCGGCTGTTATTGTGTATAAGATTTTCAAAAGTATCATGAAATTCCAACCAATGGAAGTATGTGCCATTAAATTTTGAAATTTGTATTTGCGGCAACTTAAATCCAACATTACAAGTTTCGTTATGTTCGGAAGCATAGTGAGCACTCGCTTCATGAAATGATGACTCATGTCGTTGCAGACATTCTTTATTATAATCATCAATAATTTTCTTTGACGCAGCAATGTTCACAACAAACTCATGCTCAATACTCTCCCGTTCATCTATTTCACGATCTAAATGTTCAGAATTTAAAACCTCAATCTGAGATTGCAAGTCATCAAATCGCACTGATAGTGCCTCGAACCTATTTAGCTTGACAGATAATTCTGCCAGGTCGAGACTCGACAATTCTTTGTTCTGGCTTACATTGGAAAGAAACGTCTTAAATTTTGTTATCTGACCTTTAACCGAGCTACGTTTTATATTTAATTCTCTTAATTCCTTCACTACGTTTTTGTCAGTGTCGGTTGGTGTAGGATTAGGCATGATGAATATAAATTAAAGAAATGTATAAAGTATCTAAACTCAAATTCAATGTAAATCAGAACGAGAATGTTTTGTAAGAAAATGATATAAATAGCTCACGCTCCTCGCTACGCTGATACTCCCTTAGCACGGACACTGCACTGCACTGCACACTCAGGGTCAAGCTGGGTGCCCGCCAGTTTCCAGGTCCCGACGCGACGCACGATACGGTCGGGAACAGCTGGAATAGTCGGCGGAATAATCAGAATAGCGAAACAATTGGCGCGATAGTTTTGATTCTATAAGTTATAGTATGGGCCACCAACTAGGTATATCAACTGTTTTTATTTATTATGAGTAGATATATAGCACAAGAAAGATAATTACCTAGTTAAATTTATCGTTAGATCAATCAAAATGTTTTTATAGATAGAAAATGTTCACTGATTGAAGTGGAAATTTCGTGGGAATTTCCCAGGAATTTGCTGCTATGAACAAATATTGTTCGTGATATTATTGTTGTATCACTAATTACGAATCTACAAATCACTATGAAATAGCAACAAAGGAAAGAACAGGTATTGACCACACCCTATAGCACGGAAGATATTTTTATTGTAGGATGTAGGTAGGTTCGTGTAAGGAGGAAACGAAATGATTTTGGGACACTTATCTCATGGAATCCGGTGTTGGTTTGAAACTTTAGCTGCTTCAATGACCGCCTCGGTTAATTTAGATGCTTCTTTGCCTCTTTTGGTGAAATTTGGAGACTGGATTTAGATGGTCAACTGCGACGCCGCGCCGGGTAGGTACTTGCTTCGTATTTCGCTGGATCCCCTCATGGGCCACCAATTTATGTCTCAGGATGACATATTGGAGCCAAAGAAAACTTCCGAACGAATTGTAGAATTTTGTACATTGCAAATGAATTAAGTTACAGTTATTGTAGTTACAGAGGTTATGCTATGTATCGCAAACGCCGGTCGACCCGGAAGAAGTTAAAAAAGTTCTTAGGCGTATGACACTTGGCACTATTGACACTGACACTGACATTAGCGCGAGGCATAGGCCAATACAAAGGCATTGCTAGGAATTTCGGACAAAAGTATATATGTACCATGATCGTTGTTGCAAACAGGGCAATTATATTTGCTGTTGAAATTGATTTTATTATTAGGAATATTTTTACTAGAATTGTTAGACTGTAAAGAGAAAGTATTTTTAGATAGATTCGACTTTTGTTGATTATTTTGATACCGAGACGATTGATTTGCTTGATGGAAATTTGTTTGATTATATTTATGCTGAGTGTTCTCT
Source organism: Ephestia elutella (assembly GCA_018467065.1). Lineage (NCBI taxonomy): Eukaryota > Metazoa > Arthropoda > Insecta > Lepidoptera > Pyralidae > Ephestia > Ephestia elutella. Next base: position 15,034,375 of record CM031566.1, read on the forward strand.
TGTTTCTTCCTTGATGTTTCTAGAGTACCGTAAACTGCTGCAACTTATCCAACTACACACAAATTTGCCTATTTCATTTGAATTACGATATATCGCATTCACTTGCTTTCTTCTCGTTTTTTACCATTCTATAGTAACTATTCATTATTTGGGCAACATATTTTTCATTTTTTATAATTGTAACTCCATTAATACTCTGTCAGTTGAGCGACAAAGATCGGTGGGTGAGGCAGCATTTTTTTTGCGCTCCAAAACTTTTGAATTTTAACTATTAAAAAGCTGTGTTTTCGCACAGGATTAACTGCCTAAGGTAGGATAATATTGTCTTCTTCTAGTATTACTTGTTTTTTTACCCAAAAGATTGTTTTTTATCAAAAAAAACTTAGAAGGCAATCATGTGTAGTGTTTTGAAAACTTGAGTGACATAACTATGCCTGGGTCTAGGGTTGTCAAATTTTGTTAACTAGCTTTTACTCGCAGCTTCACTCGCGTGAATCTCGATTATTATGCTTACAAATTTATTTTAGAATTTGTTTCCTCTAGTTATATTAGAAGTGCTCGTTGTAAATTTGTAAAACAATATGCAAATATTTTTTGTAGAAATAATTGTAAAAGAGAAGTCGACAATTTGTATACTTTTCTTTTATACTACAATCAAAAATTAAGATTATTAATAATTGCTGATTAAAATGATGAGCCATTACTACCAAGAAGCATTAAAATTGTGATTTTTTAATGAAAGTAGCCATCTGGTTTTTTTCTTTTATAAAAAAGTATTAATATTCTTTTGGACAACCCTATAGTCATCGACATTTTTGTATGGAAAGTCTGTAGAACCTGCTACAACTTGGCCTAGTAGCTGTAATAAAAAAATGATACAGTATATTGCACTGATTAATTTGGCAGGGACAAGTAGGTTGTCTCATGCACATGAAAAAAAATTAACAGAAACGATAAGTACAATAAGTATCGAATTATCCTTCTAGGCAAACTTGTGTCTTTTACATACAACTTTGCCTACGACTTTGAGCCCTTGTAATTCTGAAAATTGGTGGAAATTAATAAGATTTGAGGTCTCAATAGCAAGCTATTATGCCTGTCTTCCATCTAAAAACAATTGAGAGTCGAAATTTTGAATAGGTTCCGAGAAAATCGCAAAAAACGTCAAATTCCGTGCAAAGTTGCAGCAGTTTACGGTAGTGAACTTGGCTTCTAAAAATTCCAAAAAATCTTTTAATACGGGTAATTCTCGGGGATTAGGTACAAACTCCATGTAGTCGTTGTATGTTTCGCTATCCAGCTTCTGTGTTAATATATAGACGAGTAAAGGATTCCATGTCTTGATATCGACCCCTAAATTCTTGATGGCATTTAAACATTCTAGTGACGTGTCATGAATTCGCTTGATATGATGTAATGACTGCTGTTGAGCAACGGGAATACTCATTAAAATATTTATATGCGAGTTGAAAATACGGTTTAGGTTATTGTAGCGATGGTTTAATATATTCCAACAAACTGAATAATTGTCGGAACTAATTTGGAGATGTTGGATTAGCCTCTCGGCTTCACCCTTGACTTTACCCTTTAGGTATTGCATTTTACGCGCATTGGGGATGGACGGGTTGTTGTGAATCGCTTCCGTGAAGAGATCCTTGAAAGAAGTCCACTGATTGTAATGACCTCTAAATTCGGGGATGTCGAGCTTAGGGGTGGACTGTTCCCTGTGCGCTACTGACCACAACTTGTTATTTATGTCTCTTTTTAACTGATTGAATGTTTCTTCATGTCTTGTGAATGATGTTTCATACAATGGATTGTCTTCGTTTAATTCACTATCGATTTCCCAATGGAGCGAATCGATAGCCGACCACCTGGATTGTAAGGTCTTCAAAGTATCCTCGAATTCCCACTTTTCTTGAATTTTATCTAAATTGATGTTCTTGACTGTTCTCATAAAAGCCTTAAAATTTGCTGATTGTTTTCTTAGCATCTCGTCGAGCTTGCTGTTAGATCCTCGATCGGAGAGCTCCTTGATTTCTCGCTGGGGGCTTGGTTCTGCTGGGTCACCGGTTGCTAAGTGACGTACTGCTGGAGCTGGTGTTGGTTTTTCTACTGATCCTGACGGCGCTGGGGGTAATTCCTCGGCCGCAGGTTGCCTGAGTGCTGATACTAAATCCTTATACTCTTGCTCTATAGCACTCTTGAGCGACTTGTAATAATTTTTTGTAATGATGTAGCGATCCTCAGTAAAATAAGGATAACTCCTGCTTTCTTCTGTTGAAATTCTGTCGTGATTATGGTCAAATTCCTCCCAATATTTCTCTAAAGTTTCTAAGCGTCTCTTGTAATAGTCTACCGTTTTCCTGTCTTTTCCATCTTTTCGAAAATTTGTATATAACTTAACCATACTATCGTAAATAACACCCTGAGTTATAATTAATTCAGACATCCTGATAAATGAAATAGTAAAAATTGATAAAATTAAATAAAAGGAAAGATCTTACTGCTTGCTCTGCTAACTGAAGATTCCCGTGCTCCCTGATAGCACAAGGAAAGATGCTCTGGTAATGTCAGTTTGTCTTGTGCTATCAGGACACACAGGAGTGTGTCCTGATAGCACAAGACAAACTGCTAGGGGTACTTGCGTGTCCTGATAACACAAGTACGCTGCTCCTGGTTGTATGAACTTGTTTTCACACACAAAAATCCTGATGACGTGGACTGGTAATTTTCCACAACGTGATTACACAGACGAAACACGTGACACTTTTTAACTAAAAAAAACGCGCCAAGGTCCCGCCTGATGCTCGAAGGACCAATGTACGGGTTGATTCCGTAAGTTCTGATTGAATGAAAGTCACTAGATAAACTGATAAAATAACTATATTGATAAAAACTGCTAAATTATGATGGGCGATGAAACGTATGAGGACGCGCGGTGCTCTTGATGACCGAATGCGAACTGGCTATAATTTCATTAGAATGAGGTGAATAGGTGCATTGCTGACTTAACATAAATGTACGGTGCATTGCTCGTACAGCAGCGGTCCGGTGAGTTCATCTCTCTGGTGTTCTGCTGGTTTCCATATGAATATTGTCGACACGATGTTAATGGTGTTTTCTGTTGTTTCAGAAGACGCCACTGCTAAACTTAGGTTTTAAGTTGTTAGTTTACGCTTTATCTTTCAATATTCCACGTTCCACGTGTTATACTTTATTAGTTTACTCGTTTAAACTATTTTTCTTCGTGCTCTGACACGTAATTCGATGTCGTGACATGACTACTTCAGAATGAGTTCCCATTTATATTTTTCTTTCTTTTCGTTGTACATACTGGTTACAATGACCCTGACCCTAAGGGTAATCACCTTCTCTGGATAAATAACCCCTATTTATCCCAGAAAAACAATAACTCTTCCTGTGAGCAAAGAGGATTGCCGACCACCATGTGATACAAGACCACATGGCCAGGTGTCTCCAAATCAACAATCCAGGACCCCCAGCTGCCCCTACATTACTGGGAATGACGAGGTGATACAGTTTATTGGAATAAAAGGAAAGGACTTGAAGGGGATTTACCAAGTAATATCCATTTTATAACTAGAATTTAAACTTTAGAATTTATTTTAAGGCAGAGACTTTGCCTAATATGATTTGTTCCTAGTTTTATCACATAGAGAGGACGCTCTCAACCTTTGTTAAGAGGTAGGTCTCATAACCAACTTTAAGAATAAGGACATTTTTCTATGTCATGTGTTTTCATAGGTTATGACAATTAGACTTTAGTCTTAACTAGTTTGTTTTAAGAAACATGTAAGAAAAGAAAGGATTTGTTAAAACATTCCTATAGAAAGAATTAGTAATAAGGAATAAGGATATTTATCTACTAAAAAGTGAGTTTACCAAATATGTATATCTTCCTGTAATATATTTAACTTGATATATAAACAATTAACTTGTTTAATTGATTCCAACTAATAGTTGGTGGCGCCCTTGGTTAGAATTGAAACACAACATACACCTGGTCTCTTTCTTCAAATGTAACATTCCACAGAGCGACAAGAACCCACCGACCCACTCCGGAGTCTCCTACGTAACGCACCACTGAGCTGGCTGTGCGGTTGTCCACCGGTGGCAGGCCGTGTTTTGCACGCCTGTCCTATAGTGGGTAATACTTAGATAATAATTTTTCTTATAAAAACACTGAAATATTTTCAGATTCGCCCGAAGACAGCAGGATCATCGCGTTGCTCCGCTTCATGCGTGCTCGGCCTTTACGACGCAAGGTCTGGGGCGTCGTCCCGCTGGACATGCGCCTGCCCGCGACTCTGCTCGGCCTCGCCACCACTTACATCGTCGTCATTATACAGATGACGCATCTGTATGATAAATAATTTTCGTTACTCAATTACAATAATTAAAAAAAAAACATCTTTATTTCACTCCACACAGTACTTACTTAATTCTAGTGATTAGGAACTAACAGAATTACCATGGCAACAAGTCAGTAATAATTTTAATTCAATAGTTTTACAGGGGAAAATAGCGGAGTTTACAGATGCACTCGAAAAAATATCAAAAATTTGCCATTTTCATGAAATAGAATAATATTTAAGACCACAGAAGCTTTTGACTTTAGATTTTTGTACAAGTGCACTAGTTTTTAGCATGGAAGTATGTTATTAACTCCACGGGTTTAAGTGGCATTTTTGGTCATATTAATTTATTGAAAAATAAATAAATTAAAAATGCCTTAAATATAATAATAGTTTAATGTGCGTGTATTTCAGTTAATCATACCATTTACTGTTACATTCTGTAAATATGTAGCTTCAAGTTTTTATTTTTTCCATGGTCCACTTTTAACTGTTCAGTACTAGGCTCAAAATGTGCCATATGCGAGATATCACGCACGTCCTCATTGATAAATTCATGGTGAATTTCAGAGGAAACCCGACCTCGAAGAAAATAAAGATAAAACAGAAGTAGCGCCTCATCTTTAGTGCAGCAATAATTGCACAATATACTGCATTTTCATCCTTTAATAACACAAGGGCACGAGAACATTAGTTATGATGATCAAGTTTGATGGTCAATAAGGCAAAAAATGTGCGTCTTTCTGTGTGATTTGTCCGTATATATTTATTTATTTATTCTTACATAAACTGTGCTAAAGACATTTCTTGATTTGATTCGAGCTTTTTTCTGTTTGAACTTGGGATTTTCTTGTTTTTAGGGTTCCGTAATTCTAAAGGAGAAAACGAAACAAGTTGTTGTCAAAGTGAAGAACGCGTAGAGGTATCAAGTTGAACTTTATATACCTTTATATACATTGCCTTGAGTCTACGGTCTAAATATTGCAAATTTTCGCTATTTCGCATTTTCCGAGTGGAATCATGGAATGCGAGCCCAACTCACAAGTGCAGGGTTTTTTTATCACTGTTATGATATTAATACATCGACTATTCTTCTGTCCCTTCTATAATTTCATCTCGTGTGTCCTCGTTAAGTTTGCAGGCTGAATATTCATCCGACACGACCACTTGACGGCTGGCCCCGTCGGAAGTCATAACTATGTATGTATTGGATGTCATAGTATCATATTCGGATGTCTGTCTTGAATGACTGAATCTACGCCTTTTTTACATATAAAAGGTAAGAAAAAACATGTGCCAGCTGCTTTTCATCCCGCGCAGATTGTAAAAGTTAATCGAGGGAAAGGGCTTTAAACTGGGGATTCCTCCACTCATAGGCGATGGGCTAGCAACCTGTCACTCCATACCTGAATCTCCATTCCATCAGAGAGCCCACTATTTAGCTAAGCGTGGTCGAGTCTCACGACTCTTGGCTCTGTCTACCCCGTAAGGGATAAAGACGTGATTCAATTCTATGTATGTATGTAAAAGGTAGGTTCCGCTTCCTCAGCTGTCTGTGTCTCTAAGGAAAAAAATATCGAACTCAATGCTAACAACGGTGTAGTTTACTTGGACCAAATCAAGTCTACAATTTTAATTTGCAATACTGGCTTACAATTGCTTTACTTGCTAACATACCAAATCCTAAGCTTGATTAGGTTGATTTTGCGGTTGTGTGTTCGTAACGCAACGCATAGCTCGGTAACCAAAGAGATTGTTTCGCTAAGATTAGCGGTTTACATGGGGTAACATTACCAAAAGTCGTATTTACTAACTACCTATCTAAGTATATATATAATAAAACGTTAAAAATATTTTGTCTGTACATTTAGTATTTTTGACTGAAATGGGACACTTAAAATGAATATTATATAGCATTTTTTTTTATTTTTTGTCCGTCTTTATGTATGATCACGCTTATCTCCGAAAGTACCGAACCGATTTACTCAAAACTTTCACCAATTGCTTTATTTTAACTCAGCAGAACATTTACAGTTTGTTTCATCTAAATCGGTTCATTAAAAAAGGGGCTATCGTCATTTGAATGAACTCAAGGCATGAGTTACGCGGACGTAGTCGCGGGCAACAGCTAGTACATATATACGAACATTAGACTTAGTAATGATGATATATTGGTATATTAGTTCGTTGTGATATATAGTATCATTACACATTAAAACTAGGGTTGGGCCAACGCTCTGCGAACGGTTTTGCTTATGCACTTTGGTTTGGTATGCTTATGTGTGTTTGTATACAAGGCGAAAAATTCGATGCAATTTCTCCTAATTAAGTTTTTTTAGCTAACCTTGTTTATGCTCTACTTGATACCAAATTTCATCAAAATCTGTCATGTGTAGATTCTGCGTAAAGATCGGTTCGGTTTCTATCACATGATACTAATGTGATCGAAGGGCCTGTAAACTGCAGTCAGAGCAACGGCTTTACTTTGTAAATGCTTAATTGCTTTCTTTAACAAAATACTATGAATTTTGGGATAGAAAGTATCCTATGTCCTTCTCAGTAGGTACTCTTAACTATGTGTATGTATACGTATGTAAATTTTAGGAAGATTGGTTCAGCAGATAAAGCGTGAAGAAGTAACAAACAAGTATACTTTACATATAAACTCACTTCCGCATAAATTGTTCGGATTGTGATAGTTGGGATTTCTTTAAAAATCTTAATTTAATTAAGTACAGTTATTTTTTACACGACTCACCAAAAAAGGAGTGTTATGTTTTCAGGGTTCATGTATGTATGTATGTATGTAATTTCTTTATTCCACCATAAGTCCTGAACGGCTTAACAGATTTTGATGTGAGAGGTATTGTTAGATTCCTTGCATTAGCCCGAATGACATAGGCTATGTAAGATGTCAGTCGTGTTTTTTTATTTTTAAATAATTAGCTTGTTCAATGTACAGTTTATAATAATATTGTCGTATATTGCAGTAAAAAATTTCCATACACATGCGGGTTTCCGGGTCGCGAATCAGAAATAAGTTGTCACATAAATTAGAGTCGGCCAGTCCGGAAAATGTCCGAAAATGCCGGAAAATTGTGCAAAAAACGGAAAAATATTGGCAAAAAACCCAGAGGTTAACGCCGCACTGTCCACGGGGTAAGCCACTTTGGGATCATCGCAAAAATATGATCCTCTTTTTGTTATTTGCTCATTGGATTATTTTTTCGTAACAGTCGTTCGATTTTAACATTGGGTAAGTAATAAATAACCGCTTTTTAAATGATCTCCTATCATTTCAGCAACAAATGGAATCAACGAAAAAATAAATAGTCGCGGTTCCTTGTTCTTCATAGGGCTGCATTTTTGAGCTCTGTATCAAATTGTTGCAAAGTTTTTCACTTATTTAGGTACAGTCAGCTGCAAAGAGACACGATCTATCCCAGCAAATCCTATCTCAAGGGGTCAGGTTTCTCTACAGCTGACTGTAAATCTGTTTTCGAAGGAGCACAACCCCCAAAAATGAACGCAAAATCGAGCAGTATCAACTTTTTTTTTTATAAGACGGCAAACGAGCAAGCGGGTCACCTGATGGTAAGTAAATGAACAACCACAACACCAGGGGTATCGCAGGAGTGTTGCCGGCCTTTTAAAAAGACGTAGGCTCGTTTTTTGATGGTTCCAATGTCGTATCGGTCAACATTTCATTAAATTGCGGTCATTCAACTTTTCATTTTTAATACTATATTTTTATACTATGATCCCACCTTTAATTTTGCCATTTGTAATTAACGACATATTTCTTATTTAACTTGTGCATATTGTGTGTCAAAATTTTGATGCGATATCCACAGCTACAGGAGACTTGGCACATATATTATGCCCGAGATAAGTTATGCCAAGAAGATCACTCGCGATGAATCTTGCAAGCTATCCGTCCTTGTCTCCTGAGCACGCATCTCCCAAGTTTATTTCACGGCGCATCTCCTCTGGATCTGTGGATTATGTTATTATGCGAGACACGTTACATTATACCTACGATATGTATTCTCTCTCAGCCGAAAGACGTCCACTGCTGGACAAAGGCCTCCCCCAAGGATTTCCATAACGACCGGTCCTGCGCTGCCCGCATCCATGCGCATCCCGCGACCTTCACCAGGTCGTCGGTCCACCGAGTGGGAGGCCTGCCAACACTACGTTTTCCGGTTCGTGGTCGCCACTCGAGAACTTTTCTGCCCCAACGGCTATCTGTTCTACGAGCTATGTGCCCCGCCCACTGCCACTTAAGTTTCGCGATTCTGCGGGCTATGTCGGTTACTTTAGTTCTCCTACGGATCTCCTCATTTCTGATTCGATCACGCAGAGAAACTCCGAGCATAGCGCGCTCCATCGCCCTTTGGGTGACCTTGAGCCTTCTTATGAGGCCCATAGTAAGCGACCACGTCTCTGTTCCGTATGTCATTACTGGCAACACACACTGGTCAAAGACCTTAGTCTTGAGACACTGCGGTATTTTGGACGAGAAGATATCGCGAAGCTTCCCGAACGCTGCCCAGCCGAGTTGGATTCGACGGTTGACCTCTTTCTCGATGACGATATGTATTATGAATATGCAAAATATATATCCAGGCTTATAGTTGAATGCCGCCGTTTGTTAAGTGGCTAGGCAGTTAAATAAATGGCTAATTGAACCAGTTGGGCTGCGACATTTAATATAAATAAATTTCAAAGCTGAAGAGTTTTATATTTTTAAAAGCATGGATAAAACAAAGACTGATTTTATTCTGAATTTACTACGAAAGCGAAGCCCTGAAGCAATATATCTTAAATAGGTAAATATATCAAAACTGTAACTGTCTGTAGGTATGTCTGTGTTTACGTAAAAATAGTATTCAATTTTGAAATGTTCTATTTACTAGAAGGCCTGGCTGCTATTTTAGCATCAAACTCTGAACCTAGATACTTCTAAATAAACTTGTTTCGCTAAGCTGCAATCTAAAAGCGAAGGATCTACTTCGCTTGGATCCGTTCTGTGAGAGTAGGAAGTTTGCTCTTCAGCTTTAAACACAACCTAACCTAAAACTCGAAGTAATGTTAACTACGTAAACATTTGGTATACGATTTGCTACAGCGAAATTTTGCCTATAATGCAGGAGTTTCGAAGTTATTCACGAGTATATAATTAGATACTGAAATTATTCACATATACAATTTTATATTATAGCCTTAAAGCTAACTAGCTTGTGCCCGCAAACTTACTATTATTAATTTCTCCGGTTCTAAGCTGTATATTGAGATGACCTACGGCAGATTTTATCGACCGAGCGAGCGCAGCGAGCGAAGCGTCTCAGTTTCCACTAGCCGAAAATTCTTTTGTCTGTCCGGATGTTATCGCCTACAGGTCGCATTTCTGAACCGATTATTATGAAATTTTGAGAGCAGGTTCGGTAATTTTATAGAATTTTTTAGTCGAGCCAGTTTTTCGAAATTTTATAAAATGGCGATAATATATAAAAAAAACCTTATATCTCAGCTATTTAAAAAAAAACAAAAATGTCATTAGACATTTTTGTTATCCTTATTAAGACGCAACTTTTTTGTATGAACAACATAGTGAAATTCAATAAAACCGCTATAAATCCATATATTAAATTCTTATACGATAGTTCACAAAAAAATCAATAGATGGCGCAGCAAAGCTTTTAATACTCGCAAATTCATTTAAGAATTACTTGATTTATTGATTAAAATGAGATTGTTTGAATTGCGTGTATTTTTTTTTTAACTGAGTGCGTTTGACCTCTATCTTGCCTGATGAGAAGCATAGATGAGATCTAGGGTGGTACACGCAAACTGAAAAAAACTCAAGTATTTATTTGGTTAATGGTATTGTATTGTGGATTGCTTTGCTTGGTGGAATTATCTTGAACACTTGAAATAAATCTGATATCAAAAAACTTCATTGTATGATTAGAATCCTATTAAAAAAAGTAATATATACGTAAGCGTGGCGATTACGGCAAAACCCCATGGATAAAATCCTTGGGGGAGGCCTTTGTCCAGCAGTGGACGTCTTTAGGTTGAGAGAGAGAGAGAGAGAGAATATATACGTATATGATGTATATAATAGATTCGATTTCAAATTGAACTATCTTTTTTGAACTTTAATTTTGTTGCGCAAATTACATAAATATACATATAACCAATAGGTCAAACCATGCATTTCTGACGACTGACGACCTCCGTGGTCCAGAGGTCCCGGGTTCGATCCCCGGTCGGGTCAAGATGGAAAATAATCTTTTTCAGATTGACGTGGGTTTTGCATATTTATCTATACATATATGTATTTGTTATAAAATATAGTATTGTTAAATTAGCATCCCGTAAAGTCTTGAACTTACTCAATCTGTGTGATTTTTCCGTATATATTTATTTTTATTATTTATATTCTTTCGAGGCGGAAAAGGCAGGTTTCAGTCAATTTTTTAGTGGTATTGACCAACCACAAGAACTTTTTACTTTCTTTACAGCATTCGTAGGTTGGTTTCAAAACTCTTCTAAGCCAGGGACACGGTAAAATATCGGTTATTTCGTGGAAGGGCTCGCGAGGTCTACTGTTCTCACAGAACCACTAGTGTTAGACCTTCTATCATACAATAGTGAAAACCGCATCAAATTTTCTCCAGTAGTTTTTGCGTGATGCACGTACAAACATTCAGATAAATATTCTAAAAAAAAATTGTTTTGGCTTCTATTAGCCTTATAATGACCCCTCATAATGTTTTTTCTTAGATAACTCTTATATATATACAAACACAGACCAGTTAAAGTTTTATTATAATGTATTGATGATGATATTGTTCAGGGGTCTTTGTAGCTATTATTTATCTTTGGGCATTGAAGCGGCAGGGCTTCTCTGGATAAGCCAACAAGCCTGTTCAAATGGCCCCAGGTTTGAATGCTAAACTTCTTTCTTGTCGGTGGAGTTTTTCCATTTCTGTCTATCTTCTGCCTTTGATTTTTCATAAACGACACATTTACCTCTCTTAGCTTCGGTTTTTCCTTCCAAGAATAGCAAAACTACGGTGGTCTGTACTGTACTTAGTCTCACAAATAAGCATGGAAAATCTTCCAAAAAATAATCCCAAACACAGCTGCCGACCGCTCAAAAAACTTCTTTAAGAGTGTATCACGTCCGCGCGCCCGACCGAGTTTAGGTATTTGATAGACCGCAGCTGGCTGTGTGCAAGTCACACGCACACATCGACGTGAGATTGCCGCCAACCCGAAGTAATAAGTGACAGGGATCCGGCAAAGGATTTGTTGGTACCTATATAATTATTTTTTCTTGCTTTGCGGTAATGAATACTAAAAATAAAATTACGACCATTTTCTTATGTAAAACATACTTGGCGCGACTTGGCAGTAAAATGGACACGAATGCCGCGACAGAAAATAGCATGACCGTCGTGCCAGGATGCTAAGATGTTAAACATCTGCCTGGCATCCCATGAAGGCCAATTTTCCGGGATGAGGTTTACAAAAATAGTATTTTTGGATCCAAGATGGCGGACAACTTTTTTTTAATTTTGCAATATGGGTATCGTTTTATAAGTGTTTCAGTGCGCTGATTACGAAAATAACATTTATTTTGGAATCCAAGATGGCGGACAACTTTTTTTTCACGTTTACAATATGGGTATGGTTATATAGGTATTTCGGTGCGCTGATAACAAAAATAACATTTATTTTGAGATCCAAGATGGCGGACAACTTTTTTTTCAAGTTTACAATATGGGTATGGTTATATAGGTATTTCGGTGCGCTGATGACAAAAATAACATTTATTTTGAGATCCAAGATGGCGGACAACTTTTTTTTCAAGTTTACAATACTACTACTACTACTCTGAGCCTAAAGACGTCCACTGCTGGATAAAGGCCTCCCCCAAGGATTTTATCCATGGGGGGTTTTGCCGTAATCGCCACGCTTGGCAGGCGGGTTGGCGATCGCAGTGTGATGTCATAGTACGCGGAAAGATGCTGCTGCCCATCCTCCGGTGTTTTAAATCCCTTAGTCGCCTCTTACGAAAAAGTACACAAACAAAAGTACTCAAGTTTACAATATAGGTATGGTTATATAGGTATTTCGGTGCGCTGATGACAAAATAGTAGATTTTACAACAAGTGCACAAAACGAATCATTTTTATCCGAGACTTTTAGCAGCCCGAGCCGAAGGCGAGGGCTGATAGTAATGTCGAGGATAAAAATCGTTTTGTGGACGAGTTATAAACTCTGCTTTTCACTTCGATTGCGAGGAAATAAATAAAATTGAAGAAATTACATATTAAACGCACAAAAAACAAGAGCTGTTTCCCGCCACTTTATTTTTTAATCTTACGACATTGATAGGCTTGGGCTGCAGACCTATACAGCCTACTATTAAATTAATTTTGTAATAATATTTTTCTTAAATTAATTAAATAACCTACCGTACTTCAATTTAAATTTTAATATATTTTATGTCTTAAAAAACACATAAGGCAAATAAATTAAAAGTAAATATTATAAAATAACAATATTTAATATCTATACAGCATGAAGATCTAAAATACATTTTCTCTTGATACTTGTAGCTGTTGAATAACTTTGTTACTTTTTATCATATTATTATCATAACATTACATTTGGTTTTATTTTTATATACATGAAAACTTTTGTTTTTTGAATGTGGATTTTGAAATAAAGCATTTATTTTTATTTCTAAAATGTAGGACATTTTAATTATACAATGGTTAAAGATAGGCAATATTTCATGCCATGGAAAAAGTACATTTATTTCATGGCCAAGATGGCGGACAGGCATTATTTAATTATGGCTTATGACGTTCGCTTTCGCTTTGATGACGGAATAAAATGTGTTTTGTCATCTTTTAATTATACAATATGGGTATCGTTTTACAATGGTATCTTTTGGGGACGCTGATGACCAAAATAACATTTATTTTAAGATCAGCGTCCCCGAAAACCTATTAAACGATACCCATATTGTAAAATAATAAAAAAACTGTCAGCCATCTTGGATCTCAAAATAAATGTTATTTTCGTCATCAGCTTCCCTAAAAACCTATAAAACGATACCCATATCGTAAAATAAAATAAAAAATTGTCCGCCATCTTGGATCTCAAAATAAATGTTATTTTCGTCATCAGCGTCCCCAAAAACCTAGAAAACGATACCCATATTGTAAAATAAAATAAAAAACTGTCCTCCATCTTGGATCTCAAAATAAATGTTATTTTCGTCATCAGCGTCCCCAAAAACCTATATAACCATACCCATATTGTAAACTTGAAAAAAAAAAACTGCCCGCCATCTTGGATCTCAAAATAAATGTTATTTTTGTCATTAGCGCACCGAAAAACCTATAAAAACATACCCATATTGTAAAATTGAAAAAAAAGTTGTCCGCCATCTTGGATCTCAAAATAAATGTTATTTTCGTAATCAGCGCACTGAAAAACTTATGAAACGATTATACATATCGCAATATTAAAAAAAAAAAGTTGTCCGCCATCTTGGATCTTGATTGTAGTGATAACTACAGAATTATTTTGAACTTCTAACTGGTTAACCTTGCATATCATATTTTGGGTGAAATAGTTGATATATTGGGATATTATTCCTGTGGCGTATTACCTGCATGATAGGCTCTCGACGCATCACAATAGCAGGCATTCAAATCCATTAGTTTCCAGACAAATTGAATTGGAAAGTGAAACACCGGTACACAAATTTCATATGTTGTTTTTACAATACTTGATAGGAAGACAGGGAGACCCGCACATCAAAACGTTCTCTGAGTCACGCCGAAACCATTGGTAGCAATAACTCGACGCGATTTTGTGTACTTACGGAATTATATCGAAAATTAAACATTCATAACAAAACACTCCCATGATTAGATTAGACTGTCAACTGAGATCTACAGAGTTGGACGTCTGACATTGACAGCTGGTGACACACGTTCCGTATCAGTTCCTAACCAACCTTTCATAACATAAACAAATAAGAAATCATGGCTGGATTGTTGTAGAATTTTAATTATTCTCCTTTAATATCGTCGACTTAGATTATTATAATATTCAACGAATAAATACCTTATTTAAACATTAGTTCTTTTAAAGAATATTAAAAGTTGGTTTGACGTGCGTCCGAATTAAGCGGAATGGAGCGCGAGGAGGCGGAATGTCAAATCGAGTGGCGAGGGATCTTTCTCTTCCTGGGTGGCCACGACGACATGTAACATGTCTTGAGCAATTATTAATTTTTTTGGGGTTTTTTCGCTTTCGCCGCCCCCGGTTCCCCGCCATGGGTATATAGTTTAACCTTTAGTTTTTAAACCCGCGATACGCGCAAGGACACAGGGGATACTTGCCGCCACGAAGTTGTCAGGAGGATGAGCTGTTGATATCCACGTGCCCGCCCGGCCGTATGGATTGGCGCTTCCTGGAGTGTACCGCATGCCACGGCGCAGGCCCCGTCGTCGGCGACCCCAGTGCAACACACGGATCCTAACCTTATTTCCAAAGGCCGCACCGCCGCCTTCGATCCGATGTCCCTATAGTGGTTCAGCGCAAACCTCGGAAGGTCCAGCCAGCGTCTACTATCCCGCATACAACGGAGCGTCGCAGGAGCGCCGTGCCTCTTTGATGTCGCGACCAGCGCCAGTGCTCGAACCCAACGGATCATAACGGTGAACGGAACGACGTTCTAAGTGCGCACAGACGTTTGTGTACGGACCTGGCCAGGTACCTTATATTTGGTTTATGTTAATTTTAACTTTTAATTGCGGCAAAGACTTATCAGATTTTGGTATTAGTATAACATGTGCCCGCCCTCAGCGGCTAGTGTGTTTATGGAATAAAATGCTATATTCTATCCCAACCATATTGTATTAATGATATCACCCTGCCCATGACTCCCAGGACCTAAGGCTTACTAGACAAGAGGTCCTTGTACTTCAAAAGTGCGAGGCTCTATCCTGAGCATTACATCCGGCTCTCTCTAAAGTAATTGTTCGTGTATAATCGCACTGCGCAGGGATATTGCCCGTCTTCGCTTCAAATAGTTGGAGACCCCTGCGCACACACGCACCAACAATACACTTTTTATTTTTTTTTATTTTTTATACACGACAATGGCGCCCGAACTAATATATTTTTGAGCCTTTGAGTCCTGTGAGAGTGGCAGTTTTTTCTAAAAAATAGTTTTTAAATTTTTTAAACTCGCTCACTTGTTATTTTGAAATTTTGGTGATATCATTAACTGTAAAGTTATTATACTTTAGTGTTTGTTAGGTTTATATGCGACAGGGTTGTAAGCATACATTTAATACAATTCATAGTAATTATTATAATATTACTAAATAATATTATAATTAATAATATAATAATTAATATTTTATTTGGGCTTCGCTATGAATAAAAAGCATAGTGCTCAGCCATAATTCCTATTTAATCTCAATTTGAGAGCTAATTTATATTTATTGACAGGGAGTAACCTGTATATATTTAGAAATTTATCAATTATTATAATCTATTACATACCCTGACACACAGAACATGTAAAAGAGGTTAGAATGGCTATAATGCGCCGTTTCTATGAGAACCAGTGTCGCCTAATCCGCCCCACCTTTCACCGTTACCACACATTTGCCATAATGAGTACGAAGCTTCGCACATTCTTGCAATTTCCAATCTAGCCAATCATAGCGCAACGTCATCACGCAATTTCAAACTGAACCAATCATACGCAAGCACGCTGAACCAATCAATCGATGTACAATTAGTGTGATTGTGTTTGTAAACTACGCTAGTGCTTGACTAAACTTTAAATGACTTAATTATCGATATTGAATTTTGTTATTAAACAATAACATAATTCACAATAATACTGTTACATACAAAAGTGATATAGTAAAATGGAAAATAAAACAAAGTACATTTCTTACAATCTTATATTTATTGACCTTGGAACAAGATACATTTATTAAGAAGTTGTCGCTTGGTTTGTTTTTCTAAAGAATTTTTTAGTAAAAAGTGTAAGCGAATGTTTAAATATTTCTCAATAACGACTTTAGTTAGATCCGTTACATGGACAAACATACATACATACGTATATTGCAAGTTAAATAAAAGCTTATTATAATAATAATTATTCGCATTACTTAATTTAGTCTTTCCACATTAACATTAATTTATAACATTTATAAATATAGTATGGCTTTGAAAGACGATATCGATAAATATCGTCTCTCACTATGCCCAGCACTAGAGCTAATGCCACGTTGTTGCCGCGAACTCCACTACGCGGTACGTTTGACGTTGCAAAAATAACGAACGCATGCAGACAGCAATGTATATTTTTGGAGAAAGAAAAATATTTTAATGACCTTTGAAAGATTTTGACTAAAATATCGTATTTACTAGAGGTTTTTTTACTTACCGGTGATAAGAAACGCATCCTTTGTTTATATTAAGCTCTTGGCTTCTCGCTCGACAAGTAATTACCGCACATGAAGGCATTTTCGTACAATTTTGTAGCAGCGCTTCGCAATACTTACTCCGCTAGAGTTCGCGAGCGACTAAACGGCGCGGTCACGTGTTTTTGTAAAGATACGAGCGGTTGCTCGCATGCTTGGCGCGCCGGCCCCGCCCACAACTCCTTTCTAACCTCTTTTATATGTTCTGTGCCCTGACACATATAACCTCACATTCTTGCCAACATGTCGGACGGCGAAAGGGAAGAGCAATATCATGAAGTAAGTGGGGAGGAAAACAAACCACCTACCACTACTACTTCCTCATTTGTTAATACACGACCACGGGGAGGTGCAATTGACACCCACCCACCCGGCCCTTCCACACTTAAAGCGTTACAACCCACATTGTCTCAACTAGGAGCCCCCGGTTTAGTACGTCAAGCCAACTCAATGGGTAGGACTACCTATGTTACGGAGACTAGGGAAGATGACGAACGCGTTATTCACATATTAAAGGAGGACCATTTGAGGTCGTGGAATTTAAAATTTTCTGGTGACTCAGACGTCACAGATTTTTTCCTACGAATTGATGATTTTAGGCGTAGTCGAAACACTTCAGAACATAAAGTACTGAAATGTTTTTTTGATTTATTTAGTGGTAGCTATCTTTGAATAGCATTATTAATGTTGCCACCGGGCACACACCATTTTTGTTAGCTAAAGGTCGGGAGATAATGACGGATGGCATGTTGCCGAAAAGAGGCGGCATTCCAAATTCGTTAATAACTTCAAATGACCAGTCGTTCAGCTCATTTCTTCTCCGCTAAACTAGCACCGCGCTTTGTGATGTAAAGTTGTCAGGAAGCATTCGGATGTTGTTTACAACCTTCAGGAGATATAAACTGGTAAAGATGGAAAATATCATGTCCTGGACATAATAAAAGTCTCACAAGGTGTGTCCCCTAGCTAGCAACTTTCTTATCTTGAACTTTGTTATTTTGGATTGGTATAACCAATTAAAGGCCTCATTTTTCACATATGACATGACTCACATGTGAAATTTTTTTGTCAAGCGTTTTCATGAAAACCAATTTCTTTTGTAACTACACACTCTAGGCGCCAGAGTAAATATAAGGATATGGATTAATACTCCTTAATTTTTGAGAAAAAAAGGAAAATAAGTTTTTTCCCTTATACAATGTCAGCCCAACGGCTATACATTTTAAATGTCTATTTATGTGAGATCTCTCCATTAGTTTAAAGACTTTATTAGGTTTACAATTTAATTACTAACTAGTAAATTATGTAGGAATGCTAGATTACATATATTTTAATTAAATTTCAAATAGTTTTTCTTATTATACATAAGTAAGAACTATTACTTTAGATAAATTCTTTATTATTAGTATGCTACTTGCGATTATATCATTAGAAATCCAAGTATGATTTTTTAATGCAGGGGAATTGCAGCGGTCTGGCCAGACGCTGTATTCCTGACACTCAACATAAATTGAGTTAGTTTTAGAACTCTAGAACATACATGTTAGTTTAATATATGAAATAGCATGAGTTAGTTTCATATATAGCTGATAGTTTTATATTTAGAAATATATTGCCGTAGGATAGGTTAATGTTTTCTCCGGTTACCCCGGCTGTTTCGGCTAAGTACGACTTAACCTCTTTGCCGAAAAGGGGGGTATTGTAGTGATAACTACAGAATTATTTTGAACTTCTAACTGGTTAACCTTGCATATCATATTTTGGGTGAAATAGTTGATATATTGGGATATTATTCCTGTGGCGTATTACCTGCATGATAGGCTCTCGACGCATCACAATAGCAGGCATTCAAATCCATTAGTTTCCAGACAAATTGAATTGGAAAGTGAAACACCGGTACACAAATTTCATATGTTGTTTTTACAATACTTGATAGGAAGACAGGAGACCCGCACATCAAAACGTTCTCTGAGTCACGCCGAAACCATTGGTAGCAATAACTCGACGCGATTTTGTGTACTTACGGAATTATATCGAAAATTAAACATTCATAACAAAACATTCCCATGATTAGATTAGACTGTCAACTGAGATCTACAGAGTTGGACGTCTGACATTGACAGCTGGTGACACACGTTCCGTATCAGTTCCTAACCAACCTTTCATAACATAAACAAATAAGAAATCATGGCTGGATTGTTGTAGAATTTTAATTATTCTCCTTTAATATCGTCGACTTAGATTATTATAATATTCAACGAATAAATACCTTATTTAAACATTAGTTCTTTTAAAGAATATTAAAAGTTGGTTTGACGTGCGTCCGAATTAAGCGGAATGGAGCGCGAGGAGGCGGAATGTCAAATCGAGTGGCGAGGGATCTTTCTCTTCCTGGGTGGCCACGACGACATGTAACATGTCTTGAGCAATTATTAATTTTTTTGGGGTTTTTTCGCTTTCGCCGCCCCCGGTTCCCCGCCATGAGTATATAGTTTAACCTTTAGTTTTTAAACCCGCGATACGCGCAAGGACACAGGGGATACTTGCCGCCACGAAGTTGTCAGGAGGATGAGCTGTTGATATCCACGTGCCCGCCCGGCCGTATGGATTGGCGCTTCCTGGAGTGTACCGCATGCCACGGCGCAGGCCCCGTCGTCGGCGACCCCAGTGCAACACACGGATCCTAACCTTATTTCCAAAGGCCGCACCGCCGCCTTCGATCCGATGTCCCTATAGTGGTTCAGCGCAAACCTCGGAAGGTCCAGCCAGCGTCTACTATCCCGCATACAACGGAGCGTCGCAGGAGCGCCGTGCCTCTTTGATGTCGCGACCAGCGCCAGTGCTCGAACCCAACGGATCATAACGGTGAACGGAACGACGTTCTAAGTGCGCACAGACGTTTGTGTACGGACCTGGCCAGGTACCTTATATTTGGTTTATGTTAATTTTAACTTTTAATTGCGGCAAAGACTTATCAGATTTTGGTATTAGTATAACATGTGCCCGCCCTCAGCGGCTAGTGTGTTTATGGAATAAAATGCTATATTCTATCCCAACCATATTGTATTAATGATATCACCCTGCCCATGACTCCCAGGACCTAAGGCTTACTAGACAAGAGGTCCTTGTACTTCAAAAGTGCGAGGCTCTATCCTGAGCATTACATCCGGCTCTCTCTAAAGTAATTGTTCGTGTATAATCGCACTGCGCAGGGATATTGCCCGTCTTCGCTTCAAATAGTTGGAGACCCCTGCGCACACACGCACCAACAATACACTTTTTATTTTTTTTTATTTTTTATACACGACATGATTTAGATTTATTTTGATTTTTATGATTTCGATTTCTATGATTTCGATCTATTACGATTTCTATGATTGCGATTTATTACGATTTTTATTTCATCAAAAATTGTCGGCCATCATTCATGAGTATGAAAATGGTACCTATATAAATTTTAAAAAGATTAAAAGTAATAAATATGTAACTCTGATCTACTTTACTCTCTGCTGTCTGTGAATACATGAACACGCGAAAATTAAATGCCTCCCGAGCAGCAGAGCGACGTGGATTCCCCTTGACTTTTACCGGCAGACTGATTTTTCGTGGGCTTGGAACTCGTATATATTGAGCGATGGCATTGCCATACAAAAAATGTATGGGGAATTTCTTAGTGAATTGTTACGATATATAATATTTTTTTCGAGTTATTTTTCAAAAATCTAAAACGAGCAACTTGTAGCTAGTTTAATAAACTCGCGATTTAACATTATGTAGAAATTATAATTTGTGTTTTACATAATGATTTCGTTAAAGCCGTGAACCTTGTTTTTCGTATTTTTCGTGTTTTCTGAAAGGTATTTACGCAAAAATAAAAGGCAAAATATTTTTATCTGTCTCGTATAAGTAGTAGCAGTTATTTGAGAAGCCTATAGTACTATTTTTATTATCAATAATGATCTAGTTTTGGCACCAGGGTCAATTCAGTAACGCCCGTTTTGGCTAAAAACGTGTGATGCAGGCTTAACATGTTGTAGGTTTTTGGGGACGCTGATGACGAAAATAACATTTATTTTGAGATCCAAGATGGCGGACAATTTTTTATTTTATTTTACAATATGGGTATCATTTTATAGGTTTTTGGGGACGCTGATGACGAAAATAACATTTATTTTGAGATCCAAGATGGAGGACAGTTTTTTATTTTATTTTACAATATGGGTATCGTTTTATGGGTTTTTGGGGACGCTGATGACCAAAATAACATTTATTTTAAGATAAGCGTCCCCGAAAACCTTTTAAACGATACCCATATTGTAAAATAATAAAAAAACTGTCAGCCATCTTGGATCTCAAAATAAATGATATTTTCGTCATCAGCGTCCCCAAAAACCTATAAAATGATACCCATATTGTAAAATAAAATAAAAAATTGTCCGCCATCTTGGATCTCAAAATAAATGTTATTTTCGTCATCAGCGTCCCCAAAAACCTATAAAACGATACCCATATTGTAAAATAAAATAAAAAAACTGTCCTCCATCTTGGATCTCAAAATAAATGTTATTTTCGTCATCAGCGTCCCCAAAAACCTATATAACCATACCCATATTGTAAACTTGAAAAAAAAAACTGCCCACCATCTTGGATCTCAAAATAAATGTTATTTTTGTCATTAGCGCACCGAAAAACCTATAAAAACATACCCATATTGTAAAATTGAAAAAAAATGTTGTCCGCCATCTTGGATCTCAAAATAAATGTTATTTTCGAAATCAGCGCACTGAAAAACTTATGAAACGATATACATATCGCAAAATTAAAAAAAAAAGTTGTCCGCCATCTTGGATCTTGATTTAGATTTATTTTGATTTTTATGATTTCGATTTCTATGATTTCGATTTATTACTATTTCTATGATTGCGATTTATTACGATTTCTATTTCATCAAAAATTGTCGGCCATCATTCATGAGTATGAAAATGGTACCTATATAAATTTTAAAAAGATTAAAAGTACTTAATAAATATGTAACTCTGATCTACATTACTCTCTGCTGTCTGTGAATACATGAACACGCGAAAATTAAATGCCTCCCGAGCAGCAGAGCGACGTGGATTCCCCTTGACTCTTACCGGCAGACTGATTTTTCGTGGGCTTGGAACTCGTATATATTGAGCGATGGCATTGCCATACAAAAAATGTATGGGGAATTTCTTAGTGAATTGTTACGATATATAATATTTTTTTCGAGTTATTTTTCAAAAATCTAAAACGAGCAACTTGTAGCTAGTTTAATAAACTCGCGATTTAACATTATGTAGAAATTATAATTTGTGTTTTACATAATGATTTCGTTAAAGCCGTGAACCTTGTTTTTCGTATTTTTCGTGTTTTCTGGAAGGTATTTACGCAAAAATAAAAGGCAAAATATTTTTATCTGTCTCGTATAAGTAGTAGCAGTTATTTGAGAAGCCTATAGTACTATTTTTATTATCAATAATGATCTAGTTTTGGCACCAGGGTCAATTCAGTAACGCCTGTTTTGGCTAAAAACGTGTGATGCAGGCTTAACGCAACGACATCCAACCCTTTACAAACGATTTAAATAAATAAGCATTTTTCCCGGAAAATCTGGGACACAGGTTATCACAGCCGGGAAGATTCGTCTGGGTATGTACTGATTGTCAGGGTGTCCATGATCATATCCTAAAACAGGTCAATTTAGAGAATGTAATTTTTCGTGGAAATATTTTTGGATTAGTTCGCCGCACAATTATTGATTTAATTTTTAATGTGATTCGAACGAGACTTGATTGATAGTAATGTTTTAGCTTTGCATGAGTAAAAAAATCTCTCTTATAGGCATAAAGCAACATGGATTCCGGTTCCGAGAGCGAAAGTCCTTGTTGCTCGAAGCTTATAGACGTCCTAGACTATTTATATTAAAATCAGCCTGCACCCAGCATCTTCCATATTGAATGTCCAAGGCTTTGCCTGCCAGTAGGCACAGTCAGTCACAGATATAATAAATAATTATTTCATTAAATAAAATCATCAAGATTAGGTAACACAAGCTTATTAGCCGTTGGGGCAGAAAAGTTCTCGAGTGGCGACCACGAACCGGAAAACGTAGCGTTGGCAGGCCTCTCACTCGGTGGACCGACGACCTGGTGAAGGTCGCGGGTTGCGCATGGATGCGGGCAGCGCAGGACCGGTCGTTATGGAAATCCTTGGGGGAGGCCTTTGTCCAGCAGTGACGTCTTTCGACTGAGAGAGAGAAAGAGGTAACACAACATTTTAAAAGATTCTGATAAACCTACCCTACCTACCTAGGGGAGTCAGGTCTTATTGCTGTGCGTGGCCGTTCGTGGCCGTCAGTCCAGAACCCTTCTAACTTCTACTTCTACCGTAATATAATCTGTGCCATCTAACGTAACGGTTCTGTGCACTATATGCCTCGCCCACTCCCATTTCAGGGCTATGTTTTTTGAGCTGGTTGGATCGGGAATCGAATACCACATACCCTCGCTAAACATGTCTTTCCGATATTTTTTTTTTATTAGTAGGTAACTAAAGACAAATAGAAACCATGGTCACCCCAAAACCAGTATGACATCGGATTAAACGAGCACATATTACGGGTATTACAAGGGTGTGCTGCTAATAATACGGACACCGTTTGGGATTTCATGAAACACCATTTGGTAGTCCGGAACTCCGGATGCCTTGACAATAACCCCGCAATAACCCGACCAAATAAGGTTGCCTTGATTAAAACAACAGAATTCCGTGATTTCGGTACACATTTGTAAAAATGCAACGCCTTTGCGACCTCGGGGTATAATGGATTTGAATCGGGTCAGAGTCCACAGAGAACAATTACTTTGTTAGAATTTTTACTGTTTGTTTTGGAAGGACATTGCAGTTTAAAAAAAAAAAAGGATTTCTATCTACATTACGAGAGAAAGAGAGTAGGTACTTATTCTAAAATGCACCATTTTATTGTACTCGTAATATCGACTTTTTTCTATGACGTTGTTTCCTTCTTTTTTTTAATTACTCAATTTTAAATCTGCGTATGAAAAAAAATAACAAAACATTCATGCACTGCCCGGGAATCGAACCCGGGTCGCAAGAATGGGAATCTTGCATGATACCACTACACCAGCAGTGCGCATCAGTCATTGGTGAATATTCATATCGCTACTTATCTGTGACGTCATGACGATTGTTGAGTTAAAGCGATCGTGCACAGGAATAATTTTAAACCGGTTTCAACTATTTATCATTGGTATTGTATTATTTGTAAAATTATCAAAAAAATAATTTTGAAACGTGAAATCATTTCTATTTCTTGCAAAAACACAGATTAATAGAAAATCGTATAGAAAATACTATCTGCGCTTCGGGGCTCTGCTCCAATGGGAATTTAATGATGATTTATGTGATATAATAAATTATACGTTTTTCTTCCTACCTTTATGGCATGAAACTGCATGAAACCATAGAAATAGAAAGTATGAAAGTAAAAAGTAGCTTATCGATATTTGATCAATTCACGCCGAAGAAATTAAAACTAGGTAGGTAAGTAAGTTTATTCCCAACTTAAATCAACTTCTGAGAACTATTCTGAAAAGGGTCTCTATACAAGTCTTGCCGATAAAATCAAGGCAGGAAATTGTAACTTTACGAAATAAAGCGCTTTCACGGGAAATGGAATTTTTAAAATGACTTGAATAGTTTATTTGATACTAGCAAAACGGGTACGCAAACATAAAAATAAGACAGAATGACTGGGCAGGACAGCCTGGCTGCGACTATGGTGGTTGCACACGAAACGTTATCTGCAATAAATATAGGTACAAAAGTTTTAAATAAAATAAAAGAGAGGTGGTGTAAGCATTTTGGTTACGTACGAAAGGCAAAAGTTCGAATCGCACGCAGTCTCAGAGGACACAGAAGTCCAATTTACCTCAAGTAGGGTGTAATTTTCATGGAACATTACTTCCGTTGAGGGAAAACATTTAAAGTGAACCAGAGATGCCTTTCACCAATGTGAAAAAATGTATAGTGTTAGATATTATCTCGAAAATAAGAATTGAGCAGTAGGCTTCGAGGGAATGGAATCCGTGTTGCTCTATGATAGTAGGTTACTGTGAATGTTCTTTTGTTTTCGCTGGTACAAAGGAAGTAGAAATCATATCGTATATGTCGTCTTGCAACCTCGACACACGCGGTAATAAAAGAACTTCTCAACACGGCATTACCACAGGATTCATCAAAAACTTTCATGTTTTCTGCGAGTTTCGTACACAGAAATAAGAATGGTGCCGAAGCAGTGCCGAATTAGTCAGGATAGAGAAAATGCTAAGGGCCCCGTCACTTGGTAGGGCCCCGCGCTACGCTTGTGTCCAGAAAAGGTTAGGGACCTATTTAATCATGACGTAAGCTAAATATGAAATAGCTAGAATGCACGTGCATTCTGCTCACTTTTACTACTAGCTCTGACTCTCTTGAAGAATCTGAAGTGATATTTGCCTACACTACAAAATAATTTCGTAGAAATAGAAAATTCTAAATTACGCTGTCAGACTTTTCAAAATTCAGTAACAACTTAGTTTGTCTAGAAAGTCGTGACATTAATGTTCGAGGAACTAACATTGATGATGTGTCTGGCAACACCAAACGTATCTACATCAGCTGTCAATGCTGTCAACAATATTGAATTGTTTTTCGGTTGTATTTTTATTGTTTTAATTAAACTGCAATAAATTAAGACCAAACTACGCAGAAAAGTTGATCTTGGGGTGTGCGTTACCCTGGCAGGAAAGTGTGTCCTGGAGTTAAGTGAATGGAACCAAAACGTTGTGCGTAGTCTAGTGTACATGTGCCGCGAATAAAACTTTTGTGCGTCTTGTAGTTTAGGAAAAAAACGGAAATCTAGGATTCTGCTAGGGTAACGTTGTTCTAGCAGGAAAGTTCTAAACGAATGATCGGAGAGAGAAATATTCTGAGGGGGCAGAGAGCTTAGAGCTGTGCATTGACCTGGGCCGAAAAGATCATTTGTGCGTCTTCAGGTTTTCGGGATATTGCATTTCCTGCTAGAGTAACGTTTTGCAAAATCGTGGATCTCCTAGATCCAGCGTATGTGCGCCTGTAAGATAAATATACATGAGTAGCTATTCATTTGTGCCCATCTGTGCCATAATTAGATTTAAGAAAATATTTATAATTTTTAAGTAATCGCGTTGTCTTTGAAATCACGAAAAAATCATAGCGCCTAAATGAAAAGACGTGTAAGCTCCCTGAAAACTGTATTCGATTCTTCTATACACCTATAATAACCACAAAAAGTTTCTGAAGTGCACATGAATTCATTATTGAATAATATTACTAAAAGACAAAATTAGGTGACTTAACTTTGACGTCAACATACAAGAAACCGGCTCAACCCAATAAGTGTGCGTGTGAACCAAAGATTAGTGTGTTCAGTCATAAGTTATCGTGGAAATTTTCAGCTCAAAATGTTAAGGATATAAGTAAATAAACACAAATCCAAAAACATATGAACAACGACAGATTATTCGGCCAAATTAGAATGACTACAAAAAAGCGACGGTTTCATACATATCGATAACCTTCTCTATTGAACGCATTATACCTAAGCTGTTCGTACAGTCGCATTCAAACGTTTATTAGCAAATGCCAACCTGTAACTCTTTATTTGTGGGAAATAGTGGGAGTAATTAAAAAATATGTATTGTTGTTAAATAGGGATTTGTATAAAAGTTAAGGTCGTGTTCCTTATTTGTCGAAATAGGTAGATTAGGTACCTTCTATAAAAATACAAAATGTGTTTTTTAAATGTGAAAGTTTATTTAGGTACCACTATTATGAACTAGCTACATGGCTATGGCTACTGTTTCTTCTTCCATGTCGAGTCGTACAATTCTGCACACCGACCGATGTTTCCTTCCTCCGCGCGGCACCCGATGACGTTGGATTAGTTTTCTGTCTACGGATAACAAAAACAATAGGGAGGGAGTCGCTTTGTCTAGCTAGCGTGAAGATAAGCAAAATGGTATAAGTGGGACAGAGATAGATATATAATCGTCATTCTATTTTCAATAATGCGATGTATTTTGCTTTTTACTAGAAGTGAGTCATCTTTTCTCTTGGTAAACAGTTTGGTGCGTTGCGTGCATCACGCGTGCATGTTGTATGTTATGACGCTATGGAGATCCTGTTGCGCAGTTGCGTTTGTTTACTAATTAGATGTTGGTAAAAAGTTTATGAAGTTGGAATGGAATAATCTGCAATGGTAAGTAAATATTTAAGTTACCAATGATTAGAAAGGAAGGCATTTGGTTTTCTTTAGCAGTAAGTACTTAAATATTATTTTATTGTTCGAGACCCACAGCTAAAAGTGCAGTCCAAAGTCATTGAGTCATTTTTGTTTTCGGCTAAGCAGTTGATTTGAAAATGCAATATCCCAATAAGACTGGAAATCCTTTCCGCAAAATATGCTTGGTAGATATATAAAGTACCCAGCCAGATCATGAGACATATTTTATGCTTTGACTACTGGACCACCGAGGCATCTACGGTGTCAAATCCGTTTGTTTGTTACCTCTTCATGCTTTATCTACTGAAATAGTCTTCCTGAAATTTCGCATACACATAGTTAGAAGTACTGGAGAAGGACATAAGGTACCTTTCATTGATTTGATGCCATAATATTTACTATTAAAATTACCTATGTATAAGAGAATAAAAATAATAATTTCCAAATCAAAAACTTCTTTTTTTATTTTATATGGCCACTATGTGCATTTCCTGTGCATTTTATATCCATACTAGCTTTTGCCCGCGGCTTCGCCCGTGTGAATTTCCCACGGGAACAGTGCTTTTTCCCAGGTATCTTATGTTCTTCTCAGTACTTATAACAATGTGTATGCGAAATATCAGGAAGAATGGTTCAGTAGATAAAGCATGAAGAGGTAACAAACAAACAAGTAAATAAACAAAAAAACTCACTATCGCATTAATAATATTAGTTAGGATAGGATAGTTACGATTTTTTAATTATTTCCTCAAACTTTGTCGGGAATTCCCAGTTGGGAATTGCCGACAGACGTTTGATAGCGACTGTACGGCCAACAGCTTAGGTATAATACGTTCAATAGAGAAGGTCATCGATATGTATGAAACCGTCGCTTTTTTGTAGTCATTCTAATTTGGCCGGATAATCTGCCGTTGTTCATATGTTTTTGGATTTGTGTTAATTCACTTAAATCCTTAACATTTTGAACTGAAAATTTCCACGATAATATATGACTAAACACACTAATCTTTGGTTCACACGCACACTTATTGGGTTGAGCCGGTTTCTTGTATGTTGACGTCAAAGTTAAGTCACCTAATTTTGTCTTTTTGTAATATTATTCAATAATGAATACATGTGCACTTCAGAAACTTTTTGTGGTTATTATATGTGTATAGAACAATCGAATACAGTTTTCAGCGAGCTTACACGTCTTTTCATTTACGCGCTATGATTTTTTTTCGTGATTTCAAAGACAACGCGATTACTAAAAAATTATAAATATTTTCTTAAATCTAATTATGGCACAGATGGGCACAAATGAATAGCTACTCATGTATATTTATCTTACAGGCGCACATACGATGGATCTAGGAGATCCACGATTTTGCAAAACGTTACTCTAGCAGGAAATGCAATATCCCGAAAACCTGAAGACGCACAAATGATCTTTTCGGCCCAGGTCAATGCACAGCTCTAAGCTCTCTGCCCCCTCAGAATATTTCTCTCTCCGATCATTCGTTTAGAACTTTCCTGCTAGAACGACGTTACCCTAGCAGAATCCTAGATTTCCGTTTTTTTCCTAAACTACAAGACGCACAAAAGTTTTATTCGCGGCACATGTACACTAGACTATGCACAACGTTTTGGTTCCATTCACTTAACTCCAGGACACACTTTCCTGCTAGGGTAACGCACACGATCTTGGGCGATCTTTGAGGGCGCCACAATCACATACAACTTAACGTTTGTATAATCGATACCCTGGTAAAAGTTCTTTGCTGGAGATAGAACAAAAACATCTGGAACTTTATTTCAATATCTAAATTTACAGATTTTGGTCAAAAAAATTCGATAACTATAGATTATTTGACACTACATCATTAAAATTCAAATCGCTATAGGTCTCCATTCACATTTGCCCCGGGACTCCTTGCCTTAATCCGGATCTGCCCCGTAGAAATTCTTCCCCGAGTTTGAACTACGAGAGCGACGAACATTGAACACGAACGATGAAAGTTGGGGATTCAGAATTGGATGCATACGTGTCTCAGTAAGTACTGGATGAGTATCAATAAATCGTTTGAAACAATGTCGCAAAGTCTGTAGACGTGCTTGTTATTTTGTTCTTGCAAATGCGTTTTGGATATGGTTTTCTTAAAATGTATATAAGAGTTTTTAAAACAACTGTCATAGTGTTATACATAATCAGTGCTACTGTTGACGCGCCGCCTGTGCCATATGGGATAAAAAGTAGGTACTGATCTCAATGTAACATCAATAATCAGGTCATAAATCAGTGCATGTTGTATAGTGTGTGTTGGATAATGTCCATGTAATTATATTATACTAGCTGCGCCCCAGGGCTCCACTGTTCCTGTGAGAATTTTGGAAAAGATTGAAAAAATCAAATAAGCATCTAGACTGATTTTGACTAAAGTTTAAGGATTTGGGTATTGGAAAGGAAGGCGTGTGAATTTCAAAGAAGTCTCATCGAATCCTCATTTATGTTTTATACCGAGCGCTCTAAGGAAATTCAAAGGAAATCCATCAACAGTAAATGGATTTTCAGTAGATTCTTGGAGCTTAACGAGAAAATTGTTGGGTAGTTTAACTTTTAAAGCTGGATAGAGAAACAGCTCAATATTTCATAAGCAGTGCTCGTGACATTCACTGCAATGCAGTCTCGCTGGTGTTCTCTCTTTTGTTCAGCTTCATTCGACCCATTGTTTCATTTTCTTTTTTTTTATCTTCATAATTAGGTTTTAATTTAAAATACCAACCGTACTTATTTTAAGTTTTGGACGGGACGGGGATGTGAATTAGGGGATCTCTTGACTCTTTCACTCCACGCTGACGTCAATGTATTTTTCCTGTGAATTTTGTTGACATTTGAACCAACAACTTGTTTGAAGAGGACTTAGGATGCTAATGCCAAAATTTGTGATAAAATACATGAATCATCTTTCATCCATATTAATCTTGAATATTAAGAAAATTGATCTAATTTCGATAAAATACTGGCAACATTGGCACTTTTTCATTATTTTTTATGGTATTCTACTATCTACTAAAATAAATAATACCTATTCATTCAGTTCAGCAGTGATAGGAGGTATACCTACTCTGTTGTTACGAATGGGAATATACCTAACGTCACGTCACTCGCCCCGTTACACATTTCACGGAAATATCCGCAATGTTGAAAGTATCGTTACTAAAAATATTTCTACCTGTTTAACCCATGGAAGTAATAAGCACTTTGTACACAAAGTACTTATTACTTCCATGGTTTAACCTTACTTGAGTCTTCTCTTTGGGAAAATAATTTTGCGGAAGAATGTCGATAGCAAAGATTTTCTTTATTAATTACAGGTGCATCTAATCTTTTGGCTACAATGGACAACTTTCTATATTAGTTGTCGAGTGTCGAGGGCAACACTGGCATAGACAGAGTATTTTGACATTGACAAGATTGTCAAAGCATGACAACTGACATTGACTTGTGCACCATGACAGCGGGTGGTTTGTTTACTGAATATACTGGTGCTGCCATCTGCGTTAAGCTTTGTGTAACATTCCCTATTGTTTCGCTCGGAAGTGGCACCTTTCCATGTTCTGAAATTGACGTTTTGACGTCACGCTTTGAAATTTGAATGCAATTTTTTTTCTTTTTAATTTTTAACTTGTTAAAGACTGTCCCGTTCGAAGTGGATATTTTACAAAATAAAAATGCAACATTATTTATTTTATTTGACTGACAAACGGGAATTATCATAAACAAGCACTCTATATGCAATGCTGGGAACGTCTCGTCAGTCCTCGCGTTCGCTGGAAACAAGAAGCTTAGAAATATTGTAGTTTAAATAAATAAATATATAAATAAATAAACTAGTTGCGCGCAGGGGATTCGCTCCTGTGGGAAATCGGAAATAAAAATTACCTTTTATCGAAATTCGTCCAAACTCATTAACTTTCGCATTCAAGTGTGATTAGTGCATGGATGGATTAGTGTGTTAAAGGATAGTAAGAAATGACTAATCATCTACAGTAGGTAAGTGCTGAGGTCGGATTGAAAAAAAAACACAGAAATATTTTCCGCGTCATAAACAATAAATATTGCAGGAATGAATTTAAAATTCAAATTAATATTTGTTTCTATGCTCCTGGACTAGCATCCTTTCCGGAAACGTTTTCTTTTTGGCGGGAAATTGAATAATCATAGCATTGAGATCGCTGATTATATTCACGGACGGTGAGTGAGAGCAGCATTTGTTGGTATAAATCAATATTCTTCTTTAAGTATATCTCAATTATTACTTTTCAACTAGCTGCTGCTTTTTCAATCTAGAAATTCCGTAGAATTTCGTGATATTTACCTTATGTAAATATAACATGGAAGACGGAAAGCCGGCATATTTTCAAGCAGCATAGGTATATAGAAATATACGTTGGGATACAGGGTTATTTTGAAAACACTGGTGATAAAATTGAGCTGGTTTCTGCAGAAGAATGTCAGAAATTGTTATAAACTTTTTGCTGGCCCATACAAATTGGTGGATCAGCTGATCGGGTTTAGTATGGTAAGTTTAAATTGTGTTCTTCTTTTATAATTTTTTTTTTTGAAGTAGTTGTATTCCATTCCATGTACTAAACATATTGTAAAAATTTAAGTTAACTAAACAACAATGGATACGATAAATAACTAGCTTTAGCCCCCTCTAGCAATACCTTGACTATCTAAAAATTATAGGTTTGTGGTATAACCGTAGCCACATTTTCCGGCTCGAATTATTAGAGTTTCAAGCTTGCGAGCTAGGTGGCGCCTCAAAAAAGAAAAACAACACATCGCTAGCAACAAAACAAATATTTTATATCACATGTTACTTACCTTATTTTTATAACTACTTTATGAAATAATAAAATTAATAAAAAATATATTTAAATCACAATATCCCTCGGCAGGAATATGCAATAGGTTCTGAATTCAATTCTATTTAATTAAGGAAGTATCCGCAAGAGGCGCTATATCCGCAGAGCACTTCCGCATGCGTACAAATTCTTTTATTTTTCAATGCTCACCAAACTCATGAATGGCGATCGTTCATAACCAATCGCCTGTAGTAATAAATGTATTTCTTTAATTAATGTTATAAAATGTTAGGAATAATTACTTACAATAGTGACGAACCAATTAGGTAGTGTTGTGATTATATAACAGTGGGTTTCCCGCTATTTTTTGACAATAAAACAAAACAATCGTGAGTATTTATTTTGTTTTTCGTTGAGTATTATAATTTAAGCATTAGAATTGCTTTTTATTCAGCCTTATTAAAATTTTATATTATAAAAATTGTAAAACAACTATCATATATGCTAATGATGTGATTTCAATGACAGATAAAGAGGTTATTTCCTTGAAAACAAAACTGCGGTAATTTTATCGATTTGACTCTTTCACCCCAAATGGTAATATTGTGAATGGTATCCATGTGAACATTAGTAGGTATGATTAGGGGCAATATTTCGAGGTTCATGTCTGAAGCTGTCATTAAGGTCAAGGTAATTTAGGGTACCGGCAGCGATCGATGGGGGAAAAACAGGAAAACACTATAGCTACTTAGTTACGATAACTAATTTGCTTACATAATTTATTGCTATTCTTGACTTTTGCATTAGTAGATATTATTTTCGTGCCCAGTTTCAGTTTATGTAAGTAGGTTAACGTCTTTATTCCAGGGTTATAGAGTTCAGCAGTAAGAAAGTCGTTAGCAGAAATAGTGATTCGTGATTTTAGGTTTGCTTTTCACTTTATCGGTTTCTTTGGTATTACTTTTCCACTTTTTTTTAATTACTAATATTACTAATAATTTTATATACTTACTAGCTTTTGCTCGCGCCTTCTCCAGCGTAAAATTCCTATGGAAACAGTGCTTTTTCCATGATGAAAGATACCCTATGTCCTTCTCAGTACTTTTAACTATTTGTAGCCAAATTTCAGAGAGATTGGTTCAATAGATAAAGCGTGAAGAGGTCACAAACAAACAAACTCACTTTTGCATTTATAATATTAGTTAGGATTAGGATAATTATTTAGTACTATAGCTTTTGCCCGCGGCTTCGCCCGCGTGAATTTCCCACGGGAACAGTGCTTTTTCCTGGGATAAAAAGTAGCCTATGTGCTATTCCAGGTCATTATCTACCTCTGTGCCAAATTTCATCGAAATCCGTGCAGTAGATTTTGCGTGATTGAGTAACAAACATCCTCACAAACTCACAAATTCACAAACTCACATCCAAACATTCGCATTTATAATATTGGTATGGATGAGCTTTTTTGTGAAAACTACGACTTCTGAAAGAAATAGGAAGACATGAAGACCTTCTCACTTAATAGTATTTTTTACAGCTGGCAACATGTCAAGCAGTCCGTTCCCGTACACTTGCGAGCTATGCGGCGCAGAGGGTCTCACAGACGAAGGGATGCGGTCCCACACGCTAGAGGCGCACGTCGCGGGCCGGCCAGAGTGCCCGTTCTGTGACTGCGCCGTCCCACAACCGCAGCTTGTGGGACACGTACAGAGGGCGCATTTACACTATCTTACACCGGAGAGGGAACTTATGGCGTTTATTGACGATCAGAGTCCAAGGTAACTCATCCTGTGTACTGTACACGTTTAAAGCGCTTCAATTGCCATAGTCTGTAAAATGGTAATTTTGGCAAGACAGCTTAGCTGTGGTTAGCCAGAAAAATCTGAAAAAAATATATATGTACTATCAGGTTGAGCAACATTTGTGTTTGTAATAAAATCTATGTTGTTTTGTCCGTTCGCCGCCGTAATATTCTAGCGCGTGCGGTAGTTTCATATTAGTAGCGTCGTCGCCCGCTCGGCCGGCGTCGGCAGTCGCGAGCGACCATTTTGAATTCAGTATTGTTTGGACATCGCGCGGGGAGGCCGCGCCGCATGAAATTGCTCGCGTGAATGGCATGGCGGACGGTCGCCATTGTCCTGTGCGATATCGGTTTGATTTTTTAATACGCGAGAGGTCCCGCGTCCTTTGATTGTTAATTAGTTTGAGTTATATTTGTGAATTTCCTGTTTGTTAAATAACTATTGAACATTTGTGTTTGTGAAACCTTTTACTTTGACTGTTTCTTGTGAGATGCGAAACGTGGCTGCCTGGGGACGCCGAAATCTGTTGCCGAGTGGAACTGCTAGACGGATCAGGTATTTTTTCTGGGGATTGAGATCTCATGGGGTAGGTTGGGTGATTTAGGGAACAACCCCCTCCTCTTCCGAAGACACTCGAAGTTGGATCCGAAGAGCAGAAGATTAAGTTTGGTAAGTGACCCTTGGGTTTGTGGGTGGTTGTAGCTATTAAGTTAGGTTTAATATACAGGGTTCTGTAGTTCCCGTTGTAAACTACAGTGGTAGCAGACTGCGTATAGGTTAGGTTAGGTTAGTCGGACAGACGTAGTGTCGGGTCGAGGTTTTTTACCGGTATTTTTTTACCCGGTAAATTTTTCGGTACCGAACCCTCCCGCCCTTTCGTCTGCCCGGAATCTCTGCGCACATTTTCTGGTAGCAGAGCGTAGTTTATCTACCCTCTATTTGTTCGTTTGTAAAAAATAATTAATTGTTTGTAAAAATTATTAGATTTTTCTTAGTTTGTTTGTATAAGAATATTTGTAACCTTTTTTGTATTTGTTTGCGGTTTGTACCGTGCGTTCCGGGTTTGTGCCATTCTCATACCTACCGCGGTTCTTCGTGTAGTTGTTTGATTTTGTTGTTTTTTATTTACCTTTTGTTATTTTTTGTTTGTGACTTGACGCGATGGCGAAGGTCTCCAATGCTAGGGCGACACTCGCCAACGAATTGAGATGGTTTGTGACGGCCGGAGGACTCCTGTCCCGGAAGGACAGGGAGGGCGCCATACTGCTAAGAGCGGATCACCTCCACTCACGATTGATTAGCGCGGAAGCGGCCATGGTGGTGCTTACCGAAGCCGAACTTGCCCCGGAGGTCTACGCAGGTCACATGGCGGACATGGACCAGATCCTGAGTCTGCACGATGATATCGCGGAGGCGGCGACCGCAATAAGGGCGAGACAGGCTGGCGGACCAGCCCTCGCACACCTGTTAGACAGGAAGGACCAGCGGTTACTGGTCGGCTCCCCACCCTTCAGCTGTCCCACTTTGGGGGTAGGATGGAGGAGTGGGTAGCATATAAAAATATGTTTGAGTCCCTGGTCGTAGCACGACAGGATTTGTCGAAGGCCCAGAAGATGGCCTACCTCCTCTCCACTCTTGAGGATGAAGCGCGGTCGCTCATCCAGCACCTCCGGGTGGAGGACGACCAGTACGATACGGCTTGGGAGTTATTGAACTCCCGCTACCAAAACTTACGTTTGTTAGCGGATGCGCACGCCGCACAGTTGATGGCCCTGCCCAAGGTGGCCAACAGGGCACAGTTGCGCCTGCAGTTGCTCACGCCCGTTACAGTGGCCTGTAACGCGCTCCGCACACTGGGGCTGCCGGTGGACCAATGGTCTTTTTTGTTGGTGCACATTGTATTGGGCAAATTGCCCAATGACATCCGCTCGCGGTTTGAGCGCGAAAATGCGGAACGGGACAGCACCACCCTACCAACATTCACTGACTTGGTGAAGTTTTTGGAGTTTGAGGCACGGGCCGCTGAGAATACCATGACGGACTCAGCGCCATCCAGAGCGCCTGATCGCAGGCCCTTGGAACCCTCATGGCGAGGGAAGCCCCAACAGGGAAGGCAACCGCCACCGCGTGGAGCTGGTGCGCGGGTTGCACACACGGCAGCAGTCGCGAGGGACGCGGACTGCCTGCAATGTGGTCGGATGGGCCACAGCCTGCTGCAATGCAGGGACTGGCAGAGACTGCCAGTACAAGATAGGCGCCGCATGGCAAAGCGGCATGAACTTTGCTTTTACTGTTTGGGCAGTCACTATGCACGTGACTGTCCCAGGGCCATACCATGCAGTGCATGCCGTGGGCTGCACCACGTGATGCTCTGCATGAACCGGAACGGGGATGGCCCCCGGTTGTTGAGGCAGGGGTCCCCTTTGGGCGGGGGCGCTCCTGCGCGAAGCCCTCCACCATCGGATGGAGGACGCGGCTTCGCTCGTCGCACCCCCTCGGGAGGGGGTCGCGTACCGGCGCGGGTCTTGGCGGACCGGGACCACGCGCCCCAAGGTCATGGCCAGTATGTGGCTGGCCAGGCCCCGGATAGGGCCCCCATGGGCGGGGGCCCTAGATCGGACGTGAGAGTGGGGACACCCCCTCCACGCGGGTTACCAATACCCAACACATGCAGCCGCAGCGGTTTTCTCCGCCGCTGCACGAGTACCCACGGCTGGAGTACCACCCGCCGTACCATATGTATGGCCGGGCCGCGGGTTATGCCCCCCTCAGATGGGGATGTGCACTCGCCCGCCATATTATCCGGGTCAGTGGCGCGCCCCTGGTTTGGAGAGAGTGGGGAGCCCGTAACTAGCTTGCTCCCTTGCTGGGACAGAGCCGCGGACGGTTCTGCTCCCTACCGCGGTGGTCCGCGTATGGGGTCGTGGGGGAGAAGCCATTAATTTGAGAGCTCTGTTGGACTCAGGGGCTCAAAGCAGTTTGGTTACCACTCGAGTGGCACACCAGTTAGGTTTAGTCGTGGAAGACTCGCCTGTGCCACTTCTTGGAGTTGGTGGCATACAAGTGAAGTGTCTGACGGGCCAGACACTTGTCACCTTTTCTTCGCTGAAGTCCTCCACAATGAGGATCACGACTTCGGCTATGGTAATGGATACCATTGCGGGTTGGCACCCCTCGACAGACATACCGCCGGGTGTGTTGTCTTTGGTTTCGGGTCTGGATTTGGCCGACCCCTTTGTCTTTCATCCCGGCCCAGTGGACTTGCTCCTGGGCTCGGACGTATTGGGTTGGATTTTGTTGGGTACCCAGAAAGCTCTGGGTTCGTCTTCACTGATGGCAGTGTCTACTATCTTTGGTTTCGCCCTGATGGGCCCTGTGTTTGATAATAGCACCGTGGAGGAGCCACCGGTCGTCGCATCAGCGTCCTTGGCCAAGACCATGCAAAGGTTTTGGGAGGTGGAGGAGCCACCTATGAGTTCCAGGATGGATCCGGAACACGCTGAGTGCGAAGCCTTTTTTCGATCGACCACGGAGAGGTTGCCCTCCGGTCGGTTTGTAACTAGGTTACCCTTTGTTGCCTCTCGTCCTAGCCTAGGGCAAAGTAGGGCGCTTGCGGAGAAACGACTGCTGTCCATGGAGCGACGTATGCAGCGTGACCACGTACTTCGCGATAAATATATTGAATTTATGCGCGAGTACGAGGATTTGGGTCACATGTCTCCGGCTCGAGTTGATTGGAGCTCAACTGAGCATTATTTTTTGCCCCACCACGCGGTGGTGAAGGCCTCAACGGGCAAGTTGCGGACTGTCTTTGATGGGTCCGCACCCACTTCGAACGGAGTTTCGTTGAATCTATGTTTGCATTCAGGTCCCAAATTGCATAGGGACATAATTGACATCATCTTGAACTTTAGAAGACATCAAGTGGTTTTTGGCGCGGACATCCGGATGATGTTCCGCCAGACAGTCATACATCCTGAGGACAGGCGATTCCAGTTGATACTCTGGCGTGAGCGCCCTGAGGATCCTGTGACGGTGTATGAACTCAACACAAACACGTATGGTTTGAAATCTAGTCCCTATATCGCCATCAGATCATTGCTTGAATTGGCAGAGCGGGAACGGATCCGCTTTCCCCGTGGGGCTTCCGTGCTGTCACGTGACTTGTATGTTGATGACGTGTGCACCGGAGCCCAAAGTATTGAGGAGGCCCTCCTACTGCAGGACGAATTGATTGAAATATTGAAAACGGGTGGCTATGAGCTACGTAAGTGGTTGTCCAATGAGCCTAAAGTTCTAGAAGGGATCCCGGAGGATCACCAACAGAACCCTCACCTGTTTGAGGATGTGGATGATCCCAACAGGATAGCGGTGCTGGGCATGCAGTACCAGCCGCTAACCGATATTTTTACATTCCAAGTGGACTTGGAAATACCAAAGGTCTGGACTAAGAGAACGGTGATGTCAGTAATAGCTCGTATGTTTGATCCAAGCGGTTGGATCAGTCCAGTAATATTCTCTGCGAAGTGTCTTCTTCAGAGACTTTGGACTTTGGGCGTCTCGTGGGACGAGCCGCTGTTTGGTCCTCCATTGGATGATTGGCTCGAGTTGTTTTCATCGATTAAGGAAGTCAATCGGATTGCCTTGCCTCGTCGAATATTGCCCCCGGGAAATATCGAGCCAGCCTGCATGGCTTTTGTGACGCGTCGGAGCGAGGCTACGCCGCGTCAGTCTATATGCGGACAGTTGACGCCGATGGCCGGGTCAATGTCTCGCTTTTGTTAGGGAAGAGCAAGGTCGCCCCCATCAGGACTAGGCTGACTATTCCCAAGCTTGAGTTGAGTGGAGCTCACCTTCTCTCTAAATTGTTGCATCACGTTGCCAGTGAGCTGGCGGCCACGGTCGAGATACGAGACATCTTCGCCTGGTCGGATAGCCAGGTCGCGCTTGCATGGTTGCGCGCGGCCCCACATACCTTGGAGGTTTTTGTGGGAAATCGGGTTTCCCAAATCCAGAATATCGGAATTGATATAACATGGAGACATGTGCCGGGAGAGCTTAACCCAGCGGACTGTGCCTCCCGAGGTTGTACGGCACCAGAATTGGTGTCACACCCGCTCTGGTGGGGTCCAGAGTGGCTGATGGGATCAGAAACTTCTTGGCCTGTCTGTCAGACAGATGTTACTTCTTTGAGTTTGACTGGGCTCCGTGTACATGCTGTAGTCGCTGAGACGACGTCGGAGCCGGATTGGCTACTTGCTCGGTATAGCAGCTTGGATAAGCTTCTGGGTGTCACCAGTTGGATTAAGCGTTTCATACATAATTGTAGAAACCCACAGGCAAAGCGGTTGGAGCCGATTGCAGGTGCAGAAGAGCGCCGGAGCGCATTGTTGCATTGGGTCCGTGTCGTGCAGACCGGACGGTTTGAGTCAGAGCTTCGTATTTTGCGCGACGGACGCGCTAAGTTGAAGGGCGCGGTCGCTCGTTTGAACCCGTACATCGACTCGGATGGGCTTCTTCGGGTTGGAGGCAGGCTCCGGAAGGCGGATCTTCCATATGAGACTCGCCATCCTCTGTTGTTGCCCAAGGGCGGACCCTTGGTGCAGCTTTTGGTGTCTGATCGACACATTCGTAACGCCCATGCTGGGTGCAATGCTTTGTTGGCTATTTTGCAACGCGAATTTTGGATTTTGTCTGCCCGAAGAGCAATCCGTAGTGTCCTGTTTCGATGCATTGCATGTTATAGGTTGAAGGCATCCACGATGCAGCCACAGATGGGTGATTTGCCCGCTGATCGAATCCGACCTTCGAGGCCGTTTGACGGCGTTGGAACCGATTTTGCCGGCCCCTTTTCGATCAAGGCTTCTCCCTTTCGTAATGCCCGTATTGTGAAGGGCTATTTGTGTGTATTTGTTTGTTTGGCCACCAAGGCTGTCCATTTGGAGGTGGTATCGGCTCTGACTACGGAGGCCTTCGTCGCCGCGTTGGATCGCTTTTGTTTCGCGTCGAGGTCTACCTTCCCTTATTAGGTCTGATAATGGCACAAACTATAAGGGAACTGTAAATTATCTTAAGGATGTTTCTGTGTTTATTGATAAAAATTGTACTAGTTTAAGTCAAATTGCTGCCCAAAGGGGAATAACCTGGAAGTTTAGTCCCCCAAGTTGCCCCCATTGGGGAGGGATTTTTGAAGCGGCTGTGAAATCCGCAAAGACCCACCTCCGCCGCATTATCGGAGAAACGGCTCTAACTTTTGAAGAGCTGGCCACAGTGTTTTGTAAAGTTGAGGCGGTCCTCAACTCTCGTCCTCTCTGTCCGCTATCTCCAGATCCAAATGACTTGGAAGCTCTCACCCCTGGTCATTTTTTGGTGGGAGGGCCGTTGAATGCCCTGCCCGAATACCCGTGGAAGGATGAACGCATATATCGGTTGTCGCGTTTTCAAATGTTGCAGCAAATGAGCCAGGACTTTTGGCGTCGCTGGTCGCTTGAATATTTGCATTTGCTGCAGCAAAGAGTGAAGTGGACAGACAGGACTGAGCCTCCCAGGGAGGGTGATTTAGTATTGTTAAAAGAGGCAAATTTGCCCTCATTGCTTTGGCGACGAGCTCGCATATTACGTTTGATTCTTGGCGGAGATGGCACTCCGCGTGTGGCTGAGGTGTTGGTCGACGGTTCGATTTTGAGGAGAGCTGTGACCTCTCTCGCCCGCCTTCCCGTAGAGTAAGCTAGCGGTCTGCTTCTCAGACCGGGACGGGGGGATGTTTGTAATAAAATCTATGTTGTTTTGTCCGTTCGCCGCCGTAATATTCTAGCGCGTGCGGTAGTTTCATATTAGTAGCGTCGTCGCCCGCTCGGCCGGCGTCGGCAGTCGCGAGCGACCATTTTGAATTCAGTATTGTTTGGACATCGCGCGGGGAGGCCGCGCCGCATGAAATTGCTCGCGTGAATGGCATGGCGGACGGCCGCCATTTGTCCTGTGCGATATCGGTTTGATTTTTTAATACGCGAGAGGTCCCGCGTCCTTTGATTGTTAATTAGTTTGAGTTATATTTGTGAATTTC
This sequence comes from Ephestia elutella, assembly GCA_018467065.1. Lineage (NCBI taxonomy): Eukaryota > Metazoa > Arthropoda > Insecta > Lepidoptera > Pyralidae > Ephestia > Ephestia elutella. Next base: position 15,075,363 of record CM031566.1, read on the forward strand.
CTGTTTGTTAAATAACTATTGAACATTTGTGTTTGTGAAACCTTTTACTTTGACTGTTTCTTGTGAGATGCGAAACGTGGCTGCCTGGGGACGCCGAAATCTGTTGCCGAGTGGAACTGCTAGACGGATCAGGTATTTTTTCTGGGGATTGAGATCTCATGGGGTAGGTTGGGTGATTTAGGGAACAACCCCCTCCTCTTCCGAAGACACTCGAAGTTGGATCCGAAGAGCAGAAGATTAAGTTTGGTAAGTGACCCTTGGGTTTGTGGGTGGTTGTAGCTATTAAGTTAGGTTTAATATACAGGGTTCTGTAGTTCCCGTTGTAAACTACAGTGGTAGCAGACTGCGTATAGGTTAGGTTAGGTTAGTCGGACAGACGTAGTGTCGGGTCGAGGTTTTTTACCGGTATTTTTTTTACCCGGTAAATTTTTCGGTACCGAACCCTCCCGCCCTTTCGTCTGCCCGGAATCTCTGCGCACATTTTCTGGTAGCAGAGCGTAGTTTATCTACCCTCTATTTGTTCGTTTGTAAAAAATAATTAATTGTTTGTAAAAATTATTAGATTTTTCTTAGTTTGTTTGTATAAGAATATTTGTAACCTTTTTTGTATTTGTTTGCGGTTTGTACCGTGCGTTCCGGGTTTGTGCCATTCTCATACCTACCGCGGTTCTTCGTGTAGTTGTTTGATTTTGTTGTTTTTTATTTACCTTTTGTTATTTTTTGTTTGTGACTTGACGCGATGGCGAAGGTCTCCAATGCTAGGGCGACACTCGCCAACGAATTGAGATGGTTTGTGACGGCCGGAGGACTCCTGTCCCGGAAGGACAGGGAGGGCGCCATACTGCTAAGAGCGGATCACCTCCACTCACGATTGATTAGCGCGGAAGCGGCCATGGTGGTGCTTACCGAAGCCGAACTTGCCCCGGAGGTCTACGCAGGTCACATGGCGGACATGGACCAGATCCTGAGTCTGCACGATGATATCGCGGAGGCGGCGACCGCAATAAGGGCGAGACAGGCTGGCGGACCAGCCCCTCGCACACCTGTTAGACAGGAAGGACCAGCGGTTACTGGTCGGCTCCCCACCCTTCAGCTGTCCCACTTTGGGGGTAGGATGGAGGAGTGGGTAGCATATAAAAATATGTTTGAGTCCCTGGTCGTAGCACGACAGGATTTGTCGAAGGCCCAGAAGATGGCCTACCTCCTCTCCACTCTTGAGGATGAAGCGCGGTCGCTCATCCAGCACCTCCGGGTGGAGGACGACCAGTACGATACGGCTTGGGAGTTATTGAACTCCCGCTACCAAAACTTACGTTTGTTAGCGGATGCGCACGCCGCACAGTTGATGGCCCTGCCCAAGGTGGCCAACAGGGCACAGTTGCGCCTGCAGTTGCTCACGCCCGTTACAGTGGCCTGTAACGCGCTCCGCACACTGGGGCTGCCGGTGGACCAATGGTCTTTTTTGTTGGTGCACATTGTATTGGGCAAATTGCCCAATGACATCCGCTCGCGGTTTGAGCGCGAAAATGCGGAACGGGACAGCACCACCCTACCAACATTCACTGACTTGGTGAAGTTTTTGGAGTTTGAGGCACGGGCCGCTGAGAATACCATGACGGACTCAGCGCCATCCAGAGCGCCTGATCGCAGGCCCTTGGAACCCTCATGGCGAGGGAAGCCCCAACAGGGAAGGCAACCGCCACCGCGTGGAGCTGGTGCGCGGGTTGCACACACGGCAGCAGTCGCGAGGGACGCGGACTGCCTGCAATGTGGTCGGATGGGCCACAGCCTGCTGCAATGCAGGGACTGGCAGAGACTGCCAGTACAAGATAGGCGCCGCATGGCAAAGCGGCATGAACTTTGCTTTTACTGTTTGGGCAGTCACTATGCACGTGACTGTCCCAGGGCCATACCATGCAGTGCATGCCGTGGGCTGCACCACGTGATGCTCTGCATGAACCGGAACGGGGATGGCCCCCGGTTGTTGAGGCAGGGGTCCCCTTTGGGCGGGGGCGCTCCTGCGCGAAGCCCTCCACCATCGGATGGAGGACGCGGCTTCGCTCGTCGCACCCCCCCTCGGGAGGGGGGTCGCGTACCGGCGCGGGTCTTGGCGGACCGGGACCACGCGCCCCAAGGTCATGGCCAGTATGTGGCTGGCCAGGCCCCGGATAGGGCCCCCATGGGCGGGGGCCCTAGATCGGACGTGAGAGTGGGGACACCCTCCACGCGGGTTACCAATACCCAACACATGCAGCCGCAGCGGTTTTCTCCGCCGCTGCACGAGTACCCACGGCTGGAGTACCACCCGCCGTACCATATGTATGGCCGGGCCGCGGGTTATGCCCCCCTCAGATGGGGATGTGCACTCGCCCGCCATATTATCCGGGTCAGTGGCGCGCCCCTGGTTTGGAGAGAGTGGGGAGCCCGTAACTAGCTTGCTCCCTTGCTGGGACAGAGCCGCGGACGGTTCTGCTCCCTACCGCGGTGGTCCGCGTATGGGGTCGTGGGGGAGAAGCCATTAATTTGAGAGCTCTGTTGGACTCAGGGGCTCAAAGCAGTTTGGTTACCACTCGAGTGGCACACCAGTTAGGTTTAGTCGTGGAAGACTCGCCTGTGCCACTTCTTGGAGTTGGTGGCATACAAGTGAAGTGTCTGACGGGCCAGACACTTGTCACCTTTTCTTCGCTGAAGTCCTCCACAATGAGGATCACGACTTCGGCTATGGTAATGGATACCATTGCGGGTTGGCACCCCTCGACAGACATACCGCCGGGTGTGTTGTCTTTGGTTTCGGGTCTGGATTTGGCCGACCCCTTTGTCTTTCATCCCGGCCCAGTGGACTTGCTCCTGGGCTCGGACGTATTGGGTTGGATTTTGTTGGGTACCCAGAAAGCTCTGGGTTCGTCTTCACTGATGGCAGTGTCTACTATCTTTGGTTTCGCCCTGATGGGCCCTGTGTTTGATAATAGCACCGTGGAGGAGCCACCGGTCGTCGCATCAGCGTCCTTGGCCAAGACCATGCAAAGGTTTTGGGAGGTGGAGGAGCCACCTATGAGTTCCAGGATGGATCCGGAACACGCTGAGTGCGAAGCCTTTTTTCGATCGACCACGGAGAGGTTGCCCTCCGGTCGGTTTGTAACTAGGTTACCCTTTGTTGCCTCTCGTCCTAGCCTAGGGCAAAGTAGGGCGCTTGCGGAGAAACGACTGCTGTCCATGGAGCGACGTATGCAGCGTGACCACGTACTTCGCGATAAATATATTGAATTTATGCGCGAGTACGAGGATTTGGGTCACATGTCTCCGGCTCGAGTTGATTGGAGCTCAACTGAGCATTATTTTTTGCCCCACCACGCGGTGGTGAAGGCCTCAACGGGCAAGTTGCGGACTGTCTTTGATGGGTCCGCACCCACTTCGAACGGAGTTTCGTTGAATCTATGTTTGCATTCAGGTCCCAAATTGCATAGGGACATAATTGACATCATCTTGAACTTTAGAAGACATCAAGTGGTTTTTGGCGCGGACATCCGGATGATGTTCCGCCAGACAGTCATACATCCTGAGGACAGGCGATTCCAGTTGATACTCTGGCGTGAGCGCCCTGAGGATCCTGTGACGGTGTATGAACTCAACACAAACACGTATGGTTTGAAATCTAGTCCCTATATCGCCATCAGATCATTGCTTGAATTGGCAGAGCGGGAACGGATCCGCTTTCCCCGTGGGGCTTCCGTGCTGTCACGTGACTTGTATGTTGATGACGTGTGCACCGGAGCCCAAAGTATTGAGGAGGCCCTCCTACTGCAGGACGAATTGATTGAAATATTGAAAACGGGTGGCTATGAGCTACGTAAGTGGTTGTCCAATGAGCCTAAAGTTCTAGAAGGGATCCCGGAGGATCACCAACAGAACCCTCACCTGTTTGAGGATGTGGATGATCCCAACAGGATAGCGGTGCTGGGCATGCAGTACCAGCCGCTAACCGATATTTTTACATTCCAAGTGGACTTGGAAATACCAAAGGTCTGGACTAAGAGAACGGTGTTGTCAGTAATAGCTCGTATGTTTGATCCAAGCGGTTGGATCAGTCCAGTAATATTCTCTGCGAAGTGTCTTCTTCAGAGACTTTGGACTTTGGGCGTCTCGTGGGACGAGCCGCTGTTTGGTCCTCCATTGGATGATTGGCTCGAGTTGTTTTCATCGATTAAGGAAGTCAATCGGATTGCCTTGCCTCGTCGAATATTGCCCCCGGGAAATATCGAGCCAGCCTGCATGGCTTTTGTGACGCGTCGGAGCGAGGCTACGCCGCGTCAGTCTATATGCGGACAGTTGACGCCGATGGCCGGGTCAATGTCTCGCTTTTGTTAGGGAAGAGCAAGGTCGCCCCCATCAGGACTAGGCTGACTATTCCCAAGCTTGAGTTGAGTGGAGCTCACCTTCTCTCTAAATTGTTGCATCACGTTGCCAGTGAGCTGGCGGCCACGGTCGAGATACGAGACATCTTCGCCTGGTCGGATAGCCAGGTCGCGCTTGCATGGTTGCGCGCGGCCCCACATACCTTGAGGTTTTTGTGGGAAATCGGGTTTCCCAAATCCAGAATATCGGAATTGATATAACATGGAGACATGTGCCGGGAGAGCTTAACCCAGCGGACTGTGCCTCCCGAGGTTGTACGGCACCAGAATTGGTGTCACACCCGCTCTGGTGGGGTCCAGAGTGGCTGATGGGATCAGAAACTTCTTGGCCTGTCTGTCAGACAGATGTTACTTCTTTGAGTTTGACTGGGCTCCGTGTACATGCTGTAGTCGCTGAGACGACGTCGGAGCCGGATTGGCTACTTGCTCGGTATAGCAGCTTGGATAAGCTTCTGGGTGTCACCAGTTGGATTAAGCGTTTCATACATAATTGTAGAAACCCACAGGCAAAGCGGTTGGAGCCGATTGCAGGTGCAGAAGAGCGCCGGAGCGCATTGTTGCATTGGGTCCGTGTCGTGCAGACCGGACGGTTTGAGTCAGAGCTTCGTATTTTGCGCGACGGACGCGCTAAGTTGAAGGGCGCGGTCGCTCGTTTGAACCCGTACATCGACTCGGATGGGCTTCTTCGGGTTGGAGGCAGGCTCCGGAAGGCGGATCTTCCATATGAGACTCGCCATCCTCTGTTGTTGCCCAAGGGCGGACCCTTGGTGCAGCTTTTGGTGTCTGATCGACACATTCGTAACGCCCATGCTGGGTGCAATGCTTTGTTGGCTATTTTGCAACGCGAATTTTGGATTTTGTCTGCCCGAAGAGCAATCCGTAGTGTCCTGTTTCGATGCATTGCATGTTATAGGTTGAAGGCATCCACGATGCAGCCACAGATGGGTGATTTGCCCGCTGATCGAATCCGACCTTCGAGGCCGTTTGACGGCGTTGGAACCGATTTTGCCGGCCCCTTTTCGATCAAGGCTTCTCCCTTTCGTAATGCCCGTATTGTGAAGGGCTATTTGTGTGTATTTGTTTGTTTGGCCACCAAGGCTGTCCATTTGGAGGTGGTATCGGCTCTGACTACGGAGGCCTTCGTCGCCGCGTTGGATCGCTTTGTTTCGCGTCGAGGTCTACCTTCCCTTATTAGGTCTGATAATGGCACAAACTATAAGGGAACTGTAAATTATCTTAAGGATGTTTCTGTGTTTATTGATAAAAATTGTACTAGTTTAAGTCAAATTGCTGCCCAAAGGGGAATAACCTGGAAGTTTAGTCCCCCAAGTTGCCCCCATTGGGGAGGGATTTTTGAAGCGGCTGTGAAATCCGCAAAGACCCACCTCCGCCGCATTATCGGAGAAACGGCTCTAACTTTTGAAGAGCTGGCCACAGTGTTTTGTAAAGTTGAGGCGGTCCTCAACTCTCGTCCTCTCTGTCCGCTATCTCCAGATCCAAATGACTTGGAAGCTCTCACCCCTGGTCATTTTTTGGTGGGAGGGCCGTTGAATGCCCTGCCCGAATACCCGTGGAAGGATGAACGCGTATATCGGTTGTCGCGTTTTCAAATGTTGCAGCAAATGAGCCAGGACTTTTGGCGTCGCTGGTCGCTTGAATATTTGCATTTGCTGCAGCAAAGAGTGAAGTGGACAGACAGGACTGAGCCTCCCAGGGAGGGTGATTTAGTATTGTTAAAAGAGGCAAATTTGCCCTCATTGCTTTGGCGACGAGCTCGCATATTACGTTTGATTCTTGGCGGAGATGGCACTCCGCGTGTGGCTGAGGTGTTGGTCGACGGTTCGATTTTGAGGAGAGCTGTGACCTCTCTCGCCCGCCTTCCCGTAGAGTAAGCTAGCGGTCTGCTTCTCAGACCGGGACGGGGGATGTTTGTAATAAAATCTATGTTGTTTTGTCCGTTCGCCGCCGTAATATTCTAGCGCGTGCGGTAGTTTCATATTAGTAGCGTCGTCGCCCGCTCGGCCGGCGTCGGCAGTCGCGAGCGACCATTTTGAATTCAGTATTGTTTGGACATCGCGCGGGGAGGCCGCGCCGCATGAAATTGCTCGCGTGAATGGCATGGCGGACGGTCGCCATTGTCCTGTGCGATATCGGTTTGATTTTAATACGCGGAGAGGTCTCGCGTCTTTTGCTTGTTAACTAGTTTGAGTTATATTTGTGAATTTCCTGTTTGTTAAATAACTATTGAACATTTGTGTTTGTGAAACCTTTTACTTTGACTGTTTCTTGTGAGATGCGAAACGTGGCTGCCTGGGGACGCCGAAATCTGTTGCCGAGTGGAACTGCTAGACGGATCAGGTATTTTTTCTGGGGATTGAGATCTCATGGGGTAGGTTGGGTGATTTAGGGAACAACCCCCTCCTCTTCCGAAGACACTCGAAGTTGGATCCGAAGAGCAGAAGATTAAGTTTGGTAAGTGACCCTTGGGTTTGTGGGTGGTTGTAGCTATTAAGTTAGGTTTAATATACAGGGTTCTGTAGTTCCCGTTGTAAACTACAGTGGTAGCAGACTGCGTATAGGTTAGGTTAGGTTAGTCGGACAGACGTAGTGTCGGGTCGAGGTTTTTTACCGGTATTTTTTTTACCCGGTAAATTTTTCGGTACCGAACCCTCCCGCCCTTTCGTCTGCCCGGAATCTCTGCGCACAATTTGCTTCATTTATTTGCAGCATTGCAAAAAAAAAACAAAATCGAGAAGTGTCTATTTTAATTCATGTCGAAATAAAATTTTAATTCGTGTATCTTATTGGGTCATCCATAATAACTAGGTAAAAATTATTTCTTCTCACACGCTATAGTTATTATCGGTAAAGTACTAAACAGTAGTTAATGAAAAACAGTTGACCTTCTATAAACCTGAAGGTCGTCTCCCAAGTGCCTTACGTGCTGGACGTGACACGTGAAACCACGTGATTTGTGCTTGTGTGTATTCCTACCGAATACACACAAGCACAAAACCGCATCCAACCTTAACTCACAGGTCGATTAGACAGTTACACACCACTCCGAACGATCGTCGATCATCCAATCACAGGAATCTCAGAAAATTTTACACACACAACTGCATTTTTCGACAGCTTGTCATTTGCTTTTGACAACGAAAGATACGGAAAAGCGAGCACTTTCAATGATATTTTTCCGTCAGCTCAAGATAGCGCGGAGCAACTACGTGCAGCAAACGAACCTTCATTCTTGGCCTATGATTGGTTGTTTCAATTACTAAATTGAAAAATATTGTATGTAATCGAGAACAGCCAACTAATACGTCACGTCTAATATGTTTATATCATTGAGTTAGGTACGTTATTAGACGTTATAGAATATCTATTTTTGGATTTTTGAGCATCTCAGATGCATGCAATTAGTACTATATATCTGATTTCTATATGAGAGTACTTTATATAGAATATCAATAAATAAAGGCATTGTTCTCAAGCTTTTGTCAATCTAGTAGCACTTTCTAGCGCCTGACTATAATAATGCGTGGAGAAAGTACATAATTTAAATAAAATAGCCTATAGTGCCTAACAAGTGGCTGATCCATAATCTTGATCACTACACAGAAAGAATATAATAAATCAAATATTATCGTAGGAAAGGCTTACGTGCATTTGCTTTCAATGCACAATATTTTGTACTTTTATCATAGTTACATAGTAGGTTTCTTAAATAAATAACAAGTCATATTTTACATATATTTATTTATTAAAAACATGATGTATAGATACAGTAAATAGGTATAAGTGTATACATCTCTTGTTACGCAGAATAGTCAAAGCCTTTTCCTTCTCTTTTTAGACCATAATTAGGAGATAAATCAGTTCTTGAATCTTGTAATTTTATGAATCAATTTTATTTTATCAATCAATGGTTTAATGTTACATCGAGCTTTTGATTCCATCTGTGCATTCCACCTTGAAATAGAGCTATATTTGTTTATTTTTATCTTTTATAAATGTACTAGGTAAAATGTAGGTAAATAACCAATTACATTAACATATTTTGCTACTTGAAAATGTTTTGGGTTAAATGTATTTTATGACATATTATCAAGCTTGGATATATTTTATTTTAGAGTATTTTATGTCTGTGGTCAAATCACGTCAGTCAAATGTGGCAACCTCTTTAAAAAAATTACCAAGCATTACAAATGAAATAAGTTGTAGGTTTGTCAATTTTGTCCAGAGAATATACTAATCCAATACTACGTACCTTCCTAAATCCTAACTAATCCTAATCCTATCCTAACTAATATTATAAATGCGAAAGTGAGTTTGTTTGTTAATTATTTGTTTGTTTGTTACCTCTTCACGCTTTATCTACTGAACCAATCTTCCTGAAATATCGCATAGGTACACATAGTTCGAAAATCTAAGAAGGATATATGGTACCTTTCGTTCCGGGAAAAAGCACTGTTCCCGTGGGAAATCACGCGGCTTCGCCTTAGCTTTTGCCCGCGGCTTCGCCTGCGTGAATTTCCCACGGGAACAGTGCTCCCAGGATGAAAGGTACCATGTCTTTCTGGTCCTACCGGTCTTCTAACTATATGTATGCGAAGTTTCAGGAAAATTGGTCAGGTAAATAAAGCGTAAAGAGGTAACAAACAAATAAACAAATTAACTTTCGCATTTATAATATTAGTTAAAAGTTAGATAAGCTAGTTAGAAGAAAAAAAAAACTGTTAGAGTACATAGAATGCAAAATTCAATAAAAGTGTTACCGGGCAGCAGCGAACAATGTTTATAAAAAATTGGATTTATATTTTTCGGACTTGGGGACATTTATACAATAATTTTGCGCTTTTCCTGAAATTTAGGGTAAACATCATTGTGTCTTCCTTGAAAATTTAATGTATTTTTTTGTAGATGATATTTTATTTCCAGCCATGAATATTTCACGAATCAAAGTCTTTAACGATAAATACCGGTTGCAATCTCTCCAAACTAGAACAGACAACCATAAACTTATTATACCGGTAGCACCACAGAAACAATTTTTTTTTATATACATATATTTCTGTGGGTAGCACAGACTTAAATTATTAAATAAAGAGTACTTACTTTATCTAAAAAATAAATATTTCTGTGACCGCTAGGTATTTTATAACTAATATATGAATATTACTGGTATTGTATAACTAATTATGTTACCCATGGGGGTACAATATAATAACTTTATGGATACCCGGATTCCCGCCTGCGGAAGTCCTTGTTTCTCGAAGTATAGTATCGCACATTATCTATGATATTATGTAGAAAAAAAAATCTGTGGTAGAAAACGCGCATAGTCATTTTGTTAACTCTTCTTTTGATCTTTATGTACCTACATTGATTATATTGATTGTTATATTTATAATTGTTTGTGAAAAGCTTAAAAATTGTTGTAGATATTTTTATTTCTGTGGAGTTAGAGTTAGATACATTCTTATTCGTTCCATGGTTGATACTATACAAGGACTTTCGCGTTTAGTCTGTGTTGCTCTATGATAGATACCTATAAAATGTATAAAACTTCTTTGGTAGGAACCTACTTTATCATTTTATTTTAGTTTTCTTGACATATTTTTGATGGATTGACTCTTGACACCTTCACTGTTGCCAGCTGTTAATATTTACCCCTTAGTATTGAATAATAATGAGTAAGTACAATTCATAAATAGGTAACACAGAACATTTTATACAAATTGTTGTGGTATAGCGGTCAACACGGCAAACCGCGACTTTCTAGTCGCAATAAATAAAAAAATAAAAAAATGTAATTATTTTCACAAACTTTTTTTGGTAATAAAATTGTACTTGTTTTTGAAAAAAAAGCACATATTCAATATTTTATCTAATCTGAAAAAACGATGTGAGTTTAAACGAAAGATACCTCACGATAACCCGAATCGAACATTCTCAAATTAACTCCCTCAATTTCTGGTAAATCTGAATAGGGAATCACTTAAATATACAATTTCATATTTCACTCGGCATATAAAACTATTCTCATAAAGCCATATTGCGGCAAAGATTTCATAAAGCAAAATTATAATTTAATTTTACTTGAATCATATACACAGATTACCCCGGACTTCAGGAAATGATAATGTAGGTACCTATCTTAAAATTTTAACATATTTCTCTAAAAATTGAGCTTATCGGCAAATGCCGGTTAATTACTCATGCAATCCCTACACAGTTTGCCAATATATATTTTTTTTGTATTGTCTATACATTCCAAATGTTTTTTATAATAGTGTGTGTGGACGGATACACACACATCTAATCATTGTATGTGTACATGGTGTGTATCCATCCATCTGTGAAACGAAGTACGTGCCTGAACTGTCAAAACCCAATGGTGGACGACCCCCTGTACTTTGTGTATTTTGAACACGTCACTCACTAGTAATTACTGAGAAATTATCGTCTCATGCCATCTACCCAATTTTTAAAATTGTTACTGAAAAATAAACCTTAAATTATTAACTCGCTACAAGTTATTCGTTATTTGCTACGAACAGTTTTGTAGCAAAAACACACTATTTGAAGTTTAGGAACTTGCTACGAAAATTTTCGTAGCTAGCTAGTGATGCATGACGCGCGTGACGCGCTTTGCTACAAAATCGTGTCGTAGGCGTATCGTAGCTAGAAACTTGCTACGAAAAAAACGCGTAGCTGTAGCATTAAAACTATTCGTGGCTTGAAACTTGCTACGAAAAAATTTGTAGCGTAGCTGAAGCATTTATTCGTAGCTTCACCGGATATTTAACACATGTTGATGATAATTCAATGAGCGATTTTCTGATAGATACATTAAGAAAAAAAAATCAGTACAAAAAAAGTCTCAACAGATAGCGTTTTATGAAAGCCGAGTCGGAATAATGGCTGAATCTATATGGTGCGCTTTTTCTTGTCAACCAGAAGCAGAAAAAAATATCACCTAACAGTCAAACTGTTAGGTGATATTCAGAGTTGCACCAATCAAAATACCTATTGATACTTTTTAGATGTTATTTTACAAAATTTTATTGTTAAAAAAATGCCAATTCCGTGAATTTTTGCTTTTTGTATGGAACTTTTTCTCTTGCCTTTTAGTTAAGGGCCATCTATGAAGTTATCTAGAACTTTTATTTTTTAATTTGGATCTCGGAAAATCCCTCATTAAAACTAACGAGAGAAATAGACATTACGATTTTAATACTAACAACACACAAAAGTATCCGTATTAAAATCGTTTTGTATGTACATGTTGATGATTTTTACTTATTTTTCAGCTTTGACGAAGACAAAATGACAACAACGGACAGCTGCAGTTACAATACTCCAGGCTCCATCAACGGCTGGCACTCCCCTGACACTTCATCATCCTTTCACAACGGAGCTATATCCAAAAACAGCTACCACAACGGATACCAGGAAAAGGACAGCTATAGGAACGAAAGAGACGACGAAAGGACTAGTCGGTCGCCAAAAAATATCAATTTATCGAATGGATTGAAAAATATAAATATAAGCAACGGGGTAATACCTAAGAAGGTTCAAAGTAGACACAGTTCAAATGAGGATGTAGTAAATGGTCATGACAAGAAAGGTATACATAGTAGTTTAATAATATTTCTAGTTTAATTAATCTAGTTTCTATAGCATTGATCCATACCGGGTGCATAATAACAAATTGCTTGCAGGGGCACATTCCAGTCCAAGCCATAATAGCTACGAAGGTTCACCTAACAAAAATAAGGTAAATAAAAATCACAATTCTTCTTTGAGTCGCACAATGAGTACGCATTTTTGCGCGTAGCGCACGTGCATTTTTAAGACTTTTTGCAACCTATAGACGGGAACATGTTTAATATGTTAAAGTTAAACATGTAAGTATAATATTTTAATGTAATGTAAGTTTATGTTGGTTGATTTATTTAATTTTTTATATAAAGTGAAATATTTTTCTTACCTTGACTAACTTTTTAGTTAACAATGGCCAGTGCGGGACAGGGCTCACCGCTCCGGTCACAGCTGGCATTGAAATTAAAGCCTAATACGCCTAAGAAGTCAGTTCCTACACCTAGTCCTACCGTACAGGTATAAACATTTTATTTTAACAGTTATTATTTTACTTTATTTTAAATCGGATCAAGTTTAATTTTACCTTTTGGTTCTCTGCCACTACCACTACTATAAAAAATATATACTTGTCAAAGTCAAATGTCAAAATGCTATACCAAGGTCGTGTACCGCCAAATTTATTGTTTTGAAAATAAGCTTTTTTATTTGATCTTTATTCAACAAAAATTAACAGTGATTATATAAATACATAATAAATATTTAATTTATTTCCAGTGTCTTCTATGCGACTTCAAGTCAACATGTCCTCGGAAACTAGAGGAACACATAAACCGCGCACATTTCGATTTAACATCGCCTTCTGTGTTGGGAAACGCTAATGCTAACAGTAATAACACTGAAAACAACCCCACGTTGGGGCTGACGAATCCCACAATAACCCTGGATAACCCTACACTGGCATATACTGCGATGGCTATGTCTCCAGGGCCTCATAGTTCGTCATACCAGTGTCCAATATGCGAAAAAGAATTCACGAACTGTTCCGAAGTAGAAGTTCATGTGAATGTGGATCATCGGGATATCTTAAGTCCGCAGAAATCTGTAAGTAACTACTTCTAAGGTTTTGAATTGTACAGAACAGTTTAAAGTTTTTCTAATTTTACCTTTTTGAAGCTAAAATGTGGAGACACAATTTTGTTATCTATCATAGAATCTTATTACTGAAGCTTAAAATAAATTCTTCCTCATGCCATACATGAACGTTAAAGTTTTTAGCAATTAGTAGTATAGTTTTTAATATCATGAAACTATCAAATAAAAAGCTACCAAAAGATAGCATTTACTTCGAACTTTGAGCAGCTGAGTAGTTTTTGACCAAAATGTTTTTATGATTGCAGGACCAAATAGACAATGCATCATGTGACGATGTTGTGATGATGGAGGAGAGTCCTGTCAGCAACTGTCCCGTCTGCTGTCAGCCTTTACCGCTGTCACAGCATGAACTTGTATGTCTTTCTTTTTCTATTTGTATGTTGGCAAAACTTATATTTACACTTTTCCGGACAGTAAAAGAGACACAAAGAAGTTTACTGTCCAGTAAGGTGTTGACAAAAAAAGCGGATAAAAATTTGATGATTAATGCAAAATAAAAAAAAACTATTTGGCTTCTATTGGCCTTGTAAAGACTCCTCATACATGTTTTTTAAGTATGTCCATTACATGCAAGTTACAGTTTTGTTATGTCTAAGTACGTATTAGTGGGGTTAACCTATGAGATATCAATATCTTAATTTAATTTTTTAGATCCAGCATATTGAGGAGCACTTTGAGCGTGGAGAAGAGAGTGCATCTTCACTAACAGTGGCCGAGAGAGAAGCACAGAGGAATAGAGAGGAACATGAGTTTCAGTTGTTGAGGGTATGTCAATAATCATTAACTTGCTACACTCCAGTTCTCTGCTTTCTTTGTATATCAGCTAGGATATTCATCATGAATCCAGGCTATCGCGGCTTCATCCACGTGAATTATTCACCAAAACCTTCCTCACATGACCCGCCCCATCAATTGGTGAAAACTGCATTAAAATTCCGTTCAATTTGTACAGACGTGGAGGGGGACTTAATTTTTTATACTATTATGTATAACTAGCTGTCGCCCGCGGCTTCGCCCGCGTGAGTTTCGCTTAGATGAAAAATCTCTCTTGGAGCTTTTCATCAGATGTTCCAGATCTTCAATTTTTATATGTCAGCAGAAAATGCTCATCAGGTTGAACGATTTTTGCTAAGGCGCCATTTCCATATATGTTATTGTGTAGCTGGTCTCTTGGAGCTTTTCATCAGATGTTCCAGATCTTCAATTTTTATACGTCGGCAGAAAATGCTCATCAGGTTGAACGATTTTTGTTAAGGCACCATTTCCATATTACTTATAGTTTAGCTGTTCCGTTATGGTTCTTCATCAGGTGTGTGTTTTCAAAATAAATTATAGCCTATATGTTGCCCAGGCTTAGTAGCTATACAACAAAAAAGTTTCATTCAAATCCGTCCAGTAGTTTTTGCGTGAAACGCGTACATACATACAGACAGACAGACAGACAAGAAATTCCAAAAAAATTTTTTTGCTTTCTATTGTTCTTTTTAGGTCTCCCTCTATCCATTTCAGTCAAAAATATTAAATGTACAGACAAAATAATTTTACTGTTTTATTATATGTATAGATTAGCCTGTGCCCGCGACTTCGTCCACGCATATTTCTGGTTCTAAAAAAATGACAGAAATTAGACCTTCTATAATACAACAGTGAAAACCGCATTAAATTTGGTCCAGTAGTTTTAGCGTAATGCGCGTACAGACATACAGACAGAAAGACAGACAGACGAAAATTCTACAAAAAATGGTTTTGACTTCTATTGGTCCTATGAAGACCACTTATGATTGGTGATATGTATTTTTCTTAAAAATCTTCTATTCAGACACAGACCAGTTACAGTTTTATTATATGTATTGATTATGTAACGTAAAGTGTGTCCAGAAAATTTGTGTGGTTAAAAAAATTCTTCATCTTTATAATTAGTTTAATTACTAGCTTTTCGCACGCGTGAAATTAGATTTTTACTCCCTTGAAGGTGGATTTCCAAAATTCTTATAGAATCCCTCTTTCTGTCAATGATGCAATAAAGTATATATCCTTTCTTTTCCAGGCACAATACGGCATGGAGGATGGAGACGAAGAAGGTTACACGAACAGAGCGACCAACAGCCTGAAGCGGGCAGTCTACAGCGGAGCCCTGTCCGTAGCGGGGTACTACGAGAGGAGTGTGGGGCTCCGTAAGGCCTCTGCTTCTGGTAGCGATGCGGGGTCGTCTAGGACTGGTGGTGAGGACATACGGAAAAATTGTCATTTTTTTCGTTTTTTTTTTGGTCATAGGCAGAGTGTACAGTGGAGCCCTGTCCCTAGCGGGGTACTATGAGAGGAGTGTGGGGCTCCGTAAGGCCTCTTCTTTTGGTAGCGATGCGGGGTCGTCTAGGACTGGTAGTGAGGACATACGGAAAAATTGTTTTTTTTGTTCGTTTTTTTTTGGTCATAGACAGTGTACAGCGGAGCCCTGTCCTTAGCCGGGTACTACGAGAGGAGTGTGGGGCTCCGTAAGGCCTCTGCTTCTGGTAGCGATGCGGGGTCGTCTAGGACTTGTGGTGAGGACATACGGAAAAATGTTCTTTTTTTTTCTTTTTTCTTTTTTTTTTTTGGTCATAGACAAAGTGTACAGCGGAGCCCTGTCCGTAGCGGGGTACTACGAGAGGAGAGTGTGGGGCTCCGTAAGGCCTCTGCTTCTGGTAGCGATGCGGGGTCGTCAAGGACTGGTGGTGAGAACATCCGGAAAAATTGTTTTTTTTTTGTTAGTTATAGACAGAGTGTACAGCGGAGCCCTGTCCGTAGCGGGGTACTATGAGAGGAGTGTGGGGCTCCGTAAGGCCTCTGCTTCTGGTAGCGATGCGGGGTCGTCTAGGACTGGTGGTGAGGACATATGGAAAAATGATTTTTTTTTTCTTTTTTTGTTTTTTTTTGGTCATAGACAGAGTGTACAGTGGAGCCCTATCCGTAGCGAGGTACTACGAGAGGACTGTGGGGCTCCGTAAGGCCTTTGCTTCTGGTAGCGATGCGGGGTCGTCTAGGACTGGTGGTGAGGACATACGGAAAAATGATTTTTTTTTCTTTTTTTTTTTTTTTGGTCATAGACAAAGTGTACAGTGGAGCCCTGTCCTTAGCCGGGTACTACGAGAGGAGTGTGGGGCTCCGTAAGGCCTCTGCTTCTGGATGCGATGCGGGGTCGTCTAGGACTGGTGGTGAGAACATCCGGAAAAATTTTTTTTTTTTTTTCGCTTTTTTTTTTTGTTTTTTTTTTTTGTCATAGACAGAGTGTACAGTGGAGCCCTGAGCGGGGTACTACGAGAGGAGTGTGGGGCTCCGTAAGGCCTCTGCTTCTGGTAGCGATGCGGGGTCGTCTAGGACTGGTGGTGAGAACATCCGGAAAAATTGTTTTTTTTTTTCGCTTTTTTTTTGGTCATAGACAGAGTGTACAGTGGAGCCCTGAGCGGGGTACTACGAGAGGAGTGTGGGGCTCCGTAAGGCCTCTGCTTCTGGTAGCGATGCGGGGTCGTCTAGGACTGGTGGTGAGAAAATCCGGAAAAATTGTTTTTTTTTTCGTTTTTTTTTGTTTTTTTTTTGGTCATAGACAGAGTGTACAGTGGAGCCCTGTCCGTAGCGGGGTACTACGAGAGGAGTGTGGGGCTCCGTAAGGCCTCTGCTTCTGTGCTTTTGTGTTTAGTCAATAAAATTTTCTTTCTTTCTTCTCTGGTAGCGATGCGAGGTCGTGTAGAACTGGTGGTGAGAACATACGGAAATATTATGAATACACAGGTAGAAAAATGCCGGGAATAGTACATAGGGTACTTTTTATCCCGAAATTCCCGCAGGAATGAAGACCTGGGGCCTAACTATATAGTTTTTTTCATGATGAAGCCGGGTAATCACCTAATTTTAATAAAGATTTCGTGTGTTATTTTGACTCATTTGATTTATTTTTAGAAGTAAATTCTAATCATTGTTAAATATTTCTCATCAATATAGGTTTTTGTCCTAACTAATATGTATTATAAATGCGAAAGTGAGTTTGTTTGTTCACGCTTTATCTACTGAACCAATCTTCCTGGAATTTCGCATACACATAGCTGGAATTACGGAGAAGGACATAAGGTTTCATCCCGGGAAAAAGCACTGTTCCCGTGAGAAATTCACGCGAGCGAAGCCGCGGGCGAAAGCTAGTTTTGTAATAAATGTGTAATTGTTCACAGGAATATTAGAGCGGATATCTCAGTTGAACGCCCAAAATCCCAGCATCGTGAAGACGTACCTGTGCAGTGCGGTGGACCACTACGCTAGTACGTACGGCGATCGGGGTTGGGGGTGCGGGTACAGGTAAATCCCTAATACTGTTCTATCTAATATAATGATAATAATACGAAAGTAACTTACCCTTAAATGCATAGTTTATCAAATTTGATAACATTACTTTCCGCGTTCAGAAATTCTACATAATTCTATAACTTTTGAAATATTTAGTTTTTGAATGTTTCCTCATCTGTCACGAATCGATCTGTCAATTTGAAAAAATACAAGGCGCGCGAATTTTGAATATAAATTGACATTTGTCGCCATATGTCGTACAGTTCACAAAGTGAACTTTTTCTGATTTTTCATCGAAATAATTATTATAGATAATAACATAATCTGCGGCCAAAAAAAATATATTTTGAGAGGTTTTTAGCTATATTTTGTACTTTCCTATTGATTTTCAAACAATACATTGGATATGGCATATTTTTTTGCACGTATACTTAAAAACTGATAAGCACTATGTAAAAAAATAACATCTGTAATATGTGTAAAATGCAA
Source organism: Ephestia elutella (assembly GCA_018467065.1). Taxonomy (NCBI): domain Eukaryota; kingdom Metazoa; phylum Arthropoda; class Insecta; order Lepidoptera; family Pyralidae; genus Ephestia; species Ephestia elutella. Next base: position 15,093,335 of record CM031566.1, read on the forward strand.
TGTATCACTATGTATTAACAGGAAAAACAATTGCATCCAGCTTTTACATTATTTTTTTATTATTTTATTAAAATATTTTAAGCTTTTCATTTTACATAATAATGTTCTTGGTATAGAAAATATTTTCAGTTAGATGCATACATTATCAAAAATGATAACAAAAAAAAATACATAAAAAAGTACATAATAATTTACATATGATTTTTTAATTATTTTTACCATAAAGCTGAGATGCTTTTGCATAATATATGTTTTTTCTGAAAATAAATAAAAAATCGGAGCAGGGGTGCGAAAAGTAATCCCTGGGAGTTGACACACTGCTTTAAACACCTTCACATCGCGACTTATAATGCGTTGTCGCTGTCAACGGATGATCGGCTTGTGGAACTGGAACTGAAACTAAGTAAAATTAAATGGGACATTCTAGGTTTGTGCGAGGTTAGAAGGGACGGCGAAGGTTTAGTTACGCTCAAATCTGGGAATACGTTTTATTACCGAGAAGGCGGAAAACCTGGTTCTCGAGGCATTGGATTTCTAGTCAACAAACACCTGCGTAATAAGATTTTGGATGTCAACAGCATATCTGAACGTGTAGCGTGCCTGATTATAAAACTTTCGAATATGTATAGCCTAAAAGTGGTACTCGCATACGCACCAACGACTAGCTATTCGGATGACGTTGTTGAGGCCTTTTATGACGACATTTCCACCGCACTCACAAAAGTAAAGACGCATTTTACAATCTTAATTGGCGACTTCAATGCCAGACTTGGAGCAAAACAATCGGACCAAGAAACAAATATCGGAAACTATGGACTAGGCATAAGGAATGAACGAGGTATAACCCTTCTGAATTTCCTACATCAGAAAAACCTATTTGCCATGAACACATTCTTTGCTAAAAAACCGCAACATAAATGGACTTGGAGGCATCCAGACGGAGTGCATAAGAGTGAATATGATTACATAATAACTGACAAAAAGAGAAACATCACCGACGTCCAAGTACTGAACAAATTCACAACTGGCAGTGACCACAGACTAGTCCGAGCCTCCTGCCACTTCAATTTCAAGAAAGAAAGACGTACCCTTATAACTCGCCAAAAACATCTGCCAAACGAGGATAAAATAGACTTGATAAATCACAATACCGATCTGTACAAGTCCCACTTGGAGAGGAAGATACAGCGGGATATCGGTGTGATGACTATTGACGAAATCAATGAAAACCTGATTGAAGCAATGACATCTGCTGTTCAAGACATCGCGCCATCTGTTCGAAAGCCGAAGCAAAAGAAACTGTCTGGGAGTACTTTAGACCTTATTGAACGACGGAGGAAATTAAGAAGTGAAGGTGGTGCCGATCTTCCTGCATACTCTGAACTCCAGCAAAGGATAAGAGATGGTCTTCGCAGGGACATACGGAGGTATGAGGAAGATCTCATAGAAACCGCAATTGAGAAGAATACAAGTAGAAGATCTATGAAACTTAAACTGAGTACAGGAAAGAAGGAGATAGTCAAGCTCATTAATGAAAACGGCGATATTATATCTAACCGTCATGAAATTCTAGGCACTGCTAAAAGATTTTATGAAAAGCTTTATGAAAGTCATGTGCCCCGTCCACATAGAATGACAGAACGAGCTTCAATAAGGAACGTAGGGTCGGAAGAACTGCCGGACGTTAACATTGGGGAGATAGATATGGCAATCAACCAGCTCAAAAACCGTAGAGCCCCAGGGGAAGACGGCATCATTCCTGAAATGATAAAAAACAGCTCCTATAATTTTAAATCAGCATTGGCTACTTTATTCACCAAATGTTTAATAGAAACAAGAGTGCCAATGAGCTGGAATAATGCGGTTATAACCCTGTTGCACAAAAAAGGAGACATTAAGCGACTCGACAATTACAGACCCATCAGCCTCTTATCACATCTCTATAAACTATTTACAAGAGTCCTTGTTAATAGAATGAAAAACAAGCTAGATGAGTACCAACCACGGGAACAAGCTGGTTTCAGGAGCGGCTATAGTACATGTGACCATCTGCAAACACTCAAAACGCTCATAGAAAAATGTCATGAGTATCGAAAACCAGTAGTGGTAACATTTATCGACTTCGAAAAGGCATTTGACTCAATAGAAGCCTGGGCAGTCGAAGAAACCCTTGCCGACTGTAGAGTGGACCAACGTTATATTAACATGATTAAACACCTCCAAAAACATGCTACAGCGTGCATCAGTCTCCACGAAAATACAGAAAAATTCCCGCTACAAAGAGGGGTTCGCCAGGGTGATACAATCTCTCCAAAATTGTTTACCGCCGCACTCGAAAATGTCTTCAAGCGTCTACATTGGGAAGACAAAGGCATAAGTATCGATGGAGAGAACTTGTCCAACCTTCGATTTGCTGACGATATAGTTCTGCTCTCAGATAGTGTTGAGGAAATGGTGGACATGTTTGAAGAGCTAAGAAGAGAGTCTGCAAAGGTTGGTCTGAAAATTAACCAGAGCAAAACGAAAATGATGACCAATACATTCTTCGTGACCCCATATCAGATGCCTGTCGAGATTGCTTCCGAATATGTCTACCTTGGCCACAAAATCATGCTGGGCATTCAAAACCAAACTGCCGAAGTAGAGCGACGCATAAGTCAGGCGTGGGCGGCGTTTGGTGCTAACAAGGACATCTTGCGTGGAAAACTATCTCTAGCTCTTAAAAGAAGGATATTCGAACAGTGCATCCTACCTGTCTTCACTTATGGGGCAGAAACCATCACCCTGACTAAAGCATCGGCAGAGAAGATCCGGGTAGCGCAGAGAGCCATGGAGAGATCCATGCTCCGTATAACTCTGCTTGACCGGAAGAGAAACCTGTGGATTCGCTCTAAAACCAAAGTCAGAGATGTGGTGGCCTTAATTGCGGAACGTAAGTGGAGATGGGCCGGCCATATCGCTAGAATGAAGCCTCAGCGATGGACGCGACGGCTTCTAGAATGGAGACCACGAGCCCACACCAGAGCACCAGGAAAGCCACCGACAAGATGGGTCGATGATATCCGGCGACACGCGGGCCCAGACTGGATGGCTAAGGCACAAGACCGCCAACGTTGGAGTCGAATGGAGGAGGCCTACATCCATAAATTGGATAAATAAGGGCCGATGATGATGATGATGAAATAAAAAATCATGCATCTAAGGGATAAAGAGAAGGCAGGCGTCGTGTCGTATTAAGAACTTAAACTTAAAGCCGAGAACAGAGAAGTGTGGCGTATACTCCACCGACAAGAGCGCGGCTCTTAAATATGAAGAAGAAGAAGTGATTTGTTTGTTACCTCTTCACGCTTTATCTACTGAACCAATCTTCCTGATATTTCGCATCGAAATCACATAGTTAGAAGACATAGGGTACCTTTCATCCCAGGAAAAAGTACTGTTTCCGTGGGAAATTCACGCGGGCGAAGCCACGGGCAAAAGCTAGTAATTAATTCTGTGCGCCAACCATAAATTTTGAAAATATAACAAAGATACTGAATAAATACTGGTTGACTGGAAGAAATCCTTTCATGGGATAAGTCCGCCATTGTATAGATCTTTATATTTCTCAATAAGACAAATACAGTCACTTACTTGAGAATACATATTATACAATAATATAAAGAAAATAATTTTTGGTCGTAGGTATGCACTGCCACGGAATACAAACAAAAGTATTCACTTAACAATAATAAAATAAGAATGTAGGTTGTAGGTACATCACGAATTACAATGGTACGAGACATAATTAATTATCTACTTGAATGTTTCCGACATTGTCTAAGATATTCAGAGAGCTTCGTTTTAAATACATTCAATGAATCTGCTTTTTTAATTTCTTGGGGTAGTTTGTTAAATATTTGTGCTCCTTCAAAGATTAACGTTCGTTTGCCATTTTTTGTACGAACCTTTGGTAGTGTGAGAAAGCTAGCACGTCGTGTCGAGCGGTTAGTTATTTGTTTTACTTGTGTGAATATATTTATGGAGGATTTTGCGGATAAGTATGCAAGTGTGATATTTGTAAAGTTGTATTATGTTCATGAATTTTGTTTCTTTGTATATTATAGTCCGGGAGGTGCGGTACGGAAAATGAAATAACATTTTTGTTATTTTATTTTGTGAAATTTGCAACTTGGATATTTTAGTTTTGGATACGCTTCCCCATATTTCTATGAGATATGTTAAATTAGATTTGACCAGGGAGTTATAAATAGTGTAGCGAATTTTGCGAGGGATACAACGTACAGTACTTCGTAGCGAGCCCATTAGAGATGAAATTTTAATTTTTATTCTATACTAGCTTATGCCCGCGGCTTCGCCCGCGTGAATTTCCCACGGGAACAGTGCTTTTTCCCGGGATAAAAAGTAGCCTATGTGCTATTCCAGGTCATTATCTACCTCTGTACCAAATTTCATCGAAATCCGTCCAGTAGATTTTGCGTGATTGAGTAACAAACATCCTCACAAACTCACAAACTCACATCCAAACTTTCGCATTTATAATATTAGTATGGATGCGTGTTCCAATTAAGGTTGTGGTCTAGTATTAATCCTAAATATTTCTCTGATGTTTTTTGTTGAATTGGTAATCTTATTTTTTGCTTTAAAAACAATGTAGGATGTTTTGCTAATATTCACTGTCATTGGAGTCAGGAGTACAGTATGTCTAGATCATTTTGTGCTTTTGGATGTTATTTCCTGAATTGATGGCCCAAAGTAGAATAAGCAGGTATCATCTGCATATAGCGTTAGGTGTCCTTGTAGTCCTAGAGTTTGTATATCGTTAATGTATACTAAAAATAACAAGGGCCCTAAAATGGACCCTTGTGTAACACCGAAAGTAATTGGCGTGGTCACCGATTTTAACAATCTGGAGTCTATCATCAAGGTACGACTTGAACATTTCCAAAGCACAACCAGATACCCCAATTGATTCAAGTTTTTTTAGGAGTAGTTTATGACTTACTGTGTCGAAGGCCTTTTTAAAGTCTATAAAAACACCGATTATACCGATTATTTTTACCCTTTTATTTATGTTACTTTTAACTATGTATCCTTAGTACAATAAAGATACTAGAAACAAGCAAATATTTTTTTAATTTTCATAGTCGTGTACCCTTGCAGGAACATGCAAATGGTGCTATCATCATTACTGACGACCGCCCAGTATGCCCCACTGCTGGGCAGCGTGACGTCACAGGAGGACGGCGTGCCCTCCATCCCGCGACTGCAGGCCGCCGTGGAACGAGCGTGGGCCAATGGCTTCGATACACAGGTGGGTTAATTAATACTAATAAAAAGAAAAAAAATCGTTGTCCATTTTCGGTCTTTGAACGAATTTTGAACTGACAAAAAAGTATAAAGTTCGTTCTTTTTTTTGGTAAAAGTTTCAAATTCGTTCAAAGACCGTAAATGGTCACAACGAATTTTTTTCTTTTTATCCTAACTAATATTATAAATGCGAAAGTTTGGATGTGAGTTTGTGAATTTATGAGGATGTTTGTGACTCAATCACGCAAAATCTACTGAACGGATTTCGATGAAATTTTATATACTGGTAGAAAAATAGCGGGAACAGCACATAGGGTACTTTTTATCCTAAAATTCCCACTGGAGCCAAGCTCCGGGGCGCGGCTAGTTATCATATATTTATGACGTTTTCCGCCATCTTGGTTACCAAAATATTATTTTTTATCAGGACCCCCGAAAACCTAGGAAACGATACTCATATTGCTAAAAAATATATACTCCATTTTCTATCATTTTCGTAATCAGCACTCCCAAAAACCTATAAAACGATACCCATATTTCTAAAATGAATAAAATGTGTCTGCCATCTTGGCTCCAAAAATAAATATCATTTTGGTAATCAACAGTCCCAAAAACCCAGAAAACGATACCCATATTGCTAAAGTGGAAAATCGTGCTACAAAATTTAACGGCATTAATTCTGTCTTTATCTAACAGGGCTCCGAACAGTTGGGATCAAAACTAACGAACACGCGTAAATGGATCGGCGCGTGCGAAGTAGTCACGGTGCTATCATCATTACGAATACGGTATTTATTACATGTAACAAACAGCGCACACACATAGTATATACACATATGATTTTTTTTTTACCTTTCTTGCCCTATTGCTGGGCGAAATGTGAACACAGTAGTATATAAATGCGAAAGTTTGTATGTCAGTTTATGAATATGTTTGTGACACGATCACACAAAATCTACTGGATGGATTTCGATGAAATTTAGTACATGGGTAGGAAGTCTTCTTCTTCTTCTTCTTCAACCGTTGTCCACCCACTGCTGAGTGTAGGTCTCCTCATGCACACGCCATTCCTTACGGTCTTGAGCATTCCTCATCCAGCTCTTTCCCAATATACGGGTTATGTCATCGGCCCATCTCGTCGGTGGCTTCCCCACACTTCTACGGCCCTGTCTCGGTCTCCATTCAACAATCTTCCGGCTCCATTTTCCATCCTCTCTCCTGCTAATGTGACCCGCGAATCTCCACTTTCTCTGTGCTATGACTCTGGCTATGTCTGGAAGTTTCGTACGCCTGCGGATTTCTGTATTTCGGACTCTGTCCAGCAGTGTAATTCCAAGCATAGCGCGCTCCATTTTCCGCTGGGCCACTTGGAGGTTGTAGACGAGCTTCTTTGTGAGAGTCCAAGTTTCAGCTCCATATACCATTACGGGTAGTATACACATATTAAAAGCTCGTCTTTTGAGGGATAATGGGATTTCAGACTTGAATATTTCCGAAAGATTGCTGAAAGCCGCCCATCCTAGCCTTATCCGCCGGTGTATCTCTTTTTCCTGTCCATCCTTTTTAAGAGATATTAGTTGGCCCAGATATACATACTCTTCCACCTTTTCTATAGTTTTGCCCTCAACTGTGATGTGGCTTAGTACCGAATCCCCACACATAAATTTGGTCTTTGCGAAGTTCATGTGTAGACCAATGATTTAGTGTAGAGATCTTTAATCATAGCCTTGAGGTCCTCTATACTTTGGGCAAAGATCACAATATCGTCCGCAAATCGAAGATGGGTCAGTCTATGTCCGTCAATATTTATTCCTCTCTCTGACCATTCTAGAAGTTTAAATATGTCTTCCAAGCAGGATGTGAAGAGCTTGGGCGAGATGGTGTCACCCTGTCTTACACCTCTTTTTACTGGGATCGATTCCGAGAGATCGTGTAATTTTATTTGCAGCGTAGCCGATTGGTATATCTCTTTTATGACTTCCACGTACCGTGTGTCAACCAAGTTCCTTTTAAGAGAATGTAGCACTGCCCAATGTTCGACAGTATCAAACGCCTTTTCGTAGTCAACAAATGCCATCACAAGTGGCATATTGTACTCTTTACATTTCAATAACCTGTCTCACAGTATGTACACAGCCTACCTATATGGTTCATACAGTCGGTCATCGAGAGCCTCTACGCGGAGCAATCGTGGGGGGTGCGGGGGCGGGGGACGGAGGGTGGCGTACCGCACGGCCATACTAATATCATTTTCGATTTAGTATGGCAGTGCGGTACTAATTTAAGGGTTGTATATTTTGAAAAAACTTGTGCGGAGCGACGCCGATTAGGCAGAGTCCCTCCAATCCAACAAAGCTATTTAGATGACATACTCATATCTTCCGTATCATTTTCCACCCAACTCGGAACCGACTAGGTAACTATTTTTTTTATTTTGAGATCTAAGATGGCGGACAATTTTTTTTCTGGCACTTTTGTTCTGACATACATACGCGGTTCAAAATGTAAATAGAAAACACAAATTTCCTTAAGAATAGTTCAAATCAATCTGGCCAAATGTCCCCAAGTTCGCATGTACATTTTGAACCGCGTATGTATAAATTTCTTTCGCTTGTTCGCCATTTTGGTTCTCAAAATAAATGTTATTTTCGTCATCAGCGTCCTCAAAAACCTATAAAACGATACCCATATTGTAAAATTGAAAAAAAAATAAAAAAAAATGTCCGCCATCTTGGGTCCAAAAATAAACGTTATTTTCGTAATCAGCGCCCACGAAAACCTATAAAACGATACCCATATTGTGAAATTGGAAAAAAAATTTGAACGATATCCATACTTACTGCAAAATTGAAAAAAAAAAATTGTCCGTCATCTTGGATCCGAAAATATAAACCTCATCCTGAAAATTGGCCACGGGATGCCAGGCAGATGTATGTCATCTTAGCATCTTGGCGCGAGGGTCACGCTATTTTCTGTCGCGGCATTCGAGTCGATTTTACTGTCTAGCCGCGCCTAATAGATGTATACATATAAATATGTCAGCCATCTTGGATTTAAAAAAATACAATCAACAAAAATTCAAATGGCGTCTCACCACTCGCACCCGTCTCCTCTATTTTAAATAATAATAAAAGTACATGCACTTTTGTGACAACCCTGACACTGCTGTGTCGGATCACGCTGGCGGCGTGACCGTCATCATAAAGGCCGATGGACAACTGTATGTCTTATTAAACTGTGGTATGTATGTGGTCTAACGTTGAAAAGCCACTGCGGAACCCAGCTTGTTCGACGGGCTGGGCTGCATCCAGTCGGTTGGTAAGACGTAGGGTAATCACCTTTGTAAATACTTTATAAATGTGGTTTAGTAACGAAATGGGACGGTAATTTTCAAGGTTGGTTTTATCTCCTTTCTTATGTAACAATATTATTACCGCATTTTTCCACATATCTGGCGTACTTCCCTCAAATAGTGTTTTATTGAATAGCAATTGCAGCTGCTTTAAAACGGGTTTCCCTCCTAATAGTAGATATTCCACCAGAATTTTGTCTTCACCAGGTGCTTTCCCCTTTTTCATGAGTTTTAGAGCATTCTTTATCTCATACATACTAATCTCAGGTAGGTCTTCAGTTCTGTGTCTAGTCAGTATAGCTCTTGGATCTTTACTATCCGCAGCTGGTTCGGGAGTTTTTGAACTGTAGAGCTCTGCGTAGAAATGTTCTGCTTCTTTGATTATTTCATTTCTATCTGTAATTATAGCGCCTGACCTTGAGGTGAGCTTATGTATTTCCTTATTTCCTCGACTTAACTGCTTGCGGAAGACTTTCGGACCTCGATGCTGTTCTATAGTTTGAAGTACGCTATCGAATGTTCTCTTTCGATTATCCCGGCGGATCATTTTCTGAATGCGTTTATTAATTTCGGGCACTTTACTGTAGTCTGAGGATTTCAACAGGTTGGTCCGTTCATCTATCAGTTGTTTAGTCTCCACTGAGTAGCAGGCCGCAAGGTTATAACATTTCGGCCGCATCTCTTTAACCACATCATTTATGTTATCGACTATCTCCTTGCTTATCTTATTCACATCCCAGCTATTGTCCCCGACAAATCTGCCCTGCAATTCCTCTTGGTAGTACGTCTGATTGGCCTTGCTTTTCTGTACAGGTGGGCTAGTTGATAATACCAGTGTAACGCGGCGACGCGTTCATCCTCTTTGATCCATTTATGCGTGCGCTGGCACATACATACTCATTTCACCTGTCATAAATTTTAAACTGTATTCATACACATTCGATTCATATTCATTTTTGACTCAGATTATGTAAATCACTTATCGTCTAAATCATAAAATATACAAAGCTGTTTTAAAATAATATATCTAATAAAACTATAGACCCTTCCAGGGTAAGTATTATTGTTTCGGAAGTAATTTAAAATTTATAGTGTAGTGTGGTTTTTCTAATTTTTATATTTTTGTTTTAGGTCTTATGTTTTTACTATTAAAATAATTACAACGACCCTCGAGATGTATTATTTAAGAGTCTCTGCGATACCAGCTTACGTCTTTCTGTCTTTACGTTCAGCTCTACTTTTGCTCTCAGTATCCTGTGATCGCTTCCTGCGTTTATCTGGTTTAGTACAGTGGTGTCTTGGAATATGTATTTTTTATTCGCAAGGATGAAGTCAATTTAAAAGTAAAAGTAAGTAAAAAGTAAAAATCTTATTTATTTTCTCCAAAACACTTAACATAAATATTAGAGACAATTGAGATAAATTATCGCAGCATGCTGGAGACTGGCGCCTGAAGAAGGCTGGGCCTGTATCACAGTGCACCAGGGCTCTCACATCTGGATGAAGTTGTGGTATTAGTACACTTTGTTAAGTTTGGATGTATACAAAATAAGAACAAATGAACTTAACACTATTCATAGTATGAATTAACAAAGAGAAAAAATAAAAACAAAATAAACAAAAAATCTTAATAGTAAAGGAGTATTGTGTTACAGCTAAAAAGCAAAATGTGTAAGTTTAGGAAATTAGTAATTTTATCAGTCATATCAAAGGGAGCAGTAGTTTTTCGGTGTCGTCATAGTCAAGAGATTGCAAGAATTGTGAAACTGTTCGTTTACAACAATAGTTAGAGAGAGGTAGGATACGGAGAAAAGGGTGCAGTCTGTTGTATAAGAAGGGACCAATGAAGCAGAAAAAGCGATGAGAGAAGTGTGTAGAAAAGAGGGAGGAAGAAGCGACAGGACGATTTCGTCTATGCAAATCCGGGTTGTAGGGAGTAATGCCATGTTGCTGTAATATTATAGACAAAATGTAAAGTTGCCGTACGGAGAGGACTTCACAATACTGATACAAGTCGAATGTAGGAAATAAAAACGGCTTAAAGGTACAAACTTTTAAAAGTGCTCTTTGAGCTCGCTCGAGTTTTATTAAAACGGTTTTACAAGCGCCACCCCAAGAGTTGACGCAGTAGGTAAGTAACGACTGTCCTAAAGAAAAGTATACCATTTTTACAATATAAGGGTCAGCAACTTGTCTCAGGCGTTTGAATATGTAAATAAGTTTTCGTATTCTTCCTGCCATTAAATTAATGTGCGGCTTAAAATTTAAATTTTTATCAATAAGGATTCCTAAATATTTGGTGTATTCAGATGTCGAAAAACGAGGACAAGAGCAAGAGGTTGTGATGGGATGGGGATGAGTATGAGCAATCAATGAAAGGTTAGAGATAATTGTATTTTGGGATTTTAAGTTATAAATCGAGAAGTTTAGTAGTTGGGACTTTTGTATATTTAACGTGAGAAGATTCAAGCGAAGCCAATTAGAAACCAAGTCGAAGCCATACTGCGCATGATGATAAGCTTCATTCCAAGATTTGGCATGAAATAAAAGAGCAGTGTCATCCGCATACGAAATAATTTTACAATATGGAATGTTCAACGTAAAGAGATCATTAATATAGATCAAAAATAAGGAGGGACCCAGGACACTTCCCTGTGGTACCCCGTAATGAATAGGCAGTTCTGAACTATATTGATTGTTAATGTAGATACATACACTATTATGATATTTGGTTTTTTACATTTGCTTTGGGGCCTTTCCACGTCCACAACCTGTGATTTTTCTTTTGGAAGAAAGTGTTCATAGCATACAGTTTCTGTTCCTCGAGAAAATTAACTAAGGTATGCCCTCTTTTATTGCGCACTCCCAACCCGTACTTGCCGACAAACTGCTCTCGTTCTGGGCCCTTCCCTATTTTGGCGTTAAAGTCACCCATGACTATGTTATAATAGCACTGGTTTTCATTCAGTGCTTTCCTCACGTCTTCATAGAACGTATCTATTTCTTGATCGTCAGCTTCAGAAGTTGGAGCGTATGCCTGGACAATTTTCAAATTGTATCGGTTGTTAAGTTGGAAGGTTGCGTATATGACTCTGGCTTTTATATAATAATATATAATAATAATTTTATTTCGGAAAAGTCCATAGAAATGTTAGTTACAAAGTCCCTTAAACTATGTTAGTACCTTATCTACGTGTAATTGGGTCCAATGTTTTAGTATGGGCCCATCTACCCTGCCAGCGATGACTTTGAGAAGGCTGTTGGAGCTAGCGCTCAGTCTCCTATATGTCTTTTACGATGTTACTTAGTGATGTATTGATAAGAAATCCCACGCCATGCTGCGATCTGTCGTCATATCCCTTGTAATAGAAAAGGTGGCCTGATTTTAACTTGATAAGTTCCTCTCCTCTACGACGCGTCTCACACAATCCGATGACATCCCATTTTATGCGAATTAATACTGTTGTCTCGAGTTCGCTGTATCGTTCGTCAGACAACAGAGTCACAACATTATACGTAGCCAGGTATATCGTTTTTAGGCAGCCGGATCTTACCCAGGGATTCTTCGCACCCTCTGTCCTGCAGGTGCTCTGGCCGCTGCCGTAACCAGTCTTTGCAGGACCGCTGGAGACTGAGGGCCTTTTATCTCTTTGTCTCTGCATGAGGGTTTTTAGCCTTAAAACGCCGCGCTGGCCATTGCGAGTTGGCGAGTCCACTCTTTAGAAGTTATTTAGGCTTCAGGCTCGTGGTAGCCTCCTGACAATGTCAGGGGGTCAGGTTATTTTCCGTCGCCCGATACTCGACGTTGTTGCTCGATTAGCACCACCCAGGAGGCACGTGTAGGGTATCGTGGGTTAGGACCTACGGACGTGAGCAACTCCACCTCCCCAAGGTAGTACGTAAAGCAAGGGGTAGGAAGTACGTAAAGCATATAGGCCGCAACTAGTTAGTAAATTAATTACTTAGCTAATTTTATCACATATTTATCACAAATCAATGATATGCTGATATACATATACTAAAAATATTAAGCCTTTGTAGAGTAATGGTATTTTATGTTCCCATCAAATAATGAGCCTTATGAATAGGTGATCAAATTAAAAACCAATGATCTTTGAATCCTATCACCGATACATAAGGTTCATTATTTGATGGCAATAGCTAGCATTGAAAAATATTTTATAAAAGGTTAATATTTCATAATTAATTTTCGGCAGATGTCAGCTGATAGATTTCCACAAGCCAACGAGTGCGGACGGCAGTCACCCAGCGTTGTTCGACTGGGTTCTACGATACTTCACTGAGAACCCCACGGACTTCAAACCTCCTTTGTATCTCCAGCATCAAGGTAAATAACTACCGTTTTATTTGTAAAGTATGTTTTGTCTGTATCAATGTCATAGAAAGAGATAATGTTTAGAATATTACATTTATTAGCCAACAAAAGAGCATGTTGCATAGCAGGCTATATCATGAGCAGTTCCCCAAAAATTAGAAATAATATCAAAAACCGATTAAGACCATCATATATTTGTTTGTTCGTGATCTTGTTATGGTACAAAAATACATTTAATATCGCTTAATATCGTATAATGATGATACTGACATGGCGCCCTTACGTATGTTCAGAAATTTTATTATGATACAGAAAATTAGATACAATGCTCGATATTTTCATTATATTTTAAAAAAATAATTAAAGTAAATGTTCCTAACACATGTTACATGCAATATCACAAAAATATATGTGTATTTCACATAAATAGATGGATAATAAATAAAATAAACAATTCTTTCCCGCGGGCACGTATGTAATAAAAGTACATTTTTGAACGTACCGAAAATCGGAACTGTCAAATGAAGCGCGTCAACGTCAAATCATAATGGGTGTCGGCCATTTTGGCGGAACTCGCCTAACCTTCATTACGATTTTGTTGACTAAATGTACCATAGAAAGGCTACGAATTTATCGGATTTACTTATAAGGCATTGATACTGACCCAAAAATGAAAAGTTTAGATAGGTGCTCATGATATAGCCGGCTCCCCATACATTTGTGCAACAACCCCTTTCATAAGCCTTTCTCTTTCGTAAGATTTTCTTTAAAGTTTGTAGACAAGATGCAAAAGTGAACTATTTAATATATCTCGCAGTATCTACTCGTGTTATTATATAACAATTAACAATCTAACTCATGTATTAGAAAATGCCGTCGAAATGAATTAAAAAATACGTATTTATTAAATAACTAGCTTTTGCCCGCGGCTTCGCCCGCGTGAATTTCCCACGGGAACAGTGCTTTTTCCCGGGATAAAAAGTAGCCTATGTGCTATTCCAGGTCATTATCTACCTCTATACCAAATTTCATCGAAATCCGTCCAGTAGATTTTGCGTGATTGAGTAACAAACATCCTCACAAACTCACAAATTCACAAACTCACATCCAAACATTCGCATTTATAATATTAGTATGGATGTCCAATTTGCTTTTTAGGTCACTCGCGGACGATAATAGGTTACGAGAAACACAAGGACGGCAAGGCGACATTACTAGTGCTGGACCCGTCGCATTCACCGGCGCAGGTATTATTTTATTCTTTCTTTCTTATCGAGTGTGTTATTATTAACACTGGTGTCAGATTTTATTCAAGTCATCAGACATGACTTTTACGACTACCGCCATCTAGTGGCAGTAGCCGTAGACTAATATTTATTTTCTTATTTCTTACTAGTTTTTGCCCGCGGCTTCGCTAGCGTGAATTTCCCATGGGAATGGTGCTTTTTCCCCGAGATGAAATACCTTTTATTTTTATTTTATTTATTTATTTCATTTTATACAGTGTGTCATTACAGCCTTAACCTACTCCAACATCGCTAAAAACATAAAGTAAAATTACAAATTTGGTACACATAATAATGCCTTGTCTGTGAATTTCTCCAACAAACAGTGGAATATGTTTACGTCACCTTCCTGCCAGGAAAGTTATTTAGATATTATTTAGAGCTCTGGCCACGGGAGACAACCGATACAATTTAGTACGCGAGGAAGGTGCACTAAACAAAGGTGGTTTACGCCTCCTAAATATGAATTCATCCGGCACTGATAGTGACAATATCGCAAGTATCGGACTACTGATGATAATACCCGTGAAGACTTTAAAAATATATTTTAGAAGTGATATATTGCGTCTCACTTTTAAACTATAATAACCTACCATTCCCAATACAATATATTTTATATAGCTAATAAGCCCTATGTCTTTCTAACTATGTGTATGTGAAATTTCAGGAAGATTGGTTCAGTAGATAAAGCGTGAAGAGGTAACAAACATACTCACTTTCGCATTTATAATATTAGTTAGGATTAGGATTAATATGGGACTAGTGGGACGTGATAACATATAGATAATTTAAGTAAGTGGTATGTGACAGTAAGAATTGAGTTTTTTTTTATTTGGTCCGTAAACTGGCTGTACAACATACAAGTTCATAAAAATACATGTTAGAGCATCGAAATTGTCAGCCTTCTTGGAGCGAACACAGCATGCACATTGATATACTGCTCACAGTTGTTTAAACTTAGTAATTTTTGTTAAAGTTAAATTTAGTTGTTAAGTTACAAGTTTGTGTAATGATAGTGAATGTATTGAAGTTGATTTTTGTGAATTTTCATAATATTCTACAAAAATACTTGTCCAATCCTCAAAGATCCGCCAAGTCCTCTGCGGCAACACATCGGCTTGTACAACAGCACTCCGCCTGTTGCGACGGGGGTCACCCGCGCTGCGCGCGCGCCAGTACCAGCTGCTGGCCATCTCGGGGGTCATGACCTCCGATCAGGAGTATGAGGTATGGGAATACGTATTATCCTTGTTGACAATGAATAGTAAGGAGATACTCCGTTTTGGTCCAAAAATCTCCATTTTGGTCCAAGAATCTCCATTTTAGTCCAAGAATCTCCATTTTGGTCCAAGAATCTCCACTTTGGTCCAAAAAAGTGTAAGCCAATACAAATTTCACCCATTTTTGGTGCGAGCTTACTTTTCTAAACATTTTTTAGAATAGAATAGAAATCTTTTATTCCATAGAATATTGGAAGTGGAGTGACTTCCAACGGCCCCGGCGGGCCGGGCCCGGTGACGGGGCCGTTGGAAAAAAAAATTCCAACGGGCCCGGTGGGCCCGGATTAGGCGTTGACGGGGCCGTTGGAAAAAAAAATTATCAACGGCCCCGGCGTGTTTTTAAATGGGACGGATAGCATAAAAATTTAAAGCATACGCTCCGGTAGTGTTTAAAGGGGGGGGGTGTACATTTGTTACATACAAACTCTTTTTTTAATATCATTATATATTTAAAATCTACAAAATAATACACAATTTCCCCCCCCTTTAAACACTACCGGAGCGTATGCAATATTTTTTTTATGCTATCGGTCCCATGTAAAAAACACACCGGGGCCGTTGGTAATTTTTTTTTTCCAACGGCCCCGTCAACGCAAAATCCGCGCCCGCCGGGGCCGTTGGAATTTTTTTTTCCAACGGCCCCGTCACCGGGGCAGGACCGCCGGGGCCGTTGGAAGTCACTCTGGAAGTGCAACATATTCTGCCACAGGCGTAGGAATGTCAAATATTCAATTTGCATAAGTACTATGGCACTAAGGCTCTTGCCATATTATATAGCAATTTTGCCATAGCCCAGCAGTGGGACAATAGACTTTTTTACACGAGTTATCCAAAAAAGGAATTATGTTTTGTTTTTAGGATTCATGTATGTATGTAAGTTTCTTTATCTACACTCATGTCGAAATATTCGAATTACGAATTTGAAGATGGTTTTATAAAGACGTACTTTATAAACGCACATACAGTCTGTCTATTAAGTCCTGAAATTAAATGATGGCGCCACTGATGTGCATGTAGCAACCCTATATAGTGTGACCAAAATAATTTTGATACTAGCAGTTCGTTCAGGTAAAGCGAGCTAATAAATAAAACACATTATTCAGTCATATTGTTTCCGTTTTATTTACAGTAATAAAAAAAAAAATGTATTTATTTCAGTAACAAAGTACAGTTTTACTTATAATGGATGGTACAGTGGATGATACAGTAGGTACCTTGCTTATGAAAAGTTTTACTAAACATTTTTAATTTAACCAGAATAATGTTTTTAATAATGTTTGTTGCAATGGCTCAGGACAGGAAATGTTGGCGTATACAAAAGGAGGCTTATACCCATCAGTGGGTCATGGAAGGCTGACGATGATGATGAATGTTTTATAGTTAATATACTAAGGTTGATCACTTTCACTCATTATCGGAGTCCAAATATTCAACAAGAAACGTTTCGTTGCCGCTTTCATCAGCGGCACTGTCATCACTACAGCCGCTGTCACCACTGCTGCTATCATCGCCTAAGCGAACAATCAATTCGTCTATATCTAGATAGACCTCGCTTATAGTACTCTTTTTTGAGCGTCTCAACGTAATGGCAGCAGTTTTTCCATATTCAGATGTGATGCTGTAGAAGGCCTCTTCAACAAGTTGCTTCGTCGACTATGGGCCTAACTGTACTCTTTGGTTTTTCTAAAAAAAAAAGGAATAAAAATTGTAACAGAACAGAAACAATAACTTATTCACAAGAAACAAATAATTCAAATTCAAAATTGATAGAACACCCGAATAGACTGAGATGTACCATCATAATGTATCAAAAATTTATGATCATACTATAATATGACCTATTTACAATTTTAGTCTAACCTAAAAGTGTACGATGTAAACAATACCTTTTTTCTTTTAAAAATCGTAAATATATAGTATAGTACAGTATATTTGTAACTTCAGGTTCATAAAAAACAAACAATAACACAGTTACATACCCATAATATATGTTGTTCTCCCATAAATATCATCGAAATCTCACAAAATTCGTCCATCCTTGCACTCCGCAAAACATTGCTGGAAAACTTTAAAAATCAATTCCCGCGTGCGACTCCGATTTACTTTGCTCATTTTTTAAACTTTTCTGGTAGTTTGGTCTTAATTTATTGCAGTTTAATCAAAACAATAAAAATACAAACGAAAAACAATTTAATATTGTTGACAGCATTGACAGCTGATGTACATACGTTTGGTGTTGCCAGACACATCATCAATGTTAGTTCCTCGAACTTTAATGTCAGGACTTTATAGACAAGCTGTACATAAATTAAAAAATAAAAGTAATTATAGTACCGCCAGCGGTATCATAAAATGACTTTTTAATTTTTATAGTATACTTTTACTTTTTAATTTATTAAATTAGGCTTTGGTTTTAGGCTGTATGTAAAAAAGAGGCGCACGCATGTGGAGTTTTAACTTATGAAAAAAGTGGCGCACGCATTCGTAGTTTGAACTTAATTTCCCGCTATAATTTTTTTTTGTTACCTAGCTACTTTGTTTAATTTTAATTGTTCTTATGAGTGAAGATAAAGTAGTGTATGCAATTGATACATAATGAGAAACATTAAAACATGAGTGTGGTTTAATAACATCACACGAGTGATCGAATAAAAAACCACGACTGACAACTCACATAGCCTATGCCACTCGGAGGAATGCAAGGAATCAAAAAATACCTCTCACATCAAAATCTGTTAAGCCGTTCAGGATTTATGGTGGAACAAAGAAGCTTACATACATATATGAACTGACCATAACACTCCTTTTTTGGTTAATAATAATACTTAGTGCCATAGTAAAAAAAAATACCTATCTTAACTAAATCTTAATTCCGCAGGCCAGTAAAGTGCTCCAGTCTGTACGCATACCATAGTACATGTACAGTCAGCCGCACATCATCGGGACACACTGTACTTTATATCGGGACGTATTCAAAAGTGTACGGTATGCTTCATAACTGCATTCAGAATCTACAAGGCAATGTGATCTTTATTGCAAGGCAATAAGGTAAAATTGCATCAAATTCTCATACAAAATGCACTATCAACTGTCTTCGAGAAAAATTTAACACATAGGTATGATAAAAAGTCAAATCTCAACCAATCTTCACTAAATATAAGTACTGATGTGTATGTATGTTTCGATGCGCTAATGTCTGAAACTATAGTTACGATTATAAAAATTATTTCTGTGTATGCACATTCTAGAGGGCTATAGGTTATCTAGAATCCCAAAATTTTCACGGGAACGAAGTCGCGACATCGATATAACTTTATATAATCCGAAAGCTTTCCCGTGGAAATTTCTAGACAAAAGTACTATTGCTATTCCCGGTATTTTTCTTTGTACCAAATTTTATTGAAATCCGATCAGTGGATTTTGCGTGATTGAGCAACAAACGTACACACACATTAGAGGTATCTCGAGGCGTGATCTTGTCCGTACACTGACAAAAGTTCATTCCAATAGTTTAATTAATAATTATAAATAACAAATAAAAAAATATATGAAAATAATAACGATTTTGTTATAAATCGCCTTACTTAACTTCATTTTAAGTAAATATTCGTGAAAATACACGAATTCATTTATAAATAAGTTACTTATTTAATGTATAAGCTCAAATAGCTATATAGTAGCTTGCAATATTATCGATACTATAAAAAAATCAAATACGAAAATCGATTAAAAATTGCAGTATCGATAATATTGTATGAAAAAAATCATTTAATTGTATTTCATAAAATTTTCTACCTCACACATATAATTTGTCGATTTTTCGTCAATTTGTTCACAGATTATAAATACATATACAATACACGATGCTTTTCATGTTATCAAATTATGTACATATTTCTAAATAATAATATTATGTAACTACTATAAATAACCAGAAAAACAAATATAAAATATGCAGAAATAAAAAACATAAAAAATTCTGTATAGTGCTAGGCATCTTTAATGTATGTTTTATTATTATTTTATGCATTATAATATACTTTAATTCTGAGATTATAAATGTCAATCTAAATCTCAAAAAATGTGGTAGCTACAATATTATTATTTAGAAAATATTGTTGAAAAACTGTATCAACTCGTAAATGTTATTAGGTGGGCCTACAAAAAACGTGAAGCATGTTTACCTAATAGTTCTAATTTTCAAAAAGTACAGTTATGTACATACTTTCATTTACTGCAAAAAGTCTACTACAATAGTGAACTTTAATTTGCTTAATTTTTCGACTTTTGCTTATTATACAGTACTAGCTTTCGCCCGCAGCTTCGCTCGCGTGAATTTCCCACGGGAACCGTGCCTTTTCCCGGGATGAAAGGTATGTCCTTCTCCGTACTTCTAACTATGTGTATGCGAAATTTCAGAAAGATTGGTTCAGTAGATGAAGCGTGAAGAGGTAACAAACAAACAAACTCACTTTCACTTTTATAATATTAGTTAGGATTTACATACATACATAGAATCACGTCTTTATCCCTTACGAAGTAGACAGAGCCAAGAGTCGTGAGACTCGAAGGCCATGCTTAGCCGAATAGTGGGTTATCTGATGGAATGGAGATTCAGGTATAGTGACAGGTTGCTAGCCCATCTAAGTGGAGGAATCCCCAGTTTAAAGCCCTTTCCCTCGATTAACTTTTACAATCTGCGCGGAAAGAGAAGCAGCTGGCACATTCTATGTATTTATACTATCAAAAATCTCAATATCTATAATATTAGGGGCGAACATTTTTTATTTGTTTGTTGTGGCTAGCGTTTCGAGCAATCGTTACAGTCGCCGTGATCGCAGCAAGTCTGTAATAGTAAGGGGGCCATTTAGACGGTACAAGTTTCTTGCCTGTTGAATACGATTAAATTGATGCAATAATTTACTTGCATAGTCTAAACAACACGTAACATTCTTGAACTGGTATGCAAGTTTGGATTCAAAACTATTCTTGGTGTAAACAATACTTGCCAGAAAATGTCATTAAATTCTTGCATGGAAAATTTGACAACGCTAATACGTGCAATTCTTGAAGCAAGTCGCTAAAAAATGGCACGTGCTTATACAAATCTGTGTTTCAAAAATGGAATGCAATAATTGCCTACACAATTGTATACGTGTAAACAGAACACATTAGCAATTATTGTGTGTCAAGATTTGTATTCAATACTTGTATTCAAGTTTTTTATTTATATCACCATGTAAACAGTTGCTTTCAATAAATTGAAAGTCAATTCTTGCACTGCAATTATTGCATTCAATTATTGCTCTTGTATGTTCATGAAACTTGCACCGTCTAAATGACCCTTAATAGTAATTATACGAGTAACATATGTAGTATAAACTCCGTTTTTTCCTACGTGTCCTATTATGTAAACAATCTTACCATGTCTTTTAAGATTTTACAACAATATAAATTAAAATAGGCTTTTAAGGAAATTACTTTCGTGGTTAGTAAATGTTTTACTTTACTAAGGTTTGAGCTAATTTGAAGCGGTGGTGGCCGAGTGGTAGGCCGCCCGCCTGTGGATGCAAAATCCCAGGTTCGAATCCTGCCCGGGCTACATGAGTTTGTATACCAATCAGACTCATGTTAGTTTTCATCGACCACCACTTGCTTCCGGTGAAGGAAAACATCGTGAGGAAACCTGCACTCTGGTTGATGATTATCAGCTAGTGTGTGAAATGGAGAAGGCAATGGCAAACCACTCCATTAAAATTGCCATGAGAGTCGTTGTGTGTTTCATTCCATATAATGACCACGACCCTCAGTCATGAGGAAATACGACTAAAGAGAGAGCTCATATTTGAGTTATTTTCAACAAAATTCAACAAAAATTACTGTGAAGATTGTTTACATAAGAAGAAAAAACGGAGCTTACATAGTTATGTGTAGCGTTATTAAATTCTCGATTTCTGTAGACCCATCATATAACAGTTTACACAACGGTATTACAACCTAATTGACCATACTCATGTGACCATAACATAGCTATAATTATCACTAGTATAGTACTGTTGCTTCGACATGCCTTGTAAGTTAAGATGGTCTACTATGGCGGCTACTGAAAATATAAATATTGAATGCATAAGTGTAAAAAATTATATGGGGCCTTGCTCAGAAATTGCGACGTCTGTCTGTCAAGTGATATTAAGCTTTATCGTATTTATTTTAAAAGCCGAATTTAGCTGTGTAATTAAAATTCGTTTGCCATTCATATTTTTCAATATGGCAACACCAGACAGTTTTCATATTGAACGTATTCATGTACAGTCACAGAATTAATATAAGTACTACGTACAGAAAGGCAGCTCCCTGCCCCTCCCGCAATATGGCGTACCCCGCACTTCCCCCCCGTTCGTTTGCGGATTAGGACGCTATGACTACGAAAACGCACACATTTTTAATATGAATCGCATTGGTACGTACGTCCCCTTGTTATTTCCTTAGCCGCTACAGTAAACCTACAAATTAGGTACGAGTAGCTAACTATTAAAAGCTTACACGAAATAATTTGCACGACCACTATAGTTCCTAATGGAATTGTTAGGAAACGGATGGACGGGTATGAAGGTGCTTAGTGATATGTTTGTTCTTCGAGACAAGTGGCGCCCTCACTTAAATAATAATAAACGCACTCAATTTTTTTATTAAAAAAAAATGGACAGGACAACTTTTTTTGATCCTTTGAAATATATCATAATAATAGAATCATCAGTAAAAGAATCACATCAGTAACCAAAGTATTTTCCAAGATGTTTGGACGATGCCAAAGCGCCCCCTTACTAGTATGACGTCACGCGTAGAAAATGGACGTTCCCAAAAAGTTTGAGCTCTAATAAATGAGCTCAGGAGAAAAAACTTATTCTGAATTCTATCATAAAATTCCATATTTTTAACAATTCTCATACCTTGTCCGGTCACTTATTATTTGATATTTACAAAATAAGGACAAAGGTGGTGGTCCAGTGGTTAAGATGTCCGCAAAGGGTTGAAAGATCCCAGGTTTGAATCCTTCTCGTGATTCGATAGTAATTATATCACCTGACTCATCTATAGCAATTTTCATAGACCACCACTAGCTTTCGGTGAAGGAAACATCGTGAGGAAACCCGCTCTCTAGTTTATGATTTATAAGCTAGCGTGGAAATGACAAACGAAACCACTCCATTTACATTGCCAGGAAAGTCGTTGTACGTGTTTCATTCCACGTAATGACACCGACTAGAGCATGGCTCTTTAATAGGAACGGACACTTTGATTTAATGTGTACTAATATGAATTTTGCATGCCTTACTATAAGGTTGAATACCTGTATTAATTTGTAACATCTTCTTGAACTGTATAAAATAAAAAATATAAAAATAAATATTCTTCTTGTAAATAAATATTGATTGATTGATTGGAAGTGAAGTAAAATTATTTCAAATGAGGGCGCAACTAAGTTAAGGCCTTAAATTTCAGAGTAATGAGATGTTTAAAGCAGTATCCAATTGGCAACAATGATACGCAACATATTGGTCTCTCGCTCAGTACAGTTCACATAAGCGAGAAACACGATGTACTATCTCTTTAGGAGTAAGTGAGACAGCAAATGTTGTGCGTCAATGTTGTCTAATGGATACACGTATTTTTTATACAATTTGTTGATTTAAATACAGCATGGTCGATACAAAGTAAATTTTTCGACCGTCCTGAATCGTTTTATTGTTTTGACTTATTGTTTATACATATGTAACATACTATGGTGGTCAGATAATTAGGGACACCAGTCGATTTTCATACAAACGAGGTTACTTTGAAGCCTTGGTTTAACGGCAGGATTGATCTGAGCTGTGATCTGATGATGGCCATCCAGGGATAGAATGGAGGACATCCAGATCGCTATACACACCCAACTGATCAGATCAGCATTCTAAGAGCTACTCAGCTCAGCTTTCTGAGTTTTAAGAATTCCATACATTTTAACGCTATTTTCGCGGTTTTTTTAAACATATCCAAACTGCTCTTAGAATGCTGATCTGATCAGTTGGGTGTGTATAGCGATCTGGATGTCCTCCGTTCTATCCCTAGATGGCCATCATCAGATCTCAGCTCAGATCAATCCTGCCGTTGAACCAAGGCTTCAAAGTAACCTTGTTTGTATGAAAATCGACTGGTGTCCCTAATTAGCTGACCACCTATGTATATCTTTAACGCAATGACAATATTATTTTCTTGTTTTTAATTATGAACTAGCGGATTCTTATGAAGCCGATGGTAAGAGATTCTTCGCAGTTACTGCCAATAATTTCATTACCATCAAATCACAGAATTTCGAATAATAAACCAAATAGAAGTCCCATCTGCTGTTTTTTCTGTTGCTCATTAAAAAAACAAGTGTACTTACGAAACAAAAATTTCATAATTGAAAATAAAGAGCTTCAGAGTCCTATGCGGCTTACGTCAGGCGGTGGCAAGCTATATTATATTATTCCAAGTTCTGTGCATCAAATAGACCACAAATTCTTGACAATGAATCGTAAGTCTGATGAGTAAGTTTAAAGAGAATGGTTATTCAATGTACCTATATTGTTTTTGTTGAAATTTTTGTGCATATTTATTGATTTCAATAGCGGACCGGACAAGGTATGAGAGTTGTTAAAAATATGTAATTTTATGATAGTATACATATAATTAAACACATTTTGCGACTTTACAGCACGAGTTTATTCTCCTGAGCTAATTTATTATAGTTCAAACTTTTTGGGAAACTCCATTTTCTACGCGTGACGTCATATGAATGTACGTTTAGATAGCGGCGTTTTGGTATCGTCCAAACATCGCTTAAAAAGTGATTTTTTTTGTTATATCTTCGGAAATACTTTGGTTATTGATGTGATTCTTTTACGGATGATTCTATTATTGTAAGATATTTCAAAAAAAGCATTAAAAAAAAGTAGTCCGGTCCCCTATTGTACTACGCTAGTCTCAAAAATATGATGTACTTATTCTTTTTAGAGTACTTTTTATGAATAAATAACAATTGTATGAAAAACATTATAGTTTGGAGCTATTCGGATTCGATCATGAGAAAATACCTCGACAATGTTGCCATTTCTGACGATAAAATCATAAAATTAAATAAAAATATTTGAACATCAAAGTGTTCGAACTTAAAAATGGTACTCTAAAAATGAAATATTCGATGATCTCTTAGAGACATGAAGTTTTGTTACATAACACGTAGTGTAATTCTAAATTTTATTCTAAAACATTGTAGTTTTAATCTGGCTTAGAGCTATATGTTATTTCATCTATGGCTTTTAAATTTAATTATATTTTAAATGTTACATTTAAAATTGTCTCGATTGGAGCTTATCATTGCAGACCAAAAATTGGCAAAATCGATAGAATATATTCACAAAAACATTTATACATATTATTAAGGTAACTTTCCATCAAATCGTTGCTTGCTTATATTCCATATCTAGAAAGTGATCGATAATGTTTTCGGTGTTGCCAGCGTTTGGTCTAAATCTTATCAAATCTTGTTAATTGTGTCAATTATTAAGTAACAAATTTTCAAAATGTTTCCATTATATTCGTTGTGTAATTCTATTGTCAATTGACCAATCGTTTTTTGTACCTTATTCACAAATATTACTAAGTATTTACACATGAAAAAAATGTATAGATTCTTCAAACCTATAGCAGCAAAAAAAACATACGACAAGATACAAAACCTCAGCAAGAAATGAAATGTATCAAATAAATTTCAGGTTAAATACTCTTGTAATTTTGTGGATAAGTGCGTTAGTGTTAAAATTGTTCTATTGTGTATTGTGAATGTTTTAATATGAATATCTGTTTTGTTTTGAATGTCGGGATCAAATGGTCGATGAGACTGGAAGTACCTATTGCACGGACCTATTTTTATTATTAAAAATTATATATTTTAATTAACTTTATTTATTGAAAAGGCGACATAAATGCGTCTATTAATCAACCAACAGTTAAGTTTAACAAAAATAAAAAATCTAGTCAAAGACAAAATAAAATGAATAGCATATTTTACTACTTAAGTCAGTAAAATATTTGTGAAATGTCGTTATCACCCATAAAATAAGTTTCTGTTATTTTAAGGCTATTGTTCACCTTAGACGTTTCAAGTGACACTTAAATATTGTTTGGGTCGTCAAGTAAGAAAATGGAAAGGCATCGCTTAGTACAAACGCTATATTTAAGATTTGTTGGTATTATTTAGTGTGTAAAGATAGATATACGTAGTTAGCGACGACGTGGCGTTACTTGAATACAAATTGTATTTATTTTTTATCATTTAATTGTGATTCTTTGACCTGTTATCTGTAATATTCCAATTTTTGCAGAGAATTACCATTTTCGTCTTTACATTCTATTAAAATAAAAATGTGACGGGCACGTCATAGGCATATTATTGTCATTTATTATATTTACTGTCATATGTTACTTATTGTCATATATTTATTTATAACTAACTTTACTATTTATAATATTTCAATCTTATTAATAATCAAATGTTTGGAAACTTGAATTCCATGTGAATTGCCAAACCGTCATGTTCATTTCGCTAAATTTGACCTATCAAATTCGCAAAATAAAATCTAAGATGGCGATTTGACAGTTAATTTAGTGTACCAGAATGTGAATTAACCAAAAACAACAATATAATATAAACAAGTAACGCCGCTATTCAATAAACAATTTTTAGAATTAAATGCACTCATTCATGTGATATTTAAAACAATGCGAACTTTCACTATCATATTTAAGTACATACATACATACAATAAATCCTTTTTTATATGTCGTGACATTTATATATATATAGTCCATTTATTCATAATTGTCCTATTATGTAAACAATCTTCACAGTACTTTTTGTTGAATTTTGTTGAAAATAAATCAAATATTAGTTCAATCGTAAACATTCTAAAGTAAAACATTTATTAACCACGAAAGTAATTTCCTTAAAAGTCTATTTTAATTTATTTTGTTGTAAAATCATATAAAGACATGGTAAGATTGTTTACATGATGGGACAATTATGAATAAATGGATGATATGATTTTAGCGAAAAAAATACCGAAAATCAATACCTACATATTTTAAAAATAATTTTGTAATTGAATTATAAATTTCATCATTTCAATTTAGTTTTAACGTTGACTTATAAAGTACTATAAGCATTGTTTCACCAAACTTCATATATAAATGTCACAGTATATAAAACTAGGTATGTAAAATGCTTATGTTTCACTAAAATAAATTATTTACTTATAGAAACAACCTGTGATAGGACAAATGTAGTCAAGTCACCGTGTAATATTGATTGCTTCAGAAATTATTCGTGCTAATTCTCAAGAATACTCGAATGTATACAATTTTGAGTACTTCTATTTTTTATCTGTTGAAATCACTTGAGTTTGCTTCAAGTATTCCTGTGTTTCATGAAAAAAGTGGTACAAAGATTTCCTTTTCAACGAAACTTTGCTTATTAGCATCGATAAATACATTAATTCATTGAATTTTAATCAGAATAAAGGCCGATTTAGACGGTGCAGTTTCTTCTTGACTACCAATAATTGCAAGCAGCAACTGTTGTTTAGACCATGCGAATAAATTATTGGATCAATTTAATTGTATGCAACAGGCAAAAAACTTGCACCGTCTCAATAGGCCTTAATGGTTCGTATAGTATTTGAATATGGTAATTTCTGAAGCAACTCAATGAGGCCGTGTATCCCCTTGGATACATTGACGCACAACTATATTCTTTCTCGCTCAGTTCAGTTATTACAAGCGAGAAGCACAATGTGCCATCACTATAGTCAGTATAAGTGGGTGATATAACAATATTTTGTGAGTCAATGTTGCCTAATGGATATACAGCTTGAAACGAATGTCACCCTGCGATCGGGGCTTCATAGCAACAGCTAGGCTGTGTGACGTAAACTTCTTCAATAAACTATTGTAAGTTACAAATGGATGTATTTTTTAAAACCTTATTGACTCAACCCCTTTTACAGCGGGCCGAGCTTCCGGGGCAGTTGGTCCCTGTGGATATATGTTTCGCAGTCTCGAAATATCAATATACAGGTGAATTTAAAATCATTGCCATCCTTCCTACTGGTGATAGTACAAATGAATTTGAGCAACTTTTTGTATGGGCAGACTCAACCTATGCATGGATTTTTTCAACTATTTCACAGAATTAATATAAGACTATTTGCTGAACGGATTTTAATGCGGTTATCCCTACCTATTGTTAAGTTAATATCTTCTAATGATTTATAGATACCATTATAATTTATATTTAGAAATCAAACAAGACTTATTTTCATAAAAACTTTATTTTCAAAAAAAATAATGGCTCACAAAAGATCTGTCATAGACATTAACAAATTGTTACTTGTTTCTTCATGCATTAATATTACGGTAAATACAATTACAAAATCATACACACATCATGCGCACACTAAAGCAGTCGTCACATCATCGTAAAATTCCAGTAAGTAAATATAATTTCGTTAATTTATTCCCAATAACACTGGTATGTTTGAATGTAGGGTTGCCAGGTCGCCAAACCTAATAGCCGGACAGACCAGCCAGTTTGGCCGGACATTTGTGTAGAAAGGCCGGACACCCTACTTTATTGAGGATTTTGTCCCAGTATTAATAGGTACGACAAAAAAATTCACAATCAAAAAGCCTACCTATGTCCGGCTTTATCCGGACGCCTGGCAACCCTATTTGAATGCGAATAAATAATAATAATTGTTTATGAAATACCGGTATGATTTAAATAATCTATGGTATGTACTTATACAAATCATTTCAAAATCATCTTCATTAACTTTGAGTTCGAAAAAATGTACCTACCCCAAAATTTTTGCGACAAGACTTATTATTTTTGTAAAGGAATGATAATGAATTTTAAGTAGGTAGTCGGTTAGAATTAATGACACGTACCTATCATCGAATACATTCTCAATAACCAATTAAAAGCAATTACAAACAGGATATTATACATTTTGTTTCTAAACAACCAATTCAATTAATAAAATTAGTTACATTTTCTACTTAAATATTATAAATAAAACTGCCACAATTGAGATTTTAACGTTAAAAATCTGTTTTGCGAGCAGTTGTTGGAAGAAGACATGTGTTGACTACATAAGGCACATAATCTTTTCCTTAAAATATTCCTAAATAAAATTATAAAAATTGACATTTATTCTTTCGTATTGATTCCATGTTGAAACTACAGTTCTAGCTAAATTTGTGATTCTGAAATCATACAAAAGTATAAATGAAACTGTACCTATAACTCGGCCAAGTTAAAATAACGCGCTCGGCGTATCCACTATGGAACATTGACGCTGTCTCACTTCTAATGCCTAAAGTGAAATAGACCATCATCACACCATGTTTCTCTCTCATGTAAATTGTACGGAGCGAGAAAGACGACCTATTGCATGTCAATTATTGCCTATATAGTGGCTATGGGGCATTACGTACGTATACCATCGAGATATTAGTACTGTATTTCGATGACGTATACAAGTAATTTATTAATATGCAATGCACAATGTGCTACGTTATTTCAACTTAGACGAGCTCTAGTTTTCTATCAAAGTTGCGTATGAGCGCGATACCAATCAGTGCGATCATTTCATTTGCATTACATCAAAAAGGAAGATTTTTTTCCTCGCCGCTACATATAGCCTTAACACAACTTTGATAGTAAAAAAGTTTTTTAACTCATTTAAACAACATCTCTTAAAAACAGCTTCAGTAGGTATATTATTGCACAAAATTTATATAAGGTTCGTTATATTTGAAAAAAAATTACATAGTTTGATTAACTTTACTGCCTTACATCATTTTAATTTTTTAAATCTTTTGTTCCATAAAAAACTATTAATAATTTTAGAAGGTTCATTCATAAAACTTGACTGAATAGGTAATGTTCAGACATGAATCTTTTATATTTACATTATTATATAAATGGCTTTTTCCTTATATATTGTTAATGTTTTGTAGTATTTATAAGCTGTAAGTTTTCCGTGGAAATAAAATAAAATAATTATTTTTTCTAAGAGATGTTGATCAAACCAGCTTGGATGCTAACGTTAACTCCACAGACATAACTAATTCAGAGTTATTGAATGTTAAATGTAACTATGGATTTATTTACCGTGCGATCGTTGGAAAAATACATGATTAGTCTGTGGTTACTAAAGTGTAGAACGTAACTAAATACTGATTGTAATTTAGGAACTACTAATAGCCATTTCAGATTCGTTTTCGAAAGCAGATAGGACTTTATAGACAATCTACTTTAAGGACTATTGTTATTGGTACTAAGATATGTTGCTATTGATCAGTATAAAATTTTTAATAAGCCTATAGAAATCGCAATATTGTCGGCCTCTGTAGTCCAGTGCCAAAACCGTTGCTTTTGAACGACGGGGTCCCGGGTTTATTACCCATAAAAGAAGGAAAATAATATATTTTTGAATTAAATGCTAAAAACTTCTACTACTAACAACTATCTATGGCGCTGACTCAGAAGAATACATATTGCGATATCCATTGAAATAAGATAATGAAGAAATATAAATATCCGTTTCAGTCCCAAAATCATCAGTTAGATCGTCCAATAGCCATATTTAATGCTAGAAAAAATCAGCCATAGACGAGCCTCTTTATCACAGCTGTCGAAATGCACAAAAACGCAATGCATTGTCCATTGTATAAAGCTAATTGCAAACATGGCTACCTTAATATCTATTTCTTACGGTAAAATGAGGCTTGTCTATGGCACGCGAGCATTGATCAAGAAAGGCCTTGAATTTCCTAAATACTTCAACGATGTAGAAAAATAAATAGATTGATACTTATTAAAATACTTATTGTTTATCAAGATATTAGTTTATGTTCGTATGCATAAGAAACTATTGATAAAAGAATTGATGACAAAAGAAAGTTGACTGAGAAATAGCTATTCGAAAAAATATATCGTACTTCTATGACTTTTGAGTCTTTAGTTGCAAAGTCTCGACTGGAATATACATAACTATTAGTTTAATTAAATATTTAAAACCAGTATATGTTTCAATGCGAAGTGAAAAGAAACATACATTTTTTTTGGTAAGTATTTACATTTAATAAATTAATATAATTAAATAAAATACATATTAAATTACTAGTTCTTATACATAACGATCAATAGTTTGTTGTCCTTAAACTTGGTCCCGGAATAACTATCAAATCACACTATATCTTAACTATCAGTACGATTTGCTAAGCATATAGGAACATACTTTGCGCGGTTCATAGGGTCCCATTATATTCTAAATTACAAATGTTTTCTTCATATTTTAGAAATTTGTATAAAAAAATACATTTCGAATAAGTATTTGATTCTTTTTTGCGAAAATTACATATGACCTAGAGTTACACTTCAATAACATCCAAAGAGACCCAAAATGACCCATATGCTAAGCATGACAAATACCAAAAGCTAAGGCAACAAAACTCCTACGCCCCCAGAAATAGAAGACACTCATTTTCGACATTCGAGAACTCAGCCAATCAAATTATTATTGTAAATAAAAAATGTGTAATGGTCATAACAAATATCACTATTATATGATTTTAATTATGAAACAAAATTTAACAAAAGTTGGAAAAAAATCATAAGTTTGATGAAAAATGGTCATCAAAATCAACATCCATTAAGCACCAAATACCACCACTATTGTACCAAATACTGATTGGTAAAAGGTCTATGATAAATCGACGATGAGTCTTCTATTTTCAGTGGGGTCATTACATACATCTTGAACTTTTAAAAACTAATTTAAAAACTGCGGGTCGGGCTCCACCGACTTTCGATCATGAGTCCATTGCGCGCCGGCGTCTTTATAAATACATCACAATCATTATGTTAACAGCCTTTTTTTGAGTTTTTTTATTATTTTATTTTATTTTGTTTTTTTAACTTAACAAATATTGTATGCACATGCTTTTGCAAATGTCGGCTCTGAACAATATTAAATTATTATTGTTTAAGTATTTTCAATTTTTTTTTATTATAAATGTTTGTATGTCTATGCTTTCTGCTATTTAAAATAAATTACAAGTGCCATTTTGCATGCAAATATTTGTTAAGTTAAATGCGTCAGAGTTTGATTCAGAATTTTAAAAATAAATTAAAACACTAATCAAATTCTCTGCATGTAAGGAAATATAAAGAATATTCTTCTTAGAAAATTATTCTAAACACTTATTATATACAAATTTTGTATTGTGATTGTCGGACCGCCAATTTAGGTAAAATTATTTTCTCTGTAAATTATTTTTTATAAGCTTAAAAACGATTAATAAAGTTGCTCAATTTAAATGGTCTTAATATATGGGCTTCAATGTTTACTCTCTCTGAAATATAAACGGTTTTAAAATTCATGATATTTGGCTGACATCCATCATTAAGTTTTAAATTTTCTAGTTTGAAACCTTGACCGATTGGACGCTCCCCATGTCGGTAGTTTAGTTCATCATTAGCCAATGAATATAAATAAATAGAATGGCTATTCTATTATCCCCACTGCTGGGCGCTGGCCTTCCTTAAGGACTAATAGGCAGGATGAGCCACCCCAACTAACCCACGGCCCAATGCTATTGGTAAATTCAAACTGAAATTACTAATAAATTATTATGAAATTATTAATTAATTCACTGAAAACCAATGGCGATCCGACACCTCACCACTTCACTAGTTCAGGCCTTTTCCTCATTCAAAGGTTTCTCTTCAGCCTTGGGCTGCGCACGCGCATTCCAGGGCTGCAAGTCACCCGAGCCGCACACAACGAAGCAGACGGCCCCCGTCAGGTACGTGCCCGCTAGGATGAAGAACACTATCTGCCATTGAGACGGCGTGTTCTGGAAGAATAAACATTTTTTTTTAATTTGACTTTACAGCTACAGCAGTTATGATAAAAAAAATATTTTAAAGAAATGAAATGAAAATGGTTTTATTTAAATAGGCTAAAAAATAGCACTTTTAAATCGTCATATTCTTGTTTTTTTGATGACGTCATAAAATTACTTAAAGCTAGGGTTACCACCGCCTCCAAAGCGCAAGTGGAGAAGAGGCGGCGCAACAAACTCCACTGCTGCATTTTCTCCAAAGACGTCACTTTGCAACATATGTCTTACAATTAAATAACTACCTACCTATATAATAATATGTGGACGAAAATACAAAGAGAAAAATCTAAATTAAAAAAAAAAACATACTACACCACAAAATACATAGGTACCACAAAAATTTAAATAAAATTGATCAATTATAATCTTAACTAAAATTATAAATGCGAAAGTGAGTTTGTTTGTTGGTTTGTTTGTTTGTTACCGCTTCACGTTTTATCTACTGAACCAATCTTCCTGAAATTTCGCATACACATAGCTGAAAGTACGGAGAAGGACATAGGTACCTTTCATCCCAGGAAAAAGCACTGTTCCCGTGGGAAATTCACGCGGGCGAAGCCGCGGGCGAAAGCTAGTTGATTATAAAACTACAAAAATAAAAGCAGATCTTACATTGTCTTTGGTAAGTTCCCCGACCATAAAAGTAGACAGCCAGCCGCCCAACGAGGACAGTGTGTTGGCCATCCCGAAGATTGTACCTGAAGAAAATTGTTGTTTAAACTGGATGTTTATCTATATATGTATTTGTCATAAAATATAATATCGTTGAGTTAGCATCCCATAACACAAGTCCCGAACTTACTTTGGGGCTAACTCAATCTGTGTGATTTTGTCCGTATATATTTATTTATATTTATAACTTTATTGAACACACATACAAAACTACAGTACACAATGCGGACTTTATTTATTTATTTACCCTTAATTGTACATAAATACAAAGTAAACGTATAATAGGGCTTAATGCTAAAGTATTATCTACCAGCCAACCTTTGGGTTATGCAGAAAATAGGTGGGTGTATAATAAAGGTATTATAACTAAGTACATTTACTTAAATAAATAATAATATCAAGGTAAAAGCATTGTCTCACAATCAAACCTAGGGTTGTATCTAATCTGTTTACTTCTTATGATAGGGCTACCTACAGGCGACGGCGTGTTAACATATCGTAGTAATATTCTCCATTTGATGATACATTTTAGAATGCTTGCCACTGAAGTTAGAAGCGATGTCAAGTCCGTTGCCGAGATAGCCGGCAGTCACCGCGCCGTTAATAGTGAGAGCTATGAAGATAGTTACAGAAGACCAGCATCAAGCGAACTAGATTTAATGGATGTAACACTTACCACTGAAGTTAGGAGCGATGTCGAGTCCATTGCCGAGATAGCCGGCAGTGACCGCGCCGTTAATGGTGAGAGCCAGCGTGAAGATAGCGATGGACCAGATGCGGTCTGTCCCGAAGAAAGCCTCAGCCAGCATCAGCAGACCTGAAGATGAAATTATTGATTTTGATTTATCTAGCTAGCCAGAAGAAGTACTTATTGAGACATTTAATAATGATAATTGATAATTTACACCGGGTTACTAAAGGGCCAACTATTTTTTGACCGAGCGAGCGAGGGCTATAATTCAAGTTGGGGCGAAAACAGATTGTATGTATGTATGTTTGTTCCGCGATAACTCTCGAACCGTTGAATAAATTTCGATGATATTAAGAATACGTGTAGCAACTATTCATAGAATTTTTAAGTTCGTTGCGCAACAAAATCGGTTCAGTCGTTTTTGAGATATACGCATATTTTTAGAACAGAACCACTAGTTATAAACATTACATTTAAATCTTGAAAGTAAGCAGTGCATGTCAGATTTATATTAATTTATTGAAGAAACAATAAAAAAAAATCAGTCGGACTGCGACTACGGTGACTGCAACGTCACACGAAACGTTAGCTGCAATAAACATATGAAAGGTCTCACGAATAAATAACTAAGTCACCGCCTCCATAGCTACCCAAGAGAAATTTGGACTTAGAAAATTAGAGTCAAAAACTAGAAATTTAGGCTAATAATTATATTATTCTCCAATTTACCTGGCAATCCGACAGCGAAGCCTGTGAAGAGTTTCCTCGCGGTGGTGGTGGACAGCTTGCCGCTCCTTCGGAGGCTGTCGGCCAGGACTGACGACGCCAGAGCGCACAGGTACTTGCCCAGGTACGGCAGGGAAGATAGCAGACCATTCTGTTGAAGGAAAAGAACTTTTAAACAGTTTGACCATCGAGATATTATGTACTAACGCACAGTTTGGCACAACTATTCATTAGTGGCTGTGAGCTGTAGACCTCACGAGCTTGTATATTATTTCGTTGTCACTACAAGCACAAAATGGTCGTAAGAACTATAAAATCCAAAGGCGCTTAGGCCCTTAGTGCCAACTCCACCATTTCCAAAAATTTCAAAAAAGTGACTCCATTATCGTTTTTCATGTTTATTGAACTTACTCCCAAAATTTCACGGGAATCGGTTCAGAAATGCGACCTCTAGAATCTCTTCTAGATTCACACAGACAGACATACCAAAGTATTCTTGGCCAAGCTGAAACGGAAAACTCGCTCGCTTCGCTTGCTCGGTCAAAAAACTTAAAATTGGACCCGCGTTGTGGGTCATGGGCTCATGGCCTATCCTCCCTATCCATCGATAAGGAAGGCCAATGCCGCAGCAGTGGGGAACAAACTGATGGTGAAGACAACAGTAGTCCTACACATCGCACCTGCTTCCAAGGTCGATAATTGCTGAACATCAATGTTCTACATAAAATTGCTGACAAACAAAATTTAGAGGTATAATCATCGAGATATTATGTACTACTGTTGTGTTTCGATGGGTATAATCAAATACTATATAAACTATAGTATTTGGTATAATACACTTTACTAAAAAAATGTCACGTCATGCTAAGTGCAATTTTAATAGAAATGTAATGTTTTATGATGTATCAATCCATGTCAATGTCAAGTTACCCTGTATGGTTCTCCGCGAGAGTAATAGAGGCGAATTTGCTAAGAATTTCATTACCTCCCTATGTGCAGTGGACTGTACCTATTTATAATATGCGCATTAACACCTACCTAAGAACTAACAATACCTCACCACCTTTATAGATGACTTTATAATTGGTACAAAAATTCCTCGCCCGCATAGCGACGTTACAGAGTTTTTCTAGAAATCCATTAGGTGCCCG
This sequence comes from Ephestia elutella, assembly GCA_018467065.1. Classification (NCBI taxonomy): domain Eukaryota; kingdom Metazoa; phylum Arthropoda; class Insecta; order Lepidoptera; family Pyralidae; genus Ephestia; species Ephestia elutella. Next base: position 15,129,197 of record CM031566.1, read on the forward strand.
TATATAGTAGTTACCATACTGTAAATAAACGTAAGTTGCTGACGGGTTTGTGGTGAGAGCATTCACCTCGCTATACTTATTTGGAATAATCATAAGTACTAACTGCGCACTGGGGCTCCGCTCCCGCGGAAATTTCGGGATAAAAATGTACCCTTTGGGCTATTCCAGATTTTATTCTACCCGTGTACCAAATTTTATCGAAATTCGTTCAGGAATAGAAAGCAGACTATCGGTCACGATAACTGGAGCTCTTTAGTACTTCGTGTATTTGAGTCGCTTAAAACTACCAACTCGTATTGGGTCAGTTAGGCCATGCATGACCCACCATACATGGCCCATCTTCCATGTGGGGATATTAAAATAGTTATTAATGATGATTTATCACGAAACTCCCACGGGAGCAATGCCCAGGGGCGCGGCTAGTTAGTAACTATTTCGTTTTGGCAGCGTGACATGACAGTTCAACCGAGGCTAGCGCCGTACGCGGAAAGTAGGTGACAAGATGCGCCGGCGCCGATCCATTCAATGCTAATTTTGTCCATGCTTGACTTTTTACGGTGCAAGTATTCAATACATAATTTAAGTAACACTTTTTGATTATACAATGTAAGTACTTATCGAAGAATAATGCCATTTATTATTTCAGTTTACTTTTTATGGAATGATTGAAACACGATTGCCATTGTCCTAAATAAAAGCCTATTATAGTTCGCGTCATTTAAAAAGAATAATGTAAGGGTGATTAGTGGGTGAAAGTTGCGCATGGGTAAGACTGACGAATTAATCGCGTTCGCCGGACGAGACCCGCCCAAGCCCCGCTTACCGCATAAACCGATAAATTGACTACTGCGCAGCTTAACCGTAATTATTCATTTTACCTAACGAGACTTATACCAGAGTTGACGAAGAAAATAGGTAGGTCTATAACTAATGTAGTTACGACATCGGATGGAACCATTCAAAAAACGAGTCTACGTCTTCCTGAAAGGCCGGCATCACCCTTGTGATACCTCTGGTGTTGCAGTTATGATCATGGGCAGCTGTGATCTTACCATCAGGTGACACACTTGCTCGTTTGTTATAAAAAAGGCAGATAATTTTTTTCTTGAACATCAAAATGATTAGGTATATTAAAAAACGCAGTTACACATTTTTTTTCTTGAATATAAAATGTTGCACTAGTGTTGCAGTTGTCCATGGGCAGCAGTGATCGCTTACCATCAGGTGACCCGCTTGCTCGTTTGTTATAAAAACGGCAGTTATTTTTTTCTTGAACATAAAAATGTTTGCAAATCACTGGTAGTAATTTATTGACCTGTCGGGGCAGCCAGGCGCCAAGGTCTTAACGACTACTTTCGCACGCCGAGGAATCTCGACTTTACTCGCAACTAATTAAAAGGCTGCATACAAACCCTTATTACTAAGGCTGCCCGCACGTTATTTGGAATGACAGGATTTATTTACTAAAAGATGTATTGTAATTCTTCCAACATTGGTAATTCTTTTTCAGTCTTAGTTTCTCAGGATCGTTGTATCACTCTATACAAGGCATGAATTCGTATTTTTTTTGAACTTGCAAACCTAATCTTGTACTTTTTCTATGACTACATAAATATGTAAACTCCATTTATTCTTACCAGTCCTATCATGTAAACAATCTTACACAATCTTACCATGTATTTTTATGATTTACAATAATATAAATTAAAATAGACTTTTTAGGGAATTACTTTCGTGGTTAATAAATGTTTTACTTTAGAATGTTTAGGTTTGAACTAATATTTGATTTATTTTCAACAAAATTCATTAAAAAGTACTGTGAAGATTGTTTACATGATGGGACTGGTAAGAATAAATGGAGTTTAAGTACAAGATAAGGCACTTACAAACTATTGTAGCTTTGAGATTTATAATATGATATTGTCGACATGAAACGCCTTCTTTGAAGGCCAAGTTTCAATAAAACAAAGCGTGGTGGTAAATGTGGTAAACTCAAGATTTAAGCCAATTTATTATTGACATCAACTTAGCGTATAATCTTTATCTAGGATTGTGGTGTGCGAGCAGCCTTAAATTGTTGGCGACTCCTGCTAATTATATCTTAGTTACGGGGTTGGCGCCAGCCTAGCGGTCGCTTAATGACGGCCGTCAGGGCGGATTAAGGAGAAAATGTTAAAGTGAACCAACTTCTTTTCAAAAAAGTGTCATAGAATTATTGAAACAAGTCTTTTACGAAGTATTGCAAAAACCTGGAATATAAGAAGCAGGAAACTTATACCAAAATATTTTTTTTTATTGTCAATGAGGGTTATGGTTTTCCGCTCACTAGTTGGCGCTACTGGCGAGTGAGATCTGTCAGTAAGTGAGGTCTGTCAAATTCAAATGACAGTATTGTACCCATAGATAATCTACTGAAGAAAATCGAAAACTCTGCCTCAAAAATTTTATGCGTCTTTTAAGTCCGCCAGCATATAAGTAGGACGATTCCGCTATACTACGGAATGTTGTACGTCAGTTCTAAAGTATCCAATGTCGAAGTATGCGAGTACGATGTACGTTAGTTCTAAATAGATTCTAAAGTGTCTTAGTAGGTACTACGTATTCCAGTGCTAAAGTTTATAAGAGCGAAGCATGAAATGCCGATGTATGGTAGTTCTAAAGTACCCAATGGAAAATTATTTTTGCGATTAAAACAGTCGTATAAACATTTTACAACAAAGGACCGCTAGGACTCAGGGCTGGCCTTACACGATCATATGACTGATAGAAAAATGTATCGCATTCACATATATATACATAACTCCATATACTAACTGCTATGTTAGATACAAATACGGAAATATGTTGCTATTGCTACTATTATGTATTCTGTGCTATTGCGAAACATTACGCTGGTGTATGCATACAGTCATCGCGATATTTTAAAATTTAGTTTTACCAGGTTACCTGTAACCAAATCAATCGGAAACTAGGAAGTGAATTAAAAAATTGAATCATTTCTCGATTTCCGATTGTACCCACCACACATAAGTGGGAACGGTGATGCTACATGGTAAAGAAATTGAGAGCAGTCAGTAGCCTCCTGGCAGGGTCGCCATGTCGAAGGAGAGAGGTTTTATTTGTTTACTAAGAGTAGTAACTCTCTGGACTCAAAATCTAACTCACTGGATTCCACCCGATGGTTATAGGAAGAGAGGGAGACCCAGAACGAGGAAGTCTGATTATTTAAAGGGATTCGACAAGAACTGGAAGGAAAAGACTAGAGCGTGAGTGCTCTAAATAATGGTAATCTCAGGGTCGTATAATATAATTTATTGATAAAATATAAGACCTAAAACAAAAATATATAAAGATTAGAAAAGATAACACACTTCACTATAAATTTAGAATTACTTCCGAAACAACTAATAAAACTTAATAATACATACCCGATAAGGGAGTTAGTTTAATTACATATATTATTTTAAAACAGCTTTGTATATTTTATGTTTACAATGTTAAAGGATAAGTGATTTTATAAACTGAGTCAAGAATGACATCAAAAATGCAGAATCGAATATGTATGAATACAGTTTAAAATTTATGACAGGTGAAATAAGTATGTATGTGCCAGCGCACTTATAATAAGATCCAAAGAGGATAAACGCGTAGCCGCGTTACAAGACGAAGGACAGAGAAGAGTGGAGAGAATTAGAGGAAGCTTTTGCCCAGCAGTGGGACATTAATAGCTAATAATAAAATAAAAAGAGTACCTAGTTTTTTTTTTATATAACAGGGCGGCAAACGAGCAAGCGGCTCACCTGATGGTAAGCGATCACTGCTGCCCATGGACTACTGCAACACCAGGAGTATTACAAGAGTGTTGCCGGCCTTTCAAGAAGACGTAGACTCGTTTTTTGAAGGTTCCAATGTCGTATCGGTTCGGAAACACCGCCGCAGTAGGACTGTACTATAGGCTCAGAATACTCACGCGGACAACTATTATAACTAAATACTTATAAATGCGAAAGTGAGTTTGTTTGCTTACCTAGTTGTTTGTTTGTTACCTCTTCATGCTTTAACTTCTGAACCAATTTTCCTGAAATTTCGCCTACACATAGTTCTCTCTCTCTCTTCAGCCCTTTTCAACCCTATGGGTGTAGGCCTCCTTCATCTTATGCCACTTCTCCCGGTCTTGGGCAATCTCAATCCATTTCACGCCTGCTGTTCTTTTAACATCATCCGCCCAGCGCATTTGCGGTCATCCCTGTGGCCGTGTTTCGCCCCACGGTCTCCACTCCACCAGAGCTTTGCACCATGAACCTTCTTTCCTGGCGACATGGCCAGCCCATTGCCACTTAAGCTTCGCAATACGTTTGATGACATCCGTGATTTTACTGTGGTAGATCTTTCATAACGAGAAAAAGCATTGTTCCCGTGGGAAATAGGCAATGTATAATTTTTTTTAAAACGCCTGATTATTTTTCTGGATATAGGAATAACATTCCTGATTAGCCTATAAAAATATTAGAATTTTATATTCTACCAATTAATTGTAAAAAAATATTGATTGTACTTCGCTCAAAAATGGCGGAGCTATGGCTGTTAGAGATCTTTCTCATGCCATGAGATTTTAAAAAATGCAAGTGTCATTTGACATTTGATTAATGACATTTAATGTCCGTCATTTCTAAGAGTTATGTCATTGTGACAATCACAGTCATTCAAACTGACATAACAAGTGACACTTGCATTTTTTAAATATTACATGGCATAGGAAATATCCTTTACAACCGTAGCTCCGCCATTGTTGAGCTAATTAAAAAGAATATTTTTTTAAAATTAATTGGTAGAACAGAAAAATCTAAGATTTTTACAGGCTAATCAGGAATGTTATTCCTTCTACCAAAAAAAAATATCAAGCTTTTTAAAAAAATTCATACATTGCCTATTCAAGCAGGCGAAGCAAAAGCTAGTTAAAATATATTTACAAAGGTTTTTTGTTGTTAACTGTATGCAGTGGACAATTGTCAGGCATTCCATTCCAGTACTGAGTTCCGCAAGTACGAAACACCATCGCCTTCGCCACTCAAGGTTCACCACCGCACAGCAACCTCGAATTATCCTAGATTGCCACATAACTAGGTTCACATTTGTCGGCGGTTTGCGTCACTGATTTTCGTCCCACAAACAAAAATATATTTTCGTCCCAAAAATAAGATTCCGTTGACTGAAATTTAGGACGAAGGCATACATTTATCGCGGAACGATGAATAATTGTCAGCAGTAACAAGTGATAAGTAAAATCCATCTTAATTAACTGTAGTGGATTAATTCCAAATAGGTATGTTTTAACGCCTTATCAGAAACACAATATAATGTATTCAGGTTACACAGAGAGCTCCTTAGGACTACAATCTTGGGTTCTGTGGGTGATTTTTCCGAGTTTTAGCATTTAGGAGTACATTACAAAAACCCAACTAACAAGCGAATTATAAAAAATAAAAAAAAATACGACTGACAACTTACACAGCCTATGTCAATCGGGCTTATGCAAGGAATCTAACAATACCTCTCACATGAAAATCTGTTAAGCCGTTCAGGACTTATGGTGGAATAAAGAAATTACATACATACATGAACCCTGAAAACATAACACTCCTTTTTTGGTCAGTCGTGTAATAAAAAAGAAAGAGTTATAAATGGAAAGAGTTTATACATTGGATTGGACTGTCCGAAAAATCCACCTGCACATCTATCTCTGAATGATCTATGAAGTCAAACACAGTAGTTACTCGATCACTTAACTCGCCCTTCTCGACCAATGTGTACCGAGGGGGCCGAACAAAACCGCTCGGTGAGATGAAAAGACCCTATGATGACATTTACGATCGAAAATGAACGTTTTATGGCAAAATTAACGTGTGTTAATGTATTGCGAATGACTTGAACATAGAGTTTAAAATTTATGGCTAAACTAAGTTCCATAAATGACCACCCACAACAGGTAACTATAATGCACCCCGATTGACTTGAGTTTACTAGCTACACACCGGTACCACAGAATACATAATAGTACAAGTACCGGTACTCCGTTCCCGTGGAAAATCCAATAGAAATAATGTAAGACTTGAGAGCTTCCTTTTTTTGAAGTCGGTTGAAAAGGGTTTTTCCTCGGAAAGTTCTATAGACTGTATTTGCATACAGAAAAGTGGCGGCAATGGTAATCGCGATTATGCTAATACCGGCAATAAACTGAGATGATGCCGGCCGTGTCATTGCCGTTTCCTTAGTAAACTCGTGTTTTGATTTCATAAAGAAGGTATAAAAATTTATAATGTACAATCGAGGGCAGATAAACCTGACCCCTTAAATAGGATTGAAAGGATGGATGATAAGAGATTGACGAAAGGTATTTATAATGCTGAGGTGAATGGAAGAGTTGGTCAGGGTCGACCTCGAAGAACGCGCTTCGACCAGATGGCGGATCTCCTATTAAAAGGGTGATACTCCTATTGAGCAGAGCACCCATAACCGGAGAGTATGTATGAAGAGAGTGATGAGTGTAGAGGAAGCAAGAGAGATCTGTGATCGTAGCAAGTGGAAATCGCTAGTCTCTGCCTACCCCCACGGGAAAAAGGCGTGATAATATGTATGTATGTATGTTAAATAGGATTCGGTGAGGAAGAGGGGTCAGTTGACAGACAAAAAATAAATACTATTTTTCGGCGAGCTACATTTTCCGAAGGTGCTGTTCACCGTGGATACAACCAAGTCGTAACGTCACAGTACTAAGAGGAATAATAAGACTGTGGTAACGTCGAAGTGAGGTGAAAAAGATAGGCAATCTCGTTTTGTATTTATGATACTTCTTATACGGTCGGTACTTATACTACCTATTAAGGATGAAATTATGATAGAATGCTCAATAAACTTGACGTGTAAACTTTAGAGTCATCATCGGCCATTCCAATGTCTCCACTATTGGGGCACTTTTTTTCCCTATGGAAGAATAAGGAAGATGGCCCACGCGCGTCCACTAAAAACGGTAACGACTGCAGAAACAGCCCGGTAACAACGGCTTAACGTGCCTTCTGAAGCACGGAGCTCGAGATAATACATTTTTAGTCACCCATTAATCTCTATTAGGTACGTAGTACTTATATTAATTCTGTGTTTTAGGTTAGGTACGATTTAAGAGACTCCCATACGATAAGCGTGTAGTATGAAACGCAGGCGAAAAATATTCAAAATTCTATGAAACTGTGTCACTCGTGGTAGTTTTTAACCTTGAGAGATGCGTGAAGCCGAGCTCCTCACGAGTAAGGGCCTGACATATCGTGTGTCGCAAACTTGTGTCCATACACTTTTAAATAAGTAATTGAAGGCATCCTGTCCTACATCGTCTACAAGCGACATCCTCCACTAATGGCTGATGCAGTATATAATGGCTAGTTTGGACGTAGCTGGTATCAACTGGTTGGTGGCAGATAGGAGACCTGGGAGGATTGAGGATATGGTTAGTATTTCTCAATGGTGTTTCAATAGTAGTGTTATATGATAGTTCTTGTTTCTAGCATGTCATAGAGTTACCAGATAGGATGACCAAAATATCTAGATTTAAGTCGGGATTTTGGGATTAAAGCCGGGACAACTAAAATAAATACTTATAAAAGGACAAGTCAGACATTGTATTGGCTCCAAATTATATTGCTCATATTACAACTTTAATTTTTTAAATTAAAATTAAAGTTGTAATATGAGCAATTTTATCAAATCTGTGCAACAAACAAATCACAATAAAACATGTTTGCAGAAAACTATATAATTTTGAAATGTTTTTTAAACCGCGTATTTTCGAATTTCGATAATTTTTTGTTTCGTTATTTGTCGGGACAATTTGTATGTTGCCAGGATTGTAGACATCATGTGAAACGGAGCCCGACTATCCAATGGTTACCCAGCTACGCCTCCAGTTGTGAACCTCGGACTGATAAAGCCTTTTAAAAAATCTTATACCGATGTTCACAGATATTATAAGTGTAATCTGCTCATCCGTTAATCTGTTATTATGATGATAGATAACTTTATGATTAAATACCTGTGGCGTCGCGTCTGCGAGATAATGAGTTAACTGCAATTTGTGGTAATCCAAGGCCATTTTGCCTAGACTACGGATTGAAACGTTACTTCATATATGATTGGGGTAAAAGTACCGGATATTTTTTAAAAGTGGAAACCTATTTTTGGGAAACTAGCAGTGTTGCCCGCAGCAAAAAGTAGGTAGCGTGTGTTATAAAAAAGTAGCCAAATTACATCAGTCGGTAAAGCGTAGCAGACCATTGAGGATGGAAAGCGTGGCCCCGGACGACCCCCAACGACCTGGACACAAACAATCCAAAAGGATTTAAAATATAACACAGACGACGTGACAACCCACGACTTACTAGGAGGGCTGACCCCAAGTAAATTGGGACCAAGCACGGAAGAAAGAAGAAAGAAAGAAGGTAAAGCGTAGCAGACAGACATTCGCATTAAATTTGTGTGCGCACAACTTTCTGGGGTTAATTATTCAAAATAATTTTATACCTATTGAAGTTGAAAGAACTGGCAAGCAATCCATCAAAGCAAAGCGATCTACATTTTTTTCACAGATTTTTACTTATTTACGCTATTTTGTGTATACACAAAATAGCGTAAATAAGTAAAAATCTGCTTTTAACTTTTAACTTTAAAGCCTTTTCCTATAGGAAAAGGCTTTAAAGTCCCATATGTCTAAATATACATGGCGCGACAAGCCTAAATCTTTATTAGGTTGGTAGTCTAGCCGTCTAGACTGAGACTAAATAAGGTTTATAAGGGCCATTGATAAGAATTAAGCCGTCTGAATTGCCATCTCCCGGCTAATCTACAAAATCAACTCTTTCTTACATAACAAACGTCAGTGATACCCAGTATTAGGATAATTATTTGTCATAATAAGACTGACTCCGAAACCAGCTATCATGCTTATTTATATACATACATATAATTTTTTTATAATACAATTTTCCTATGTGCTATTTTAGATTGTATTCTACCCATATAAAAACCAAATTAAAGTAATTTGCGTGCAAAAGTTTACCGTTTATGAAGGATCTAAAGGTACCAAAAGTATAACAAAACAATGAGCAAGTACTTAAATCTAATAATATTTTGTATTGAGTGTTTGTAACGAAAACTGCTGGACCGATTTCAAAAATTCTTTTACCATTAGAATGCTACAACGATTTAAATCTTTGGCTACATATCTTTTAGTTGTAACTAGGCTATATTTATAACTAAAAAAACCTTAACCTTACGCGACGGGCCGCTAGTCATAAATGAAAAAAAAAATACATAAAAAACTAGAGCACTTAAAGATTATCAGAAACTACAAAATAAATAAATAATACCATTAATTTTAAAAAGTAAACAAATAAAAGCCCATATGGTTATGTCAGATCAGATAGGATTATGTTAAATGAATAGTGTTAAGAAATTCTCGACATCTTTTATGAATTTAGTAAAGTGACCACGCTTGACGAGCGTGATCGGACACCCGAATAAATTTATTCAAGAAACACGCTCGACTTTTTTTATTATTTTGGCCAACTTACTTTTTTGGAAGTTGTTGATGTGATATAGTTTTATGTATCGTTATTATGTAAACTCCATTTATTCTTACCAGTCCTATCATGTAAACAATCTTACCATGTCTTTTTATGATTTTACAACAATATAAATTAAAATAGACTTTTTAGGAAATTACTTTCGTGGTTAATAAATGTTTTACTTTAGAATGTTTAGGTTTGAACTAATATTTGACTTATTTTTAACAAAATTCAACAAAAAGTACTGTGAAGATTGTTTACATGATAGGACTGGTAAGAATAAATGGAGTTTAAGTATACGAGGTTGATGACAAAAGAATGCTTTCGATTTGCCAATTCAAATCTCTTATTTATTTAAAAACGTTAGGCCAATATTATGGGTACTAGCCGAACTCGACCAATGAGAGATTCGTATCATTTAAATTAAACGATTCATGTTTGATTTGATTGGTGTCAAATATTTATATATGAATTTCTTAAAAACGCCGATGAATTTACCTTACAAAAATTCGTAAATCAAGCTGAAGTAGGAATCACGGAGTATCCAAAGTGTATATGCCCGAAAATTATATTTTTTTATTGTGCTAACTTTGAAATTGTTTACAGCTTGTAAGAATTTGTTCGGTAAACTTTTATCTTGATATTTTCTCGCGTGCATATTGATAAGCCCTAAATAATAACTTTGATAGAATCGTCCTTTATATTTTATTTGTTTATTTTGCGCTTTTTTATGTTTATTTATGTAGAAATTACATTTTTTATTATTTCTACAAAATGCAAAAAGCAAATTTTTCGTGTCATAAGACATATTTTTATCTAACAAGTAGGTGAGACCTTTTAATGTTTTTTTTTTTTAATCTCTTACAATGTGTTCATTAGGTATTTTTCTCAGTATTTTCTTTATTGTGATTATTAACATTCGTGTATTAATTTCTTCAAAATGAAGAAATATAACAGTTTTTCAGTATTCTTTCATACATAAGTTTATTACGAAGCGAGAGGTGAACATTTCTGAATTTAAATTACCAAGGACCAACAAGATACCTGATTTCTCGGCATTTATAAAACGTTCTGCGTACCTATACATACCTACCCATAGCTCCAGTATACCATTCACAATATGCAATGTAATACCAATTGCAAGTGTGGCAATTGACCTTTGAGGCCACTTTCACTGAAATAAAGTTAAAATTGACATAAAGTGAAGCAATCATGTTATAAGAAATTAACTTAGCTCCCAAAGCGCCGAGTTTTTTAAATATTTTTTTATTTAGATTTGTGGTTGCTTCGATGAATGGCTATTAGAGAGCATTTTCCCCAATGACAATATGCCACAATTAGAATAAAAATGAATAATGATAAATTTTATAATTTAAACATATTATACCTCGTCTAAATATCTTCCTGCACAAAAATAATATACAGATTTTGCGACCTAGGAATAATAAAATCTACGGAAATATTAATGTCCTTTATTAATTTATATTATTATTTATTGGCAATAGTTTTATTACGTTTGCGAGATCGTTTTAGGTGTGGCAACCGACTTCCATTCCATAAAACTTGAGGTTGTCCACTTGTCGGCTGATGCAATAGGGTGAGCGTTTTGCGTTATACGAATACTGCTTTATCCTTTGCCACTTCATAAGTTACCAAACCAGATCACATCTACGTCATATTTGTAAACCAAAGAAAAATGAACCTACCAGCTATGCACTTTATGCTCACGAAATGTTTGCAGATATTGGATGAATACCCGCCCAGCTCAGCATGGTGCTTATTAAAAATTTTGAAATATGGGTCAATCAGAAAATTTACGAATTAAATAATAACTGTTATAACTTTTTTTAAATACTTAACTTGCAAGCTTTTCCCAAAATCTTTAAACCCCTAGACTCTGGCTTCCCGACGGGGAACATATGTTAAGAATAATGATTTCAGTAATTTTCTAGTCAAATCGGGATAAAAAATATTGTTAAAATTGCTTAAATGATATTAAACTTTGTTCTAATGCCGCTAAACATATTTAAAACTACATACTATACATATATAACTGTATACATTTCATACATATTTAAAACTACGAAAGTTGTTATCCATCTAAAATAAATGTATGGAAGTTCTTGTCCAGTTATTGTATATTTAATACATACAAAATAACACAATACTGCTCAATAATAATTTCAAAAGATACAACTTAGTCTTAAATCAAAGCATATTGCCTATATTATGAAGTATAATAAAGAATATTAAAGACCTTTATTTGTAGAATAAATTTGAGGATTCAATGATGCAACAAATTATTTTTTTTAAATAATATTTTTAAAATAAACTTAAAAAATATTTTAGTTAAACTACAGCTAAATTGGCCACACTAATATTTAAATTTTTAAAATTAATTTGCATATACAAGGCCGTAATATCCAGATTAAACTAGATCGACCTCATATTAATATTTTATTTCATCCATAAATTATTCTAATAATGGCGATAATGTTTTAAATAATTTACGACTTATTTTAGTTATAGAATTAATACAATCCCACTAATATATAAATGCGAAAGTTTAGATGTGTGTGAAGATGTGAGTATATTTGTTACCGAATCATTTCGATTTCGATGAAACTTGGAACACGGGTAGAATAAAAAAAAGGAATAGCACGCTGGGTACTTTTATCCCGAAATTCCCATGGGAGCGTAGCCCCAGGGTGCAGCTAGTGGATACATAAAGATGTAAATAAGAAATAAGTAGTACCTACTTTAAAAGTGCTACGTCACAGGTAAGTATAGTAGGTATATAAGTATTTTAATAATAATTAAGAATTAAGAATGGGCCTTAGGAATTTAGATTTTAGATATGATATGATATTTCGAAAAGCGACTCTGGATGCCATACGACTAAATAAAAAAATTATAATTCTTTTAGTATGCTTCGTTATTAAAATATATTCAATCCTTCATAACAATATTAACAATTTACTGTACCAAAAACTGTTACGTTTGCATAAATATTCAACAATAACAATTACAAAACTGAAACGTCAGTGGTCCTATTTTAAATCTCAAAAAGGAAAATAACATATTTCGTAAAATGTTCATAAAATTTTCGATCGCAAACAAACGATAACTCGATTTGCATAATACGCGCGGATTGCGAAAGATACGATAATTTTCCAAACAGGTTCGCTCTGTCCACCTTTCGCTGTTGGACTTGGTCACCCTACAAATTGGCAAGCGTGTGAATAAGAATTGAAGAATTGATCAAACGAATTTGAAAGTGGTAAAGCTTTTCATAAGGCTTATAATCGTTTGGACGTTCGTTATATACGAGTTAGTTTTGCTGTCGCCGCGCTGAATAAATAATGAAATCACTGAAGTTGTATCCAACTTGTCATTTCCGGTTCTGGATTTTTTTTACATTAAATTTTTATGACGTCGGATTTTCTACACAAGATAAATGTTCAGTATCATTGAAAGGCTTAAATAATATTTATAAAGCCTGTAGGAACATGACTGGATAGAGACATGCGTTAAAACATGAGGGGAAGTTTGTCCCAGCTGTGGGACATAAGAGTTACTTAGATGTATGAAAAAGAATAGATAACCAGTATTAAAAACAGTGTGACCGTTTTTGGTATTTTCAGTACTTCTTCTTCTTCTTCTCTCAGCCTAAAGACGTCCACTGCTGGACAAAGGCCTCCCCCAAGGATTTTATCCATGGGGGGTTTTTAATTTTCAGTACTAATTTAGTATAATTGGGGCATTTCAGAATGATGTTAGTATAATTTTAGTACTTAACCAAATTTTTGTATAATATTGGTAGAATTTTAACTATTTTGTATATTTTGTTTTTTTTTAGTATTTTCGCGTGTTTTTACGTAAAAACCTCCCTCCCTCTCTCCCAAAAATTTCTTCCTTTGAAAATTTCGGAATTCCTCGGGTTTTTAAGAAATTTTGATGTGTGCTTTACTTAGCATATTTCTGTAAAAAATGTTAGTAAAATTTTGGTATTTTTAAATTTTGCTTTTTAGTATTTTTTAGTACTGACAGCACAATTTTTTGGTATTTTGTCAAATTTTAAAACGGTCACACTGATTAAAAAATGTTAGCCTATAATTAGTCTCTTCACCATAAAAAAATTCTACTTGTCCCTTTGAGTATTAAGCCTACCTGTCCTGAAACATACAGAATGACTTTTTTTTTCCAGTATCAAAATTTTCGCAGTAGGTTTGGATGATGAAACTGAGTCATTTCATTTTCATTTACAAGCTAATGAGTAATTTTGATTTAACCTAGTTTTATAAATAGCAAAAAGTGTAAATTTTTTTTTACTCTTCCACAGGTATAGTATAGAGTAGAACAAGTTTATTTGAATTGCCACAGACACTAAAACATTAATAAACACTAATTAAAAATAACACAATAATTAATTAGTGCAAAATGCAATGCTTTTAGCATTAAGTCCACCTTTTGTACTGTACTTTTGTATGTGTGTACAATAAAGTGTTTTAAATAAATAAATAAAATGGCCATAACACAGGCCGTTAGTACTGAAACACAGATTTTCAGTTATTGCCGTTAATGTAGCTGCGAAATAAAGTTGATATAATATAACATTGTGTATTTGCCTGTTGTATATGAATGTATGTATTTTCGACAAGTAGATTTATACCTAACAATTATAAAAATGAATAACAAGCTAATTATTTAAAAATAAAAAACACGACTGACAACTTACATAGCCTATGACACTCGGAGGAATGCAAGGAATCTAACAATACCTCTCACATCAAAATCTATTAAGCCGTTCAGGACTTATGGTGGAATAAAGAAACTTACATACATACATACTTACATACATGAACCCTGAAAACATAACACTCCTTTTTTGGTCAGTCGTGTAAAAAGAAGTAAAAATCCAGGAAATAGGAACTAGGCAGGACGACACTTACGACGAGTACTTACGTGTTTGATGCTGTAATGTAGTATACTCTCGATGTAGGTCGGCAGCTGGTTGACGACGGTGAAGTATCCGAAGACGGAGGTCCCGTGCGTGATGATGATGGCCCACACCGGCAGGGAGGTGATAATGCTGCGCCATGGGACAGGCATGTGCTGTAATAAACAAATAATTCAACAGCTGTGGAGACAATATTATTTTTTTTATACTACTTGTTTTTCCCTGCGGCTTAGCTTGCGTGAATTTCCCACGGAAACAGTGCTTCCCGGGATGAAAGTCAGTACTTCTAACTATACGTATGCGAAATTTCAGGAAGATTGGTTCAGTAGATAAAGCGTAAAGAGATACACAAGCGCAAACAAATATAAATACAAAATCACTTTAGCATTAAAATTGGACAGGACTAACTAGCCATCTCCTTCTTTACCCACGCAGAAAGCAAAAATCAATCAAGGACACATAGGCGATGGCACAGAATTAATATTAGTACTACGTAGCGATGGGCTAGCATGACACTAAAACCTGTTATTATATCTGAATGTAAAAAGGTTAAAGAATCTCAATTCCACCAAGAAGCCTCTTTGTTCTGTCGACCCCGTTAGGGATATGGACGTGTCACTGTATTAGTATCTGTAGTGGGCAAACAAACATTTGGCCTACCTTATGGAAAGCGGGCACCGCAGCCTTTAGATTGGATGCGAAGGTATACGATCGGCCTTGTAGCTCACTCGTAAAGAGTCATGGAAACAATTAAGTATATGTCGATCTCAATGAAAGACAATAAATCAATCAAACAGGTAAAACTGCTCCAAAACAAGGCAACATCCTTATAATTGCCATAAAACCATTTCCTTCGTTAAAATTCAATGCGATTTTCAAGGCGAGGCAGGTCGCAAAAATAGTCGTTTGAATACAAACCGAGCGGCCAAGGTTTCGTATGCGATTATGGATGACTAACACATTATTAAATGTATGGAGGGATAAACGCTATTAGGTATCATGAGTAATGTTTAGAACTTTAGATCTAGAGATTGCTTGGAAGGATAATTTTACACAAATGCATCGAAAACTGCACTTCATACAGTCGCCACCATCTACTGATTAATATTTCATCTAAGGTGGCTGTAGAAGCAACTTCTATGTACCGATTTGTCAATGGTAAAAAATATAAATCATTAATTTGTGACATAAATCAAGATTTAGTTTTGTTTTGTATTTTTTTTTTTGTGTTTTAAATAGAATCTTTAAATTTACGTAGCATTTATTTTCCAGCATATTTTTTTTTCCGGTACATTTTCCTGAGCGGTGAGATACGTTTTAAAAACTGTGTTTGTAATATATTGGGTAAAACTAAACGCAGGCGTTTCGCATTGCTGCCGCCAGAGGGCGTTCGGGGTTTTCACACTGCTAGCGTGGATGGCGTCGCGTGTGGTTCCGCCATTGCATTGTCCAGGGCGATATCGGTTTGATTTTAATACGCGGAGCGGTCTCGCGTCTTTTGCTTGTTGTTTAGTTTGAGTGATAATTGTGAATCTCCTGTTTGTTAAATAACTATTGAATTTGTGTTTGTGAAAAACTCTGTTATTGTGACTTTTTCTTGTGAGAGGTGAAACGTGGCTGGCTGTTCACATCTGACTGTTCCCGAGTGAAACTACGGGAAGAAATCTATTTAGTTGTCCTGGGGAATTGAGATCTCAAGGGTTAGGTAGGGTGATTAGGAATTCCCCCTTCCCGAAGACACTCAAGTTTGGATCCGAAGAGAAAGAAGATTTAATTTGGTAAGTGTTCAATTGTAGTTAATTTATAGGTTAGGTTATCATATAGGGCCCTGTAGCTCCCTTCATAAGCTACGGTGGTAGCAGACTGCGTTAAGTTAGTTAGGTTTTAGTCGGGCAAACGTGGTGCCGCGTGGAGATTTTTTCCCGGTACTTAATTTTACCGGTGGTTTTTTCCCGGTGAAGTTCCGGTACAGAATTCTTCCCGCCGCTTCGTTTGTCCGGATTCTCTGCCACATTTTCTGGCAGCAGAGCGTAGTTGCTCTGCACATTTTCTGGTAGCAGAGCGTAGTTTATCTACCCTCTATTTGTTCGTTTGTAAAAAAATAATTAATTGTTTGTAAAAATTATTAGATTTTTCTTAGTTTGTTTGTATAAGAATATTTGTAACCTTTTTTGTATTTGTTTGCGGTTTGTACCGTGCGTTCCGGGTTTGTGCCATTCTCATACCTACCGCGGTTCTTCGTGTAGTTGCTTGATTTTGTTGTTTTTTATTTACCTTTTGTTATTTTTTGTTTGTGACTTGACGCGATGGCGAAGGCCTCCAATGCTAGGGCGACACTCGCCAACGAATTGAGATGGTTTGTGACGGCCGGAGGACTCCTGTCCCGGAAGGACAGGGAGGGCGCCATACTGCTAAGAGCGGATCACCTCCACTCACGATTGATTAGCGCGGAAGCGGCCATGGCGGCGCTTACCGAAGCCGATCTTACCCGGAGGCCTACGCAGGTCACATGGCGGACATGGACCAGATCCTGAGTCTGCACGATGATATCGCGGAGGCGGTGACCGCAATAAGGGCGAGACAGGCTGGCGGACCAGCCCCTCGCACACCTGTTAGACAGGAAGGACCAGCGGTTACTGGTCGGCTCCCCACCCTTCAGCTGTCCCACTTTGGGGGTAGGATGGAGGAGTGGGTAGCATATAAAAATATGTTTGAGTCCCTGGTCGTAGCACGACAGGATTTGTCGAAGGCCCAGAAGATGGCCTACCTCCTCTCCACTCTTGAGGATGAAGCGCGGTCGCTCATCCAGCACCTCCGGGTGGAGGACGACCAGTACGATACGGCTTGGGAGTTATTGAACTCCCGCTACCAAAACTTACGTTTGTTAGCGGATGCGCACGCCGCACAGTTGATGGCCCTGCCCAAGGTGGCCAACAGGGCACAGTTGCGCCTGCAGTTGCTCACGCCCGTTACAGTGGCCTGTAACGCGCTCCGCACACTGGGGCTGCCGGTGGACCAATGGTCTTTTTGTTGGTGCACATTGTATTGGGCAAATTGCCCAATGACATCCGCTCGCGGTTTGAGCGCGAAAATGCGGAGCGGGATAGCACCACCCTACCAACATTCACTGACTTGGTGAAGTTTTTGGAGTTTGAGGCACGGGCTGCTGAGAATACCATGACGGACTCAGCGCCATCCAGAGCGCCTGAACGTAGGCCCTTGGAACCCTCATGGCGAGGGAAGCCCCCACAGGGACGGCAACCGCCACCGCGTGGAGCTGGTGTGCGGGTTGCACACACGGCAGCAGTCGCGGGGGACGCGGACTGCCTGCAATGTGGCCGGATGGGCCACAGCCTGCTGCAATGCAGGGACTGGCAGAGACTGCCAGTACAAGATAGGCGCCGCATGGCAAAGCGGCATGAACTTTGCTTTTATTGTTTGGGCGGTCACTATGCACGTGACTGTCCCAGTGCCATACCATGCAGTGCATGCCGTGGGCGGCACCACGCGATGCTTTGCATGAACCGCAACGGGGATGGCACCCGGATGTTGAGGCAGGGGTCCCCTATGGGCGGGGGCGCTCCTGCGCGAAGCCCTCCACCACCGGACGGAGGACGCGGCTTCGCTCGTCGCACCCCCCCTCGGGAGGGGGGTCGCGTACCTGCGCGGGTCTTGGCGGACCGGGACCACGCGCCCCAAGGTCATGGCCAGTATGTAGCTGGCCAGGCCCCGGATAGGGCCCCCATGGGCGGGGGCCCTAGATCGGACGTGAGAGTGGGGACCCCCCCCTCCACGCGGGTTACCAATACCCAACACATGCAGCCGCAGCGGTTTTCTCCGCCGCTGCACGAGTACCCACGGCTGGAGTACCACCCGCCGTACCATATGTATGGCCGGGCCGCGGGTTATGCCCCCCCTCAGATGGGGATGTGCACTCGCCCGCCATATTATCCGGGTCAGTGGCGCGCCCCTGGTTTGGAGAGAGTGGGGAGCCCGTAACTAGCTTGCTCCCTTGCTGGGACAGAGCCGCGGACAGTTCTGCTCCCTACCGCGGTGGTCCGCGTATGGGGTCGTAGGGGGGAAGCCATTAATTTGAGAGCTCTGTTGGACTCAGGGGCTCAAAGCAGTTTGGTTACCACTCGAGTGGCACGCCAGTTAGGTTTAGTCGTGGAAGACTCGCCTGTGCCACTTCTTGGAGTTGGTGGCATACAAGTGAAGTGTCTGACGGGCCAGACACTTGTCACCTTTTCTTCGCTGAAGTCCTCCACAATGAGGATCACGACTTCGGCTATGGTAATGGATACCATTGCGGGTTGGCACCCCTCGACAGACATACCGCCGGGTGTGTTGTCTTTGGTTTCGGGTCTGGATTTGGCCGACCCCTTTGTCTTTCATCCCGGCCCAGTGGACTTGCTCCTGGGCTCGGACGTATTGGGTTGGATTTTGTTGGGTACACAGAAGGCTCTGGGTTCGTCTTCACTGATGGCAGTGTCTACGATTTTTGGTTTTGCCCTGATGGGCCCTGTGTTTGATAATGGCACCGCGGAGGAGCCACCGGTTGTCGCATCTGCGTCCTTGGCCAAGACCATGCAAAGGTTTTGGGAGGTGGAGGAGCCACCTATGAGTTCCAGGATGGATCCGGAACACGCTGAGTGCGAAGCCCTTTTTCGATCAACCACGGAGAGGTTGCCCTCCGGTCGGTTTGTAACTAGGTTACCCTTTGTTGCCTCTCGTCCTAGCCTAGGGCAAAGTAGGGCGCTTGCGGAGAAACGACTGCTGTCCATGGAGCGACGCATGCAGCGTGACCACGTACTTCGCGATAAATATATTGAATTTATGCGCGAGTACGAGGATTTGGGTCACATGTCTCCGGCTCGAGTTGATTGGAGCTCAACTGAGCATTATTTTTTGCCCCACCACGCGGTGGTGAAGGCCTCAACGGGCAAGTTGCGGACTGTCTTTGATGGGTCCGCACCCACTTCGAACAGGGTTTCGTTGAATCTGTGTTTGCATTCGGGTCCCAAATTGCATAGGGACATAATTGACATCATCTTGAACTTTAGAAGACATCAAGTGGTTTTTGGTGCGGACATCCGGATGATGTTCCGCCAGACAGTCATACATCCTGAGGACAGGCGATTCCAGTTGATACTCTGGCGTGAGCGCCTGAGGATCCTGTGACGGTGTATGAACTCAACACAAACACGTATGGTTTGAAATCTAGTCCCTATATCGCCATCAGATCATTGCTTGAATTGGCAGAGCGGGAACGGATCCGCTTTCCCCGTGGGGCTTCCGTGCTGTCACGTGACTTGTATGTTGATGACGTGTGCACCGGAGCCCAAAGTATTGAGGAGGCCCTCCTACTGCGGGATGAATTGATTGAAATATTGAAGACAGGTGGCTACGAGCTACGTAAGTGGTTGTCTAATGAGCCTAAAGTTCTAGAAGGGATCCCGGAGGATCACCAACAGAACCCTCACCTGTTTGAGGATGTGGATGATCCCAACAGGATAGCGGTGCTGGGCATGCAGTACCAGCCGCTAACCGATATTTTTACATTCAAGTGGACTTGGAAATACCAAAGGTCTGGACTAAGAGAACGGTGTTGTCCGTAATAGCCCGTATGTTTGATCCAAGCGGTTGGATCAGTCCAGTGATATTCTCTGCGAAGTGTCTTCTTCAGAGACTTTGGACTTTGGGCGTCTCGTGGGACGAGCCGCTGTTTGGTCCTCCATTGGATGATTGGCTCGAGTTGTTTTCATCGATTAAGGAAGTCAATCGGATTGCCTTGCCTCGTCGAATATTGCCCCCGGGAAATATCGAGCCAGCCTGCATGGCTTTTGTGACGCGTCGGAGCGAGGCTACGCCGCGTCAGTCTATATGCGGACAGTTGACGCCGATGGCCGGGTCAATGTCTCGCTTTTGTTAGGGAAGAGCAAGGTCGCCCCCATCAGGACTAGGCTGACTATTCCCAAGCTTGAGTTGAGTGGAGCTCACCTTCTCTCTAAATTGTTGCATCACGTTGCCAGTGAGCTGGCGGCCACGTTCGAGATACGAGACATCTTCGCCTGGTCGGATAGCCAGGTCGCGCTTGCATGGTTGCGCGCGGCCCCACATACCTTGGAGGTTTTTGTTGGAAACAGGGTTTCCCAAATTCAAAATATTGGAATTGATATAACATGGAGACATGTGCCGGGAGAGCTTAACCCAGCGGACTGTGCTTCCCGAGGTTGTACGGCACCAGAATTGGTGTCACACCCGCTCTGGTGGGGTCCAGAGTGGCTGATGGGATCAGAAACATCTTGGCCTGTCTGTCAGACAGATGTTACTTCTTTGAGTTTGACTGGGCTCCGTGTACATGCTGTAGTCGCTGAGACGACGTCGGAGCCGGATTGGCTACTTGCTCGGTATAGCAGCTTGGATAAGCTTCTGGGTGTTACCAGTTGGATTAAGCGTTTCATACATAATTGTAGAAACCCACAGGCAAAGCGGTTGGAGCCGATTGCAGGTGCAGAAGAGCGCCGGAGCGCATTGTTGCATTGGGTCCGTGTCGTGCAGACCGGACGGTTTGAGTCAGAGCTTCGTATCTTGCGCGACTCACGCGCTAAGTTGAAGGGCGCGGTCGCTCGTTTGAACCCGTACATCGACTCGGATGGGCTTCTTCGGGTTGGAGGCAGGCTCCGGAAGGCGGATCTTCCATATGAGACTCGCCATCCTCTGTTGTTGCCCAAGGGCGGACCCTTGGTGCAGCTTTTGGTGTCTGATCGACACATTCGTAACGCCCATGCTGGGTGCAATGCTTTGTTGGCTATCTTGCAACGCGAGTTTTGGATTTTGTCAGCCCGAAGAGCAATCCGTAGTGTTCTGTTTCGATGTATTGCATGTTATAGGTTGAAGGCATCCACGATGCAACCACAGATGGGTGATTTGCCCGCTGATCGAATCCGACCTTCGAGACCGTTTGACGGCGTTGGAACCGATTTTGCCGGTCCCTTTTCGATCAAGGCTTCTCCCTTTCGTAATGCCCGTATTGTGAAGGGCTATTTGTGTGTATTTGTTTGTTTGGCCACCAAGGCTGTCCATTTGGAGGTGGTATCGGCTCTGACTACGGAGGCCTTCGTCGCCGCGTTGGATCGCTTTGTTTCGCGTCGAGGTCTACCTTCCCTTATTAGGTCTGACAATGGCACAAACTATAAAGGAACTGTAAATTATCTTAAGGATGTTTCTGTGTTTATTGATAAAAATTGTACTAGTTTAAGTCAAATTGCTGCCCAAAGGGGAATAACCTGGAAGTTTAGTCCCCCAAGTTGCCCCCATTGGGGAGGGATTTTTGAAGCGGCTGTGAAATCCGCAAAGACCCACCTCCGCCGCATTATCGGAGAAACGGCTCTAACTTTTGAAGAGCTGGCCACAGTGTTTTGTAAAGTTGAGGCGGTCCTCAACTCTCGTCCTCTCTGTCCGCTATCTCCAGATCCAAATGACTTGGAAGCTCTCACCCCTGGTCATTTTTTGGTGGGAGGGCCGTTGAATGCCCTGCCCGAATACCCGTGGAAGGATGAACGCGTATATCGGTTGTCGCGTTTTCAAATGTTGCAGCAAATGAGCCAGGACTTTTGGCGTCGCTGGTCGCTTGAATATTTGCATTTGCTGCAGCAAAGAGTGAAGTGGACAGACAGGACTGAGCCTCCCAGGGAGGGTGATTTAGTATTGTTAAAAGAGGCAAATTTGCCCTCATTGCTTTGGCGACGAGCTCGCATATTACGTTTGATTCTTGGCGGAGATGGCACTCCGCGTGTGGCTGAGGTGTTGGTCGACGGTTCGATTTTAAGGAGAGGTGTGACCTCTCTCGCCCGCCTCCCGTAGAGTAAGCTAGCGGTCTGCTTCTCAGACCGGGACGGGGGGATGTTTGTAATATATTGGGTAAAACTAAACGCAGGCGTTTCGCATTGCTGCCGCCAGAGGGCGTTCGGGGTTTTCACACTGCTAGCGTGGATGGCGTCGCGTGTGGTTCCGCCATTGCATTGTCCAGGGCGATATCGGTTTGATTTTAATACGCGGAGCGGTCTCGCGTCTTTTGCTTGTTGTTTAGTTTGAGTGATAATTGTGAATCTCCTGTTTGTTAAATAACTATTGAATTTGTGTTTGTGAAAAACTCTGTTATTGTGACTTTTTCTTGTGAGAGGTGAAACGTGGCTGGCTGTTCACATCTGACTGTTCCCGAGTGAAACTACGGGAAGAAATCTATTTAGTTGTCCTGGGGAATTGAGATCTCAAGGGTTAGGTAGGGTGATTAGGAATTCCCCCTTCCCGAAGACACTCAAGTTTGGATCCGAAGAGAAAGAAGATTTAATTTGGTAAGTGTTCAATTGTAGTTAATTTATAGGTTAGGTTATCATATAGGGCCCTGTAGCTCCCTTCATAAGCTACGGTGGTAGCAGACTGCGTTAAGTTAGTTAGGTTTTAGTCGGGCAAACGTGGTGCCGCGTGGAGATTTTTTCCCGGTACTTAATTTTACCGGTGGTTTTTTCCCGGTGAAGTTCCGGTACAGAATTCTTCCCGCCGCTTCGTTTGTCCGGATTCTCTCTGCCACATTTTCTGGCAGCAGAGCGTAGTTGCTCTGCACAAACTGCAAATGACGTTACAATACCGTAGTTATAATAAATCTATACAAATATTTGATTTGACCATATGGGCAGTCCGATATTACACAAGTGTTACATTTATGCTCATAATATACACAAATGTGTGTACATTGCTCTTTTTGGTCGCAGAAAAAATTTATATTTAGTTTTGACACGGCATTGTACGCCAAAAAAGGAAAGAATCGGCGATCAAAGTAAACAATGTTCTTATATTTTCCGTTGCGTGGGCATAATGCAAATTTACGTAAATCCTTATATCACTCATTGTAATACATACGGTAATGCTTGACACTATGTGATATATTATCTTTTAATCTGATAATATGATAATATTATAAAGTGGGAAAATTCTCACACATACTTTTTTGTGGAAAAAACTAGGTTGCTGTTTATGATGGAAATTTGCATAATTTTGATGATGCTGGGTTAACTTTAACCCCTGTTTGGTTTACTGTAAATGTTCACGAGTTGGTTCACATTGTCCAACCACACAACATATATTAGGTAATTAATTCGGTCATAAAACTCGTGCTGTTAATTAATTTAAATAAATAGAGGCGACAATAATTCTACTATTTAAATGTAATTAAGTAATAATTAAATAAATATATTATTATAACTTACACGTATTTCTACATATTATAAACGGTAATTACTTACGACTCGTGATTTAGTCGTAATAAATTTCTATTATTATAAAATATCGCGTGTTGTTGGGAAGGCAGGAAGTGGTCTTTTATAGGAAATGTATTTTATACTAAGCGGAAATGGAATAACATAATGTGTGACGACGCAACATTAGATACAGAATCACATCTTGAACCCTAACGGGGTAGACAGAGTCAAGAGTCGCGAGATTCAAACGCCCCTCTGGCATGTTAGGCGACTTCGGCATTTCTTCTCAGCAGTGGTTATCGGAAATGCTAGTAGTTTGTAGCTTTCGAGATTTATAATATAAGTATTTTTGACTTTTGACCACGTTTAGCTGTTTACCGGGCGTATTGGTGGAATTGAGATTCAAATATAGTGACAGGTTGCTAGCCCGTCGAGTTTTTAAAGCCCTTTCCCTAGATTGGCTTTTACAATCTGCGCGGGATGTGAAGCAGCAGGCATATTCCATGTTTTTTCTTCGCTCCCAAGCATGGGAAATTGTTGAATAATTTCCTTTTGGTTTTTCATTTCGACGATAGCAAAAGCCCTTCTAGGTTTCAAATCATCCCTTCTTCCATATCGAACTAAAAAGGGACGAAAATGGGGGTTCATTTTTTCCTTCGATTAGCTGATCGAAGATTTTTTTTCAGCTTTTTTTTTAATTTTTCAGACTTACCCCCTTGTCGGAGTCTTCCTGGGGTAGTGCCTTCGTCAGATAGTGGAGCTCTGATTCGGAGATGCGGGGATGCTGCGCAGGAGTGTCGTACACCACGGCGAACCAGGCCACTGACCACATCACGCCGATTATACCTGGACAAAATATTTACATACAAAATAGTAGTATTAATAAATATATTATTCCGATGGGTTCCCCTTTTTTTTTAAGTCTTTTAATTTTTGGAATATGTTATATTTAAAAATGTAAAAAAGGTATTGACAAATAAATAAATCCATACTAATATTATAAAAGCGAAAGTTTGGATGTGAGTTTGTGAGTTTGTGAATTTGTGAGTTTGTGAGTTTGTGAGGATGTTTGTTACTCAATCACGCAAAATCTACTGGACGGATTTCGATGAAATTTGGTACAGAGGTAGATAATGACCTGGAATAGCACATAGGCTACTTTTTATCCCGGGAAAAAGCACTGTTCCCGTGGGAAATTCACGCGGGCGAAGCCGCGGGCAAAAGCTAGTGAATAATATATTAATAGGTAGGTAATAAAATAGTAGGTGTATTATCCTAACTGATATTATAAATGCGAAAGTGAGTTTGTTTGTAACTTCTTCACGCTTTATCTACAGAACCCACACAAATAGTTAGAAGTACTAAGAAGGAAATGAAAGGTACCCTTTCATCCCGGGAAAAAAACACAAAACAGCGGAGCCATGAGGTTAATTTTTGCCGTAGCCGTGCTTTTGGAAACCCAACATCAAAATTAGTAAAGGGCAACATGTTTATGTATCTTACCCTTCTTGTTCGTTGCGTGCCAATAATTCTACACGTAGGTATTTGGTTAGCTCCAGGGCTTGTTACCAGTACCAAATTCTCGTATGAAGTACCCGAAAGTACCGGTACTTTCCGGTACTTTATACGAGAATTTGGAGTTTATATGGAGAATTTAGACCGATGACCTGGTGAAGGTCGCGGGTTGCGCATGGATGCGGGCAGCGCAGGACCGGTCGTTGTGGAAATCCTTGGGGGAGGCCTTTGTCTAGCAGTGGACGCCTTTCGGCTGAGAGAGATGGAGAATTTGGTACCGGTGGTAACATCTTTGGTTACGTAGATATTTACTTTACCAGCACATGCAACAGACCACATTATATAAAGTAATTTAAATTTTCCTTTATGGTCCTTCGAGCCGGATCAATAAGGCCCTGCTAACGTACCAGTGAAATAGAAGGCGGACTCCCACCCGAAGTGTGCAATTAGGAAACCGCAGATGGGCATCGTAATGGCCGCTCCCAGCGATGAAGCTGTAAACAAAACCGGAGGATATAGGATAGGAATATACGTACAAAACATCAAGAAATAAAGCTAGATAGCTAATTCAGTTATTAATATCAAAGATCACAATTCTATTTTAAACATAGGCCACATAGAACATAGAGACAATGAGAGGAAAGATGTATGGCCACCAATCAGGTACCTATTTCATAAAGGTGTCGTATAGACACGACATCTTTATGAAATACCTGATGAAGCTAGGAATGGCATTTATAGACGAAATTAAAGAAAAGGCAGAGGTCGTGTCGTATAGGGAGGTCAAATCTATGGCAGAAGAGCGGCATACATGCAAAATACTCCATCGACAAGAACGAAGTTCTTAAATCAATTGATTGACATAGAAAGTCCTAAAATCCTTATGTATGTGGAAACCGCAAGTAAATGCAAGAATTACTACGTTGTGAAGCTTGACGTCATAAGATACGGGTCACGAGGTAAGTAATGAATATATATTATCTGTAGGACTGTGGTAATGCGTTCTGACGACGGAAGTCACGATCCGCCATAGTTATGTTAAACAACTTGCAAAGCATGCTAGTAACCAGCAAGCAAGCTTTGCAAAAATCCTACTAGATGAATTTCGATGTGGTACACAGGTAGAAAAATACCGGGAATTGCACATAGGACTGTCACATCAGAGGTCCCGGGTTCGATCCCCGGTCGGGTCAAGATGGAAAATGATCTTTTTCAGATTGACCCGGGTCTTGGATGTTTATCTATATGTGTATTTGTTATAAAATATAGTATTGTTGAGTTAGTATCCCATAACACAAGTCTTGAACTTACTTTGGGCTGACTCAATCTGTATGATTTGTCCGTATATATTTATATAGGATACTTTTTATCCCGACCTTCCCACGTTGCGCAGCCCGTCTTATATAAGTCAAGATAATTATCATTGAGCTTTTAAATTGGTAAAACTGATCTTAAAATATTATTTTATATGAATACAAACGATTGTTCTAGCCAAAAGTTTAACTATCTAATTCTTATCAATTTTTAATATTCATGCTGTGACCAGTTCACTGATAGGAAAGTTACTGTACGTTTTCAGGTCAGGCGATGACGTCCGGAGTTGATTCACGGGACCGACAAACGATCACACGACTTGTACTTTTCCTAAATGTCACACTATGACTTTTTTACATAATCTTATTTGAACAATTTTTATGGTACCTAATGACTATAATATATGTGCTTTGTATATAATGAAGCTGGAAAGTTTTATTGTTTGTTTGAACTAGCTAATCTCTGACTTTTGTCTCGGGACATATCAATTGAAGCAATAAATATTTAAATTGATGAAAAAATATTTTATGGGAGTGAAAGAGAGGGCAGGCGTCGTCGTCGTGTCGTTTCAAGACTTCAAAAGCCGAGAGACTAGAATAGAGAGGCGTGGCGTATACTCCACAGACAAAAACAGGAAGACTATAGGGTATCAAGATTCCCAAGATTACCACGGGAGCAGCCGCAGGGTAAAGTTAAAGTTATTCTTGTCTCAATCGTTATCTTCGGTAGTGGTCTACGTCGAATTTGTGAAGGTCCTGCTTGTGTGCGAATTCCAGTCCAGACCATAAACTTAGAATCTACTTCAGTATATTTTAAGTCTACGGTGCAGGCTAATTTTTACAGGTATTTGTCTGCTGTACACTTGTTTTAGTAAGAGTCAGGTCAACATTTATTGTCATATTAAATACAGAAAATGCCATTTCTATAAGTAGTATTGTAGTTCTTTAATTTCTGTGGTCAGCACCGAAATATAAATCGGTGATATTATTATCCACTTTGTCATATAGCACCGTTACAAGCAGGTACCAGGTCTTTCACCTATTGACAAATACACCCGATTTTAACAATAGCTGCTCAAGTCAATGACAGAAGTGAAAGTGGTCGCCCACCTATGTGTATTACGTAAAATGGACTCTAAGCCATTGTAATAAGGCTTTGGAATGTGGACTGTATTCAAATGTGGTCCCATACAAGTTCATTCATCATCAATACGCTCTGGTAACAATGTCCTCGTAAGAATGTCGGGTGACCAGTTTTTAATTTGTGAATTCGGACAATAGTCCAAAAAGAGGGCAGCACTTGATTTGCATTTTCGTCAACCCGGGTTACGAATTACATAAGTAATTTATTTAGATTTTCTCCTGTTTTACACGTACTTTCTTGTATACACTATACATTAAACAACTATGTGTTGTGTGTATTTAATGCACTAACCGACCTACCCGGTTCCTTTATTCTCACATCAATTTATTTATAATCAGGATGACATCAATTAAGTATGCAAGTTCTTGTTTTTATCAGTGACGAGTACAATTCATATCACGACATTATTATCACAAATAGAAAGCGCGTTGTTTCATTCCTCCTCACCTTTGACCCTGTATCTTTCCGCAGAGATTTGCGCATACGCACAAACGCTGCATTATTCACCTATTCTAGATCTTACAATAATTATAAACAAATCGAAGACCTACTTGTGCACTGAAACAGCACTGTTTCTTTAATTACCTACTCAGCAATAAAATTGCATAATATATCATTTGTTTATTTAGGGTAAAAAAATTAATGGATCTAACAGATCGTTTTAACATTTAACATATTTAACAGACTGACAGAGAGGGACCCTATTTATATGAGTTTGGTACATCTTTAACGGAAAAATTAAATACTTTTAAATTATTTTTAAATAGGACATAGCTAGTATAGCTACCTACTATAAGTAGATGCTTTAGTTATTATAGTGTAATGTAACTAACTTTCTAAATTTCGCGAGCGAGCGTTGAAGCGAATATTTTAGGATTGCTACACTGCGCCGACGAAAAAATAGGTCAGTAAGGTCATCGCTTGCATATTTATAGCTTGATGCGGCGAAGTAATCTATATTTAACTAGACATAATAGCACCCTGTTATACCCTTCTGTCCACCGTGCTGTCACAGCATGGTCATATCTGATTCGAAAATAACACTTCTCGGAACTGGTTGGTGGTTAACCGCACGCAGACTCACACAGTGCATAGCAACCGTTGCGCAAGGTTAAAACGCGCGGTCAACACATAGCAGCCAATCAGCGGCCGCCATTCTCGTGACGTCAGGGACCACGCCTGCGCGCGCCTCCAACGCCATCGCTACTTCAGTGCATCGCGAAACGTATGTAACTTTGCGATAACAATTGTATCATCTGTGGTATCATGTTTACGAACGAGCCCACTTTGACGTCGCTATTGTTACCTACTGACAAATTTACAAGTCAATTGGGAATTATTGTTCCATTAACCATTATTTAGCTATTCGCAAATCGACGTCATTGTTATTTTCAGTACTGCGGACGACCTTGTTGATGATCTCAATGGAACCTAAATCGCGTGATTGAATTATTTATCGATTTTATCAAGGAGTTAAATGCTATTGTTATTTCTTAACAAGTCATTACAGGTCGCCTATTATCATCACCATAACGACAAGAATACATTCCAGCATTTCCAGCATGGTGCTGGTTTGCTAAACTATCTTTAGACAAATTCTCTTAGATTAGTGGGAACGTTTGACTTTATTCAATTTCAGTTTACTTTATTGTATCCATGGTATTACAAAGGTTACATAATAAATTATAGTAGGTACATCATGGAACCCTGGTAGGGCACTACAATTCAATTCTTAAAAACTAATTTATTAATTAAATTCCAAATACTGAACAAATAAAAATGGTAAATTAAATAAAATAAATATTAGAAATTAAGTTGGTATGTATTCTATCCCTGGTTCCCCAGGCGTTACACCTAGTCAGGTAATGACCTTTCCATGGCGGTGGTCATGACGGTTGAACTAACCACTTCGTAAAGTTCTGTTACATAAAATATTTTTCTACAATCACATCAGAAAAACACTTAGACAACACGGTCCTTTTATTAATTTATTTGCAGCTGACGCTTCCAATGAACTCACATTAATCGCGGTCTCAGTCTAAATAAAAGGTTTGTGATATGATGAGTATTACGGTATCGACAGCTTGTCAAGTTACACTTGCATGGACCCCTATATAGCAGCCGTAAAAGCAGCGATTTTGCAAAGGTGGTACAATCACGCGTCATCATAAGTGCAGCCAGTATCTACAAGGCAATATGGCCTTTGAAGGCACAGCAATATGATCATTTAGGCATTACTGCACTTGTGATTCTTGAGTATAAATTGCGATACACTTACCCATCATGTTAGACATGAATTTGGATCTGTCCATCGGTGGGATCCACTTTGATGCCATGGGCAGGATGGCCGGCCACGTGGCCCCGAGCAAGAAGCCCAAAACGACCCTGGACGCCACCGCCCATCCGAACCCTAGGGCTGCGGCGGCAGGTGTCAGAAGTGTGATGATGCTGGCCAGGAGGGTGCTGTAGCCGAAAACTCGCCTGGTGGAGGAGTATTTCATGTTAATAAAAAAATAAATAAATGAATTACCTCGAAAGAAATAGGTATCTGTAAAGTTGATAATGAAGTTTTTGTCTCTTTCAACATGCAAATCTCTGTCGGATTGGAGATTTTTTAGGGTTCCGTATTTAAAGGGCAAAAACGGAACCCTTATAAGATCACTTTGTTTTTTTTGTGTACGTTGGAATTCAAAATCTCGAAGCGGAACCCTATGCTGTTTTATATGCTAGTGAATTTTTACAGTGCTGTAAATAAAACGTTTTAACTTTTACGACAAATAGAATCTAGAATATTCACGACGTCTATTGATTGATCCATAACCACAATTGCAACGAAAAAAATTAAAATTATTAGTTTCTTATGTAAATAAAAAATCAAAGCCACGAAATTCTGAACAGAGTTTTCACACTAATTAACATACTTACACGCATTAAGTACAGTCAACTGCATGCCAAGTTACCCTGTACTGATCTGTTGCAGCGGTAATAACGGCGAATTTGTTATGAATTTGAGTTGGTTAATATGTTGTTAGCTGTACACCGGCTATCAGAGGCACGCAAAACACTCGCTTCGTTAACCACCCGTATCGTATCATAAAAATGAATTCCTGAAATCGAATACGAATCTCGATTCACTGATTGGTATGAGTTAAGTATGCGACTGCATGCGATGCGGGCAGCGAGATTTTTCGCATGAGTCATCTCCAGACATCCCGTCGAATGATTAAAATTATATTCTGACATAACTTAAATCGACAGTAAAAAAAGAGAATTTATTGCGCTTGTTGCACATGATAATAATATTCTTAGAAGGCGAAAGAAAGAATTCAAGGAGGTTGCAACTGGTTATTTTGGTGATTTTACGACTCGCCAAATCGCCAGACTTCACGTTGCTTTGAATTTAGTTTTAAATAAGGGGTATCAATTTTACTCATGAAGAAAGAAGTCCAATATGACTGTGTTTGTAGGTAACGTAAGTATTACACGACAAGATATATTTAACAAAATAAATCTCAAAACGAAACCTAAACAAATAGAAAACAATAGCGAATCTGTTAACGATGCCAATGATTTTAAACGCAATGGACTTAATCATCAACCAGTATTATAGTATAGATGAACAAAAAACCCACGCAAGCAATTGATAAAATTCACACAAACAATACTATTACTTTACATCCTAGAACTGATGGCATTAATTAAATAAGAGAATTGAAAATGTTATTGGAGTTGATAAAATAACTAGAAAAAGAAGTCAAAGTAAATGAGAACAAATAGTTTTGAGTAATAGTCCTATTGTCCTAAATAACGTCCGCTGTTCGTTCTAATAATTATTGTAGTTCAAACTATCAAGGACCAAAAGTAAGCAATGAGCCTAGTTGACTCCTGTCAACCTCTATATTAGACGCTGCTAGAAAGTTCCACGCAAAATCATCGAATGGACCTATACTAATAGAAGGAGAAGCACGCGAAATTTCAATTAAAATAGGACATGCGCTTTGACATTGACTTATTTAAAAATTTTATGTATATTAAAAAATACCAATCCAAGCCCGTTAATATCTCAATGACAGCGGAATTGAGTCGAAAATTTACCAGCACTTATGGTCAGTTTTTGAGTTGTAAATCTCGACATCCAAAGTGAAGCATTGCAATTAGCATATTTTATACCAGCTCCATCCATTTCTCTCTACCCTTTTAAAAACTAATGTACAAACACGTCGTGTGTAGATGAACAAGCAATTTTTTGGATGAATTACCATAACAATAGTCATTATGAGCTTGTCTTGTTATTAATGATCTCAGCATAGTAACAAGCCTACAACATTAGCTATTTATATTTAAATTGCCTACACGGCGGCGTGGATTCTGAATAAATTAGTCACTCATTATTCATTGACCTCGATTTGATATCTAATAATATAATTATTTAATTAACCGACGACGACGTTGACTACAAGATTGAGTCATTATATGGTGATGATGACAACATTAACGACTAAGTATTTATGATGAACTAAATAAAACTAAAATAAGTTTTTTAAATCCATTTTTGACACTTTCAAGCTTTTATTGTCACCTAAGAGAAGCTTATTCAAGGGAACATGATCAGACCATGCTTACCATAAGAAATGCATTGTCATCGGAATGAGATCAATGTGTCAAATAGGACAAAAGGAAAGTATTTTAATATACATAATTTAGCAAGTTCTAAAACGATCCAAATGTTGAAGAAATTCCTTTTAAAGTGTACTTACACATTGTATTAACATTGTGTCGATCCCGCAGCTAATGTACATTTAAAAGTCCCTAAATATTGTTAGAATTTTGAAAATCGGCACTCACCTGGCACCAATGATCTCTGCGAGCCGTCCTCCTGGCAGTTCTGTCAGCACGTAGCCCCAGAAGAAGCAGCCCAGAAGGTGGTTCTTCTGCTTTGTGTCCCAGTGGTAGCGCGTTTGCTGTACGACTTCTGGGTGCTGTAAAAATATAGGAGTTATCAGAATGTCAGTTATATTAAACGAAAAAAACAAAACGTGGCGGGAGGAAGATATTGTAAAAGTGGATGGCAAGTTTCGAGCAACTAGGACTTCCGCGCGCGGAATGGTGTCCGTTGCTCTATGATGGCAAGTGGTGTTAAAGAAATGTCAAAGACAAACGAATATTTAGTTTCGAGTTACGCGAGAGACCTTTGAAAAGAACAAGAAATGGCTGAAAATATTGACGATGAAATTCTGCAACACGAAGTTATGTGCGCCTAGATAAGGATGGACAAGTATTCTACAATCTTGAGGATATGTGAGAAACTCATATAATGTTTGTTAAGCTAAATGTTTGAATTAGTCTAATACAGTTATGAAAAACTTTATTACTTTTTGAAACAGACTAGATACTTATAAAACCACGATTTTCAATCATTATTACTTGTAGTGAAATTATGTGGTATTTTTTCATAACCACAAAGCGAACAATGCTAATTCAGTTTTATTACATGCAATAGGAAAACCTCATGAAAATAAAATGAAATGTCTGTTAGGTGTACCGTGCGTTGATGTTCAACACGGCTGTGTGATTGTCTTTGTTCCCACATATCATCACGGCGGTGATGTTCTCACACTTACACTCATCTGCGTGACGTTGAGGGAATCGTGCGTTACGTTCAACACGGCTGTGTGGTTGTCTTTGTCCCCGTACATCATCATAACGGCGATGATGATGATGGTGTTCTCTCACACTTACCTGAGTAACGTTGAGGCAATCATGCGTGGTGTTCAACACGGCTGTGTGTTTGTCCTTGTCTCCGTATATCATCATCACGGCGATGATGTTCTCTCACACACTCACCTGCGGCTGCGTGACGTTGAGGGAATCATGCGTGGTGTTCAACACGGCTGTGTGGTTGTCCTTGTTCCCGTATATCATAATCACGGCGATGATGATGATGGTGTTCTCTCACACTTACCTGCGTGACGTTGAGAGAATCGTGCGTGACGTTCAACACGGCTGTGTGGTTGTCTTTGTCTCCGTATATCATCTCCACCACGGCGATGGTGATGATGGTGTTCTCTCACACTCACCTGCGTGACGTTGAGGGAATCGTGCGTGACGTTCAACACGGCTGTGTGGTTGTCTTTGTCTCCGTATATCATCTCCACCACGGCGATGGTGAGGTTGACTCGCAACGCGTAGTTCAGCATGAAGCCCAGTAGTACCATCATGTTCAGCACTTGGACGCATGTTAGACAACCTGCGATAAAGAAGGAACATCATTAGAAGTTGATTATCCTTTGGTTCGTTTTCTCTAGGGGGGAGGCAACCAGAAGGCACCTTATCATATCATAATGTAGGGCCCTAAATATGGACGTAGAGACGTAGAGGGACGAGGAAATAGAGGAAGAAACAAAAAAAGATAGACGGATTGTGTCAAGATATCATGAGTAGGAAGGAAAAGAAGAATATTTTAGTATAAGCACATGAGTAATTTTAGTAATCTGTGGTATAAGCATACATTATTTCTAACTTCTAACAAACGACTTAAATTAGCCCCATATTCGTGTAATCATTGGATTAAAAGAAACACAACAAAAAAAAAAGAAAAAGAATTACATTGTTTTTTTTTTTTACGTTTTATACGTTTCATAGTTACCCAGCAAATCTAGAGCGGGCATTCCCTTTATTTTGGCAACATCGATATTTTGATCTCCATTCACCGAGATGTTTTGCGAATGTTGTACTGTAATCGTACGCTGAACTGTGTGAAAATTAGGGTCTGTCAGTTTGTTCACTCTCTTAATGAAAAGAGACCCTTTTAGTAATACGAGTGTCTCGATGCCCTACTATATGATTTGATGATGTGTCCTCTAACTAGGTACACTACATATTTAGACTTATACACTAATGTAGGTATTTGTTTATCTCATCGATATATGTTTTATCTAAATAAAAAATGTCTGGAACTGCTGTATTCTCTTTATAAATGCTAGTTCAATCGAGCAAAATCTAGTTCTTTATTATTTTTAAAAGCTCTTAAAAAAATCTATGAATAGAATAACATTTTGCAAATGACACTGGCCCATTTTACGAACAATCATAAAAACGTAAATGCGTGGATATTTTAAATCTGAGCGAAACTTGGCATTCACAGTGAATTTAAATAAGGAACGAGACGAACCGCGAAAGGAACGAAGCTAATTTAAAAAAAAACAAGTATGAATGACACATTTACATTCGTTTAATTGTTTATCTGCCCTTGTGTCAGATATTAAAATTCGCTGAGACCAGTTTTGTTGCATAACGACCGGATAATATGCATAATGACAATTTAATCGGAACTGGTTTAAACTAGATTTATATTGCATCTTTTGAATCCCACGAGCCTGAATCAAAATTAGTCAGTTATATGTTCATGTAAAAGATAACGGAATTTATTTAAAACTGATTTAAATTAATTTAAAATTAAAATGACATTTGGTTATTAAATTAATTAATAAAACGTCTCGTGCATAAATGTTTTCGAAAACATAACCCTTCGTTTACAGTCGGGTAAAAAAGAACTTTATCGCTAGAAATCTGCGCGTTGTTTTATTTAAAGCGCACGTTTACAAGTCCTGTGTTCAAAAATTACGAGTTGCCAATTTTTTTTCTCCACCACCGGTATGCGCGGCAGATGGCCTTAGTGACGTCTTCTCTTCGTACAAAAATAAGTTTATTGATCGATTACATTGTAATCGTTGATTTTATATTTATTTGCGAGTGTACAGTACTAACGTCATCAATTTTTTGATTAGGGTTTTTTTTCAGTAAGGTGAAAGCCAAGCTTTGGCTGTCCATACATTTTGTTCTACAGAAATGCTCTAAACTTCGTTAATGATTCTCATAATAAAATCGAATTTCCAATTCTTATGAAGTAATTGTGCTCTCATGTTGAATTTAACATAATAATGTATAATAATTTACGAGAAAAACAGCATTTAAAATACGACAAAAATTGAGATTCTTGTTGATGTGTGCGTAATATTTTGTGACATTTAGGGACGACGTCTAGCAGATTTATTACAAACTACTGACTACTACTATTTATATAAAAGCACTTTGAGACCTAAATGCATGCTACCTCGATGTTGCTTGCCTTAACAGCGCCATCGGCTGTACGTGAAAAACAAAAGAAAATCATGAAATGCTAAAAAATTATAAAATAGCAAGTTTCAATATTAAATACAATTTAGGGTTCAATATACTTATTTTTATGAAAGATTTTTTATGGTAAAATTTAAATTTGATTACTGGGACTTTTGGATATCAAGACAGGCTATCTAAATATGACATCTGGACATCACCTGTACATCTGGATGTGATGTCCTGGACTTTGTCCTGCTGTCCAGGTTTTCGTATCCACATGACCAGACTCCCACGTCTTCAAATTTATATGTGCAGGTGATGTCCAGATGTCCAGGTCTTCAGCTCCACATTTTCAGATCTTCATTTCCAGATGTTCAGGTGATCATCTCCTGAAGCTTTGGTCTTCATATTCAGCTGTCCAGCATTTCATATGCACATGACCAGACACCCAGGTCTTCACATCCAGATGTCAAGATGTCATATTCAGATATCCCTGCCTTCATATTCAAAAGTCCCAGTTATCAAATTTAAATTTCACCATAAAAAAATCTTTCATAAAAATACGTACTGAACCCTAGATTTAATATATTACAACAAGCTTGCCATTACGTATATGACTGGACTGGAATATTTGTGCGAATTCATCTCAGGCATTCATCGATACGTTGTTGCCGATCTGTGCGAGGTGTAAGATGGCAACGTTGCTTTTTTTACCCAAAAAGATAATTATTTTTACAATCATAAGTTTCGTTCTGAAACTTAAACAATTTAATTTTGAAAATACTTTTATCAAAAGACATTATAGTAGGTAGATATTATACACGTAGGTATTCATTTACAAAAAATAAACTATAGGAATATGTGCATACATTTATATTTAGTTTCAAAGAAAACAAATATTACTGATTAATTATTTTTTAGTTTGCATTTCACAACATGTTTTCTGAACGTCTAATTTAATCCTAGAACTTCTAGGGCACGAAGTATCGATACTTTGAATTATCGATAAACTCGAGGTGGGCTCGACCTCCGTGATTTATATTAATTATTTTTTTTCCGATTTTATTTAAATACATTTCATTGAAAGTGTGATTATGTATTGACCGTTGACAGTGCTGAATCTAATCGATCAGATTCGGATAAGTATTAACAAATTATCAATTAAAATGTAAATAAGGTACCCGTGTATTACTTTTTCACTTTATGCATAAAATACGCATTTATTATTTGCAGATTTATTTTTACACGACTGACCATAAAAGGAGTGTTATGTTTTCAGGGTTCATGTATGTATGTAAGTCTGTATGTAAGTTTCTTTATTCCACCATAAGTCCTGAATGGCTTAACAGATTTTGATGTGAGAGGTATTTTTAGATTCCTTGCATTCCTCCGAGTGACATAGGCTATATGACGTCATCATAAAAACAAAATGGCGGATTATATATGCGATAAATAGCAGACCAAAAAACAATAAAATTTGATCAATCTTATCGAGTGGGGTATCAAATTGAAGGGCTTTAAAAGGCGATTTGAAAAATGTATATATGTGTTTGTAAATAGTTATACTTTTTGAGTAAAAACTTGTCAGTCGTGTTTTTGTTTTTAAATAGCTTTTGCCCGCGGCTTCGCCCGCGTGAATTTCCCACGGGAACAGTGCTTTTTCCCGGGATAAAAAGTAGCCTATGTGCTATTCCAGGTCATTATCTACCTCTGTACCAAATTTCATCGAAATCCGTCCAGTAGATTTTGCGTGATTGAGTAACAAACATCCTCACAAACTCACAAATTCACAAACTCACAAATTCACATCCAAACTTTCGCATTTATAATATTAGTATGGATTATTAGCTTGTTGCATATTTAAAAACGATATTAATTTATATCAACAATAAAAGATATCGATATTCGTCGTGGTATCGATGTAAGTCTACACTATATACATATCTATCTACTAGCGTTGCAGGACTATCGATAGTATTGACACGTGTCAAATGTCAATACTGTGGCAGGAAATGCACAGCACAAGAGTGTTTCTTTATACACTAATTCTGTAATACAAAAACAAAAACTGTAACACAGGTTTGTCGTGATGAAGAATTTATCATTACCATTCATTATTCCAAGCAATGAAGGAGTCATCATGAATAATGACTGCAATATTTAACAATTTATGTTGGAATAGAA
This sequence comes from Ephestia elutella, assembly GCA_018467065.1. Taxonomy (NCBI): domain Eukaryota; kingdom Metazoa; phylum Arthropoda; class Insecta; order Lepidoptera; family Pyralidae; genus Ephestia; species Ephestia elutella. The sequence continues at coordinate 15,167,302 of CM031566.1, forward strand.
TAACTATACCTAATCTTTTGTTTTCTTTAATAAAAAAAAGTTCGGAAAATAAATTTCCACTTTATTACTAAAAATAAAAAATCAACAATATGTACTATTTAGTTTTATTTAAAAAATATAATTCTAGTCATACAATTCAATAGAACATTATGACCATAACGTCTGCGGTGCTGCTTGCTGATTGATTTTTGAAAATGGATGTTCGAACTATTGCTAGATTTGTGTTGGGAATCTAAGAGGTGGTGAAATCCAAACTGCTGAAGTTATTGGTAGATAGGTATTTAAATTACAGTTTCTTATTACAAATTATGATTTTGCACTACTGAACTAGTGCCTCTCCATTACTGAAGGTTGGCCGTCAGATTCGCAAACTCTTCTCTGTTCGTCGCTAAGCGAAACAGCTCCTCAACCGTGGTGACTCTGGTCCACTCACATATGTTTCTCAGCCATGATTTTTTGCGTCTTCCAACACATCTCTTGCCTTCTATTTTTCCCATAAGTTGAAGCAGCTGATATATGTTGTGTGGCAAAACGTGTCCCAAATATTCAACTTTGCGCTTTTTGACAGTTTGCAACAAAAGTCTAGACATTGCAACGCGCTGGAGGACTTTTTCGTTGCCGAGTCCAATTGATACGAACTTGAACTACATAGGTACCTATATTAATTCTCATAAATATATTTTTTTGCTTTCTTACAAAATATGACAATGACAAGAAGAAATTATAGGTTATTTTTAGCTCTTTGTATTTTTTAAATTTCTTTTTCTTTTTTCTTATGCTGCCAGCCAGTCCGATTGGCATTATTGTAGTTAGACACTCTTTTGAAATAAGTGCCATCTAGTAGCGTATTTTTAAATTTATAACAATGCTTTGTGTCATTTTGAAAGCTCTCGTCGTAGTGTGAGTGAGTGTAGAGATACGAAGATTCATGGCAGATTCTATTCTAAAGCTTTTTTTTCATTATGTTGACTGAAATATAATCGTAGGCCATAAAATAAATAAAATAGTATGTTTACCGCTCGCCAATTCAAAATGTTTGCCTATAAGTACTGCAACAACGCAACAAAAAAAATAAAACGGAAAATGTTGCTATCAACGCCATCCAGCGGAAATTGTTCAATGAACAGCCCTTCGCTTTATCCTACTTAGGTATTATGTATAAACTCTAAGTTGATTTAGTATTTGGCAAATATATATGGCACATTACAAGCAAATACTATTTGCTTATAATGTGCGGTGTCAAATGAAAGGTCTTTATGAGGTACGGCCACCTGTTTTCTAAAATTTTCTAAGCATTCAAGAACTAGTAGTTCGCCGCGAACTTAGACCTCGCGATTATTACTCGCGTTTTTATTGATATACTCTGATTTCGACTTTTCTAACATAATTCAGTTCCCTAAATCAAATCTAGATGGCGTTATCCAAAGTTAGAACACGCTATGGTTTCGTTTGCTAGATAATCGCGGACGTTTTTATAAATATTTCAAAAACTACTGAACCGATTTTGATGCCCAACGAACTTGAAAATTCTATTGATATTTCCTACATGCCTACCAAATTTCATCAAAATCGGACCATCGGTTCGGCAGTTATCGCGGTACAAACATACATACATACATACATACATACATACAAACATACAAACAATGTGTTTCGCCCCCAACTCGATTTAGAGACCTTCGCTCGCTTCGCTCGCTCGGTCAAATATTTTCAAAACAAGTTAGGTTTCACCAGATTTTTGTAAGAAATACGCCATTATCTCTAAAATACATACCTATTAATTGATAATGAAGCAAGTTACTTCTGTTCTAAAGTAGAATAATGAATTTTTTTTTTTATTTATTTATTCCATAATTTAAAATGATGTGCTCACGTCAAGTCACGTGGCGAGCATCGTCCATCAATTACCACATTTTCTACTAACTACTAGAACTCGTGTGTCTATCAGTCACAATCACACTCAATAACTCAATAGACAATTGTGTAATAAACTAGTGAAATAATATTATTGTTTATCTATTAACATTGAAATCTATTCAGTTTGTTATGATAACATCACTACACTGACTTTTGAGGTGATTATGAAGTATTTTTAGGGTTCCGTACCTCAAAATGTAAAATCGGGACCCTTTATGAGTACGGATGCAAGTTTATTTTATTATTTATCGATATTGAATCAAAAGTCAATTAAGTACATAAATGCAATGACATCAATATCTAGGGGGTCACATAAATATTTTATTACTTCACAATAAATGTATTTGTTACCACGTTTTATGACAAATCGCGTAATATATGATAATGTGATGTGCCATTAGCAACATTACACTGCAACTGCATGAAAATTGCTAAAGTTGCCAGAACGACAAATGCCCTGCTAGCCCTGGCTTATTTTACACTTACTCCGCCCCGGGGGCTCCGCTTCCGTGGGAATTTCGGTATAAAAAGTACCCTATGTTACCAGGTTTCATTCCACTCCTGCACTAAATGGTATCAAAATCTCTAACTAATCGTTTAACTACTCATGTGATCTGTGAGGTGGCAGCACAAGAGTCAGAGTACCTATTAGCTTTTTAACATGCGGGCAGGCGGCAGCGGATTTTCACTTTGACCGGTTGAACCACAGATTTTTTTTTCTTTCAGCATTATGGTTGAAATGAAACCACAGATTAATGGTTGAAATTAAATCCACATGTGAATGAAATATTTAAGTATACAACACCGACTGTCCGTCCCGGTACCGTTATGCGCTTCACACTGCAATTAGCCATCTGTCAATAACATGCACTTTGACTAACCGTTCGGCGCAAGTACTCTAACTGGTACGGAGGTGTGTACACTAAACCTACGCACATTGCTGGATTAGGTACCGATTGAGAACAATAAACGCAGGTTCGGAAGCAACAAAATAACAAATTATTCCTTCAAGCAGCAAGGCATTGTCTTCATATAAAACGCGTGGCTTGAAGGATCAAACAAGGTACCTGGGTTCTTGTGTTATGATAAGAACACAAGATGCACATTGCACATGCACCAAGTTGTGTCCGTCAAGATTAAGGGACCAGGCCTCGGATCTACCTACTATTTGTTAAAAAGTACCATCTACTATTTGCTATCTTCATAAAAATTCAGCTTCCTCATCATTATCGAAAATTCCTTAATAAAATACTTGATCCCACCATCATGACGTCAAGATGGAGAGACCAACCTTGCACTAGCTTTCGGCGGGCAAGCAAAGCAGCAAAATTTGGGGGAGGGGAAGGTCAGACCGAGGTATCCATTCTGCTAACTTTTAGTCATAATCGCGTCTCAACTCAATGGTGTTTTTATAGTGCTGTTTACACAGTTCTTGTTACTAGCATGTAAATGAGCAGTACTATTGAAAAACTATTGAATATCTTTTCGTTTCCATTAGAGGAAAATACCACTCTACGTCCAGTGCGTACGTAACTTAGATACACGAGCAACAGTTGACGATAACAATTAGCAAAGGTGTTATTATAACTTGTTACGTATTACTCTATGCTCTAGTACATGAGTAGTTAAATAGTAATCTGTGACTCTAGCGTAGTAGGTACGAACTTCCTATCACGTAAAAAGGCCGCTGGTGGGGTGAGGAGGGGGTGAAACTTGCGCATGGGTACGACTGACGAACCAATCGCGCGCGCCGGATGAGACCCCCGCTCACCGCATAGACCGATATATCGCCTACTGCGAGCTTAACCGCCATCGGCCTTTTTACGTGACGGCAACTTATATTCCTATACCACATGAGGGATTTAACTAATCTGTCCCTATACCTTTGTTGCGTAGTTAAAAGGTACGGGTGCAAAGTCCATACTTTCTTTACTTCCTACCAAATTTTGTGGGTAGGTATGTTTGTAATCAATCACGCAAAAGCAACAGAATTTTGATGAAATCTGAGACACAAGTTAAAAGAAAAGTACTGGGATAGTTGTTCACATTACCCTCTCATATCCATCTCTTCCCGTGGGTGTCGTAAGAGGCGACTAAGGGATTTAAAACACCGGAGGATGGGCAGCAGCACCTTTCCGCGTACTATGCCATCACACTGCGATCGCCAACCCGCCTGCCAAGCGTGGCGATTACGGCAAAACCCCCCATGGATAACATCCTTGGGGGAGGCCTTTGTCCAACAGTGGACGTCTTTAGGACGTCTTTAGGCTGAGAGAGATTGCATAGGGCAGTTTCCAAACTGCGCGGGCATTTTTAGAATATCACTTAGTCCATAACATTATAGATACAGTTAACACTTACATACTACAATAGGAAACGTTATGTAACACGCCAGATGGTAGGGCTGGCTTTCAACAGTCGTAAATTTATTCTAAAGTCTAGACTAGTGCGTGGGCAGTAACAGCTTTTGTAGCCCTATTTTATGAAGATAGAAAACTGAAAGCCTCTGAACTGGCAGGAAGCAATCTAAAACTAAACCATTCATATGATTTTATATGTTTTTGATGGAGACCTTTATAGGTATATAAAAGTTCATAAATGGGAGAAAAGCCTCAACTATAATGCCACTAGAATTTAGAACGAAATTCATGACTTAATTTTCTGAAGAGTTCACGACTTCCATTCCAATGTCGAAACTAGTTAGTCGGCGGCAGTGCAGGCATACTTATATTAATTCTGTGGTGCAGGCTAACAACACAAGTGACATTGGAATAAAATCGTAATTTCTGAAGAGTTTGTTTCCTTGAACGCGCTAATCTATGCAACTACGGATATTTAAAAAAAACTGTTTTTCAAACACAAGCCACATTCATGGGAAAGGGTACAATAAAGGATCCCAAAATTCCTATTAAGTAGGTACTTATATATTTTTCCAAATTAATAAAATCAATCCATGGAGATGAATCACAGCTCTTAAAAAATAAGGCTTGTCGCAATCGCAACCTGTTACCGCGTACTAAAGGTACCAAACCAAAAGTGACCAGGGGGTCTAAAAAGGCCACTTTGACAATTCAGAATATGATCCATTTCCCATTTCCTAAATATTTTAAAATAAATCTTATAAGTATACCAATAAGGTGCATTTTCAAATATTTAGGAAATGGGAAATGGATCATATTCAGAATTGTCAAAGTGGCCTATTATACCCCCAGACCAGTTGCTGATTTTTTGCGACAAGTGGCGCCTCACTAACCGATGACAGTTAATTCCTGTCCACAGTCCCAGATTTCGTACAATAAAAATCCTGGGTGGTTTTTTTTCAATAGGATAAAAACTACTCCCTAATTTTTTCCCTGTTAAAATAAACTTTTTTGACTTTGAACCTTAATGGAAAGTAGTTTTTGGTATAGTTTCTTATTTGAGTCTTTTGAATTTCCGAACTAGTTTTTAATGACACACTTTCTACGTAGAAGTACTACGTTAGTACCTAACTAATGCACCGCACTGATACAAGGATAAGTTTTTTAAATAAATAGTAAGGTGTACATTTCGTATTCATTCCGCTATTGTCATTTTCAGGTATTACTCCTGTAACCGATTTGAATTGCACTGATTTCTATTAGCACCTAGGTGTTCCAATTAGCGCACCGATCAAAAATTTTCCTACACTGTACGATTCAAATAAGCGCTATTCGGTGTTCTGAAATGAATAAAATATCTCGTCATCATTATAATATGATGATGTTTTAAGATTTATGATTTATGCAGATTATTATAAGATTCTTCTTCAGCTTATAAATCACGTATATATATATTTTTATAGCCCACGGATATAGGAGCGGCTTTTTTAATAAATAAATATATTTTTTAAACATAAGATTCATTGTACAATAAATGTAATGATGCAATAAAACTGTAGCGAATCATGTTATTGATTAGTAAAGGATTATAAGTAAATGCAGAATGAACACGTGGAGGATGTTAAGAGTTAGTCTCGTTCGATTGTCTGAATGTGTCAGTAAATCTTAACTAATATTGTGTTTTACTTAACTAATTTTAAGTAAGATTTTTTTGAAATATGTTTGTGCGTTTGTAATGGAAACAACAACTTTGGGAAGCACACATAATGAATTTTTTAAACGCCCCTGGCCTGTTATATATACTGGCGGAGAAGGACATAAATTATGCGTAATGAATGGCGATAAATTGAACTTACATGGAAGATTAAAAAAATTGACGTGATTGAGTAAAAAAAAAAAAACAAACATGCACACTTTTGCACTCACGGTAAAATAGGAATGGTAGGATAGTAGTATAAACTACCAAGCAATCAAGCCAATTTTTTTAATGCCACCATTTCTTAGCAAGCAGACAGACACGGATGATGCAAGTTGACTTGGCACTTGGCACGTGGCCATTGTGAAAATAAACGCGTCGCCAAACGTTATCACTATTTCCGCCATTTTCTAGGCCGCTCCGAATTGCCAATATTATTATTGATAAAACACACTTCCTAAATATTTGTAGCTTTTTGATTTTTTCACAGTTGTATATGTATATACCATCATGGACGGTCGCGACTTAAAACAAAAGGGTATTTTTTTATATTTCTGTTTTTTTTATGATAAGACACTACGTATTAAGCTTTAGGTGCACTTCGTACAATAATTATAATATGTATTTAATTATTAGTGTTATATATTGTTGATTTGTTGAGTTATATTAATAGCACCTGACAATACCTTGATGACCAAGAATGATCAAATATAGTATGTATAAATTAGTTTGATCTACTTTGATTTAGGTATCAATTTTTTATAGACCTTCGAAGGTCGCTGTACTATTAGTCCGGGTCAGTGACCCCATTTGGCAACTGCAGTAAGGTACTGTATATATCGAATAGTGCTATTTTACACCAAAAGCAACGTAAAAAATCGCATTTCTGCAGTCAGACAATTCACAACGGTTTACCTACCATGGCAAATTAAAATTCACGGTCATTTTACCTGGGAAGTTTCTCGGAAATGACTTTTCTGTTTTAGCCATGGTGTCTGGAATGATGGGTTGATCTGCAAAAAGAGAAGTTCGTTTAAATAAAAATCTTAAGGAAATACTTCAGCTCAACCTGGGAAGCTCAAATTCAGATACTGTACTTTCCTCAAAAACTACTCAGTAACGAACTAAGAATAAAATATAACGATATCCTATACTAAATCAACTCATTTGAGGAAAGTTCTTATGTATTAGAAACTGAACTAAATACCGGGTCTTAGCTTCTGTACTAATATAATAAAGTCTTCGAGTAGATATAGTAATAAAGTAAACTAAAATTATTTGTTTTATTTATTACAATTTTATTTCGATGTCTCATATTCAAAGTAAAAAATCGTTTCAAGGAAATCTCCTTTACAAATATCAACGGTAACCCAAAAGTGACAACTAGTTTCGCTATTTTTGTCTTCTGTCAACTGTCGATTCAACTGTTTGCTTATACATCGCAAACAGAGAAAGTAATACAGGTATCAAATAAATGACATATACAATTTGCATACATTTTTTGCGCTACTAAATGGGCATTACCACTTGACATGTGCATGAAAGTTGAAAAATTAGAGCGATTAGTAATTAGAAAATATGGTTCAAGTTTTAAACTAGTTTGATTTTTTGCTTCAATATCCAATAAGAAAAGTAGGTAAGCAGTAAAACAATCTTAGTTTCTACCTTATATAGCTTTCAATATAATAATATCCACAAACATGAATCTATAACTACCTAAAGTACAATAATGAGTGAATAATAATGCTAGGTCACCCAGGAACTCGAAGCGTCTAGCTAGCCACGGTGATTGTCATTTGTTCTATAGCGACCAATCGCAGTAATAGAATTCTGTCATGTTTCCCACGAATAGCCATTACCATACCGACCGTAAACCGAAGCCTGAATTTATTTAAAATAAAAATAAGACTACATTAGAGAAGTCAGTTAAAGTGTCACTTAAATAACTAAATTTAAGACTACATAGATAAGTCTGATCCAAAAATAGGCTTTTCGACACACTCATTCACCGGTAACTTTCTTATCATCACAAATCCGTTATCAGTCTGCGCCAACACACGTTCAATGGAACTTAACACTCGACTAATCTAATCTCGCATTATTGAAAAAGCTGCCTAAAAACTACGCTTAGATCGACAAAAAAAGCTATGGAATTTGGCTGCATGTCCGATTGCTACTGTCCTGGCTACTAGTCACAGCACAATTAATTCAGAGCATTGTTTTGAGTAGCACCAATTGCAACAGCACCTTCTTTGGTTTTTGGTGCTATTATGATTTTGGTGGATTAATTATTTTAAAAAAATCAAAATTCAATATTTCGACAATATTCATAGCAACGTAAATATCTTAGTGAGTAACTAAGATATTTGCGTTGCTATCGAAATAGGTGCTATTCAAATCAATGCTCAGAATGTAATTTCGTTGTTTTCTCCTAAACAGATGATACGCAACTATATCTATTGAGTAAAAATTATAAGAGTTAAAAATAATTAAGACCATAAACAAACCAAAAAAGCTGCTTGCTGGGCGCCATCGCCCGCCATCGTAAAATTGCAAATTTTATTCATGACAAATTAATTAAGTACTTAAATACTTACCTAGTTCGAATAATAAATGACACCGTTAAATGTTCAGATTGGTAGAGTTGATTCTGCCAGTCGAGTGAAAAGTAAAATGTTACATACCTACATATTATCACTTTATCCCGTGGCAGAGACTAGCGATTTCCATTTGCTACTATCCCTCTCACTTCCTCTACACTCATCACTCTCTTCATACATGCTCGCCGGTTATGGGTGCTCATAATATCTTCCTTTTTAAGGAGGTCCGCCATCCCGTCGAAGTGCGTTCTCCGAGGTCGACCTTGATTAACTATTCCATTAAAGTGTTACGATTTTTATTATTGGCAGTGACTGAGTCTGCTGTGTAGTTTCTGGACAAGGAAAGTAAAGCATCGCGAGACTGGTTCGATACGATCGTAGAGACTGGTTTACAAGAGCCGTTTCTGAATGAAATTTCTTTGAAGACAGCTGACTGCATTATTAACGGTTTACAACACTGGCGCACCAGGAGGTTCAACTCGCACAATCTGAAGCCATCAATAGTTTGGCGCCAACAGTAACGGCAAGTCTTATGTTGCATTTATGGATTAAGAGAAAAATCTCTTTGTTGCGTCGATCGAAAAAAGAACATTACATTGCGATCTCATTTACGCATTTTATTGAACGATATAAAATGCTGATGGCAATTTTATGAAGCTGGTTATTAACTTATAATCAGGCTGGATTCACGTTTTTTGCCTTATTAAAGAAAATAGTAGGGTAAAGTAATTTATTATTATTGATTTTTTTTACTTTTCTTTAGCAGGATTTAAAGGCTTAAATAGCAAGGGTTAAATAGCGAAAATATATTACCTTATTGTTTTATTGTTGGATGTATTGTAAATAACTTGTAGCTAAGTAATAATATATAATCTCCATTCCATCAGAGAGCCCACTATTTAGCTAAGCGTGGCCTCGAGTCACACGAGTCTTGGCTCTGTCTACCCCGTAAGGGATAAAGACGTGATTCTATGTATGTATGTATTCTAAAAAGTTTATATACGTACTTCTATGCTTTTCATACAAAATACCAGAATTATTATTACCAGAAATTTGATACCGGTAACAAGCCTGGCTTCTATGTAAATCTATCTACCTAGAAAATACCGACAAATATCTGTGAAAACATGTACAAATACTTGCCCGCGCTGGGAGCCGAACCCAGAGCCTCCATCCATGCAGATGGCGGACGGCCGTTGTGACCACTACGCCACGGAGGTCGTCGATTAAGAACATTACCATTGAGCAGTACCATTGATGGTATAAATAGCTCTGATTTATCCAAATAATTTGAAAGTCGCGGTTCTGCCAAATCCGGACACACCCTCAGCGCGTCGCTGAATGTATTTCAGGCGCAAGGCCACTGCGCACGTCACATGTGAGATCATCGATCAGCCAAGGGCAAGGTTTTGTTTGCGAACGGATTTATTTTCCAGCCATGCATGACATGCATGTGATAGCTTAGACTTAGACAGGTTTAGATAACAGCCTAACGCCTGTCCAAGGGCGGATCCAGCAATCGCATCAGGGGGGGCTCACATGGTCAGGTGCGTGGCGTGGTCGATACTCAAAATTAGCCCGAGAACAGTCCTGGGCTTATTTTGTGTCTAGAAATAAAGCCGGGACCAACAGCTTCCTTCCGAAGCACAGAGGAGCTCGAGCTAACACATTTTTGGGCATCCATCCCGTGATCGATTATTACGAAAGGCACAGAGGTAGATTTAGGGGGAGGTCATGGGTGCCATGACCCCCCGAGACCTTCTCGGTATTATATAAATTTTTCTATACTTAAAATAACCCAGGAACAGGTGGAGGAACTAATAAAATTTTAAACAAAGAATGACATGTATTTTTCGATATTTTTTTTGAGGACACAGTGAAACTATACTGTATTATTATTATATCTGTAACCTTTGTTCCACAATAAAGATTTGATTGATTTATTTATTTTTCGAACTTCGAAAGATTTGCCATTAAAAAGTTATTTTTTTTAGTAAACGGTATGTTTTCGCTCGGGCGTTTTCTCGCATATAACGCGTAAATTTCGACTATGTGACCCCCCTGACGCTGAGGCTGGATCCGCCTTTGGCCGGTGTGCCGAACTCCCAACCTCCCCAAGGGGTTGGTAAATACTACAACAATACGGACACCGGATATAACAATATAACTAATGCATTTAAAACAACTTTTTGCCCACGCTGTATTGTTAAAACAGCGTAGAAAAAAGTTGAATAGAATGCTATTGAGTTGACTTCCTAAGTTACTCTCTTTCCGTGATGCTCTATTTATTTGCAATCAAAGGTTTGAAGAATTTGAAATTCAAACGAAGGTTAATTCCAACCTAAGTAAGGTTCCTACCTAGGTCACAGATTACTTAAAACTTTTAACTACTTTGTGCCTAGGTTCTTTAATTTTCGCTGCATACTCGTACCTATCAATATTTCTTTTTTTTTTCGCTTTGCAATATAACCTGCCTAGCCTACCTACTTATGGTAGTAGAAAGCTGATGATGGTGATGACAGTACCTACCTATATGTGTGTGAGGTACTAGCGTATCTATGCAAATGCTTGAAGTTACTTCTATTGAATAGGCTTTGTCTTTATCTAACAAATGTAGTCGTACCTAGGTAACATTTTGTTTCGGCTTAGTAGTTGATTCGCACGAAATTCATTCGCCCGAACGTGCGAAACGTCCACTTTCAATAATAATATTTTTTTAGTAGGCGTTTCGCACGGATGAATTTTAATCGCGTGCGAACCGACCTCTTCAAGAACTAGTAGTATGCGATTCGCCCACTTAACGAAATGTGCGAATAAAAAAATCAAGGTACAGTTGTGTACAAAATATTATAATATTAATATTAAAATATGCCACATTTTTATGGCACTCACATAAATATAAGGTCAATAATTCATATCAAAACGTGAACATCACGAATGAGGGAAAGAAATAAATTCATGGTGTCTTTTTTTTACAAGTAGGTAATACGAATATGTATTTTGACAATTTTATTAACCTATGGGGCTGCCGAGGTCTGATACCTAGCGGCAAACGAGACATCGGCAAAGTCAATGATATATTATAATACAGATATGTTACGTTCATAGTAATTTGCGATTTAGGTCTGTTCCGAGCAATCCAAAACTACACACATCGACAAGTTTTACTGATAAGTAAGACAAAAGATATAAAAGAGCATGCGAATGAAAGAGATAGCAATAGTTTTCAATGATTCCTCGTCAAATGTTTCTTATGCATAGAGTAACATTTTTTGTTGTAGAGAGGACACTTATTTGAAAAGAAAGTACATGGGTAAGAAATAAAACATCTTATAAAAGTAAATCATATATATTGAAATATTTAACAATTCAGTGTCGGAAAAAACTCGGAAACCTAATTGATAAAAAAGAAAAACAATAGTAATCCTCAATTATCAGTATAATGTATTATAATAGTAGAAAATCGAATTCAGTGAAACTATTTTAATGTTTATTAAATTAGTCCATTACACACATTAGATAGCTATTATAATAACGAACAATAATAAAAAACAACTGAACATTAATTTTAGGCATTGAAGTCACCATCAGTATTCGATTCTGCACTAACTAATCTATGTCCGCAGCGCACGCATCCTTGTCGCTCTCACGTCAAAACTAGAATCTCTCTTTCTTTGTCTGAACATGGCGTCAGTGAGTGAAAAATAATTGAAATATACTAAACAATCAAACTATTTTTGCATACTGACATGTGATAAGAGATCCCTTGTACTTTGTTAACTTTAGAATCATAATTGGTACACTTTCGAAACACACACGATGGCATTTTTAATTTATCTTGGTAAGGACACAGGAACTTACGACGCGGTACGCTCGACGAGGCGCTGGGCGCAGACTGATTACAAGACGTTCCAATTGGGTCGTATTCGAGTCTTCACAGCGCGCGCGCCTATAACATATCTGCCTCTTGTTTATATAGTATATCATTGGGCAAAGTTAGTTTACGCCTGCGTAAGCGCGCGAAAGAATTGAAAAGAGACGGAAAGTGATGATGAAAGGGACGAAAGGGGTGCAGGCGGCAGGTACATATTTCGCACCCCGAAATGATTTTGTGCGCGAATGTAACTTTTTGTTAAAACTTTTCCATAAAAAATGGGTATGTGCGAAAGGCGTACTACTAATTTTTGAGAGGGTCAGTTCGCATGCGATTAAAATTCATCCGTGCGAAACGCCTACTAAAAAAATATTATTATTGAAAGTGGACGTTTCGCACGTTCGGGCGAATGAATTTCGTGCGAATCAACTACTAAGCCTTTGTTTCCGCTGTCTATCTTCTTCTAACAATCAACAACGTACACGTGACGAGGGTAGAACAATGTCTATGATTAAAGATAAACATTACTTATTACTTAAATACCTAGGTACCTAAGTATATATGTACTTAAAAGTAGGTATATGAAACACAGACAACGTGATTTTGAAGAAGTTTTTACTCCCCCTCTCCCGCCTTGGTGATATGTCGTAACATTTGGCTAGACCCTCAAATCTAATGTGAGATTATTCAAAATTATTATCATTCTAATCCCAACTAATATTATAAATGCAAAAGTGAGTTTGTTTGTTTGTTTGTTACCTCTTCACGCTTTATCTACTGAACCAATCTCCTTGAAATTTCGCGCATACACATAGTTAGAAGTACTGAGCAGAATCTTTCATCCCGGGAAAAAGCACTGTTTCCATGGGAAATTCACGAGGGCGAAGCCGCGGGAAAAAGGCCCAAAAGCTAGTTTATTTATTAAAAAACTATGCAATTTGAATTTGATATACCTACCTACCTAGATGTATTCATTTGTTTAGAATAGAATTTAAGACTGAATTGTATAGTACCTACCTAACAATACTAACAATCAAGCTAAAAATATAGAGGGAAAATTAAATAGTTACTTAGGTAAACTCCATTTTTTCTTAATTGTCCTATTATGTAAACAATCTTCACAGTACTTTTTATCGAATTTTGTTAAAAATAAATCAAATATTAGTTCAAACCTAAACAATCTAAAGCAAAACATTTATTAACCACGAAAGTAATTTCCTAAAAAGTCTATTTTAATTTATATTGTTGTAAAATCATAAAAAGACATGGTAAGATTGTTAACGTAAATAGGACAATTATGAATAAACAAAGTTTAGTTCTTTTTTCTTATATTAAAAAAAAAATAACATGATAGGTAAGGTAGGTATTTGCCGAGACGTCCCATCATGGATATAGAGATGGGTAACCGGTAATATTATATATAACCCATTTCAGTCCATACATTGAAGTGAGTGATAACTGGGTTTTAACCCAGTCTCGGGTTGCGGGTAACCCGTTCTATATGGATGAGATAAGAATTTATTTTTTTACAAGACAAGCTGCATTTTATACATTTTATCCGAATATAATAAGCACGCAAAATCCTCTGCTAATTTGTACTTGTAGGACCATTTGTACGACTCTTCTGTGCGTAGTCAGCCTACACTGCACCGCAGTACAATCTTGTCGTAACGATCGATCGAATCCGTCTATGTACAATATTATTTATTCATGGTCAAAAATCAAATAGATATATAGATAGTTATGTACCTACTTCAGCGAAACATACATTATTGTACGTTTGGTTACGATTTTGATGTTTTATCTTGCTTTCATGTCATAGTGGCTTGCAATTGCAAACAGCTGTTCACGTAAAAACGACGTCCCTGTACTTTACTGTACATTACATTACAGAAAAATATGTATAATTCTTCAATTTTAAGTTCAAATGCGCTAAGCAGTGAAATGGGTAGACATATAAAATTATTTATTTACTCACCTTATTTTTTCACTATTTTGGATATTGACACACTAAACAAAAACGCAACGCACTTTTAGACTGGCACTTCTTTAAAAAAACTATTTACGATAATAACAATACTTTTAATTGATAAATATTAAATTATTAAAACTACTCGTACGAAAACTTTTTAGAGTCGAACGACGCGCACCCTACACCGGCAAATGCAGAAACCCGACTAAAGCGACCTCACGCGATCATTCTGAAAATAAATTCCGATGAAACGAAACGAACCAACGAACGATCCGTTCCATCCATTAATGGCTTCATTCATGAGTATGTAGTAAGCAAATAAAGTTAATTACGGTCATTTTATTTTCTATTTTATGTAAATTTATATGAAATTAATTAGTATTATGTTCTTGTGACCGTAGTAGTAAAAGTACTTTATTAAATAACAGTTTTATGCACTGGACAAAATGTATGACATATTGTTATGCGTGCATTTAACGGGTTAACTCCGCCGCCGTCTCGACGGCAACGTCCGGTGGCGGGATGTATCCTGATTGGCTCACTGAATTCGCTGGACTTCAGTGTTGCATAGTATAAAAATGATCGCCTTTATAATCATTCATCTATATCAAATTCGTTTTTATGAAATAAAATTAGTCACAAATACTCTAGAAATACCTACTCTCTTGTTCAAAATATTTTAAAGTTTTCTTCTGTATCTATTTATTCTGGCTACCTACCTTTTCTTGTAGCGATGAAGAATGGATTTTTTAAATGATCTACCCTCAAAATATTTATCAAAACGGTCTCGTTTTCTTGCAAGCCTTGATTTTTACTCAGATTCGGTAAAGCGCGGAAGTTGGTCTGGCATAGCCACACATTATAAATTTTTATTTGTTTTAATGTAATGTATAAGACAAACATATTTATTAATTTTTGATAGAATTTTACTGACTACAATATTGTTTATTATTTATTATGGCTACAAAGAATTGTAAAACTAATATATCAGAATTACAATCTAACTCGGACAACATGGCTTCAAGGAATTATAAAAGTAGTTTAGCCGAACCACTTCGTAATTTGGACAATATGGCCCCAAGACCTTATAAAACTAATCTGTCCGAATTTAAAACAAACTCGGACAAAGACACTTTAAGTGAGGTGAGTTCTAATATAATGCAAAATCTATACATTTAGTAAATTATAGTTTTCGATATTTTTTTACAAAGCAGGAAGTACATATTTCATTTTTAATAAGAGTCGCCATTTTGTGTATGCAAGTTAATATGACTCATTCGAATTTCAAAGTCATGTACGTATTTTCATTAAACTTTGCCTTCGAAAATTGGCACAGGCTTCCGAAAGTGGTACTGGTACAAGCAATTCTGTAACATCAGCAGAGGATCTACAAAAATTGGCGGTCATACTTGGATTAAACAGTGCTGAAGATGTGTACCAAGAAAGATTTCGTGTTGATAGACGTCGGTTGGAGGCAATGCTTGCAGGTACGTTCGATTTTCAAATAGTTAGATTATCAGGTACAGATACAGTATAGATGTTAAATACTGTTAGGTACCTAGTAGTTTCTTACAGTACATGGTTACTATTAGGCCACTACCTACCTTACCTACCGAGAATTAGAGGAGGCTTATGTCCTGCAGTGTATTAATTAAACTGCAAAAGAATATGAAGGTACTGGGTTTGTCAAAATTATTTTTCTTTACAGATAATTTGGACGAGTCGCAAAAGGCTCATGCTTTCTTTCATCAGGTGTGTATTTTTCTCACGTTACTTTTTATTTTACTGTTGCATCTATTTTAATCATGTGAATAGTTAATGTGAATCTTTGGTTTTATGTCTAGATTATGACGGAAACAAATACCCTTGTAAACTGGCCTGCACGCCTTAAAATTGGCGCAAGATCTAAAAAAGGTAAGAATCACAAATAAGTACAACTCTTTAAAAGTACAAAATATATTTTTTATTTGGTAAAAACAGTTCGAAAGGCTAAATAAAAAACACTTGTTCTTCTTCTTCTTATTGAGTGTGTTAATACTAACAATGGTGTCAGATTTTATTCAAGTCGCCTAAAGGCATCTGACATGACTTTTACGACTACCGCCATCTAGTGGCAGTAGCCGTATACATACTCAAAAAAAACGTACTTAAAAAATATTTTATTTACAAGACATCCATTATTTACGTCAATCAGAACGCATCATTTAGATTGTCAAAATGAGCGTGACTGCGAAAGGGTTAAAAAGTTTGAGGTCTGGCGCCAGCGAGACTGCCAACGGCGCCAGTAGGGCGCAATTTCAAAATTTCATAATCGCGACGCTTGTCCGTTACTTATTTTTGACTATTTTTGCTGGTTATTTACTAAAAATTAATGAATTTACAATGGTTTATACGAATTTAAGTGATGAATTAGTGTACGACGTAATCACAAAGTTAAGATGCAATAAATTTATGGATATTACTGCTTATTCAGGTGATAATTTTGTTAATTTGATGAGTCTAGTATTTTTTTTCAATTGATTACTACTTTTTAAACATTTACTCTTATATTTAGATCCCCATGTACGTGTAGCTGGATTACCCGACAATGTTAAGCTGGCTCGAGAGAAAATTATGCAGTTACTGGACACAAGGGTAAGTTAAAATGTTTTGTAGTTATGGTTATCTAAAAATTAATAATCTGTAACTTTTGGGCACCATAAATCAGGAAAATGGTTATCGGAAACTGGATGAGATGGGAGAGGATTTAACAATAACACGAACTAGCAAACCAACCTCCCCTCCAGAAGCAGCTCTCAATTTGTGTTATCATCCGTGAATCGTTACGTTAGAGTAGCTTACGGTTTAGACACTGTTTAATATTTTGTGCAAGAACTAAACGTGAAATACAGGACCATTTATATTGATAATGAAATATTAAAATCGATTTATTTTCAGAGTAACCGTGTCACCATGAAAATCGACGTCAGCTACACTGATCACTCGCATATCATCGGGAAGGTAAGTTACTTTATTTCTTGCTTGTTCCTTCCTTTCTAGGCCCTTTTTTTCTAGCTAGGCTGTCTAGGATATCATATTATGTAGGGCATCACTGGACCTAAGCTTACATGAACATGAACATGAACATAGGTGCCACACCCAGCCAGCTCTGAGGCAGGAACGGACAAGCCGAATACAAAATTCAATTCAATTCAATTTATGTCAAATAAATAGAATCGGATTGAATTTTTCACCAGGGGGCACAGATTTGTAAGGAGTGACACGCTCTGGGATGGGAAAGGAGGTCGACTAGCCGCAACCGGCCGACCACAATCGACCGACTGTGCAGCCTATAGCCAATATAGGAGTTCAGGAGGACGGGTTATACGACGGAGGAGAGCGTTGGTGAGTTTCGCTGTTCTCGCTGGCATCTTCGTCGCCGTCGCGTGTGTTGATGGCGGTATCGTTTTCGACCTCTTCTTCACTGTCCGTTTCTTCCATTTTGTATATTTCTCTTGCTGCTAATATTAGTTCTTTTTTGTTTGACGCGAGTTCGACCCATTCAGAGGGGCTCTTGCTATAGTATTTCATATCGTGATTTAGCGAGTCTTTCCAGGTAAAAGCGGTCGGCCGACTTTTAGTCTCACTGCTTCGTGGTTGTATGCGGCGTGTAGTATATGTGGTTTTGAACGTCGTAGTATGTGTCCGTAGTAGCACAATCGTAGGCACTTAATTCTTTTTGTAACGGTTTTTCCTCCTAAAATATCGTGTATTTTTCTGTGTGTATGTGAGGGCCCGGCATTATTTAACATATCTCGTAATATAAGCCGCTCGTATCTCCTAAGTTTTGATCTGTTTGCCTTTGTCAGTGCCGCGCATTTGAGGCCATATGTCATTGTTGGCTCTATTATCATTTTATATAGGAGCACTATCGTTCTCCAATTCATCCGAGATATTTTAATAAATTTTTTGTAGGATCTTGGCGTTTTTGAGTCCTTGTTTGCAGCGGGTATTCACAGTGCTGTTTCTGTCTAATGATCTTGAGATGTAAGTACCTAAGTACCGAATTTCCGTAACGGGCGCTAGTGGTGCTTCATCCAAGACAAAAAAGTTTCTATTGTTAAGGTTTAATGGGTCCCGGACAAGTAGTTTTGTCTTTGTGTTATTGACTGTGAGGCCTACTGTCTTGAATAGGGCTTTTGCCTTTGTGAATATCTCGTTTAGCTGATGGATATTGTTTGACGCAATTATTACGTCATCCGCGAAGGCGAGGATGATTGGCAGTTGTATTTTTTCGTCTTGGCTTAGATTTACAAATGGTAGCTCTTCTGCTAACGTCATAAATACGTCATCCATTACTATTGTAAAAAGTCGTGGTGATATGGGGCACCCTTGTTTGACCCCTTTACCTTTTTTTATCCATTTGGTCTGTTGGCCGAACCATTTTATGCAGGTGGATTCGTTCATAGTGGCCTTTATGATTCGGTTTGTTAGAGCCTTATTCGTTCTTGTTGTGAGTATATCTCTGAGAGCGTTGAGGTCCACCGTGTCGAAAGCTGCTTCTATATCTATAGCTAGGACGAAGGTTTTTTCTCCTGCTTTCCATTCTTCATCCAGGATTCTGCGTAAGCAAAACATGTGGTCATCCGTGGAACGATTGCTTAGGAAAGCGGCTTGATAGTTACCCAGGGTTTCAGTTGTTTCGTCTAGTCGCTTTAGCAATAGGTTTGCATAGATTCTGTATCCTGTGCTACATATTGATATTCGTCTGTAGTCATTAACCTGCTTCGGATTCGTTTTTTTTGGTAGTGGAACTTGCACTGATTGGGTCCATGAAGGTGGTAAGATATTTTTTGTCCAGGCTATTCGGATGTGATTCAAGATTTCTAAGTTTAGTTCTTCAGGGTTGGCTTTATATAATTCAGCTACAATTTGATCAATTCCGGGGCTGTTTTGTTGCGCATTTTTTTTATTATATCTTCCATTTCTTCTAATGTGGGTTCAGGTCCTAGCTGTGTCAGGTCTTCATTCTTTATTTCTTCAATAGTCGGGCCTTCCGACTTTGCGAGCTCTTCTTCCCATTTTGACATTGGAATAAAGGTCTGCTTTAAGCGGCGTCTTTCTGTTTGTTTGTGATTTCTGTAAAATTCGTAGGTGTATTTCATTCTTACCGAGGGGTGCTTTTTTGACATGTCACTGAAAAAAGCCCGGCATTTTTCTTGTTCCTCGGTTGCTTCCGTTGCTCTAAGATGATTTCTGCATCTTTTAAGATTTTTTGGCGGGATGGGTCTGTGGGTCGCTGGTTTTTCCGAAATTTCGCTTGTTGTAGTTTTGCTACCGCTATTCTGCGTTCTCTTGAGTATTTGGGGTAAAACTTTAGGACTTTGGTGGCTGAGGTTTTCATGATATCCGTGGTTTCTTCCCAAGATAGGTTATTTTTGTTTGCGTTTTGGCGATTTTTATTAAGTAGTTCAATTATTTCTGTCTGATATTTCTTTTTTGGGCTTTTTAATTGGAGTAATTCATAGTCAAGGGTTTTGTATCTGAATGTACTTGTGTCATTACATTGAGGTGTCGTAGTCGTAGCCTGCGTGTTGGTTTGGTTGGTATTCCTATTGGAATTCGGATTGAGTGGTTTTAGGTTGCCCCAGATGATCTTGTGGTCTGATAACGGCGTATGTTCTCCTTTAATAAAGTTAAAAAGTGGTGGATATTTTGCTTGGGTCATAATATGGTCGATTTGGGTGGTGTTGCAGCCAGATTTGAATGTGGTTTTGCAGCTTGTACGACCGAAAGAGGTTTCTAGTCGGAGGTTTTCTATTCTAATTAGATCTTTTAGTAATTCGCCATTATTGTTGGTGGTTTTGTGATGTAGGTTATTCCCGATTTGTTTAAGACTGTTGTATTTCCTCTGATTTTGATAGCCAACGTGCGCGTTGAAGTCGCCTAATATGATCATATGCGCGTTGAGTGGTTTTTTCTTATAAGTTGCCGGATGCGTGTTACGTCATTTGTTGCCGCCGATGTTGCGTTTGAGAAGTGTGTTGTAACAATAAATAATGTTGTTTTATTTTCGAAGTTGATTGAGGCTGCCATGTTGTTTACGTTTGATTTTACCCAGTTAATTGTGAGGCCGCTGTTCTTCCTGATAAGGATGGCTAGTCCTCTTTTTTCGGTGTTCGCTTAGCGTCCAGAGGTAGTGTTTAGATTGGTTGGACCCTGTTTTTAAGTGGGTTTCTTGTAGACATGCAATATGTATCGATTTTTCTTCTAATATCGAGTCAATGTCTAGTTTTTTGTTTAGGGTCGCAGCGCCTCTTACGTTCCATGTGGCGATGTTGATATTGTATATCTGATAATTCGTTGTGTGTTGAGGCATTGGGCTGTACCCAGTATCATCGGCTATTTCTTCCGGGGTGCAGTCGTTTGAACTTTCGGTGTTTTGTGTTGTGATTAATAAAAACGCGCCTAGGTGACTCTTGAAGCAGTCGTAGTGATTTCCGTTAAATATAAGCCCTATGCACCCTGCAGCGTCGCTGGGGTTTTTTGGGCTAAATTGTGTTGTTTCTTTTAGGGGAGAGCCCTGGAAGACTTTAATCTTGATACTGTAGTATTCTGCTGCTGCAATCAGTATGTCTGTCCCCCCACGTACCTTCTTTGTACTGTGCCTGGATATATCTGTTTACTCTGGTTTCCAGGTCTGTTTGTGGCTCATTTAGGTTACTGATAATAGCCTGTCGCATGTTGTCATCATGCTGGTTGTCGTCTACGTACCGGGCAAGGTCACGTCGAATTGCTTTGTGATCAAATGTTATTCCAAATAGGTCGTTAATTTGGTATGCAATTGCTCGGTAAAGGCAGTTACCATCGCCTAATATTTTTATGATGGGGTTATTTTTCTCCATTTGGTGCGTGGCTCGTTATACTTGCTTCAGGGCTAGATTGGTAGCTATGAAAAGAGCTTATTTTCTAAGGTAGCTGTGAATAAAAATCTTGTTAGTCTGGGTTAGTCTAGATGATCTAGATTTTGATCTACCGATTAAGTATGATGAAATTAAAAAACAAAAAAATAATATAAAAATAGTTACAATTTTCTTGTATTATTTCTTTAAAATTTATTAGCGGCGTTGGGTTTTTTTGGTCAAGTGATGTTGACTCTTATGGCCGGGTCGCTTTAGTTTTTGTGCGACCTTTCTAAGTATTGCTTGTTGAGAGAATGTAACACGCCTTGCTGCTTTTGTTTTACTTTTTGGGATAAGTGGTTTTTTTTCTTCCTTTATGACTTGCAGTTTTAGTGATTTTGGGTTATATTGCTTGCAGCTGCAGTTTTGTTTTTGTTATATTTTCCGGGTTTAGTGGATGTTATTCACATTTAGTTGCGTTTATTAATGGCCTTTTTCGTGAGAATATTTTTAAAGATTATATCTTATACAATGTTATTATTGTGTCGTTTTATGTAGGATATGGGAGGTTGATTTTAACTATCTCCCATGCGTTTGGGGACCTTTGTTTTGTTTAGTTTGTGTCAGGAGGACATAGCTAATCCGAGGCTAATTTGGATTATATTAGATCCGTCGGTGAAGAATGAGTAGATTAATGTCATGCAATAGATTGACGCCATGCAATATTATTACTATGGTTTGACTATGACTTTTTTTAAATAAAAAATATGGTTATCGCGACTAGATAGCGGCTTGTCTTTATTACTGTTTGCTCCCTTGTGCTGTATACTCTTTGTTGTTGGTTTATTGTATTGTTAACAGGTCAGCTGTCTGACTAGGGCTACAGTGTATGCAATTAATTATCGGTAAAATTAAATTTAGTTGAGAGAAACTGTTGATTGTGTAGGGAAGGGCTATTAAGCACATTAGTTGGAGCCTTATATAAGGAACGTCCTCACCCGGATGTATCAGCTCGTGCAGTACCCGCTGGTTATAGATTTTGTTCACACACTGTTCTTGTTTCACTATTCAGTACAATCACAATTTTTTATTAATAATTTGAGCCAGGAGAATTGTTTAGATTTGGGTAGCACTATTTACTCTGGGTGCTCACTGTACTTTCACGACAGGAGGCCAATTAAAAAATAACAAAGCACCAAAAATACTTAATAATTGAACCCCGACGCGCGCAATGTTTTATATTATATTACAGTTAGAACTGTAGAAAGATATTACAATAACTGTGCAAGTGATTCTAGCCAAAGGTTTATACGACGAGCGTTCTAAACATCTGGTCGCGCGCGGTTTTTGTCTTTGTTTGGACCGGAGCTGAAGTGGGTGCGTGCGCGTCCGACGGCGTCTCAAACAGGACTCCCGCATCACTGGACCTTAGCTTACGATCTAAAAACGTGAAGTGTGAGAGAATGGATGTTTGTTACTCTTTCACGCAAAAAATTCTGGACGAATTTCGATGAAATTTGGTACACGGGTAGAAGAAAACTTGGAATAGGACATAGGGCACTTTTTATCCCTAAGTTCCCTCGCGAGCTTGAGGCGTAGCTAGTACTCTCAAAAAATATGGCTACCTAGGTTCCATACATATGTTCAGTAAAACAATGTTCAGATTCGTTGATTCTTTCCTTTTTTAATTTTATTTCCAAACAAATTTACTTGTTAAGTACATGTTATTAATCCTACTACCAAACTAAGCCTACTAATATTTTGAGAAAGTTTGTATATGAGTCTGTGAGGATATTTGTTTATCAATCACGCAAAATTTACTAGACAGATTTTGATGAAATTTAGTACCTACACGAGTAGAAAAATCTTGAAATAGCACAAAGGGTTTTATCCGGAAATTCCCACGGGATCAAAGCCCGGGGCTCAGCTAGTATTATCTGTTTACAGGGTGGTCTGACGATAAAGCGCGTGATGGAGGAGACTGGCTGCCACATCCACTTCCCCGACTCCAACCGGACCAGCACCGTGGAGAAGAGCAACCAGGTCTCCATCGCCGGCGACATGGAGCGCGTGGAGAGGGCCAGGGCCCGAGTCAGAGTGAGCGACTTTAGATATATAGATCAACACTTTATTCCACAGCCTTCCATGCTGGTCTGGGAGCGAAGAAAACACATAGAATGTGCGAGCTGCTTCTCTTCCCGCGCAGATTGTAAAAGTCAATCGAGGGAAAGGGATCTCCATTCCATCAGAGAGTCCACTATAAAGCTAAGCGTTGCCTTCCGAGTTTCACGACTCTTTGGCTCTGTCTACCCCGTAAGGGATAAAGACGTGATTCTATGTATGTACATACCAAGTAGAGACAAAAGTAAATACAAAAAAACTTAAAACGTATTTGACTTTTTAAATGTATTCTTCTTATCCGGTACGCTCTTGACAGAGCGGTTTTGATAAGGGTTTGTAATGCGCTTCACGACGTTTCGCCACCGTTGTCTGTTGCAGGCCTTTAAATGTACCATTTTATTATTTACTTTTGAGAACGCCAGCGAAAGCACCGGACGGGTGATCAGCCCCTTTATACTGACACCATTTCACCCATAACATTCATCATCATATCATCGGCCATTTTGCAATGTCCCCAGCTAGGGACTTCGAATCGTTACGGACACGGACCAGAAAATGGGCCATGCCATGGTGCAATTGGTGGTTTTAATGGCTGAAAATACAGCCGAGATCAACGGCACGGAATATATAAATATATACGGACAAATCACACAAATTGAGTTAGCCCCAAAGTAAGTTCGGGACTTGTGTTATGGGATACTAACTCAACGATAATATATTTTATTACAAATACATACATACCTATACAGATAAAGAGCTTAAGCTAATACATTTCGACCCATATCCCACAGAATACATAATAGTACACCCATCCCGAGACCGACTATTGCGAAAGTTGCGAGAACACTGCACGACCGAGCTCGTCTAAATTATAATAATTTAATGACAGGATTTAGCACGAATCTTTATTTATATAGGGTTACTGGTAAGTCAGTTTTTAAGTCAATATCAGTTTTTTTGAGAAAATTGTGTCCAAAGTTGAAAGTCATAGAAAAAATTATTAACATAAGCTAAATTATCCATTTCCTTGTTAAAGATTTTAGTTTTCTTTACAAAATAGTTTAGATCAAACATTTGTAATGATAAAATCATTTAAAAAACTAGGTAGGATTAAAAAAAAAAGAAATACAAGACAAAATCTACGCAAAAGTGCCTTTTTTCTCAAAACATCTAAAATGTGAAATATCTCTAAAACGGTTAACTTTTGGATCAGGCAATAGGGGGTAACAAGCTAATTATTAAAAAATAAAAAACACGACTGACAACTCACATAGCCTATGTCACTCGGATAAATGCAAGGAATCTAAAAATACCTCTCACATCAAAATCTGTTAAGCATTTCAGGACTTATGGTGGAATAAAGAAACTTACATACTTACATACATACATACATACTCACATACATACATGAACCCTGAAAACATAACACTCCTTTTTTGGTCAGTCGTGTAAAAACAATTTGTTTTGACCAATACTAACACCTCTCAACGGATGTAGGTCGACTTACCAGTAACCCTGTATATTAACTTAAATAAGATCAATTGACTTCGACATTATTTCCAAGGCGCTGACCCCGCTGGTGTTCTGCTTCGAGCTGCCCATCGTGTCGCCGTCGCAGCCGCTGCCCGACATCAACTCGCAGTACGTGCAGCAAGTGCAGAAGCAGTACAACGTGCAGGTAATTCTAATCTATACTCTTATCTACTCTGAATAAAACTCGTAGATTTATATTTACAAACCCTTGTTATAATACATGGATCATATTTCTACACTTTATACATGGAAACACAATTGATGACATAAACATTATGTAAAGCTACGCGCACTCAACAACCAACACAACCCATTGCTGGTGCAGTCTACCACAGACTACTCAAGACTGAAGGGCTTCATACTGCATCTTGACAGCTTGTTCTTCTTTCAAATCTTCAGTCAGCTAACAATACGTGTACATATAATAAAACAGTAAAAATATTTTGTCTGTACATTTAGTATTTTTGACTGAAATGGGTAGAGGGACACTTTAAAAGAATAATAGAAAGCAAAAAATTTTTTTTTATTTTTATTTTTTTGTCTGTCTGTCTGTCTATCTGTATGTATGATCACGCTAATCTCCGAAAGTACTGAACCGATTTGAATGAAACTGTTTTTATTGTATAGCTATTAAGCCTAGGCAACATTTAGGCTATAATTGATTTTGAAAACTGGAGCACTTGATGAAGAACCAAAACAGAACTATAAGAAATATGGAAATATTACCTTTGCAAAAGTTTATCAATCTGACGAGCATTTTCTGTTGACGTATAAAAATCGAAGATCAAAAACATCTGATGAAGAACTCCAAGAGACCAGCTTCACTATAACATATATGGAAATGGCTCCTTAGCAAAAGTTGTTCAACCTGATGAGCATTTTCTGCTGACGTATAAAAATTGACGATCTGGAACATCTGATGAAGAAATCCAAGAGTTCAGCTACGCTATAAGATATATGGAAATGGCGCCTTAGTGAAAATCGTTCAACCTGATGAGCATTTTCTGCTGAACTACAGTTTGGAACACAAAAAGATTTTTCATCTAAGCTAAACTCACACGGGCGAAGCCGCGGGCAACAGCTAGTCCTAACTAATATTATAAATGCGAAAGTGAGTTTGTTTGTTTATTTCCTCTTCACGCTTTATCTACTGAACCAACCTTCCTGAAATTTTGCATACACATATTTAGAAGTACGGAGAAGGACATAGGGTACCGTTACCGTGGGAAATTCATGCGGGTGAAGCCGCGGGCAAAAGTTATTTACATTATAATCAAAAGTTTTATTTTTCTTTAGATTCTCCAATAAAACAAATTCCAAAGCAAGATAGATTTTTATTAAAAAGTCATAACTTTAAAAGATTGCCAACACTTATAACTTCCTTGATCACATTTCCTCAGTGAAAAATAAGTACCTACTTCCTCTGTCTACAATGTCCCATGCAAGTCGCTTTTTATGATAGTTTGTTCATAATTAGGCATAAATTACATTTCGTTATATAAACAAGCGCTAATGTTCTTTAAAAAAGTCCCTAATAGAGAACTAGGTCATGTCATGCGATTGTTTTAGAATTCCACGTGTTTTTTATCGACTACGTAGAGCCGCGTTCCATGTTTGTAACAGATTGGATTGTGCCGTTAAACTTGGGGTTTATCTGTGCGTTAAACGAATAAAAAACATAATGAAATGAAAATAATTTATTTCTGGAATAAAGGCCCATTTATAACTCGTAAAATTTCTAGTTTCATATGTTAGTACCTTTAGGACATAGGGTGCTATTTATAAACAAAAGTGCGTAGTAGTGGAGTGGAGGTCGATGAAAACTAACTTACATGAATCTAAATAGGTAAACTAATTATTGAGGCAAAAGTGGGGCTTCGAACCGAACCTGGGACTTTTTGACTCTGGTCGTCTTACCACTCAACCACCACCAATTCGTGTGGTAGGTGTTTCAAATCCTAACTATCCTAACATCCTAACTATACA
The DNA here is from genome assembly GCA_018467065.1 of Ephestia elutella. Taxonomy (NCBI): domain Eukaryota; kingdom Metazoa; phylum Arthropoda; class Insecta; order Lepidoptera; family Pyralidae; genus Ephestia; species Ephestia elutella. The sequence continues at coordinate 15,194,242 of CM031566.1, forward strand.
GGATGTTTTTTAAATCATTGGCATCCTTTCTACTGGTGAAAGTAATCATGAACATGAGCAACTTTTTGTATGGGACCGACTCAATCCGATGGAAAAAAAAATCTGCTGTTCCATACTATTTTCCAATACCTACTCACCCGAAATGTATGGAACAGCTGATTTTTTTTCCATCGGATTAGTCGGTCCCATACAAAAAGTTGCTCATGTTCATGAGTACTTTCACCAGTAGAAAGGATGCCAATGATTTAAAAAACACCCTGTATATGCGAAAGTGAGTTTGTTTATTTATTTAGTGATTGCTTGATTGCTTGTTTGTTTGTTACTTCTTCTTCTCGCTTTATCTACTAATGAAATTTTGCATACACACACACATAGTTAGAAGTACTGAGATGAGAAGGACATAAGGTACCTTTCATCCTGGGAAAAATCACTGTTCCCGCGGGAAATTCACACCGAGAAGCCGCGGGCAAAAGCTAGTATTAATATAATTGGCGTAGCCAACATCGGCTTATCGAACTGTTCTTCGTAAACTTTACTTTATAATGCCTTCTTTCAAAGGTATTAACTGTTTTTGCCTGGCAAAAACCCATAAAAAAGATGGGTTTACACCTGGGCAAAACCCGTTTTATCCCGGTTTATTCCCGAGCGAAAACATATCATCCATCATTGTGATGTATGTGCAGGTGATGCTCCGCAACCGTCCGAAGTTGCACGCTAACTTGCTGGTAGTGAAGGGCGTGCAATGGGAGGTGCAGGCGACCATGGAGGCTACCAACTTGCTGATGAACTACATGTGCGGCCCTCTTGTGGTGAGCTTCTAAATCATATCTTTCTGTCACCGGACAATATTTTCCTTTGATGTCCCTTTTCAACGTCTCAGTAATAGAATTAGCAATAAAAAAATCACATCACCAAGCATTTCCAACAATTCACATTGTTGAGCAATTTTTGGATGATACCAATAAATGTATATTTTTATGACATTATCACGCGCAGAAAACGGACTTTCTCAAAAAGTTGGGTGTCTAATATAACTCAGGTGAAGAACAAGGGCAAAATACTATAATGATAAATAAATAAATATATACGGACAAATCACACAGATTACACAGATCACATGATATGTAATTTAAAATAAATTTATTGAAGTCTCCCCTTTCTGTGTCCACAAATCCCGATCCAAAGCAGTTTCCCATAAATTCGATTAATTTAATAAATGTTTGTTTGCGTCCTAGAGCCAGACTAAAGTGCAGATGTCCCTGGAAATCTCCCCGATGCACCACGCCGTGGTCGTGGGCCGGGGCGCTGAGCAGCTCAAAGTCATTATGAAGGGGACTAATACCCAGGTCAGTGGCTTCTTGTATACTATACCTTAGCCAGATTAACTCCTCACAAATCTCTCTTCACTCGGGGAACTCTTCAACGGCAACAGCAACTGCACTGACTTCAGCAACCAGCTTCAATTCTAATGACAAATTATTATGATAAGGATGACCATATAGGTACGGACAAATCACATAGGTTAGCCCGTGGTTAGCCCCAAAGTAAGTTCGAGACTTGTGTTATGTGATACTAACTCAACGATACAGAAAGTTGGCAAAAACAAAAGGAGGCTTATAAGCCTCCTTTTGTCTATGCCAACCCACTGTGGGTCATGAAAGGATGACGATCATGATGATGATGATGACCTGATGGTGCACCCGAGATCGGCTCCCAACGTGAATTCTCTTAAACGGTTAACTGCACCGACATTTTTATCACGCAGTCTCCAAAATATCTCACCTTTTAAAAACTTGTGGCAAAATTGATTTTTTTTATTTCTTTGTAGATAATGTTCCCTGACGCGGACGACCCCAACATCCCGGCCATCAAGAAGAGCTGCGTCACCATCACCGGCACCATAAAGGACGTGTACACTGCGAGGCAGCAGCTGGTGGTCAGTATCACTTGGTTATGATGAGCCAGTTTGATTCTCGTAGATAATGTTCCCAATCCCGGCCATCAAGAGCTGGTCACCATCACCGGCACTATAAAGGACGTGTACACTGCGAGGCAGCAGCTGGTGGTCAGTATCTCTTGGTTATGATGACCCAGTTTGATTCTCGTAGATAATATTCCCAACATCCCAGCCATCAAGAGCTGGTCACCATCACCGGCACCATAAAGGACGTGTACACTGCGAGGCAGCAGCTGGTGGTCAGTATCTCTTGGTTATGATGACCCAGTTTGATTCTCGTAGATAATGTTCCCAATCCCGGCCATCAAGAGCTGCGTCACCATCACCGGCACCATAAAGGACGTGTACACTGTGAGGCAGCATCTGGTGGTCAGTATCACTTGGTTATGATGACCCAGTTTGATTCTCATAGATAATGTTCCCAACATCCCGGCCATCAAGAGCTGGTCACCATCACCGGCACCATAAAGGACGTGTACACTGTGAGGCAGCATCTGGTGGTCAGTATCACTTGGTTATGATGACCCAGTTTGATTCTCGTAGATAATGTTCCCAATCCCGGCCATCAAGAGCTGCGTCACCATCACCGGCACCATAAAGGACGTGTACACTGCGAGGCAGCAGCTGGTGGTCAGTATCACTTGGTTATGATGACCCAGTTTGATTCTCGTAGATAATGTTCCCAACATCCCGGCCATCAAGAGCTGCGTCACCATCACCGGCACCATAAAGGACGTGTACACTGCGAGGCAGCAGCTGGTGGTCAGTATCTCTTGGTTATGATGACCCAGTTTGATTCTCGTAGATAATGTTCCCAATCCCGGCCATCAAGAGCTGCGTCACCATCACCGGCACCATAAAGGACGTGTACACTGTGAGGCAGCATCTGGTGGTCAGTATCACTTGGTTATGATGACCCAGTTTGATTCTCATAGATAATGTTCCCAACATCCCGGCCATCAAGAGCTGGTCACCATCACCGGCACCATAAAGGACGTGTACACTGTGAGGCAGCATCTGGTGGTCAGTATCACTTGGTTATGATGACCCAGTTTGATTCTCGTAGATAATGTTCCCAATCCCGGCCATCAAGAGCTGCGTCACCATCACCGGCACCATAAAGGACGTGTACACTGCGAGGCAGCAGCTGGTGGTCAGTATCACTTGATTTTGATCCAGTTTGAGTCCACTGCTGGGGCACTGGCTTTTTATGGATGGATGGAGGGGGATGACCCCTGGCCTCCGACGCGTAATAGGGGACTGGACAACGTTTTTTTTTTTGACGCTCTTTGAAATATCTCACAATAATAGAATCATCCGTAAAATCATTACATCAATAACCAAAGTATTTACCAAGATATAGCAAAAAACAATTCACATTTTTTAGCGATGTTTGCACGATACCAAAACGCCACTAACTAAACGTGCATTCATATAACGTCACGCGTAGAAAATGGACTTTCCCAAAAAGTTTGAACTCTAATAAATTAGCGAGAATAAACTCGTGCTGAAAAGTTGTAAAATGTGTTTAACTATATGTATTCCATCATAACATTACATATTTTTAACAATTGTTTAATTATATATATTCATATCATAAAATTACATATTTTTAACAATTCTCATATCTTCTCCGGTCCCCTATTCCTAGGATGCAATCGGAATAACGCTGATAAAAGAGAGAAGGAGAATGACCCATCACGCAGGCCCTATGCGGATTAGTGGGTTTTAACGACTGCGAATAAAGCAGGACTAACGGCCTACCGTGTCTTCCGAAGCACGTAAAACAATTTTGGTCAAGCATTTGCTTTTGGACACCCATTGAATATTTACTGACTGACAATTTACTTCCTACCAACAGGGCAGCCTGCCATTAGTGGTGATTTTCGACGTACCAGAGACTCCCGAGGACGCGTACCGCATCGAAAACGACACAGCCACTAAGCTGATGCAGAAGCATAATGTGTTCATCAACATTCGCAGGAAGCCTAAACAGGGGATCACTTCGGTGGTCATCAAGGGGATTGAGAGATGCGCTGGTAAGTTTTGAGCCATTGACGACTTCTGATTTCCACTGTATTTGCTTTCATGATTTTCTTATCTTACAAAACCTTTTCCTTTGAATTCAGTCAGGTACAGGTTGCGTCATGTTGTAAAATTTGCGCTGGCGGTTAAGCTGCGCAGTAGGCAATATAATAATAATATTCTTTATTTGCATAAAACATAGTTTAGAAGGTCTTACACATCAAAAAGTACACATGTTTTACCACATATATGGCATGCAAATAGGAGATACAATCTTCCGATATTCTTTAATATAATTAAATCTAAAATAATAATGTCAAATGTAATTTCAATTCGTTATAATTGACCGAGCGAGCGAAGCGAGCGAAGGTCTCTAAATCGAGTTGGGGGCGAAACACATTGTTTGTATGTATGTATGTATGTATGTATGTATGTATGTATGTATGTATGTATGTATGTTTGTACCACGATAACTGCCGAACCGATGGTCCAATTTTGATGAAATTTGGTAGGCATGTAGGAAATAACAATAGAATTTTCAAGTTCATTGGGCATCAAAATCGGTTTAGTAGTTTTTGAAATATTAATAAAAACGTCCGCGATTATGTAGCAAACGAAACCATAGCGTGTTCTAACTTTGGATAACGCCATCTAGATTTTATTTAGGGAACTGAATTATGTTAGAAAAGCCGAAATCAGAGTATATCAATAAAAACGCGAGTAATAATCGCGAGGTCTAAGTTCGCGGCGAACTACTAGTAAATCTTTAATGTCATATAAGTCTTTTCCAATTAACCATTCTTTTAATTTCTTTTTAAATAAATTTTCTCTTAAATCTTTTATATCATTGGGTATTTCATTATAAATTCTAACACACATATTATATGGACTATTTGCACATTTTCGTGATCTAGAAACATCTTGTAATACAAGCCTGTGCGGATTTCTTTGTACTCTGCCACTCAAGTCATAAGCAGTTTTAAATAAGTGGTTGTGTTTATGTACAAACACACCCACTTCATAAATGTATAGCGCTGGCAATGGCAACAAATCCATCTTTTTGAATAGAGGTCTACATGAGGTATCGGGGGAAACCCCACATATTGCTCTTATACATTTTTTTTGCGATCTGAATGCCTTAATGAATTCAGTGCTATATCGGCGGTCTATGTGGTGAGCGGGGGGCGGGTCTCGTCCGGCGCACGCGATTGGTTCGTCAGTCGTACCGTCAGTCATAGTGCACAAGTTTCACCCCCTCCTCTCTTCCAGTGACCTTTCTATATGACGGGAACTATAGGTACTCAGTCGGGTCTTAGATAAACGTTTTTCATTAATAAAATATTGCATTTTAAAAGGAACTTTGGAAAGGGATTCTCTATTCCCTAACTATTATCAACTAGCTTTTGCCCGCGGCTTCGCCCGCGTGAATTTCCCACGGGAACAGTGCTTTTTCCCGGGATAAAAAGTAGCCTATGTGCTATTCCAGGTCATTATCTACCTCTGTACCAAATTTCATCGAAATCCGTCCAGTAGATTTTGCGTGATTGAGTAACAAACATCCTCACAAACTCACAAATTCACAAACTCACATCCAAACTTTCGCATTTATAATATTAGTATGGATTGGATTGCATTGAACGCAATAGCCCTCTATTGCGTTTAAATATTCCACCAGATGTCAGCGCCTACGAGTAAGTACAGACATCTGTTAAGGACGCGTTTACAAAAATCAATGAAATTTGCCATTTGCCGGTTCGATTTCCGATAAATTCATTGAATTTTATAAAGTGTTACGGGTACTGATGGGTACTGTAAACCTTTGACTATATTAGTTTCTATTTTATTTTGTGTAAAAAGTAGTATTAAATACTATAAAATTAGTTTTTCCTAGCCTCTTTCCGCGAAAACAACGAAAACAGGGTAAGGTTTCGGTATAAAAAACTGAGTAATTTGTGAAATATTCTTTAAAAGAAAAATAGAAACATATAATTGACCGAGCGAGCGTAGCGAGCGAAGGTCTCTAAATCGAGTTGGGGGCGAAACACATTGTTTGTATGTATGTATGTATGTATGTATGTATGTATGTATATATGTATGTTTGTACCGCGATAACTGCCAAACCGATGGTCCGATTTTGATGAAATTTGGTAGGCATGTAGGAAATATCAATAGAATTTTCAAGTTCGTTGGGCATCAAAATCGGTTCAGTAGTTTTTGAAATATTAATAAAAATGTCCGCGATTATGTAGCAAACGAAACCATAGCGTGTTCTAACTTTGGATAGCGCCATCTACATTTTACTTGGGGAACTGAATTATTTTAGAAAAGTCGAAATCAGATCTAAGCAGCGGTTTTAGACTTGTAGATGATTTGTTAGGTACACCCTCATATTAAAAATTATTATTTAAAAAACAATCATTTTATATACAACGCTTGTAAAACTATACATTTGAAAAACATATGCTTTGACAAACTCATTCTTTTAAAAATGGATCATTTTACAAACGAATTACTAGACAAATATCGTTTTTTTTTTCAAATTATCATTTTACAAACAAATTATTTAACTAAATCTTCAATTGGTAAAACAACGTTAGACAAAATATCTTATGGCAAATACATCGTTTGATAAATATTATTTACCAAAACTAGAAGATATGAAGTTTCAAGTTTAAATTTACTGATCCCAAGATTTTCATCGTAGGGTTAGGTACAGAAGTCATTACTCGTCTTTTATTTGTAAATTAACTCATGAATCGTATTGTGACATGATATCAACATGCTATCCTTTTATTGTATCACAACGGGTGGGGGACCTGGTAACCTGCAACACAGGATCTTTGGTACCTAGCGCGGGCACCAGATCTTCACGATACTGTCCTTTATGGTATTAAATTTAATTAATGTTTATCACATACCTATGTAATGTAGTCCAAGGCCATTTGTTGCGGAGTAAGTAAACAATTTTTATTTTTTTAATAAAAAAAAGAAAGTTTGTCTCTAAACGATCTGAGCTGTAAGTTAAATTTCGGTCATTTTTTTATGACCACCCGGAAAGACTTGAGGGGAGAAAATAACTTGGGTTCAGGTTATTTTTTATGACCATCTGAAAAGACTTGAGGGCAGATTATAAGTTGGGTTCGGGTTATTTTTTTTACCACCACCCGGAAAGACTTTGAGGGCGGAAAAGAAGTTAGGTTCAGGTTATTTTTTTTATGACCACCCGGAAAAGACTTGTAAGGCGGAAAAATGATAGGTTTAGGTTATTTTTTTTATGACCACCCAGAAAGACTTTGAGGGCGGAAAAGAAGTTAGGTTCAGGTTATTTTTTTTATGACCACCCGGAAAGACTTTGAGGGCGTAAAAGAAGTTAGGTTCAGGTAATTTTTTTTATGACCACCCAGAAAGACTGAGAGCGGAAAAGAAGTTAGATTTAGGTTATTTTTTTAATGACCATCCGGAAAGACTTTGAGGGCGTAAAAGAGAGGGCGAGAAAGAGTTAGGTTCAGGTTTTTTTTTATAACCACCCGGAAAGACTTTGAGGGCGGAGAAGAAGTTAGGTTTGGGGTTTTTTTTTTATGACCACCCGGAAAGACTTTGAGGGTTGAAAAAACGTTAAGATTTAGGTTATTTTTACCATTGGCATTGCTATACCTTGACCGATTTGGCTCATGTTCTACCTCAAAAGTTCTATTAGCCATATGCTTACCAAATTTCATGAAGCTCCGATCAAAATTACTTGATTTTTATATGATGATATGCCATTTTAGTTCGTAATAGTTCACTAGATGGCGCTGAACAGTTTCATTTATTTGTACATCAGTAGCCTGATGTAAGATAACATAAAAGAAAATACAAGTCGTGTTACAGTTAAATAATAATTTCAGCTTCGTATGCCCAGTAGTTTTCGGCTGTGCATTGTCTGTAAGTCAGTCAGCTCAGTCAGTCACTCCGTAACGCAGAATTTTACATATTTTGATGATTGATTGATACTATTTTAGCTCCTGGGCTATTAATAGGTCTACCATTTTTTTTATGTTGTAAATTATACTATTTCTTTAACTGTGATTATACCTTGCTCATCAGCACTCTTCAATCATATACTATACATACGTAAGAGTAAATCAATAAAAACGCGAGATATAATCGCGAGGTCTAAGTTCGCGGCGAACTACTAGTATATATAATCAATATTATTTATTTCAGAAAAAACCATCAAGTTTTAACAAAATTTATATAAAATAAAAATTATCAGTTTAACTGTTTCGTTTTTCTATAGTATAAAGTGACGAACATTTCGAATTTCGAACGAAGCTTCAGTCGGCTCATGTGAGCCTCTGTGAAAGGTCGTCCCTGTGTCGCTCCCTGTCGCTACGCAGCAAAATCCCACGGACAAATACATCGCTGTGCATATACGAAAACTCAGTTAGATCAACTGGTTTTGATACTTGTGCGGAAAAGAAAGTACCTTTTTATTTTTCTTCGTTAATATTCCAGTGTGTGTTTTGTCTTCCTTAGTACTCTAGTCATACATGAAGTCCAGCGTCCTGATGATGGAGACAGAAGGTTGCCATAGGAACTCTGTAATTAAACCATGTAACCTGGTCGAGTTTGGGCTTGTTTGGTTTGTGTTCTTTAGTACTCTGGTCCTACATGAAGTCCAGCGTCCTGATGTTGGAAACGGAAGGTTGCCATAGGAACTCTGTAACTAAACCATGTAACCTGGTCGAGTTTGGGCTTGTTTGGTTTGTGTTCTTTAGTACTCTGGTCCTACATGAAGTCCAGCGTCCTGATGATGGAGACGGAAGGTTGCCATAGGAACTCTGTAACTAAACCATGTAACCTGGTCGAGTTTGGGCTTGTTTGGTTTGTGTTCATTAGTACTCTGGTCCTACATGAAGTCCAGCGTCCTGATGATGGAGACGGAAGGTTGCCATAGGAACTCTGTAACTAAACCATGTAACCTGGTCGAGTTTGGGCTTGTTTGGTTTGTGTTCTTTAGTACTCTGGTCCTACATGAAGTCCAGCGTCCTGATGATGGAGACGGAAGGTTGCCATAGGAACTCTGTAATTAAACCATGTAACCTGGTCGAGTTTGGGCTTGTTTGGTTTGTGTTCTTTAGTACTCTGGTCCTACATGAAGTCCAGCGTCCTGATGATGGAGACGGAAGGTTGCCATAGGAACTCTGTAATTAAACCATGTAACCTGGTCGAGTTTGGGCTTGTTTGGTTTGTGTTCTTTAGTACTCTGGTCCTACATGAAGTCCAGCGTCCTGATGATGGAGACGGAAGGTTGCCATAGGAACTCTGTAACTAAACCATGTAACCTGGTCGAGTTTGGGCTTGTTTGGTTTGTGTTCTTTAGTACTCTGGTCCTACATGAAGTCCAGCGTCCTGATGATGGAGACGGAAGGTTGCCATAGGAACTCTGTAACTAAACCATGTAACCTGGTCGAGTTTAGTCTTGTTTGGTTTGTGTTCTTTAGTACTCTGGTCCTACATGAAGTCCAGCGTCCTGATGATGGAGACGGAAGGTTGCCATAGGAACTCTGTAATTAAACCATGTAACCTGGTCGAGTTTGGGCTTGTTTGGTTTGTGTTCTTTAGTACTCTGGTCCTACATGAAGTCCAGCGTCCTGATGATGGAGACGGAAAGTTGCCATAGGCAGAGTTGGGCGTAATCAACTACTTTTGTAATCGGATTAATAATCTGATTGAAAGTAATCATGACTACATCAATCATGATTACTTTTAATCTAGATTACTTTCAATCATGAATCGTTAGTTTTGATTACAGTAGTCAGTAATCTGATTACATGCGTAGTTTTTATTATTTTTAACCGACTTCCCAAAAAAGGAGGAGGTTATATGTTTCGAAGTATGTTTTTTTTTATGTATTTTTTTAAGCATTTTTATAATAAATGCGCTTCGATATCCAGTCAGTATGTATCTTGCATGTCTGCGATTTTCTAAGCAAATAGGGGCTTTCGACGACCGACTGTAGGCTGTGATATAAGTATGGATTTCGCAGAAGGTCCAATTCGATTTGGACATTTTGCGAATTGGACCATTTGCGAAATCCATAGACAGAATGTCAAATTCACAGAATGCCCAATTCGCAAAATGTCCAATTCGCAAAATGTCCAATACATTTTACAAATTGTACCTTTTGCGAATTGGACCTTTTACGAAATCCATACTTATATCACAGCCTACCTATATGATTCATCCAATTCGCAAAAGGTCCAGCGGTCGCAAAACGTTTAATTTGCAAAATATTCAGTTCGCAGAATGTCCAATACACAGAATGCCCCATTCGCAAAATGTTCATTTCGCAAAATGTTCTAATCGCAAAATGTCCAAAACGCAAAATGTCCAGTTCGCAGAATGTCAAATTTGCAAAATATACATTTAGCAAATTGGACATTTTGCGAATTGGACATTCTGCCTCAACATATCTTTATTGCGATAACTGTTATAGATATCATCATATAACAGTCTTTATAAATACCTCAATAATATTTTATTACTCAGAAGCTCTCAGAGCTTCGAGATAGAGTTTTTCACTAAACTCTATTTATTCTTACCAGTCCTATCATGTAAACAATCTTCACTGTACTTTTTGTTGAATTTTGTTAAAAATAAATCAAATATTAGTTCAAACCTAAACATTCTAAAGTAAAACATTTATTGATTGAATGTTTCATTTAAATCCGTCCAGTAGTTTTTGCGTGAAACGCGTACATACATACATACAGACAGACAAGAAATTCCAAATATTTTTTTTTGCTTTCTATTATTCTTTTTAAGTGTCCCTCTATCCATTTCAGTCAAAAATACTAAATGTACAGACAAAATATTTTTACTGTTTTATTATATGTATAGATAAAAAAAATACTAATATAAAATAAATATTTTACAAAAAATAATATTAAAAGTATCAAAATGTGTTTGTTCAAAAGATTCCCGCTTAGCGTGCGTCGCTGTGACTGTGTGCCCTGCGCATGTAGTAGTACAATCAAATACCTAAAATTAAAGCGCGTCTTTTTGTAAATGCGTCCTTAACGCTGTCAATATGTCAGATTCGTAGCGTAGAAGTGTAACGCCAATAGTGAGCGTAAATACGATAAATCCTCATTGGATAGCTAGTATTAAATTCCTTTACGTCATCGCAGGGTCATTTAACTAATAAAATAAGTACTATATTATTAGTACCATGGGTAGGGTTGGATAAAGCAGTTCATCAAATCTTTTAAAAACACTAGAAAACATGTTTTCATTGCACACAGGCGACATCTATGAAGCCCGCCGCGAACTACTCGGCGGGGACGGCTCCTCCATAACGGCTGAGATACCGGAATCCTACAACATCCCGTCCATCTCCAACACGATGCCCAACTTCGGGGTGTTCAACCCGTTCAGTCCGACCCACGCCGCCATCAACAACTCTCCGTGTTCGCCATACAACATGCAGCTCAATGAAATGGGTATGGCTGTCTGTACATTCACAGAAATACCGGAATCTTACAACATCCCGTCCATCTCCAACACGATGCCCAACTTCGGGGTGTTCAACCCGTTCAGTCCGACCCACGCCGCCATCAACAACTCTCCGTGTTCGCCATACAATATGCAGCTGTATGAACTGGGTATGTATGAGTTGTATGACTGTACATCAGAGATACCACGAGCTCGTACAACAACCTGCTTCCCAACCTAATAATTTATCAGACTTTATTCTATTTTCCACAAATATCTTTATTTCTTGTGATTCGACAGCCTTGTATTGTGTTGTGGGCCGAAGTGGGGCTAGGAAGTCTAACTAAGATCTTTGATGAGATGTTTGATGCCAACAGCCCTACAAGACAAGGGCCTCTGTTGTTGCCAACAGCTTCTCAGCCTAAACTCCACAGGTAGGGCAGATGCCGCCACTGTCGCCACCAACATTCCACTATAACTTACATAATCTAGCACCATTTGGTCCAGGAGACGAGCTCATGATGTGCCGAAGCCCATCGTTCGGCCTGGGCAGCCCTGCGTACGCGCACAGCCCCCTGGGGCAGATGTCGCCATCAACATTCCACTATAACTTACATAATCTAGCACCATTTGGTCCAGGAGACGAGCTCATGATGTGCCGCGGGCCATCGTTCGGCCTGGGCAGCCCTGCGTACGCGCACAGCCCCCTGGGGCAGATGCCGCCACTGTCGCCGCCTGCCTTCGCGTGGGGCGCCCCCTCCCCGCAGCCGAGGCAGCAGCATTTCCGCTACCCCTCCCCCGCGGCTAACCCCAATGTCATGTACAAACAGCAACCTTGGAACCGTGAGTTTTTTTGGTCAATTTCCATCTTAAATAATATTACATTAGTATTTTAAACTGTGATTACCATCTAGTAATTCATAGTAATTGTACTAACTTCGGTCTTCTTAAGTTTTTTTGTCTTTTTTTATGCCCCTCGCTCACTGGCACTCACCCCAAAGTGATGTCTTTTCTCTCTGCATCACCTCTTGGTTGACTGGTAGGAAAAGCCCCCGTCCAAAAAAAACCACCTGTCTATCCTAGAATCAGACTTTAGCAATTATTTAGCGAAGTCCTGTTACTTCATCTTCTGGGAAAAATTGTACCTATGTAGCCTGTAATTAGAGGGTCCGATACCCAAGTCCGATAACATATATGTATATATTCGAATGAATATAGATGGCGAAAGGGGTACAAGGAGGGGTACAAGTACCTAAAGCATCTAACATGACTTTCACGACTAGCGCCATCTAGTAGCAGTGGCCGTATACATACTAGTGAACAAAATAGTCAGCCAATGTGCAGGTTTCCTCACGATGTTTTCCTTCAACGGAAGCAGGTGGTGGTCTATGAGAAAACTATGACTATGAGTCAGATTGTTCTACAAACTCATGCGGCACAGGTAGGATTTGAACCTGGGTCCTACCCGACCTCAGGCGGGTGTCATCACCACTTGGCCACCACCGCTTCAACCTACGTTTATTGTAATTGTTGTCTGTCCAGCGATGTCGAACCCAGCTGAGATGGGCGGCATGCCCCAGCCCGCCATGATGCCGCAGTACCAGGCACCAGCCAACGACAACAGACATGTAAGTTCAATGTCCTTTTTCCTCTACTACTAATTAGATTTTTTTAACTGATAAGTCTCGCTAGCAGCAAGAAAAAGCTGCCAGCATTCTAGAATAAACGTGGGAAGCAGTAGCGGATTTAGGGGGGGGCACGTGCCCCCCAGACTGCTTTGTCATATACCAACTGTGGAGGGATATTCCTTTCCGTAACTAATTAAGGAATAATAGAATGGTGAAATTTTTCAATAACAGTTTCTTAGTTCATTTCTTGATTTTTTTGGCGTAGTGAAAGCCTGGTAGTAAACACCAACTTAAATCTGAAATTAAATATTGCTTTTTAAATTTTGTGATAACGGGAAAGCGATGGATGAGACTGGCGCAGGATCGTAAGTGGCGCGAAAAAAGGGAGGCCTATACCCAGCAATGGGTTCAAGTGGGTTGATGTGGGCTGAATATGATGATGATGAACTGTTTGTATCTTCCACAGACAACGCTAAGCCAGCTGCTGAATTCAAGCTCGCAGGCGAGCAGTGGATACCAAAGCAACTTCACGGGCAGCTCCGTGTCTTTGGACGCTCAGAACTTGTCTGGTGAGTGTCTGTCTGCAAGGACGGATCCAGGATTTCTGCGGAGGGGGGAAGGGGAGGGCTCAAGGGCAGTGGACAAGGACGGATCCAGGATTTTTTTCGGGGGGGGGAGCACAATGGCATTGGCAGACTATGCAAGCTAAGGGGGGGTGCAACAAATCGACATCCGCCCTGATAAACGTGCCGTGCGACACGTGCCCCCGTGAACCTCTCCTTCCCCCTCAATCCACTACTGTCTGTCTGTCTGCATGTACTGAACGAGCTTACTTTTTCACTGTCGAAGAAAAATATAGGTACTGGAGGACTTTTCTCCTTATATTGTTGGTAATGTTGTAAAATGTATTTTTTTTTATTTTTTCAATTTAAGTCAACGAGTTACACAAACAACGTAGGCCCATAGACCTGAAGATTAACATACAATTGCATCCCGTGGCTTCGCTCCCGTTGGAAGTTCGGGATGAAGAAGTATACCCTATGTTCAATACCAAATTTCAACGAAATCCCTCCAGTAAATTTTGCATGATTGAGTAACAAACATCCGAACTCACACATACTTACCCGTATACCAAACATCGAAATCCGTCCAGTAGATAATGCGAGATTCCGTAACAAACATCCAAAATTTCGCATTTATACAAGCGTGATACATATAAACTAGGACACGCAATCAGTTTGAAGTTCTCATTCAAACATTTAACCCTTGATTTGATTGAATTGATAAAGACTCCTTTTAGTTCGTTCGTACACATCCAGAACATTCCTTCAGAATATTCCACGACGCTAATTAATCATATGAGACTAATACTGATTAATCGTCCGCGGTTCCTGTCTGTCCGTTTAGCACTAATTGATTGATGGAAGGCCTTGATCTTGCCATTTTAATTGAGATCTATTCGCGATTTTTTACGTTGTTTGCGTGTACTTTTTGGCGCCACTGTTTTTTCGTCTCCATTCGTTCACACGTCCGTCAATCAAAATTAAAAGTTATCATCTATTTTGCTTTCTATTTCACGGTAGATTTAATTAAAACACAAATAGCCATGAAAGTAATAGTTACGTTACGAGTACATATTTTATAGGGTTTTTTCCTAAAGGATTAGTTATAACTTATAATAGGTACCCCAGGGCTACGCTTCCGTAGGAATTTCGGCATAAAAAGTATTCTATATGTGTTATTCCAGGTTTCATTCATACTCGTGTGGGTCTGTCCATATTATGTAAACAATCTATCACAGTACTTTTTGTTGAATTTGGTGAAAATAAATCATTCTCACAAAGCGTTTAGTTCAAACTAAAAATCTAGTAGGATGGTTTTGTCATTTATTAACCACAAAAGAAATTTCCTATAATATCTATTTTAATTTATATTGTTATAAAATCATATTTCTTTTATTTCATGGTTACATTTTTTATACTGGGGATTTCTCCACATAGGCGACAGGCTAGCAACCTGTCACTTTACCTAAATCTCTATCCCATCCCATCAGTAAGCCCACTTCAGCTAAGCGTGGCCTTCGAGTCTCACGACTCTTGGCTCTGTCTATCCCGTAAGGGATAAAGACGTGATTCTGTACTAGCGTGTGCCCGCGAACTTTGTTTGCGCGTAATTTACTAATGTTTATATCTCTGGTTCTTCTAAGCGACGCGGCGTATCGAGATGAAACCTACACCAGATTTTAAGTTAGACGTTCTTCAATATAATAGTGAAAACCGCATCAAATTTAGTCCAGTAGTTTTTCGTGATGCGCGTACGAACATATAGACAGACAAAAATTTAAAAAAAAAATCGTTTTGACATCTATTGGCCCTATAAAGACCCCTCCTAGTTTTTTTCTTAAATATCTCCTATGTACAGACACAGACCAGTTACAGTTTTATTATATGTATTGATTTGTATGAATTAATTTAATATTTTACTGCGACGCATAAAATGTATTATAAATGTGACTCTAATGTCTGTTGCATGTCAATACTGACTAAGCATGTGTTTCCTAAAAATGTATGCATTGTAACAACTATTTTATTAAAGTACTCTCATATCTCTCTCAGCCTAAAGACGTCCACTGCTGGACAAAGGCCTCCCCCAAGGATTTTATCCATGGGGGGTTTTGCCGTAATCGCCACGCTTGGCAGGCGGGTTGGCGATCGCAGTGTGATGGCATAGTACGCGGAAAGATGCTGCTGCCCATCCTCCGGTGTTTTAAATCCCTTAGTCGCCTCTTACGACACCCACGGGAAGAGATGGGTTGGTGCTATTCTAGGGCCACACCACAGGCCACTCTCATATAGAAAATAGAAATTCTAATTGCATCTGAGATGCTCAAAAATCCAAAAATAAACTATTTTATTACCATGTTTACAGCCATAAATATCATTCATTCATTTTTTATGTATTGATAGGTGGGGACGGCAGCGGCGTGGTGACCCCGTCCGTGTCCCCAATCAGCAAGACTCACTCGCCCGCGCCCTCCGCAGACACAGAGCGTGACCAACGTGGTAAGTGGCTTCTTCTTATCCCAATTTATTTGGTGGGAATTTAGGGATAAAAGAACCCTATGTGCTATTCCCGGTATTTTCCTAACCGTGTACCAAATTTCATCGAAATCCGTCCAGTAGATTTTGCGTGATTGAGTAACAAACTCATAAATTCAGAAACATCTAAACGTATTTATAATTTTAGTAGGAATAATCACCTCTATGCGAGTAAGAAAACAAAGAAATTGAAGACCCAAGAAAAAATGGATGAATTGTTTCTGTGAGCATGGTTTGGAAGGGAATATCAAATGAGATGGTAAACGACAGATCGAAATTGAGGAAATAAACATACTTACTGATATTTCTTTTAACATCTTCAACATCACAGCATGCTAAATATAGCCTTTGGATAATATCAGGATCAGGAGCTTGTTACCGACAGTTACCGGTACCAAATTCGCATAAAAAGTACCGAAATGTACCGGTACTTTTCAGGAATTTATATGAAGAATTTGGTACTGGTAACAAGCCCTGATCAGGATACACACTTCAAGGATCCACTAATGGAAGTTTCCCCATCAGAAATCACGGAACTGGCGTCCATAATCTCCGACCTGCCTTTATCGGAGCGGCGCGCGGTGGGCTGTGAGAAGAAGACGCTGGAGACGCTTAACAAGCTGTCGCCGCTGACAGACTACAAGAGGATGAAGGCTGAGGCCAGCAAGGTGAGCCACTATATACAGGGTGAGTTCAACAGCTGGCCAACATAATATACAACATGCCTTTATCTGAGAACAAGACGCCAACAAGCTGTCGCCGCTGACAGACTACAAGAGGATGAAGGCTGAGGCCAGCAAGGTGAGCCACTATATACAGGGTGAGTTCAACAACTGGCCAACATAATATACAACATGCCTTTATCTGAGAACAAGACGCCAACAAGCTGTCGCCGCTGACAGACTACAAGAGGATGAAGGCTGAGGCCAGCAAGGTGAGCCACTATATACAGGGTGAGTTCAACAACTGGCCAACATAATATACAACATGCCTTTATCTGAGAACAAGACGCCAACAAGCTGTCGCCGCTGACAGACTACAAGAGGATGAAGGCTGAGGCCAGCAAGGTGAGCCACTATATACAGGGTGAGTTCAACAACTGGCCAACATAATATACAACATGCCTTTATCTGAGAACAAGACGCCAACAAGCTGTCGCCGCTGACAGACTACAAGAGGATGAAGGCTGAGGCCAGCAAGGTGAGCCACTATATACAGGGTGAGTTCAACAACTGGCCAACATAATATACAACATGCCTTTATCTGAGAACAAGACGCCAACAAGCTGTCGCCGCTGACAGACTACAAGAGGATGAAGGCTGAGGCCAGCAAGGTGAGCCACTATATACAGGGTGAGTTCAACAACTGGCCAACATAATATACAACATGCCTTTATCTGAGAACAAGACGCCAACAAGCTGTCGCCGCTGACAGACTACAAGAGGATGAAGGCTGAGGCCAGCAAGGTGAGCCACTATATACAGGGTGAGTTCAACAACTGGCCAACATAATATACAACATGCCTTTATCTGAGAACAAGACGCCAACAAGCTGTCGCCGCTGACAGACTACAAGAGGATGAAGGCTGAGGCCAGCAAGGTGAGCCACTATATACAGGGTGAGTTCAACAACTGGCCAACATAATATACAACATGCCTTTATCTGAGAACAAGACGCCAACAAGCTGTCGCCGCTGACAGACTACAAGAGGATGAAGGCTGAGGCCAGCAAGGTGAGCCACTATATACAGGGTGAGTTCAACAACTGGCCAACATAATATACAACATGCCTTTATCTGAGAACAAGACGCCAACAAGCTGTCGCCGCTGACAGACTACAAGAGGATGAAGGCTGAGGCCAGCAAGGTGAGCCACTATATACAGGGTGAGTTCAACAACTGGCCAACATAATATACAACATGCCTTTATCTGAGAACAAGACGCCAACAAGCTGTCGCCGCTGACAGACTACAAGAGGATGAAGGCTGAGGCCAGCAAGGTGAGCCACTATATACAGGGTGAGTTCAACAACTGGCCAACATAATATACAACATGCCTTTATCTGAGAACAAGACGCCAACAAGCTGTCGCCGCTGACAGACTACAAGAGGATGAAGGCTGAGGCCAGCAAGGTGAGCCACTATATACAGGGTGAGTTCAACAACTGGCCAACATAATATACAACATGCCTTTATCTGAGAACAAGACGCCAACAAGCTGTCGCCGCTGACAGACTACAAGAGGATGAAGGCTGAGGCCAGCAAGGTGAGCCACTATATACAGGGTGAGTTCAACAACTGGCCAACATAATATACAACATGCCTTTATCTGAGAACAAGACGCCAACAAGCTGTCGCCGCTGACAGACTACAAGAGGATGAAGGCTGAGGCCAGCAAGGTGAGCCACTATATACAGGGTGAGTTCAACAACTGGCCAACATAATATACAACATGCCTTTATCTGAGAACAAGACGCCAACAAGCTGTCGCCGCTGACAGACTACAAGAGGATGAAGGCTGAGGCCAGCAAGGTGAGCCACTATATACAGGGTGAGTTCAACAACTGGCCAACATAATATACAACATGCCTTTATCTGAGAACAAGACGCCAACAAGCTGTCGCCGCTGACAGACTACAAGAGGATGAAGGCTGAGGCCAGCAAGGTGAGCCACTATATACAGGGTGAGTTCAACAACTGGCCAACATAATATACAACATGCCTTTATCTGAGAACAAGACGCCAACAAGCTGTCGCCGCTGACAGACTACAAGAGGATGAAGGCTGAGGCCAGCAAGGTGAGCCACTATATACAGGGTGAGTTCAACAACTGGCCAACATAATATACAACATGCCTTTATCTGAGAACAAGACGCCAACAAGCTGTCGCCGCTGACAGACTACAAGAGGATGAAGGCTGAGGCCAGCAAGGTGAGCCACTATATACAGGGTGAGTTCAACAACTGGCCAACATAATATACAACATGCCTTTATCTGAGAACAAGACGCCAACAAGCTGTCGCCGCTGACAGACTACAAGAGGATGAAGGCTGAGGCCAGCAAGGTGAGCCACTATATACAGGGTGAGTTCAACAACTGGCCAACATAATATACAACATGCCTTTATCTGAGAACAAGACGCCAACAAGCTGTCGCCGCTGACAGACTACAAGAGGATGAAGGCTGAGGCCAGCAAGGTGAGCCACTATATACAGGGTGAGTTCAACAACTGGCCAACATAATATCCAACATGCCTTTATCTGAGGTACTTCTTCTTATCGAGTGTGTTATTTACTAATACTGGTGTCAGATTTTATTCAAGTCACTTAAAGGCATCTGACATGACTTTCACGACTACCGCCATCTAGTGGCAGTAGCCACAAGACACACTAGTCGCTAAACAGTCAGCTAATGGACAGGTTTCTTCACGATGTTTTCCTTCACCGGAGCCATTTAACGATCTGGATCTTAAGATGAAGGCTGAGGCCAGCAAGGTGAAAAATCTCTCTTTATGAAATCTCAAAAATAACAGCTCCATACATGTTACAATAAGTACCTACTCGCCCAAAATATATAATCAGTTGATTTCTTTTTGAGATTCCAGTCGGTCCCATACAAAAAGTTGCTCATATTCATGAGTACTTTCAACCCTAGGAAGATTGCTGGTGTTTTACAAATCATCCAGGATAAAAAGTGATGTTATAAGGGGAACCCGTTTTTGCATTTAGAGGTACGGAACCCTAAAAACTATAACCAATTAACAAAAATGCTACTAACTAATCGTATTTCCAATCCAACGCCCACCAAACGTCGCAAAATGTTCCTACATGGCACAGATCCACATGTGTCGCGTATAATACGAGCTTGCAGTCCACTGAGCCCAATTAGGCTAATATCGACTTGTAATTAGCCGTCAAGTGTACAGCATGACCCGGATACGTCAGCGACCGTTAGCTTGGCAGTTTTTTTTGGCCCGAATTTTACAAACTTCTTGGGTTATTGTTCTGGTCTGCTAATATTTGGAGACAGTCACTGTTTTTTTTTTTATGTAGCCCCTGGGTTCTGTCTGTATGAGCTAGGCAATTTTGAGTAACTAAATCTTTTTTTAATTCATAACTAAACGCATTCGAATGTGTTCTGTGTGGGAATTTCAGGGAAGTCTTACGTTGATCCATTCAGATCATTTACTATACCATGAGTACTATGCGATTACTTTGCTAGGATACTTTTTTGACGATTGTAACTACACATACATAAGTTAGAAACTTTGATACAATATTGTTTAGTGAAGTTCACAATCGTAAAAACGTCATTAGCCCAAGTATCCTAGTAAACTGCTAGCAAAGAAATCGCATGTATCAATGTCATGAGGTAGTCAGATGCAAAGCAACTGACCCCGCTATCTCACCGAATCCTATCTCAGGAGGGACAGGTTTCTAAGCATCTGACTACATGACTTGTTTAGCAATGTTCGCATTTCAAACCTTCGCATTTTATAATATTAGGTACCTTTCAAGGAATTTATTACCTCGTTGATTTATCTAATAAAAGTCTTAAATAAGTATTTTGATTAATGTGTAAAGTCTGATCACACACATACGAGAACTCATTATTAAAAACTAGCTGTCGCCCGCGGCTTCGCCCGCGTGAGTTTCGCTTAGATGAAAAATCTCTCTTGGAGCTTTTCATCAGATGTTCCAGATCTTCAATTTTTATACGTCAGCAGAAAATGCTCATCAGGTTGAACGATTTTTGCTAAGGCGCCATTTCCATATATGTTATAGTGTAGCTGGTCTCTTGGAGCTTTTCATCAGATGTTCCAGATCTTCAATTTTTATACGTCGGCAGAAAATGCTCATCAGGTTGAACGATTTTTGTTAAGGCACCATTTCCATATTACTTATAGTTTAGCTGTTCCGTTATGGTTCTTCATCAGGTGTTCCAGTTTTCAAAATGAATTATAGCCTATATGTTGCCCAGGCTTAATAGCTATACAACAAAAAAAGTTTCATTCAAATCCGTCCAGTAGTTTTTGCGTGAAACGCGTACATACATACAGACAGACAGACAGACAGACAGACAGACAGACAGACAAGAAATTCCAAAAAAAATTTTTTGCTTTCTATTGTTCTTTTTAGGTCTCCCTCTATCCATTTCAGTCAAAAATATTAAATGTACAGACAAAATATTTTTACTGTTTTATTATATGTATAGATAAGATAAGGCAGGGCCTCTTTTTGGCCTAGTGCCACACACACGCGACATGTTGTTATCTGTGCTGTTGCATAGAGGATTTAATCACTACGTTAAAACTGGGGGCCGATTCTTAATTACAAATGTAGATGTAGTGTATCAATTGTGCCTCAAGAGAGACTTCTATGTTTTGTTACGATTTCTTTGGCTTTTGAAATGGAGACACGACTTAGGCACGACATCTACGTTTGTAATTTGTAGAATCTAGGGCCTGTCGCACCATGTTTTTGGCGCCCTTGGCCTTGGCCGCGATCACAAAAGTGAATTTCTTCGAATCCTCTCATTAACCATTCAGGAAGGTTTAAGGACAAGGTGATTTCCTTAAGACGCCCTACACATGATTAAATTTGGTAAACAGGTTTTTTGCAATAAGTACCTTGTAAAAATTGATCTTGAAGGAAAACTTTCAATTTCCTCCCGCTCGTGATATCTCGTGATGAATAAGCTACAATAAAAAAAAACTTGGTAAGGTAGGTACTTAAGTATTTAACACATTTAATTTTATCAACCGACTTCCCAAAAAAGGAGGAGGTTATATGTTTCGATGTATGTATGTTTTTTTTTTATGTATGTTCGCCGATTTCTCCGCCTATAGTGGGCTGATTTCCGAAATTGTTTTTTTATTCGTAATGGTAAATTCCCAAGTTGGTCCCATTTTAACCACGTCAGAATCTGTTCGGTAATTTTAAAGATACCTAACAAAATATAAAAATACCAACATTGCATTATAGAGCAAAAGCCCGCGACAGCTTGCCCTTCCTTATTTTATTAAAACTCAAGATTTTCTGTGTATGTTCCCAACATAGAAATAGCGATTAGCAACTATGAAAGTTGGATCATGATTACTTAGGCAGATTATTTGTAGCAATAACATTTAAAGTGGTAACTTAATTTTCTCAAAGTAAAGTTTTTTAAAGATTTTATTTCTATATGAAATCACGCCATCCATTACCAGGCAATTGGTGCAGATATAAACCCCTGCTTGACATTATAACTTTACTAAATTATAGTTATATTTGTTTTATTATAAAAGCTGAATTTAATATTACTTTGGGAGGCCCCAAGGGTGCTTTTTATACCTTTAAAAATCATCCTAGCTATCCATATTACCTGCATAAGCAACTAAGATCCAAACTTCATACCTAGTCGCTTATATTTTTTATCCGTATATATCACGCAGAGAAACATTCAGCATTTTTAAAATAAGGAAGGTTTGGTCGTCGCGGGCTCTCAGTCTGTTTATGTGCCAAAAATAATAGACAATTTGACATGTTTTGACATTTAAAATCAAACTGACATAAAAAGTTTCGAATTCTTAATTCTTTATTTTCGGCCAGCAGTGAAAAAAAGTTTTTAGTAAAGAAAATAGGTATAGAAGCACTAAAAATTATAAAATAAAACTTTTTTTCCAAAAAAAATGAACCGACTTCCATCATAAAACTTAAAATCATGAAATAACAATAAAGAAAAATGTATGCATACTACCTACTGAATGAGGTGAAGTCGGTGCCAAATTGAATATTAAATAATCCAAATTACAATACAAAATGCCTAGCTAAACAATTACATAACACCCTTACTCCCTTGGCTGGCACCGACTTCACCTCATTCAGTAGGTAGTATGCTAATACATTTTTCTTTATTGTTATTTCATGATTTTAAGTTTTATGATGGAAGTCGGTTCATTTTTTTTGGAAAAAAAGTTTTATTTTTTTCAAATTAATCGTTATTCAATAACAGCATTCAAACCGGGAAAAAAGTTTCGAGTATATTATAAAAAAAACATCCATCGAGAAAACAGATATTTCCTTTCCTTGCCTTTCATTTCAGATTTCTTGAGTTTTAATTTGCAGACGAAAGCTTATAGTTTTTATCAATTACTAGTTAGTAACTAACTGCGCCCCAGGGCTCCACTCGCGAGGGAATTTTGGAATAAAATTTACACTGTGTTATTCCAGGCCCTTGATTCTACAAATTACAAACGTGTCTTAGTTGTGTCTCAAAAGCAAAGGAAATCGTAATAAAACATAGAAGTCTTACAGAGATCTTGTCACTTTATTTATAATAATAATTCTTTATTTCTCAACCAAGAATTAAAATACACAGAGATAGGATACATAAAACAAATTTGCAGCATATTGCTCCATTTACCAGCCGGCAACAGTCCACCTCCGAACTAGACGTCAGTCTGTATCTCAGAGGCTTTTCAATTTTGATTACTTTGGCTCTTGAGACACAATTGACAACACGACAAAAAAATAAATAGTCAAAATAAAAATACCATTTCTAGATTACCTCTTGTGGAGTACGGGAAAAATAATTTAAGAATTTTAAATTCAGTATTTACGGAGAAAAAAAATAAAATTGAAAAACCTGTGTGTGACGTCACATCTCGACCAGTTTAGATTCGTTATTTCTTTGCCCACATCGTCACCCGCAAAAAAAGTATAAAACTTCAATAGAGAGTGTTTGGCAGTTGACAGATGACATTGATTACTTCCCGATTCGCTTTCAGTATTGCCACTTTAGCTACTTTGTTGCTACATCTGACTATTTTGAGTAATGTCGAGCTACTAAAAAAAAATACATTTTAATATTTTATACATTTTGGCTACTGTTGACAACTGATGCTCCATACATTTTAGTGATTTAAGTATAAAATGGGTACATATATAAGCTAACATTAGCTTCAGTTTTAGTAAAACTACCTACATTCTGAAATAATTTTAGTTACTTTAATAAAACTGATTTGGCAACACAGTTTGGTCACTCAAAGTTCAACAATGAAATCGTGATTTTTTTCTCTCTGATGAAATCCAAAGATCAACGAAATCAATCATATTATTACATAGCAAATCAAACTTTTAAAATTGTTTTGTTTTGGTTCCCTCATACTTTCTAATAACTCTCTTATTAAAAAATGGACAATGAGGAAAAATCTTGGAAACCAATTAAGTTTCTGTACTTACCTAATGCTTTGTAACAAGACAACATAGAGAAAAAGTTCGACGACGATTGTATGCAATAATGGTTTAAAGGGTTCGTTTGAATCGTTAAGCTGGTCGTTCTGATGTGCCCACGTCCAATATAAATGCGAGGATCATATTATCGTAAGTACTTACCTAAACCACCTCATGAATCCTAACTTCCTAACTAATATTAAAAATGCGAAAGTGAGTTTGTTTGTTACCTCTTCAAACTTTATCTACTGAACCAATCTTGAAATTTTGCATACACATTTTAGTTAGAAGTACTGAGAAGGACATACAGTACCTTTCATTTCGGGAAAAAGTACTGTTTCAGTGGGAAATTCATAATTCATTTATTTTTTGTCAGACATGAGTACATAATCTTAAAATTATAAAATACAGTTCTGCATGCTGCGCCATTTGGCACACAAAAATCAAAGATAAATTAGATTATATATATATATATTATAACGCTATTCCGTCTTGCTCTATGTTCAATATACCCACAAACTAAATAGAAAACTAAGTTAATATACCGTAATCATAAAAGTTGAATCATTTTCAGTTGAACTTGTTAATAACAGTCATACCTATACTAATATTTATTATTTGTTTTATTTCAGGTTGAAGACTATGTAGAGAAATATCAGATCAGCCTCCAAAGAACTTGAAAGATTGAGATTATTCAAGTTTTTGAAGCCGCATTATACCATAAGTTGGTCAACTGTGCCGATGATGCAGTTGTAAAAAAGAAATTTTAAATTTTATGTTACAAAACTTTTCCTTTTGAGAAATAAATCTTTAACTTGCTTTATTTTATTTGCCTATATTTATTACTAGAAAAAAAGAGTGTTAAAATCATAAGTAGTTTATTCTTTGCTTACACAAGATCAAGACATGACATTTTAATAACAACAATATTGCCAAATACTATATAAACTGTGTGGATATAGATCCATGATAGATTCATACAATATTCTGTAAGGGGATCCCCGTGAACTCAGTTTAAAATTAATATTGTGACAACAGTATGAAATATCATCTATACATGCAAGTCGAGATGTTTGTTACCTACTCAAACATTGAACAGCTGAAACAAAGTTATTATTTCTGATGGAAATATAATATGTTTATGATTCCTAAAAGAATGAATGAATAGACACTGGTGCAAGTGAGCAACCAATCGCTATGGCATAAGCTCTGTCAGGTATTGTATAATAACTTTATAGGCTGATAAAACATATTGATTTTATACTCTTAGGGCTCAACAGACTGAATGGTTTAACTTACATTTTCAAAAAAGTCATACATTTTATTTTGAAAAGCAGAAAGAAATGTCTTAAGATTGGATACCTAATCATGTCAGGGGTTATATTAATAAAACTTGATATTTAGGGGAAAATGAATTATATTTTTTACATAAGTAAGTATATACCTGCTTAAACTTATTGACATTTGATAATATTTTTTTTAATGTCCCGTTGCCAGAAGTTCACAGCACTTTGAAGATTCTAAATATATGGTTAATCATAACTACTGCGCCAATATCTTTATTAAGTATGTTTTATTTTCTTCAAACTTTGGGTTTGCAATACAAATAAGCCAGTTTCTTTGTTTGCTGGTTGCATTTACAGCAATATCTGTTGCTTTGTACGTGCGTTAGTACATAATATCTCGATGCTTTGTACACTACAGAATTTAGCTCAATAAAGCTCAATAAGCTTTCCATGGACATATTTTATTTCTATCTTCTACTTTTGGTGAGGCCCCTATAATAGGTACCACAGATCACCATGAAGCCACAGTCCCATAACGCCACACCAAGTTCACACAAAAACGCACTGTTATTGTTTCTTTTTGCTGTGTGTTGTTTACAAAAATATTGTTTTGAAGTTTTTCATTTTAGGTTATTTTTAAATTTTTTCTTCTGTCAGTCATTGATATTTTTTTTCCGGAAACTAAGCGAAGTGAAGCAAAGATATCGTTTTTCAAACTGGTCTCAGCGTTTCGTCACTTCCGGAAAAATAAATAATTTTTTCAAAAATTTATATCTCAGTAAATACAAGTCCAAAAAAAAAACTAAAAGATATGGGTCGATTTTTTTATTCCCCTCTATCCAAAAAAAAATTAAAAAAGGCATGTAATTTTTTTGTCGTGTTGTCAATTGAGACACAACATTTACTTTATGTTTTATGTTTTTATTACTTTTGTAATTAGTAGAATCGGCCCCCAGGTTTCATCCTACCCGTCCGTGTACCAACATCAAAATAGTAGTATAACTTTATGTACTTAACTTTACTTTATGTTTCGTTCCCAACGCAGGCTATGCGTGAAAGCGGCAGCGGCTACCGCGTGCCCACGCCGCGTTGGTCCGGCTACTACTTCAGCCAAACCTCGCCTGCGCCCATCAACCTCAACGAAACTGCTGATGAGGCCCACACTGTAAGTCATCAACATATCCATCATCATTGGTAACTAATTGGGCTACTACTTCAGCCAAACCTCGCCTGCGCCCATCAACCTCAACGAAACTGCTGATGAGGCCCACACTGTAAGTCATCAACATATCCATCATCATTGGTAACTAATTGGGCTACTACTTCAGCCAAACCTCGCCTTCGCCCATCAACCTCAACGAAACTGCTGATGAGGCCCACACTGTAAGTCATCAACATATCCATCATCATTGGTAACTAATTGGGCTACTACTTCAGCCAAACCTCGCCTGCGCCCATCAACCTCAACGAAACTGCTGATGAGGCCCACACTGTAAGTCATCATCATCATATCCATCATCATTAACTAATCGGGCTACTACTTCAGCCAAACGTCGCCTGCGCCCATCAACCTCAACGAAACTGCTGAGGTGCCCACTGTAAGTCATCAACATATACCTAATTTTCAGCAATATAAGTTATCCAGGTCGCTTCGCTACCAACCGAACAATATAGTATTTTTAATTTTGATTACACTGTGAAGTAACCTGGTCCCAGCATCATCTAGTGAACTTGGGTCGTCTACCTATGTTGAATAGTTTATTTATTTATTTTATTATTATTTTATTTATTAGGAAAACTAGTAGTATGGCTCCTTGTCGTAACAAAAATCGATTTTATGGTCCCATCCGGAAGAAAGCATGAAACTTGGCATGAATGTAGCTTTCATATATGTCCTTTAATATTGATATAGAAACACTTCGAGAAATGAATGTTTCCCCCCCTTTCCCCCCCCTTTTATGTCCCAAATCGTGGTTTTCCTCATTTTTTATGAAAACGGTAAAAGCTACGCAAAAACTGTCAATGACCAATATGTTCTTCATTAAATCACTACATAGTATAAAACAAAGTCGCTTTATCTGTCCCTATGTCCCTTTGTATGCTTAAATCTTTGAAACTACGCAACGGATTTTGATGCGGTTTTTTTTAATAGATAGAGTGATTCAAGAGGAAGGTTTATATCCCGTGCGAAGCCGGGGCGGGTCGCTAGTTCTCTATAATAATGCCATTGGATGTATGTTGATAGGACTTATAGTTTACAAAATATGCCCATGTTACTAGGACGGTTTTGTGAAAAATTTGAACTTTTTCTATTATTTCACGGTCATGGTAGAATTCCGTATTTAATATCATGGATAGCTTTCGACTTCTGATATACATTGAAGTGGTCCCAGACTTCGTGTCGACATATGTTACCATCTTAAAAAAAGTACCTCTTCCAATTGGGGGGAGGGGGAGGAGTGCACCCCGCGCGCTACAAGCGAAGAACTCCTGCCTATTCTGTTGAAACATTATATCGTGTCTGGTATAGTTTTCGTATAAATCAAGCACCGGGAATTCATTTTTGATAATAACTTGGCAGCATTTCACAGAAAAATATCGATATTTTAGCTAAAAAGTAAAAAAAAATTCTTAATTTAATAGTCTGTTCAAAGCACGTTCAAATTGCTTTAAGATATAATAACAAGGGTAAAATAAATTCTGATGGTAAGGACGGATATTCTAGTTTATAAAAATATATATTTTAAATAACTTTTTAGTTGAACTTCCATTCAAAAAAAAATTATGAAAGTATAAAAGCCCGTGCTGCGTTTAAAATTCAAAATGTGCTTCTAGCTAAGTCTATGAGTTTTTCCCAGAAAGTTCTTAGAAACAGTTTCAATTTTGATTATAAATTTCTTTAAATATTTGTTTTGAACTAGTGAAAACAATTTATTTATTTATTTGAACTGTTTCTAAGGTCTTTCTAGGCAAAACAAATTGACGAGACTTAAGTACGTTCTGAATTTTAAGCCGCACAGGCTTTCAAATTTGTTTTGGAATGTAATTTCAACTAATATATTATATAAAATATATATTTTTTTAAACTAGAATATACATGCTTACTATTTTACTAAGATTTACCCATGTTATAAAATCTTAAAGCGCTTTGAAAGTGCTTTGAACAAACGATTAAATTAAGAATTATTTTTTTACTTTTTAGCAAAAATATCGATATTTTTGTATGAAATGATGGCAAGTTATTATCAAAAATGAATTCCTGATGCTTGATTTATACGAAAACGATACCAGACTCGATATAATATTTCAACCGAATAGGTAGCAGTTCTTCGCTTGTAGCGCGCGGGCTGCACTCCTCCCCCTCCCCCCAATTGGAAGAGGTACTTTGTTGATGATGGTAATATATGTCAACACGAAGTCTGGGACCACTACAATGTATATCAGAAGTCGAAAGCTATTCATGATATTAAATACGAAATTCTACCATGACCGTGCAATAATAGAAAAAGTCCGAATTTTTCAAAAAATCGTCCTAGTAACATGGGCATATTTTGTAAACTATAAGTCCTATTAACATACATCCAATGGCATTATTATAGAGAATTTAATGAAGAATATATTGGCCTTTGACCGTTTTTGCGTAGCTTTTACCGTTTTCATAAAAAATGAGAAAAACCACGATTTGAGACATAAAAGGGGGGGAAACATTCATTTCTCGAAGTGTTTCTATATCAATATTAAAATAGATATATGAAAGCTACAAAAGGGGGGGAAACATTCATTTCTCGAAGTGTTTCTATATCAATATTAAAATAGATATATGACAGCTACAATCATGCCAAGTTTCATGCTTTCTTCCGGATGGGACCATAATTCACGTTAAGGACCCTAACTATAGGACATTTCAAACAAAAACAAAATATGTAACAACAATATTAGCAGTAAGCCACTTAAAAGTTTTCACAACTAGAACCATATTGGTTATCTATAGTCCAAGAACTAAGTTAATTACAGAGGCAAAACAAAGTAATTTCCTAAAGAAAAAAAATACAAACGTCAAAAAAAAAAATGGTACCTAAGTATGAATTCAAAAACAGTGATTAAAGTCGAAGATGCAATCATTGTTCGTTAATAATAGTAATATGTAGATAATATTAACATAATAATAAAAAAGATGAAAAATAACAATGCCAATGTTGTGTAAAAATTTCTAACTGAAAAATTATTGTGCCTTTCTCTTAACTTTCCCAGTCTCGGAAATAATAAATTCGAAGAACGTTATAAGTATTTCTCTTGCCTGGCCTGGAAAAAAAATCGTATGTCAAATTATAGGCGCTGGGTTGCCCTATTAGAATTATTCCTTTAAAGTGGGGAAAAGTTAATTACTTTTGGGGAAACAATGGTAACGACAATTTCATATTTTTTTTTTATACATACTTTTCAGATTTCTAAATACTGTTCACGGTTCCTTGCCCCGTGAAAATGATACTGGCCGTACATTAAACTTACTTTGGAGCTTGTTATTCCGTGTGATTTGTCCATATATTTATTTATTGTTTCTGTATTCAGCCGGAGAAGGCCTGGAACCGCTCGGAGCTGGTCCGGCCGAATATTGTGGAGACCTGCCCGTCACCGCCGCAGCAAACTAAGCAGTGCCGCTACCAACAACTGTATGACCTGCTGAGGGACATCGGCCTTCACAAGTATATCGGTAAGTGGCCAGATACAGGTAAAAAAAAATCTAATTTTTGCCATTTTGACTCGAGATGATGATGATCGGTAAGTGGACAAAATGATTGAAGTCCCAGACATAGTCTTAGCTTTAACAACATAGGTCCCAAGAGACGACCAGACCAAGCAGTGCCGCTACCAGCAGCTGTATGACCTGCTGAGGGACATCGGCCTTCACAAGTATATCGGTAAGTGGAATTGGTGATAAAACAAAACTTCGAAATTGGACGTTAACTGTAACACCATGACTCCCCGAAAATTGGATTCATGGTAATGATGATAACAGGAAGACATGGTATTGATTGGGTTAAAAACGCAACGACCTCATTGCTTCTCATATCGTCGGTCGTAGACGTCGGTTGTTGTGACATCTTTGTCAACGTATGGGAAATAAAGCTATGAATTTGTTTGTTTGTTGAAGCACCTTATTTACGTCATATCATTGATTGAAAATTGCGCAAGTGGCAATGAATATCTCTAGAGTGATTGCTTACTACTCAGTGCTACTGGCGAAGTATGGTCATTTCAATGGTACTGGATACAATACCTGCCATTTGAATTTGACACATTGACATTGACAGTGTTGTACCATCAGACAGATGTCTGTCCTTACTCGTAGGTGCTGACATCTGTGGAATATCAAAACGCGATAGCCTTTTTAACTGATAACTGAAATTCAAACCCTTATTTCGATACGGTTCGAATTTCAGTGATTAAAAAATTTGAATAACACAGAATTTCAGCTATGACAATACGTAATTTGCAGATTTATTCCGCCAACACGAGCTGGACATGTCGACGTTCGCGTCCCTCAACGAGGCGGACCTGACGGAGATCGGAGTCACGGCCTTCGGCGCTCGCCGCAAGATGCTGCTCGTCATCGCTGGTGAGTGCTGTCTCTTTCTAATTACTATTATCCCGCTTCTTACCAAAATCATTTATTTCACCAGTATACCTACTTATACTTCTAGTGCTTCTAGTGCTACTGCCCGTATTATAGTTGGCCGACTGGACATATGTTTAATCAAAGAAGCAAAAAGGTTTTTAACTATCATGCTGTCTTTGTCTAGCAGTCTAACTAGACTTATAGCCGCCACACACGATCAGTTTTAACTGACAATTTTCACTGAACAGTTTTAACTGTCAGTGAAAACTGAGCGTGTGTACTATGAAAACTGTACAAAAACTGACAGTTTTCATGGCACACACGCTCAGTTTTCACTGACAGTTAAAACTGTTCAGTTAAAACTGATCGTGTGTGGCGCCCATTACGTAGCGAAATAGTGACGAAAATTGAAAATGTCTTTTATATCTAAATATTTTAGAGGTAGGGATTCCGCTAACTGACTGGCAGTATTTAGTGCCAGCGCCATTTCTAAAAAGGTAGTAAGTATTAGTAGCATCAAACTTAAAGTGTAGTTTTTCGAAGTAATTTCTGGCATTCCATTACCTATTGCCACAATGACTATCAGAATCTTCCTATCTCCGTCTCTGATGTTTTATCTAGTTAATATTTTGTTTATATACATCAACTGTAGTTTCTTTTTTTTTATTCACAGAGCTGCAAAAACAGTCGAGCGCCTACAAGTCCACGCCGGGAACCGAACGGAAACTCATCAATTCACCGCCATACAACACCGCGTCCCTCACGCAGGACAAGTGGTAACGCGACCGACACCACTTGATACCTAGTGCTGTTACTTCACTGCAATGATCAAGATTTTTAGCAAAGTAAAGCTGAATAATGAGATTAATTAAATTTTATCACCCCAGAGTAGGGTTAATTTGTTAACATGCATTTTTATCTTTATATAATCAAGTGTATCGGAAAGAGCTGGTTTTTATTTCCGTAATATTAGAGTTTATATTCAATATTATTTTATATTTAATCCACTTTTGGTGTGATATTGTTTCTAATGTATTAAACGTTACTGTAAATTTTTAAACAATTTATATCAGCGAGCATAATTTTTGCAGTGAGCAACAGTATGCTAGGATTGTACTTGATTATCGAGTGAAGGAATTAAATAACAAATTATGACTATTAGTGACTCAGATAGTCGTATACGTAATCAAGTATACAATTCAAGCAGGCGACCGAATCAGACTGATTTATCAAGCTCAAGACTGAAAATGACTGAAGAGAGAAAAGACTTATTAAATTAATTTATTACATAACTCTCGATACGGGTCAAAATAAGACTGTTAAATAGATTAGTTACTCATTCGATCACAGATCTTTATGCTAGAAGTTATTGTTGTTTGAAGCCTATTGTACTGCTAAAGAACTCTGATCGAAAAGTGTGACTATAATAAGTACGAGCTTGATCACACTACATAGTGATTTATTGATTTTATAAGATTTTTATCAAACCTAGTTCGTAAGTTATTTTGTTTTAGATATTTTTACTATGATAGCTGAAAGCAAAGCGACGATTTGATCTATATCACAGACAATTGTTGAAGTAAAGGTTTTAATTTTACGTTAAGCATTTCATTATGGAATTAATATAGTTTTAAGAGGAGCATGTTTTATTTTATGATTTTAGAAACATTTTAAACGAATCTACAACGACCAACTATTTTGAATATCATTTATTTGGCTCACCGTTTTACCAATTGATTTATCGATTCCAAAATGTCTGGTACATTAATTTTTATGCTGTATTAGCCAATAGGTAATTTCTTTTGATAGCATATTTCAAGAATATGATTATAAAGGAAGAATCGGTATTGGCGATTGACTAATTCCCATTAAAATCATAACATCAAAGTATTTGCGAAAGTTTGGACAGCACAAAAATAATTTGACTTGATTTTAAAAACGACGAATAATATCGATATCCAGCGAACCCCGATTGCCCGTCCGGGGATTATCTCTCACAGCTGCAAATTTTAATCAGTTAACATTTTATATTTATCACCAATCAATATGTTTTTGTGATTATGAATTTAAGTTTTACTTCGTGTGCATTTTTGATTTTAACCTTATTAACATGCTAATTTATTTTGAATGCCTTTGATGTAATTTTTTAAATTCATGTATTTGTGTTAGGTATTTTTATGGTAAACTGTTGGTACATAATGTTTATGACGGCTTTTCATAATAATTCAGATATTTACGAACATCTTGTCAACCATAGGATTATGTATCAATTTGATTATTGTATCCTTTTTTATTTAACTTTAAGATCAGAAATGTAATTGTTTTAATCATGAACTTGTGATTTTGATCTTTTTAAAGTATGATTATGAGTTGGTTAGACCTAGTGATTATGAAATATTACTTTTCTAAAAAAAAAATTGATAAGTTAAGAGTACATTATTAAGTTATGCATTACTAGTTTTGTTTTTTTTTTTTTAGCTAAAAGAAGTTTTATAAGAAAGTTTTTGCACGATTGTTTTAAGTTTTTTGTCCGAGTAAAGTTGAAAAAATACTTTGATTTTTATTTATTTAAAATTACTCCTATACTTATATTCAGTTAGACCAATATTCTGATGTTAATTTGACCAAGAATGACAAGACAAGATGCCATGTTACGATGAAGAATAACGTTGAATTGACCGCATAGAGCTTCAAAGATTTTCCCTTACTACTAGAGGACTATTATCGGCCAAGTCCTATTGTTTTCTGCGTGAGCAAACAATTCATAAACAAGATAGATGTATTAGTAATTGGCACAGCCGACACTCGCACATAAATATATCATTATCAATAGATTCATTTAATTATGGAGTTCATTTGTTACATGTTAATATTTTATTTATCTTCTATTTTATTATAATCGAAATTAAGTACATAAAAAAACAGCATGATTAATGATTGAAAAGTTTACATGTCTCATCTCTATCGAATTTAACTGTCAAAAGATGCACCACGCGATGCACCGACGTGTCACAATTTGCTTGGTCTATATCTATACCACAGACATATAATAATAGTAAGTAGTATTATATTTTAAAAAAAATTTACTTCTGTGATCTATACCAATACCAGGGAGCGATTCAATAGTCTAGGATTGACCGACAAGAAAAATAATTCATATTTTGTTTTTTTTTAATTTGTTGTTATTGAAAATCTGGAAATAGCAACACCAACACTCAACCTGTCAATTTATTGTCTTATATGTCAAAGCAAAAAAGATCTGAAAATTATCAGAAAATTATGCAGTCATTATTATTTCCAAAACAAATAAATTACCTATCAAATCAATAGAATTGAATTTTAGGGAAAAATATAAAATACTGAAGAACATAAAATGCGGTGGAGTGAGTCAGTAACTTTGGAGTTCGTGAAGTTATATTTGAAACACGAATGTCTGTGGAACCCCGCGCATTCCGATTACAAGCTGAAATACGTGCGAAACAGGGCCTACGAGGACATTATCTCAGATTTCAAAATCTCTACAAACATAACTGTGAGCATCCTAGAAATCAAAATGAAAATTAGATCTCTTAGATCTACGTATGCTCAGCAGGTCCAAAAAATTCTGCAAAGATCTGCACCTGATTCAATCTATGAACCATCATTAGTTTGGTTCAATGAAATGGATCAATGCTTGAAACATATTATCTCACCAATGAGTAGGCAAGCATATAGTAACGTAAGTACCAACTTTAAAAGCCTTGTTAAGTTAAAAAAAGAAAATTACTACCTATAGTAGAACTAAATAAGATTTATGTACAACATAGCTTTTCTCAGAGTTTGATTAATTTGAAAGTCTTGAAACAACCTTACAGCAAACTTCACCAAAAACTGTGTTATTCTGCAAATAGTGATCTTTACCAAAAAATTATTTAAGTTATTATATTTGTGATTAATGCCGTGCTGAGAAAGAAATATTTTGTACTCTAACAATGTATAAACTTAGTAATAAATAAATTTAAAAAAATACTTATTTTCAGGGTGCATCTGAAATTAATCTACAGCAAATATGGACGAACCCCGAGTTACAAAATGGTAGTTTAGAAGAAACAACCTCTGATCCTATTGTATCACAATCTGATGATGAATATGACTCTGCAAAACAGGAGACAGAATTATCAAAAAATAAATCACAATCAAAATCGAGGAGAATCAAAAAGAAAAAAAATAAGTCTAGAAATTCCACTGATTCAAATCTGGAACAGAATATCCAAGAGGATGAATTTGATGTTTATGGAAAGTACATAGCAACACAACTTCGACAAATGAGTATACAGAGAGCCTTGAGGGTTCAACTTGAGATACAAAACCTTGTGAGTGAAGCCCGAATATCTGAAATGTGCAATGACTAAAGATATTGAATGATCTGATGCAACTTTTATTGATAAATTGATGATTAATGCAATTTTATTTTATAGACATGTTCAAAATGTATTTTTAGTTGACATAATGTACCATGTATTCTACATAAAATTGATCTCATACATAAACCTAATTAATTTTAGTTGTAAGTATCAATATCATTACATAAATACTAAAATTAGTTGTACATTGTTTTAAAATAAAATAAAAACTAAGGAAAAATATTACAAGTTGTAAAGCCCCTCCAGAGCGTTAGCCCACGGCAGCATGCTCAAAAGGCTGGCTGCACTGCCAAGTTGTATGGCAATAAGCCTCTGACCAAAGGAGCTACCAGCCCTTTGGTCACGGAATATTAATATAAACAAATATTTGTATCATTTAAGATGTATCTCACTTAATGTTCTTTGCGTCATAACTTGCTTGGCTCTGTGTAGTCTACCCCATAAGGGATAAATCTCAATGCCCTTGCACACTCCTTAGCTACAAATAAAAGAGTAAAACTTATATTTCTGTATTATTAACGTTACCTATTTTACATTTTCGTCTAAGATTTTGCAGTATCGCCAGTTTAATATTCAAATGTGAACTTTGGGGACAAATCTAGGATTAGGGATTTATGCACTTATTGTTCTGAGGATTTATGTTTTATGTTATCTTGTCTGCAAAATAAACTATGATTTCTGTCAATGTCAGCACTGTCAGCAAAATGTCACCTAAGTTGTGTCAAACAAATTGACAATAAGAAAGATTAGGTAGGTAGGTACATATACATACCTAGAACAAGAATTTTCCGAATTTTCAATCGATTTGTGTTGGTTGTGTAAATTGTTGTCAATTTCTATACTATAGTACAGGTTAATATCTAAAAACGTTTAAAGTGGAATGGAAAAATAGCATGACAAGGTGCGACTTTTTCTTCCAGCAGTTTTATCAAAGAATAAGGTTCCACCCACAATATGAGGTGGAGTGAAGGGGAAACGTTAGAATTTGTGAGGATTTATCTCCGCCACCAATGCTTGTGGAACCCAGATGACGATTGCTATAAACTACGATTTCAACGTCAACAAGCCTTCTCCGATATCGTAGCTGAACTAAAAGACGCCACTGGTATAGTCCTCGAAGAGACAGAAGTCAAAGTAAAGATAAAAAACCTCCGTTCAACTTACGCTCAAGAATTGGCGAAAATTCGGCAAAGGTCTAGTTCGGATTCGATTTACCGACCGACCATTAAATGGTTTTCAGAATGGCATAAATGTTTTAACAGCTTAAAGCGACGGAATTTCCTTAAAAGAGTAGGTGATGTAAGTAGAATTGATTTATGGGTGTCAACTTTAATTTTGATTACTATCCAAGAGTTTTTCTTAAAACAGACATCCTGACTCTCAAGCTTTTCTTTAGTAAGACGGTCAAAACATTATCAAATCAGAATATTATTTCCAGGAACAAGAACAGGATGAACCATGTCAAGAGATGTGGATATCACAACAGTCTGACAATGAAAATGAGGATACGGAGGAAGCAGACCCATTTGTATCCCAAACTGATGATGTTTATAATCAGATTTTCAAATCTGAGCCAAGAGAGTCACACCCAGAGGAATTTAAGCCAAAAAAGAAGTTGAAACGTAAAAAAATTAGGACAGATATTTCAGATATATCTTACAGAAGTAGCACAGAATCCAATGCACAGTTGAGGGAAGATGAATTTGATATTTATGGAAAATATATTGCTTCCCAGTTAAGAAATATGGATTTACAGAAAGCTATAAGAGTACAATTAGAGATACAAAGTATTGTTAGTGAAGCTAGGATATCATGTTTAAATGGACTCTAATTCATTCATCAGTGTGATACCGTGGTCAGAGTAGATGGTTTCATTGACCAATTGGTTTGATTAATTTATTTTTCACAGTTGATGTGAAAAATAAATTAGATTTTAATAAAGAGCATCCCTAAGTGCACTGTCTATTCTGATCACAGGAAATAACTTGGTTTCCTACTACCTACTAATTTAAATATTTAGTATGAAGTAATCATAATTGTTAATAAAACCATTTCTATTATATTCATTTATTTTCCATGTTTATTATACACCCTTGGGATGCACTCGAAGTAGGATTTTTGGGAGTATGCTCTCTTCAGACTTCATTCTACCCATGTAACCAATTTCATCAAAATGCATCCAGTAGTTTTTGTGTGAAGAGAATAAACGAACATCCATGCTCACTCACAGTTATAATAATCTGGCAACACAACAATAGATTATAGCCATTATATTTTATAATAAAATTAATTTTAAGTATAAGGTATAAAATGAGATAAATAGATAGAGTCAAATTCTCTATACCGTAAAGTGGGGCTAATTGGACCAGTTTTTTCATAAAACTGGTGTTTACAAAAACACTAGTTACTTTGCAGATATAAACTATAATTTTTAGGGTAGTTTTTTTATTTTTCTCGGAATCACAATAATAACTTTTTATTTCCTATAAATAATTTAGAAGATATAATGTTTTAAATGTGCCTTTCCAAATATCGCTTTAATGGGGTTATTTGGTATCTGACTTCATTGCTTTGTGGTTTCTCATTTTTTTCAACTTCATGTTAAAAAAAAACAATAAGCGTTATTTGGAACGGTTAAAGGGAAAGATACTGTCTTGAGACTATCTCAATTTCACTATACACTACTACTTGCAACACTGAAAAGGAAATAATCCACCATTTATTATTTATTCGATAATATATACCATCACTAATTTGGGGATATTTGGAATTTCATGTAGAATATCAAATGTATTATTCGTAAAGTATCAAGCAATATTTGGAATATTTAAGGCGAAGTGCTTTGTATTTTTAACCGACTGGCAAAACCAAAAGGTAATGATTTTCGCAGTCTATGTTACATACATAGACTGCGAAAATCATTACCTTTTGGTTTTTATAGTAATTATATTTGTAAGAGTATGTTCATCGTAGTGCCTAAACTACTGAACTGATTTTAATAAATTAGATTTTATTAGATTCCTACTACGTAATGACCTGGGTGACATAGACTATCAATGGCTACATTTACAAATAATATAGCCATAGCCTATGTCACTGAGGAGTATTTTTGCATATTCGGGCTATAGAAAAAGCCCTGTCCGACCGTAAAAGGGGTGATTCAGTCAGTTTACGAACTTTTTGTATGGAACCAATGCTGGGAAATCGAAAATAAAATTAAGATTTCCATACAACAATGTTCCGCCAAAGGGGCAAATATATGCGGAGACCTTTTTTTTAATTGGTTCCGTTGATATAGTCCTTCGTACTGACGAACGAAATTGCCCCTTTTAAGGTTTTAAAGGGTTCTATAATAAATATTTACTTAAAAATACATCTGATTTAATTTTTAATAAATTTATTCGAAAATGAAAAGTAATTATAATGTGAAAACTAAATGTAGTTTAAAACCGATTTTATCGAAAAAATAAATGTCACACGACAGTCGCTCTGTATATTATATGTATATAATTAAGATAGGTAGCGAACCCTGGGTTCTACAGATTTACCGCTAGAGATTTAATTGGGATGATGATGAAATTTTAGCAATAGATCACCACCTTATAAATAATAAATACACTTTTCGTATTGTCATTTGGTAAATAACTTACCCTTAATGAGGGATTTTCCGTGACACAAATTAAAAAAAGAAATAGTTCCAAATGACTTCATAGATGGCGCTTAGTAAAAGCCGAGAGAAAAAATTCCATACAAAAAGCAAAAAATTCACGGAAATGCACAGAAATAATTTTTTTTTTTTAAATATAAGCAGAAGAAACACAAATTTCACATACACTCTGATGATATTTGACAATATTTGCATCCTGTTCATGATAAGGACTGTCACATAACTCTGTCCCTTTCCTTCCTTAGCATTGCAATGTATTGCAACACGAACCACTACACTGAAAGATTCATCATCCAAGCCGGATTTTTCATGCGAAATGATTAGAGGTGTTATATTAGTGTCTAATATCAGTATTCATGTTATCGAATATAACGTTTAGTCGGTATTACGTTCCGTTAACGGTTACCATGGAACCGTCAAGAACCGTCAGCGTATATGTAGCGCGTTGCTGGCACGGATCGCTTCAAGAGGCTTGGTTGAGAACTTCCGAATACGATACGAGTTCGCCGCGTTCTTGTTTGGCCGGACAACCGACTAATATATTTTATGCGAGTGATATGTACGTAGGTACCACCCAGCCAACCGAATGGACTGGACTGGACCGAATGGACTGATTGGGCTGGACTGAATGGGCTGAATGGACTGGACTGAATCGTGGGCCACAAAAAGATGATTAGGTAGGTAGGGTACCTACCTAAATATAGATCGCAACCGAATGGACTGATTGGGCCGAATGGACTGGACTGAATCGTGGGCTACAAAAGATGATTAGATCGCATTTCACGAAAGTAGTATATTTCAATTCCAAAAAAGAGTACCAGATCACAATCCACAAAAATAGCAGATCCCACTTCATATTTCGGAGACGACGACGACGACGCCGCAAAGTGCGTTTCCAATATCAAATATTCAGTGTTATCGGTATCGTTCTATATCATATTAACTCTTTATAACTAGGAACGGCTAGAGGTAACCGTTTGAGGTGCCTGATATATAACTGTTACCGGATAACCGATTACTCAGATAGCTAAGAACCTAATATATTCGTATTATGATATCATCTCTAATATCATGTTCTCGATAACGGTTACGATATATTCATAACACCTCTAGAAATGATCCTTAACTGTCATATTTGTTGTGTTGTCACAGTTGTCATAAATATTTAAAATTATTTTTTACTGTTTTGTGCTTTTAAACTCAATAGAAATGATAAAATGCAACGTGTACAATATGTGGAAGTGTTTCATAAAAAAATATTCGTGGAATATCGTTCCTTCGGTAAGCAATACATGTTTTTTTGACGTGCCCAATGATAATATACAATTTCGTGTTTTTTTAAACAATAACCATTATTAGACTTTTGAATGCTATTTATCAGCAATATCATTATTTATTTTATAAAGTAGTGTATTAATTATAACCATTTCATAAGAAATACTATAAGTAATTTAATAATTTCGTAAATAGCATAGATCATTTGACAGATCCAGTTTTGTTTACTATGGCTGGGCCGAATCAAGGCAAATATACAAATTTAGTACATATTTTATAAAAATCTCAGGAATTCTTTCTTGAAGATTAAAATGCACATTTTATAAAAATACTGACAGAACTGTTATGGGGACTATTTCTCTTACGTACTACGAGTACCAGGACAGTGAATGGACGCCAGCAACCATCAACATCATTGCAATGTTTCATTGCACGTGATTTTTAATAATTTAAAATAAATGTGATTGATTTAATGACTAGTATTTTTTCCCAAAAGGAATAGAATTTCCCATCGTAAAAAGCTGATGAAGATCCGTCCGCATACCGCGCACGGCTTAAGATTCGGCGTCTCAAAATTTTTGGTTTTGCTACACTGTACATACTGAATATAATTAATTATCTTAGATCCGACCCTGTATTCTGTCGTTGTGTGAATAATAATCTTAGTGTGTGTTTTTGCCATGCAATTTCA
Source organism: Ephestia elutella (assembly GCA_018467065.1). Taxonomy (NCBI): domain Eukaryota; kingdom Metazoa; phylum Arthropoda; class Insecta; order Lepidoptera; family Pyralidae; genus Ephestia; species Ephestia elutella. The sequence continues at coordinate 15,235,579 of CM031566.1, forward strand.
AATGACATGTTCAGTCTGCTTACTATTATTAAATGTCTGTGCGGAAATGGCATTTAAAAAAAATAAAACTTAGTAAAAAAAAACAACTAAAAAGTATCTATATTGTGATTTGTGCAACTGTCAAACTGTTATGTGATTTTTTTTTCTGCCTCTGGTTGACAAGAAAAAGCGCACCATATAGGTTCAGCCATTATTACGACTCGGCTTTCATAAAACGCTCTCTGTTGAGACTTTTTTGTACTGATTATTTTTCTTAATTAGCTGTCAGAAAAATCGCTCATTGAGTCAAAATCTGCTTTTGGGGCTATTTGAAACGACGAACAAAAGACAAAGCAATATTTTACAAGCTTCAAAGGGGGCTATTTAAAACTATGTTTCAATTAGCCCCAAACAAAAACCAAAAAGCCCCATTTTAAAAACCATCAAAAAGCAGACCAACAGTGAGAGATAGGAACATTCTAACTGAAGCCCTGGAAAGCGGATGAAATACACTTTTACGCAGTTTAGATTACTTTGTACATACCTCTCAATATGTGGTGTACCCGACGAAAGTTTCCAGGCCTCGAAATACTACGAATTTCAGGAGTTTATAAGTCACTGCCCAATGTTCGGCGCCGGCAACGTATAAAAAACTTATTTGACATTGACATAAGAATTTGTCGTATTGCCAAGTTATAAAATACGTTTCCTACTATAGCTAGATAAAAAAATATTCGTAACCAAATCTTTTTTTCATAAAATTCCAATTATCCCCATGATTGCAAAAAGCCCCACTTTACGGTAGCTGTTTAATTTTTTTCCTTTGCCACATTAATTTTTGACATTGACAACTGTGTGTTGTGTTTGGTTCACAGAGTAGGTTTTTGTTTGATTGAGTCCATTTTTTGCTTTGCTGCGTGCTGCCTGTTCCTCAATAAAACATATGAATCAACGAATACTATACTCCTCTGACGAGGAGATATGAATAAACACAATGAGATGGACTGAAGAGCAAACAGTGACATTTGTGAAAATTTACTTACAACACGAATATTTATGGAACACAAAACATGAGCAATACGGGAATAAGTACTTGCGAAAGAAAGCATACAAGGATATCAGTACATTTTTTAAGGAAGCGACGGGGATTAAGCTGACAGAAAGAGAAGTAATGACTAAGATTAAAAATCTTTCATCAACTTACGTTCAGGAGTTGGCGAAAATTAAGAAAAGTTCCGAGTCAGACCAGCCCTACAAATCGACAATGAAATGGTTCCACTACTGGTATAGGTGCAAGCACAACAATCAGCCAGTCAGTCCCGATGTGAGTATAGCTAAGGAATTTGCTCTTGAATAAATTAAACTGAATTTTTATACTTTTTACATTGTTTCTAATTGAGTTCACTTGTTATACTAGCTATAGTCAATTTTAGCTTTCTGTTCCACATTAGTAGTGTATAAACATACAAATTCCAAAACTCACTTCAGGCTTTTGCTGCATGACATGTAGCCATGTACATATGTTTCTATAGTGTCCAAAAACAAGTTTTGATACAATTTTTCTATTTCCAGTCTCAAATCTCGTTCGATGACCAAAAAATGTGGTTAGACTTGTCTGAAGATGAGCAGGACTCCTCTGTGTTACGGAAAAGTGGAAAAAATGAAATAAATACAAGTTCAAGTCATCCAAAGAAATGGAATGAAGATGAAACATTGAAGTTTACAAAGCTTTACTTACAGAATGATAATTTGTGGAATCCAAAACACGGATTCTTCAGAAACCATAAGGCCCGTGAGGAAGCATATAGTAAAATTAGTTCAGAATTTGAAACCGCAACGGGTATTGCACTCACTGAAAATGAGGTATTATTGAAGATAAAGAGTCTGAAATCAACTTACTGGCAATTAGTTAAAAAAATTAAGAAGTTCTCCACCTTTGACTTAACTTATGTACCAAAACAGAAATGGTTTGCTGTCTGGGATAGGTGCTACAATGCTAGATACTCAAACGAAGAGGTTAGTATAACACAAATTAAATCTATGAACTAATAGTACAGTTGGGGGTATATAAACTCGACCCCCCTGATATAGGATTTGGATAGGAGCGCACGAGCGCCAAAATAACGGCTAGGAGTAGAAGTGGTTGTCATGGCCGAAACCGGTCGGACACACACACACATAGGATTTGGTGAGGCCCCCTATACAATGCACCCATACCAGTGACTTCATACAAAAATAACTTTCAAATCCAACAGTTCCAGGGAATAGCTCTATGCCATACACCATATTAATGCAAATAAAATTATTCTATTCGAATGAAAGAAACAAACACTAGCTTTATTATTACTATAGATTTCAGGACTTTACTATGACGCTAAAAGTCCTACTAATATTATAAATTCGAAAGTTTGGATCAGGGATGTAACGGAGCTTCGGTTTCGATTCCGATACGTCGGAACTTCCGATTGCTTTTGCATCTTCGGTTCCGACTTCGGTTCCGATAAATTTTAAACCGAATTCAGAAGTCATATCGGAGGTCGGCGGCCGGCGCGGCGGGCGAGGGTGGGTAGACGGGCCGAGCAGCGCGAAGCCGCGGCGGAGTCGCGATCCTGTGCGTACAAAAACAAACACGTCGTGCGGGCAACGACGTGCTTTCCCGCTCGTCGCGATTGCTCTTTCACTCACTTGAATTCACTTGTTGTTTTGTTTTCCATACTGCGTGTTGTGTTTGCACTTAATTTGTGTAGCTATTTGATTAGTTCAAGGGTTTAGGCGCAGAACGTAATTAGTGTTTAATTTTAAATGTGATAAATTGTTTTGAATTGAATAATGAAGCCAAAATCAAGTATTATTTGGAACTATTTTAATGAAATTTTTTATTCCGATTCCGGTTCCGATTCCGGTTTCGACTCCGATAAACCAAATTCAAAAATTCCGATTCCGGTTCCGGTTCCGATATAACCACATCCGTTACATCCCTGGTTTGGATGTTTGTTACATCACACAAAATCGACTGAACGGATTTTGTAGACAAATACCGGGAATAGCACTTAGGGTACTTCTTATCCCGAAATTCCCACGGAAGCAAAGCCTCAGGGCGCGGCTAGAAAAATAATTTAAAAATACCTACCCCACAGGAAAATAAGTAGTGGTAGTATTTATGTATAAAAAAATAACCTCATGGCAACTATTCCAATTCATTATTAGTTTTAGTTTATATTTTAGTATTTAGTGTTAAATGTATAAATATTAATTTGTGACAAAAGATAAATAAATACAAATGATTGAAACAAAGTAAATAAATATGAAATTCCTTTAAATTACAGACAGAGCCAGGAGTTTCGAATTCCGATGACCTAAAGTTATGGTTACAATTGTCGAATGATGAAGACGAAGATACAGAACCCACTCAAAGTAAAAGTGAAGAAACAAACACGAGAACCAGATGGAATGAAGCAGATACATTGAAATTTGTGAAGATTTACTTACAGTATGAATTCTTGTATAATCCAAGGCATAAATACTTTAAGCAAAATAAGTTACGGCATGAAGGTTATAACAGCGTCATTTCTGAATTTGAGACAGCTACAGGAATAAAGCTAGATGAAAAGGAGTTAAAAACCAAAATAAAGAGTCTTGGATCAACTTACGCTCAGGAGTTGGCAAAAATTAAGAAAGGATCAGGAACAAACAAGCCATATTCGCCGACAATAAAATGGTTTAAACACTGGCATAAACATAAATACTCAATGCAACAACGTAATGCCCGAAACTCAGATAATGATGTGAGTATGATATATTATTGTGTGATACACTTAGGATCAGAAAAGTAGGAAGCGTGCGCCCCCTTCTAGAACTACAATAACTAGCTGGCCACTCTTACAATCTACACACCAAAAGAATTGACTAACGGAAGACGACAATCTGATTTTCTGCGTCTGTGTTACCGAGCACATACAACCTGACTCTCTTCAAACCCAGAGTGAAGAGGCTGCTTCTGGGTAAGCTCGCTACACCGTAGACCACATCTCTGTCCTCGGGCAAGATTGTGGTCAAGAGCAAACCCATCTTTAATTTAAAAAAAAATATGTAAAAACGCTATTGCGCAGATTTCTGCAACCCCGGCCCCTCCCTCAGACCGACCCCCCCGCTCGTGACACGGTCGGTTTGCATACATACATCGCCATATTCCAATTCTATTGCCGCTGCGCAGCGCTTCCTATTTCTATGCTTAGGATCCACCTCTCATAGTTAGGGAGGAGCTAGGCGATCGATTTTCAACCGTAAGGTCCAGGTATCTAGGACGCGGCACGACATTTACCTCTGAATTTGTAGCTCAGATGAGTAAGATACTCATGCAGTCATTTTCATTGACTCCTATACAAAACTTCAATTCAAACCCGAACCAAACGAATAACCAATGTTTATAATGCAACAATGTATATAATGGTAGAGTAGGTATCATGGCAGTACACAGTTCCAAACAAAATATGGCACCGCATCACACTTCACGATTTCTAAAAGTTTCAATGTTTTTTAAATAATTTACTCTTTGCAAATAAGGCATAGGCCTTGTTTTGCCGGTGCCATTCACGCGGGAAGTGTGAATTTACCATTTATATATTATAGTTGCCGTCATGTAATTTGGCCGCTGGCGGTTAATCTGCGCAGTAGGCGATATATCGGTCTACGCGGTGAGCGGGGGTCGGGCGGGTCTCATCCGGCGCGCGCGATTGGTTCGTCAGTCGTACCCATGCGCCAGTTTCACCCCCTCCTCACCCTCCCAGCGGCCTTTTCACGTGATGGGAAGTACATATATCTAAGGTGAACAAGAAGTTTACTGCTGGACATAGAGTAGCAAATAAATTGAAAGCGGCCTGCGTCCAGTGGCTTCCTGCCACTTTTCAATTTATCAATTATTTCGATTCAAACGACCCTGTAATAATACGTTTTTTATCTAAATATTTTGTAGACACAAGAACCAGCTGAGGACTCACTATCTACATCTGAAGAAGAGCAAAAGTTTGAAGAAGATGAAGAACATAAGATCGAAGAAGAAGATGAACAACATAAGATCGAAGAAGAAAGTGAAGAACATAAGTTAGAAGATGACGAAGAACACAAGTTTGAAGAATCTGCTCGCTCCGATTCAGAATCAGAGTACGAGGTAAAGAAGAGAAAGATAGAAAAATCAGAAAATCAGGACAATTCTGATAAATTTAGTTTTAACTTTGTAGACGCGAATTCGGATAGCTTATGGAAAGAGGACGAGTTCGAACACTATGGTAAATACATCGCATCAGTATTGAGGAGAATGGGCTTGGAAAAAGCTTTGCAAATACAATTGGAAATCCAGAATTTGTTGAGTGTAGCTCGGAAAGGCTAGTCACTCTTGACAGCCATTATTAAACGTCGAAAAACGATGGGCCATCATATCGACGAAACTGTACAACTGTATTTATCACAATAATATTATAAAGACGAGTGTTTTTTACTAATTGGGGACACCAGCGCACGCGCGCAGAAGACGGGTGGTCAGTCTTCTCATTCCGGGATCATTTCACCGAGTACAGGAAGTGTTTGTAGGGGGTAAGCTTCGGAACTACCGAACCAATTTTGAAAATTTTGTCACCAATAGAAAGCTGCATTATACCTGAGTGACATTGGACATAGGCTATGTGTATGTACCTCCCGAGCTAAGCTGAGCACTAGTAGTAAATAAAATTAATAGTGCATAAATCTCTCTCTTTAGTCGTATTTCCTCATGACTGAGGGTCGTGGTCATTATATGGAATGAAACACACACAACGACTCTCTTGGCAATTTTAATGGAGTGGTTTGCCATTGCCTTCTCCATAAATAATACCCCCCCCCCCTCCCACCTCACCTAATCCTATTTCAGAGGTGGGCAAGTTTATCTGCCCCCAACTACCAGTTTTTAGCCAGTTAATAGTGACCAAGACAGGTCGTTTGTGTCTATGGACACAAATGTAAAATATTACAACTAATCTACAGCATGTATGTAAAGTCCATTTATTCATAATTGTCCTATCATGTAAACAATCTTACCATGTCTTTTTATGATTTTTCAACAATATAAATTATAATAGACTTTAGGAAATTACTTTCGTGGTTAATAAATTTTTTCTTTAGAATGATTAGGTTTGAACTAATATTTGATTTATTTTCAACAAAATTCAACAAAAAGTACTGCGAAGATTGTTTACATAATAGGACAATTATGAATAAATGGACCATATATGTATTGATCTACAGCTGTAACATATTGTTTTTCACTTCTCATGCTCGGAAAATGCTAATTTGTGCAGGATATAGGCTGCACAAAATCGAATTTTGTGCACAAGGGCAAAAACGTATCTACTCATAAATGTATCTATATTAAGGCAAAGAAAATGAGTCATACAGCCAAACACGATAAAAAGTTCATAGATAGAATTTGTTATTTTATAATATTTACTTTTAATTTATTTTCCTTATGTGTTTTTTAAGACATAAAAGATATTAAAATTTAAATTCAAGTACGGTATGTTATTTAATTTATTTAAGAATATTATTACTAAATTAATTTAATAGTAGGCTGTATAGGTCTGCAGTCCAAGCCTATCAATGTCGTAATATTTAAAAAAATAAAGCGGCGGGAAACAGCTCTTGTTTTTTCGTGCGTTTATTAATTTCTTCAATTTGATTTATTTCCTCGCATTCGAAGTGAAAAGCAGAGTTTATAACTCGTCCACAAAACGATTTTTATCCTCGACATTACTATCAGCCCTCGCCTTCGGCTCGGGCTGCTAAAAGTCTCGGATAAAAATGATTCGTTTTGTGCACTTGTTGTAAAATCTACTATTGTCCTTATATTTATTGTAAATATGTAAGGTTAGTAATAAAAGAAATCTCACACAAGTCTGATTTTTTATTGCTGTTACAGCATCGTTTATAAACAAACAAACATTACCGCTTACATTTCACTAGTGAAAATTCAGATCGCTTGGCTTGTACCAATTCCCTACTTGTCTGTTACGGAAACTTGTATCGTGAAAAAATATACATCTGTGCTGCCGTGGAGTTTAAAAAAATATCATTGTCATAGATAAAGCTAAATTAAGTACTTATTTCACAATTCCAGATACAAAATAACGGAAGTTTGACTTCGAGGGAAGTGCGCATACAGTCGGGTGTTTAAAACTAAACCTCTTACAACATATTTTATAAATAACACGGTCGATTTACATCGTGGCTTGGTTTTAATCTCACTCGTTTGTTGACAACCTTAGATTTTAGGATAACAAGCGCCAATTAGCAAGCCCATCACATTTTTTTAGTCATACATATGAAAATTTTAAAAAAAGCTAAGTGCCAGCACTTTGATTTCGGGCTTCGACAAATCTGCCATTGGACAATTCATTAAAGTTACATTACGCAATCGTTTTCTGGTGACAAAATATAACACAAATCCATCCTGTAATGACTTCTTAATTGGCGCTTGTAATACCATCTCCGATTTGACATTACCGGCCTACAATACTAGCAAACTAAACATTTGCAGCCAAGAATTTAAATAAAATTCAGTAACAAATCTCGGACGAGCTGTAAACCGACCTGAAAAGACTAGAGCGGGCGACAAAAGTCACAATCTCAAAGTACAGATGATAATCACATCCAGTTTTTTATGTGCGTCATTTCACCTTAACTTTTCTCCATTGACATAGAAAAAAGTCTTTTTGTTCTAACTCTATGGTTTTCTCTATACTCTCGTATTTTGTTTCATTATGCCATCATCAGCAGAAAAGGAGGGTATCCATCGTATTTGCAGCACTCGCTATTTGGCGAGTGAGATCCATCAGATAGTACAATGCTGTCATAAGTTCCAAAATTGTAGTATCAATTCTTGTGACTTTAGTTTTACGTGATCTTGTCAACTAGGCGTTCAATTTGACTAAAACTATCCCTCCCGCGTCCTCCCCATCTCTCTTTTAGTGGTAAATGAATGATAGAGTGTACCTGATAATGTTGGTAGACAAAAAGAAATATTTTTCTTAAATTATAAAAGAATGACACAAAATAAATACTTATAATTGGGTTATAAATAGTTAATAACGAATTCTAATTAGTTTATTAGTTACATCTGCGCTTTGATGGCATAATTTATCGCAGTATTGCTTTTTAAGAAGACTCCTTACAAATATTAAAATTAGCGAACCTTTTAAGTACACATCAGGTTTTTAGTCATGGCAACACTAACAATAGTCACAGAATTCTCTCAAGATTAGTACGTATCGAGATAGCCAATTATTCTACGTTGTCGACCACATTCATACATACAGATAGATACCGAAAATGCAACATATCTCATTTATAAGTACCATTTTGATATAATTTGTCGAGACATTTTTTGTATGTCTGGCAGTGGCGTGGGGTGAAAATAAAGAAAGGTAAAGCCGGAGCAAAAAACGGCTTACCCGTGAATAAGCAAAACGTCATATTTTAACTTGTAAAAAAATGCAATTTACATACCTTATATTAGTTTGTTAGTTCACCTTTCCCAAAACTACGGCAAAATGGTATGGTGCCAAAATACAATAAACGGAGGAGCAAATTAAGGAAGCGTACGGACAAGCGGAAACTTTCTTGGAAATATTCACGAGAACGGAAAAATTTCTTACAACCCCGAGGAATTCCGAAATTTTTAAAGGAAGAAATTTTCGGGAGGCAGTGAGGGAGGGGATACCAAATAAAATACCAAAATAGTTAAAATTCTACCAGTATTGTACTTAAATTTGGTTTAGTACTAAAATTATACTAACATCATTCTGAAATGCCACAATTATACTAAATTAGTACTGAAAATACCAAAAAAACGGTCACACTGATGAAAATAACCAAGTCTAGGTGACATTGGGATTCGCGGATAATCGCTGTGATTGGACGAAAATTTTTCAAACGAACCAATAAGGTTTCGTTGGAGGCGATCTGCTATCGGCTTAATCTCAGGTCTATATCGACGAGTGGTTGCATATGTAGTTGTAATGTCATAGTGTGTGTGTCACCATACATTTTAATTATACAAATCCCAATATTATTACCGAGTTACTTACTACCGCGGCGCGCGTCTCGCGATTTGAAATCGTGTGTGTGGCGTTTGCGCGGTTTCGAATACATTGCGTGCGTTGTATCCAGCTATTGAAAAATATTTTTGCAAAGCGCGCAATGTAATTATATGCGAGCAATGTAATTATATTTCGCGATCATATTAAATTATCTAAATTAATGCCGTCGATCATCGGCTTATGGTTTGTCATACGGGTATAGATTTTTGTGCAAGTTTAGGCCGCGAGATTAAGCTATTATTGTTAGTCATAAAAATAATGTATATATTAGAATCTGCCAAGGGAAGCCGGTAGGAATCGTGTTCTAAGGACGCTTCGCCACTGATGTCTGGTGTAGCGTCTTTTTCATCTTGCTGTCATAATCTAACAAACCTTGCATTCGTGAGTATATCCGCGATAAAAGTATCATCCCAAGTTCCAATCTAATACTACACCAAAATAAAAACTAGATCAGATGTTTGGTGAAAAAGGGAAACATACAGAATTATTTTCGCTTTGGTAAAATTTGTATGTAAGCTTAAAACAAATGGAAATAATACACTGACGATTGTGGTAACTAGTAAAGTGGTACGAAGAAATAATATGAATTATAAACAATAATTTTAGAAAAGATATAAAAAATAATGAAATTTAGGGTAATTTGGATCAATTTTGACAGAATAAAATGCAGTATCTAGCTATATGTTTGTCTATGCCGTCGACCGACGTCTCCATAGCCTACTTACACAACACACCACACTTTGATTTGTATCTGACAATTTAAATTAACATTGTACTATGTAAATGCAAGTAAATACCGAAAATACAGGCTGGTTAGAACGGCTACTTTGATAAATCTGAATATGATCTATTTCTTATTTCCTAAGTATTTAAAAATGAACCTTAATCAACCAAACAAAAGGTTAATTTTTAAATATTTAGATAATGAAAAATGAATCCTATTCCGATTCATCAAAGTTGTCAAGTCCCGAAATATGGAAGCAAATGGATCAAGGAATCTAAATTATAGGTAAGAAATGTTACAATTTGATTTAAGGAGAATAGTTCATATATATTTGATTAGGCTTATCCTCCATTGAGACTAATTATTTATTTTGTAATAATAAAATGCATAATTTATCCAATTTGAAGTTCAATTCATTATGTTTGTATTTACTGAATAAATATCATATGACTGATTCTTTACAGTTAACAAACGATATTTTTTATAAAAAACTAAAAGTAATTTTATGGATGGCTATTTATATCCTTAAGATATGTATTTACTTCAACAACTAACGATGTTTGCATATAAAACATTACTTATTAAAAATATTAACTTATTGCATAACAACTGCTGTATAACAGCGGTCAGGATAACTGTTTTAGTTAATTTTATTGCCTGAATATTGAAACGTTGTTTTAAGATTTCCTTAACTTTCGTTCTGTCCTTATCTATATAGAGACAGCACGAGAATTGAGGACATCTGTACCTAAAATGCTTGATTCTGGCGCAAAAAATTAAACCAGTCGAAATTCCGACTAAAAATGCGTCTAACAGTTATCATAATACCTTTTCTTCACTTTTTTTTATTATTTCTCATTTTCAACTGAACTTTAGCCTTAAAAACTAAGTGTAGCTGAAACCTAATAACTAAGGAGGGTCTAGGATGGAAGCGATACGCATCCATAAAATTACTTCACGTTTATTCTGGGGCTACATAGGCGCTGCGTTATTCGACATATCAATTTCCTTACAACGAAGAATTGTCGATAGATGGCGTCACTATAGTGTTTCATTTACAGATAGACAAATAGTAAAAGTCGGTCACGCTAAAAGAGTAAACGGTTCATTGAAAGATATTGACGATATATATCTGAAATAAGTAATATATGAATAAGATATATATCGTAGTTGGAGAAATAAAGGGGAGGCTTTTGCACAAAAATTGGACCTATTAGCTAAATAAAAAAAAAAAATTAAATAGATCGTTTGACTTTAAAAGAATACTATTAAAAACTGTATTCGACATTTAAGGCCCATAGACGGTGCAAGTTTCTTGAACACACAAGAACAATAATAACAGTGCAACAATTGACTATGAATAATTGAAAGCAACTGTTGTTTAGACCATGCAAGTATTTACTTGCTTCAATTTAATTGTATGCAATAGGCAAGAAACTTGCATCGTCTAAATGGGCCTTTACGCAGCGCCTTATCAAGTGTCATGGTGTAACAATCAATCAAATCAAATATCAAACAGTATACAATTAGTTCACCGATAAAAACAGGCGATCGCGGCGCCACATAAGAACCACTCACAAATTCGACTAAAACGTCAATAAACTACAATTTACAAAGAAGACTCGAATCAGATCTTATATTTTGTACAGTTTATCACATAAATTTAAAAGAACACAGGACTGCAGGTCACTATTACACCCTTCGAGCAACAAGGACTTCCGCGCGAGAATCGCACCACATTACTACTCTCTGTTTGGTCTAATGGTAGAGAATGCCATATGGCGTTGAGTCCACCATTTATAGGTAAAAAATTTTAGTAATTTTGTGCAATAAAGTTTTAAATAAATAAACGGAAGGGAATCGCCATAGATGGCTTTCCTCTCTGTCAAAGTTTAGATACAGGTATACCTCAGGAAGTGCTTATGTGTGTGTACTCATTCATACACAAAATCTGACTGTTTTTGTCAATGTATTGTTTCGATATGTACGAATGGTATCGTAATTCGTTTTTGGTTTTTTCCTTGTGTACACTTCCCCGCAAAAATGGCAAAGATTTCAATAATAAAATGTTGCTATTACTCCCAACGCAGGAGTCCGTGTTGCTCTAACTATGCACTACACCACTCAGTACATTATGCGTTCGAGATCAAAGACCCATTCAGTGAAAAAATATCTGTTCATCGGACATACAAAAATATGAGCATATATTTGAGTTGCAGGCGTAACCGGTGTTTGTGATGAATCCGTTTCCAAGATAAAGGTACGTGTGAATCCAAATGTTTCATTTATGAAAAAATAAACGCTCTGTCTCATGTTACGTACACGGTTATAAAACTTACATCATTTTCCTTGCGAGTACTATTGATGTTTGTATGGACATTAGCACATCGGGATCGCGCGTTGCGATAAGGCCCTGATCAAACCGAGGCGAATCCGCAATAGAATCGCTCGCGAATTAGAGCGAGAGAGACTTATGAGCTACTCTAAGGAGTGAGCGAGACGCATATATATAAATTTCGCAAGCAGCGTGGAATTCGCGTCGGTCTGTCCAGAACATAATACACACTCGCGCTAAATCTACGCACAGATCGTTAACAATGTTCTTTTGGTTGAAGTATGATATTCATGGCCAATTTGAATTAAGAAAAATTCATTGTATATTTTAGCATATTGTTTTTTTTCAACTTCTGTCGGCGTAAAATTACCATTTTTCGACTATGGGACATTTTAGGAAAGAGACATTTTGCGGAATTAGAATTAAGAAAAATTCATTGTATATTTAGCTTAATGACTTTTTTCAACTTCTGTCGGCGTAAAATTACCAAGTAATGTAAGCATCGTAGAGAAAATCAGATATTAAATAAACCGAATACAATAATTTTTATTGATCGGTTATGCGTGAAAGCATATTAAAAATAAATTACATTATTATGACACTGAGTAGCCTCATAGATATACAGATGTATTATTTTGGTCGATACGCTTTTTCAAAAGTCAACATGAAGAGGTCTTTTTGTATCTTTTATGGAGATGGCAATTATAATTAATTTTCTAGCTTTTGCCCTCGGATTTGCCCGCGTAAATTTAGTTTTCCACCCCATCCCAGTGCTAACTTACGCTATATAAAAAACCTCTATGTAAATTTTCAAATTTCTACGTTCAGCGGTTTCGTCTCTGCTTTGATATACCAATCGGTGAGTCAGTGAACGTCCAATTTCATATTAATGTTATACAAATTACTGATCATACAAAAAAAGGGATAGCGACTAGACTTGCCAATAATACACGTTTCAATCAATAGACAATGTTACGATCCGATGCGATATTCGTCCCAAAGCGCAAATTTAACATATTAAGTAACAAATAAATTAAGAACAAAACGCCCGCGGGCCTCCGATCGGCAAAAATAAACGAATGAGATCAAACAAGACGCCCATACAAAAACCAGTAGGCGGTGGATAGGGATGCGCCGGTGTTGCCATTCGTAAGAATTGTATTATCGTGGTAGTTTTCTGATAGGATGATTTAAATAAAAATAAATTTAATTTTAAATGATATTAAGTTATTTACGATACAGAATAAGTTAGGCATCGATACTTTTGAACAAAGTCTATTCAGAGTAGTATCGATACTTTAGGCCCGATATTTTTTTAATTATCGATACCTGATGCCGATACTTCAAACTTTCAACAGATATTTAGTTAATTTTACAGAAATCAAAATTATAAGTCATTTTAGTACAGTTTCATACAATACCCTTGAAATACGGGTATGTTTAAAAATCGTTTTTGAATCTTATCACCAATACATAAAGTTCATTATTTGATGAGAACAAAGCTACTGCCTTACAAAGGCTAAGACGTAGCAAAACCTATAACTTAAACCAAACAACAATTCAAAGTTAAAAATCAGACCAAATAAGCCATTTTACGAATTACACTTCATCACACAAATATTAGAAAAAAGTGTTTGTAAGTTTGCGCGTTTGTAGGGTAGGTAGGTAATTTTCGAACTACTGAACCGTTTTTCCACTCCTTTTACCAAGAGAAAGCTACATTATATCTGAGTAATATAGTCTACAATTTATGTACCTCCCGAGCGAAGCCGGGGCACTAGTTAGGCATAACGCGACTATAAACTTTGTACTTTACCACGAATCCTTACGAATGTCAAACCGGTCGCCCAACAGATCGTCAAACAGATCTAGGCGTCGGAACAGAGTTGCTTAGGCGTGTACACTGTGGCGTTGGGGTCCAGAGGGGACAGCCCGTGCGGGGGGCGGGGCAGTCCCAGGGACACTAGTTCTGCTGGCATTACTGCTAGGAGCTGTGCCTTGAGTTCTGATATCTCCTTTTCTTTGTTCGATATTAAACCTGCGGATTAAATATAAAAGTTAATACTGCAACAGAAGAACAAAAAGTTCACAACATCTTTGTACAATTACTTAAGTAATTTTTTATATGTGGAGAGAAAATAAACGATTTCATTATTATTATAACATAGTTTGTACTTTAACATTAACTATAATAACATTATTCGGTCACTGACTTCGTAGCTACTAAGAACTCAAGGCAACCGCTCGGCACGTCCGCACCGCAGTGCGCCGCACACAAGACTGCCTCCGTTATTACGTTCGCATGTTGGTTTTATGCAAAGGGCTGTCACTTTGGCGTACCATTTTGAAAACTGTTTTAAACCATTGATTAACTATCAAAATAAACTACAACACAGATAATTTATCTAATATAAACGCTCCGACTTGAATAAAATCTGACACCAGTGTTAGTAAATAACACACTCGATAAGAAAGAAAGAAAGAACGCTCCAACATATATATTAATCCTAACTAATATTATAAATGTGAAAATTAGTTTGTTTATTAGCTCTTCACGCTTTATCTACTAAACCAATCTTCCTGAAATTTCGCATACACATAGCTGGAAGTACGGAGAAGGACATAGGGTACCTTTCATCCCGGAATAAAGGTTCCCGTGGGAAATCACGCGGGCGAAAGCTAGTTGTACATAAATTAACCAATGTTTGATTAAAAAAACGTAGTCCTCACCTTCCTGTATGTGTATCTGCCGCTTGGCGTCCCCCAGCGCCGACAACAGGTCCAGCTTGACGCGCGTCTCAGCGGACAGTGACCGCTCGAGATGCGAGGCGCGCTCCTGCAGCGCCTGCCACAGCCGCGGGGGCGCGGCGGCGGGGGGCGCGGGGGGCTGCGGCCCGCCCCCGCGGGGGGACGGGGGCGGGGGAGGGGGCTCCTCCGCGCGCGACTCTAAGGACCGCATCTGCGGGTAGGCGATGGCATTGAATACAAGTTTCTTAGATAAGTTTTCATTTTTGGCATACGCATCTTGCAAAAGACACAAATTCGAATATTAAGTTTTAGAGGATAAATGATGGCGGACAATTTTTTTCTCAAGTATGATAATACCTTATTTTTAGAGATTTCCGAATACGCTGAACATGACAATTATTTTCGTTTCAGGATCCAAGATGGCCAATAATTTTTGTAATATGGGTATCTTTTTTTGGCCATGCAGATCATGAAAAGTACAATATATATGGATCCAAAATGGCCGTAAATTTTTTTCAATTTGCAAATGGGTATTGTTTCTAGGGTTTCCATAGATGCCGCGCTACTGCGGTGTGACTTGTGTTAGAGTTCAAACCCCCATTCTACTAGATTCAGATTGTATGTCTGTCTGTCACCTGGAGCTGAGCCTGGTCCAGGTCCCGCTGCAGCTGCTGCGAGCAGTCTCGCGCGCGGGCCAGCTCTCTCCTCAGAGCGAGGTCTCTCCAACGCTGAGCGGCACTTGTACTAGATTCAGATTGTATGTCTGTCTGTCACCTGGAGCTGAGCCTGGTCCAGGTCCCGCTGCAGCTGCTGCGAGCAGTCTCGCGCGCGGGCCAGCTCTCTCCTCAGAGCGAGGTCTCTCCAACGCTGAGCGGCACTTGTACTAGATTCAGATTGTATGTGTGCAGAGGCAACTACGCTCTGCTGCCAGAAAATGTGCGCAGAGCGAATCCGGACAAACGAAGCGGCGGGAAGAACCCTGTACCGGAACTTCACCGGGAAAAAACCACCGGTAAAAAATAAGTACCGGGAAGAAATCTCCACGCGGCACCACGTTTGCCCGACTAAAACCTAAATAACTTAACGCAGTCTGCTACCACCGTAGCTTATGAAGGGAGCTACAGGGCCCTATATGATAACCTAACCTATAAATTAACTACAATTGAACACTTACCAAACTAAATCTTCTTTCTCTTCGGATCCAAACTTGAGTATCTTCGGGAAGGGGGAATTCCTAATCACCCTACCTAACCCTTGAGATCTCAATTCCCCAGGACAAATAAATAGATTTCTTCCCGTAGTTTCACTCGGGAACAGCCAGATGTGAACAGCCAGCCACGTTTCACCTCTCACAAGAAAAAGTCACCATGACGGGTACACAAACACAAAGTTCAATAGTTATTTAACAAACAGGAAATTCACAAACACAACTCAAACTAAACAACAAGCAAAAGACCGATATCGCCCGGGACAATGCAATGGCGGACTACACGACGCCATCCACGCTAGCAGTGTGAAAACCCCGAACGCCCTCTGGCGGCAGCAATGCGAAACGCCTGCGTTTAGTTTTACCCAATATATTACAAACATCCCCCCGTCCCGGTCTGAGAAGCAGACCGCTAGCTTACTCTACGGGAAGGCGGGCGAGAGAGGTCACACCTCTCCTTAAAATCGAACCGTCGACCAACACCTCAGCCACACGCGGAGTGCCATCTCCGCCAAGAATCAAACGTAATATGCGAGCTCGTCGCCAAAGCAATGAGGGCAAATTTGCCTCTTTTAACAATACTAAATCACCCTCCCTGGGAGGCTCAGTCCTGTCTGTCCACTTCACTCTTTGCTGCAGCAAATGCAAATATTCAAGCGACCAGCGACGCCAAAAGTCCTGGCTCATTTGCTGCAACATTTGAAAACGCGACAACCGATATACGCGTTCATCCTTCCACGGGTATTCGGGCAGGGCATTCAACGGCCCTCCCACCAAAAAATGACCAGGGGTGAGAGCTTCCAAGTCATTTGGATCTGGAGATAGCGGACAGAGAGGACGAGAGTTGAGGACCGCCTCAACTTTACAAAACACTGTGGCCAACTCTTCAAAAGTTAGAGCCGTTTCTCCGATAATGCGGCGGAGGTGGGTCTTTGCGGATTTCACAGCCGCTTCAAAAATCCCTCCCCAATGGGGGCAACTTGGGGGACTAAATTTCCAGGTTATTCCCCTTTGGGCAGCAATTTGACTTAAACTAGTACAATTTTTATCAATAAACACGGAAACATCCTTAAGATAATTTACAGTTCCTTTATAGTTTGTGCCATTATCAGACCTAATAAGGGAAGGTAGACCTCGACGCGAAACAAAGCGATCCAACGCGGCGACGAAGGCCTCCGTAGTCAGAGCCGATACCACCTCCAAATGGACAGCCTTGGTGGCCAAACAAACAAATACACACAAATAGCCCTTCACAATACGGGCATTACGAAAGGGAGAAGCCTTGATCGAAAAGGGACCGGCAAAATCGGTTCCAACGCCGTCAAACGGCCTCGAAGGTCGAATTCGATCAACGGGCAAATCACCCATCTGTGGTTGCATCGTGGATGCCTTCAACCTATAACATGCAATACATCGAAACAGAACACTACGGATTGCTCTTCGGGCAGACAATATCCAAAATTCGCGTTGCAAAATAGCCAACAAAGCATTGCACCCAGCATGGGCGTTACGAATGTGTCGATCAGACACCAAAAGCTGCACCAAGGGTCCGCCCTTGGGCAACAACAGAGGATGGCGAGTCTCATATGGAAGATCCGCCTTCCGGAGCCTGCCTCCAACCCGAAGAAGCCCATCCGAGTCGATGTACGGGTTCAAACGAGCGACCGCGCCCTTCAACTTAGCGCGTCCGTCGCGCAAAATCTGAAGCTCTGACTCAAACCGTCCGGTCTGCACGACACGGACCCAATGCAACAATGCGCTCCGGCGCTCTTCTGCACCTGCAATCGGCTCCAACCGCTTTGCCTGTGGGTTTCTACAATTATGTATGAAACGCTTAATCCAACTGGTGACACCCAGAAGCTTATCCAAGCTGCTATACCGAGCAAGTAGCCAATCCGGCTCCGACGTCGTCTCAGCGACTACAGCATGTACACGGAGCCCAGTCAAACTCAAAGAAGTAACATCTGTCTGACAGACAGGCCAAGAAGTTTCTGATCCCATCAGCCACTCTGGACCCCACCAGAGCGGGTGTGACACCAATTCTGGTGCCGTACAACCTCGGGAAGCACAGTCCGCTGGGTTAAGCTCTCCCGGCACATGTCTCCATGTTATATCAATTCCGATATTCTGGATTTGGGAAACCCGATTTCCCACAAAAACCTCAAGGTATGTGGGGCCGCGCGCAACCATGCAAGCGCGACCTGGCTATCCGACCAGGCGACGATGTCCCGTATCTCGACCGTGGCCGCCAGCTCACATGCAACGTGATGCAACAATTTAGAGAGAAGGTGAGCTCCACTCAACTCAAGCTTGGGAATAGTCAGCCTAGTCCTGATGGGGGCGACCTTGCTCTTCCCTAACAAAAGCGAGACATTGACCCGGCCATCGGCGTCAACTGTCCGCATATAGACTGACGCGGCGTAGCCTCGCTCCGACGCGTCACAAAAGCCATGCAGGCTGGCTCGATATTTCCCGGGGGCAATATTCGACGAGGCAAGGCAATCCGATTGACTTCCTTAATCGATGAAAACAACTCGAGCCAATCATCCAATGGAGAGCCAAACAGCGGCTCGTCCCACGAGACGCCCAAAGTCCAAAGTCTCTGAAGAAGACACTTTGCAGAGAATATCACTGGACTGATCCAACCGCTTGGATCAAACATACGGGCTATTACGGACAACACCGTTCTCTTAGTCCAGACCTTTGGTATTTCCAAGTCCACTTGGAATGTGAAAATATCGGTTAGCGGCTGGTACTGCATGCCCAGCACCGCTATCCTGTTGGGATCATCCACATCCTCAAACAGGTGAGGGTTCTGTTGGTGATCCTCCGGGATCCCTTCTAGAACTTTTAGGCTCATTAGACAACCACTTACGTAGCTCGTAGCCACCCGTTTTCAATATTTCAATCAATTCATCCCGCAGTAGGAGGGCCTCCTCAATACTTTGGGCTCCGGTGCACACGTCATCAACATACAAGTCACGTGACAGCACGGAAGCCCCACGGGGAAAGCGGATCCGTTCCCGCTCTGCCAATTCAAGCAATGATCTGATGGCGATATAGGGACTAGATTTCAAACCATACGTGTTTGTGTTGAGTTCATACACCGTCACAGGATCCTCAGGGCGCTCACGCCAGAGTATCAACTGGAATCGCCTGTCCTCAGGATGTATGACTGTCTGGCGGAACATCATCCGGATGTCCGCACCACAAACCACTTGATGCCTTCTAAAGTTCAAGATGATGTCAATTATGTCCCTATGCAATTTGGGACCCGAATGCAAACACAGATTCAACGAAACCCCGTTCGAAGTGGGTGCGGACCCATCGAAGACGGTCCTCAATTTGCCTGTTGAGGCCTTCACCACCGCGTGGTGGGGCAATAAATAATGCTCAGTTGAGCTCCAATCAACTCGAGCCGGAGACATGTGACCCAAATCCTCGTACTCGCGCATAAATTCAATATATTTATCGCGAAGTACGTGGTCACGCTGCATGCGTCGCTCCATGGACAGCAGTCGTTTCTCCGCAAGCGCCCTACTTTGCCCTAGGCTAGGACGAGAGGCAACAAAGGGTAACCTAGTTACAAACCGACCGGAGGGCAACCTCTCCGTGGTCGATCGAAAAAGGGCTTCGCACTCAGCGTGTTCCGGATCCATCCTGGAACTCATAGGTGGCTCCTCCACCTCCCAAAACCTTTGCATGGTCTTGGCCAAGGACGCAGATGCGACGACCGGTGGCTCCTCCGCGGTGCCATTATCAAACACAGGGCCCATCAGGGCAAAACCAAAAATCGTAGACACTGCCATCAGTGAAGACGAACCCAGAGCCTTCTGTGTACCCAACAAAATCCAACCCAATACGTCCGAGCCCAGGAGCAAGTCCACTGGGCCGGGATGAAAGACAAAGGGGTCGGCCAAATCCAGACCCGAAACCAAAGACAACACACCCGGCGGTATGTCTGTCGAGGGGTGCCAACCCGCAATGGTATCCATTACCATAGCCGAAGTCGTGATCCTCATTGTGGAGGACTTCAGCGAAGAAAAGGTGACAAGTGTCTGGCCCGTCAGACACTTCACTTGTATGCCACCAACTCCAAGAAGTGGCACAGGCGGAGTCTTCCACGACTAAACCTAACTGGTGTGCCACTCGAGTGGTAACCAAACTGCTTTGAGCCCCTGAGTCCAACAGAGCTCTCAAATTAATGGCTTCCCCCACGACCCCATACGCGGACCACCGCGGTAGGGAGCAGAACCGTCCGCGGCTCTGTCCCAGCAAGGGAGCAAGCTAGTTACGGGCTCCCCACTCTCTCCAAACCAGGGGCGCGCCACTGACCCGGATAATATGGCGGGCGAGTGCACATCCCCATCTGAGGGGGGCATAACCCGCGGCCCGGCCATACATATGGTACGGCGGGTGGTACTCCAGCCGTGGGTACTCGTGCAGCGGCGGAGAAAACCGCTGCGGCTGCATGTGTTGGGCATTGGTAACCCGCGTGGAGGGGGTGTCCCCACTCTCACGTCCGATCTAGGGCCCCCGCCCATGGGGGCCCTATCCGGGGCCTGGCCAGTCACATACTGGCCACGACCTTGGGGCGCGTGGTCCCGGTCCGCCAAGACCCGCGCAGGTACGCGACCCCCTCCCGAGGGGGGTGCGACGAGCGAAGCCGCGTCCTCCGTCCGGTGGTGGAGGGCTTCGCGCAGGAGCGCCCCCGCCCATAGGGGACCCCTGCCTCAACATCCGGGTGCCATCCCCGTTGCGGTTCATGCAAAGCATCGCGTGGTGCCGCCCACGGCATGCACTGCATGGTATGGCACTGGGACAGTCACGTGCATAGTGACCGCCCAAACAATAAAAGCAAAGTTCATGCCGCTTTGCCATGCGGCGCCTATCTTGTACTGGCAGTCTCTGCCAGTCCCTGCATTGTAGCAGGCTGTGGCCCATCCGGCCACATTGCAGGCAGTCCGCGTCCCTCGCGACTGCTGCCGTGTGTGCAACCCGCGCACCAGCTCCACGCGGTGGCGGTTGCCGTCCCTGTTGGGGCCTCCCTCGCCATGAGGGTTCCAAGGGCCTACGTTCAGGCGCTCTGGATGGCGCTGAGTCCGTCATGGTATTCTCAGCAGCCCGTGCCTCAAACTCCAAAAACTTCACCAAGTCAGTGAATGTTGGTAGGGTGGTGCTATCCCGTTCCGCATTCTCGCGCTCAAATCGCGAGCGGATGTCATTGGGTAATTTGCCCAATACAATGTGCACCAGCAAAAAGGACCATTGGTCCACCGGCAGCCCCAGTGTGCGGAGCGCGTTACAGGCCACTGTAACGGGCGTGAGCAACTGCAGGCGCAACTGTGCCCTGTTGGCCACCTTGGGCAGGGCCATCAACTGTGCGGCGTGCGCATCCGCTAACAAACGTAAATTTTGGTAGCGGGAGTTCAATAACTCCCAAGCCGTATCGTACTGGTCGTCCTCCACCCGGAGGTGCTGGATGAGCGACCGCGCTTCATCCTCAAGAGTGGAGAGGAGGTAGGCCATCTTCTGGGCCTTCGACAAATCCTGTCGTGCTACGACCAGGGACTCAAACATATTTTTATATGCTACCCACTCCTCCATCCTACCCCCAAAGTGGGACAGCTGAAGGGTGGGGAGCCGACCAGTAACCGCTGGTCCTTCCTGTCTAACAGGTGTGCGAGGGGCTGGTCCGCCAGCCTGTCTCGCCCTTATTGCGGTCACCGCCTCCGCGATATCATCGTGCAGACTCAGGATCTGGTCCATGTCCGCCATGTGACCTGCGTAGGCCTCCGGGGTAAGATCGGCTTCGGTAAGCGCCGCCATGGCCGCTTCCGCGCTAATCAATCGTGAGTGGAGGTGATCCGCTCTTAGCAGTATGGCGCCCTCCCTGTCCTTCCGGGACAGGAGTCCTCCGGCCGTCACAAACCATCTCAATTCGTTGGCGAGTGTCGCCCTAGCATTGGAGGCCTTCGCCATCGCGTCAAGTCACAAACAAAAAATAACAAAAGGTAAATAAAAAACAACAAAATCAAGCAACTACACGAAGAACCGCGGTAGGTATGAGAATGGCACAAACCCGGAACGCACGGTACAAACCGCAAACAAATACAAAAAAGGTTACAAATATTCTTATACAAACAAACTAAGAAAAATCTAATAATTTTTACAAACAATTAATTATTTTTTACAAACGAACAAATAGAGGGTAGATTAACTACGCTCTGCTACCAGAAATTGTGCAGAGCAACTACGCTCTGCTGCCAGAAAATGTGCGCAGAGCGAATCCGGACAAACGAAGCGGCGGGAAGAACCCTGTACCGGAACTTCACCGGGAAAAAACCACCGGTAAAAAATAAGTACCGGGAAGAAATCTCCACGCGGCACCACGTTTGCCCGACTAAAACCTAAATAACTTAACGCAGTCTGCTACCACCGTAGCTTATGAAGGGAGCTACAGGGCCCTATATGATAACCTAACCTATAAATTAATTACACTTAAAAAACACTTACCAAGCTAAATCTTCTTTCTCTTCGGATCCAAACTTGAGTATCTTCGGGAAGGGGGAATTCCTAATCACCCTACCTAACCCTTGAGATCTCAATTCCCCAGGACAAATAAATAGATTTCTTCCCGTAGTTTCACTCGGGAACAGCCAGATGTGAACAGCCAGCCACGTTTCACCTCTCACAAGAAAAAGTCACCATGACGGGTACACAAACACAAAGTTCAATAGTTATTTAACAAACAGGAAATTCACAAACACAACTCAAACTAAACAACAAGCAAAAGACCGATATCGCCCGGGACAATGCAATGGCGGACTACACGACGCCATCCACGCTAGCAGTGTGAAAACCCCGAACGCCCTCTGGCGGCAGCAATGCGAAACGCCTGCGTTTAGTTTTACCCAATATATTACAAACAGTATGTCTGTCTGTCACCTGGAGCTGAGCCTGGTCCAGGTCCCGCTGCAGCTGCTGCGAGCAGTCTCGCGCGCGGGCCAGCTCTCTCCTCAGAGCGAGGTCTCTCCAACGCTGAGCGGCACTTGTACTAGATTCAGATTGTATGTCTGTCTGTCACCTGGAGCTGAGCCTGGTCCAGGTCCCGCTGCAGCTGCTGCGAGCAGTCTCGCGCGCGGGCCAGCTCTCTCCTCAGAGCGAGGTCTCTCCAACGCTGAGCGGCACTTGTACTAGATTCAGATTGTATGTCTGTCTGTCACCTGGAGCTGAGCCTGGTCCAGGTCCCGCTGCAGCTGCTGCGAGCAGTCTCGCGCGCGGGCCAGCTCTCTCCTCAGAGCGAGGTCTCTCCAACGCTGAGCGCCACTTGTACTAGATTCAGATTGTATGTCTGTCTGTCACCTGGAGCTGAGCCTGGTCCAGGTCCCGCTGCAGCTGCTGCGAGCAGTCTCGCGCGCGGGCCAGCTCTCTCCTCAGAGCGAGGTCTCTCCAACGCTGAGCGGCACTTGTACTAGATTCAGATTGTATGTCTGTCTGTCACCTGGAGCTGAGCCTGGTCCAGGTCCCGCTGCAGCTGCTGCGAGCAGTCTCGCGCGCGGGCCAGCTCTCTCCTCAGAGCCGAGGTCTCGCTCTCCAACGCTGTGCGCCGACTTCTACACCACTCGCTGTCGCATTCCCCACTGCTGTGTAACCAAACATACATGTATTATTTATTAACTATTTTTTTATTAATAAGTGTCGTAGAAGGCCGAAGAATTACAGAGGAACATACATTACAGAAGTTTACATAAGTTTCTATATCTGGAATAATATGTCTGGGATTATATTAAATTATCTGTCGAATGAAAGAAGTTAAGCCCTAACCTATCGGCCCCGCCTCGCACGGACCTGTACGCCACAGCCAGTTAGCTCTACTCGACGTTCCACCGCGGTAACTAACCAAAAACAATTTTATTTACCTTCAAAACAGACTACACAAGGTCAAGTTCGTATTTAATTTATTTTTTAAAAGAAAATAAATTTATACATATTTTTAGGGTCCGTACCTCAACCTACCTTCTGTATCTGTCAAACTTTTATTTCTCAGTATAGCTTAAAGGTATCAAGTTGAAATTATTATCGAATACTGGGATCCACGAATCAAAATTATCCGGTTTTATTCTATGTAATGTCACAAGTTAGAACATGTAATAAAATCAGCGATTTTGAACGCCTACTGTTCGAATTTCTTGTAGACAAAGCATACTATTCAGTGGAGGAATATCTGAGTCTGACCGATTATAATGATTGATTTTATTTACAATATATTTGATTTATTTAATTTTTTGATAATTGACATGCATGAAATATTAGTTATTTTATTTATTTTATTTTCTGATTTGACTTTGATTTTGTATGCTTAATGGCGCAACATGTAGAACCAAACTTTATTTTAAGACCTATATGTAACTCATGTTGACAAAGTAAATGAATTATGAATAAGAGCTTCGTCAAACCAAACGCGGGACAGTAGCAGAGCGAGAGTGGGCACACTGAACGCAGCGGCAGGTTCAAAGCAATTGCAACGCGGGACCGCGTTTAAACCGCGTTCAGTATGACGGGTTAGGCAGGCAGCGCTGCAAGATGTCGAACGACGCGGACTCGGATGAAGAAGATTCATACTGCAATTTGGCTCCAAGGCAAAACAAAAGAATTTGGGTTCATGATATAAATACAAGAAGAGAAGAATATGAGGAATATCTTCTTCAATGCATGGAGCTGGAAAGTCATTAGGATAAAATTTTCATATAAGTATTTTCGCATGTAGCAGCTCGTATGTTATATTTCTATAATATTTGTCTCGAAAATTACAGAAACATTTATTTTTACGCACTAATTTGATTATCTTTTCACTGATATCCATCACTCGGTTGCAAAAAAATACAAAAGTTGTCAACTGCTTTCGCCGCGCCGCACTGCACTGCGAACGCACTGCCCCCGGTGACCCATGCTAATATGGCCGCCATAGTTATCCAGAAGCGCGGGCCCGCGCACGCGCTCCTGCCTCGCTCCCGCGCCTACAGAGTACTCCCGCGTTACAGAGCGGGGCGAAGCAGTTTGAGCGCGGGCCCGCGTTAAAATTTGGTGTATCATAGTTCATAGAGTTTCTTGTATTACAACTTGCGCGGGCCCGCATTCAAACAGCGCTGCTACTGTCCCGCGTTTGGTTTGCCGAAGCTTTTACCTGTGCGTGCGCGTGTGCCGCAGCAGCTGGTGCTCGGCGAGCGTGCGCGCGCGCCGCTCCTCGCCCAGACGCCGCTCCAGCGCGCGCTCGCCGCCGCGCCACATAGACAGCCTGCACACCACACGTTCACGTTACGCTACAACCACTACTTTGTTCGATACTATCAAAACAGATTTAATACTTCTTTCTGTAATTTTAATATTCATACCCACTGTATTTGTTTTAAATAGTGTCACAGGGCGGGCGCTTCATAGAAACGGCGCGTCAAATATACCTACTAATACTACAAATGAAACTGTATATCCGTGAACACGTCAATGTATGCGTTTTCATAGTCGAACGTCCCACAACTACACAAGAACAGGGGAGAAGTGCGGAAGGAGTGGGGAGGTGCCATATTGCGGGAGGGGCAGGGAGTTTCCTTTCTGTACGTAGTACTAATATTAATTCTGTGGTTGTTAAAAAACAAAAAAAAATCAACTTTATTGTTACCTATTTAATATTTTTTCTGAGGACCTATAATTATTGGCTTCTTTAATTCTTAAGTGTTAACCTATTGTTGTATAAATGGCTGTTGGTCTAATAAATAAAATAAAAAAACCGTGCCATTATTTTTTACCTAAGATGACGTCACGCCAGTCATTTTAGAGATGGGTGCAACATAAACGCGAATGAAGGCTAACTGAGTAGCAAACGTGATTGTTTGTCCATTGGACATACGCCGGGCACGCTTGGTCATACTGTACAAACATACGCCTGCTTGAGATGCGTGTGGTCGGCGCGGCGCTGGCGCTCGGCGGCCGCGGCGGCGGCCAGCGCCCGCCAGCTCCGCTTGCACTAGTTCCCACTCACTTGTGCTGCAGCTGCGCGGTACGCCTGCTTGAGATGCGTGTGGTCGGCGCGGCGCTGGCGCTCGGCGGCCGCGGCGGCGGCCAGCGCCCGCCAGCTCCGCTTGCACTAGTTCCCACTCACTTGTGCTGCAGCTGCGCGTACGCCTGCTTGAGATGCGTGTGGTCGGCGCGGCGCTGGCGCTCGGCGGCCGCGGCGGCGGCCAGCGCCCGCCAGCTCCGCTTGCACTAGTTCCCACTCACTTGTGCTGCAGCTGCGCGCGTACGCCTGCTTGAGATGCGTGTGGTCGGCGCGGCGCTGGCGCTCGGCGGCCGCGGCGGCGGCCAGCGCCCGCCAGCTCCGCTTGCACTAGTTCCCACTCACTTGTGCTGCAGCTGCGCGGTACGCCTGCTTGAGATGCGTGTGGTCGGCGCGGCGCTGGCGCTCGGCGGCCGCGGCGGCGGCCAGCGCCCGCCAGCTCCGCTTGCACTAGTTCCCACTCACTTGTGCTGCAGCTGCGCGTACGCCTGCTTGAGATGCGTGTGGTCGGCGCGGCGCTGGCGCTCGGCGGCCGCGGCGGCGGCCAGCGCCCGCCAGCTCCGCTTGCACTAGTTCCCACTCACTTGTGCTGCAGCTGCGCGTACGCCTGCTTGAGATGCGTGTGGTCGGTGCGGCGCTGGCGCTCGGCGGCCGCGGCGGCGGCCAGCGCCCGCCAGCTCCGCTTGCACTGGTTCCCACTCACTTGTGCTGCAGCTGCGCGTACGCCTGCTTGAGATGCGTGTGGTCGGCGCGGCGCTGGCGCTCGGCGGCCGCGGCGGCGGCCAGCGCCCGCCAGCTCCGCTTGCACTAGTTCCCACTCACTTGTGCTGCAGCTGCGCGTACGCCTGCTTGAGATGCGTGTGGTCGGTGCGGCGCTGGCGCTCGGCGGCGCGGCGGCGGCCAGCGCCCGCCAGCTCCGCTTGCACTAGTTCCCACTCACTTGTGCTGCAGCTGCGCGTACGCCTGCTTGAGATGCGTGTGGTCGGCGCGGCGCTGGCGCTCGGCGGCCGCGGCGGCGGCCAGCGCCCGCCAGCTCCGCTTGCACTAGTTCCCACTCACTTGTGCTGCAGCTGCGCGGTACGCCTGCTTGAGATGCGTGTGGTCGGCGCGGCGCTGGCGCTCGGCGGCCGCGGCGGCGGCCAGCGCCCGCCAGCTCCGCTTGCACTAGTTCCCACTCACTTGTGCTGCAGCTGCGCGTACGCCTGCTTGAGATGCGTGTGGTCGGCGCGGCGCTGGCGCTCGGCGGCCGCGGCGGCGGCCAGCGCCCGCCAGCTCCGCTTGCACTAGTTCCCACTCACTTGTGCTGCAGCTGCGCGTACGCCTGCTTGAGATGCGTGTGGTCGGCGCGGCGCTGGCGCTCGGCGGCCGCGGCGGCGGCCAGCGCCCGCCAGCTCCGCTTGCACTAGTTCCCACTCACTTGTGCTGCAGCTGCGCGTACGCCTGCTTGAGATGCGTGTGGTCGGCGCGGCGCTGGCGCTCGGCGGCCGCGGCGGCGGCCAGCGCCCGCCAGCTCCGCTTGCACTCGTTCCCACTCACTTGTGCTGCAGCTGCGCGTACGCCTGCTTGAGATGCGTGTGGTCGGCGCGGCGCTGGCGCTCGGCGGCCGCGGCGGCGGCCAGCGCCCGCCAGCTCCGCTTGCACTAGTTCCCACTCACTTGTGCTGCAGCTGCGCGTACGCCTGCTTGAGATGCGTGTGGTCGGCGCGGCGCTGGCGCTCGGCGGCCGCGGCGGCGGCCAGCGCCCGCCAGCTCCGCTTGCACTAGTTCCCACTCACTTGTGCTGCAGCTGCGCGTACGCCTGCTTGAGATGCGTGTGGTCGGCGCGGCGCTGGCGCTCGGCGGCCGCGGCGGCGGCCAGCGCCCGCCAGCTCCGCTTGCACTAGTTCCCACTCACTTGTGCTGCAGCTGCGCGTACGCCTGCTTGAGATGCGTGTGGTCGGTGCGGCGCTGGCGCTCGGCGGCCGCGGCGGCGGCCAGCGCCCGCCAGCTCCGCTTGCACTAGTTCCCACTCACTTGTGCTGCAGCTGCGCGTACGCCTGCTTGAGATGCGTGTGGTCGGCGCGGCGCTGGCGCTCGGCGGCCGCGGCGGCGGCCAGCGCCCGCCAGCTCCGCTTGCACTAGTTCCCACTCACTTGTGCTGCAGCTGCGCGTACGCCTGCTTGAGATGCGTGTGGTCGGCGCGGCGCTGGCGCTCGGCGGCCGCGGCGGCGGCCAGCGCCCGCCAGCTCCGCTTGCACTAGTTCCCACTCACTTGTGCTGCAGCTGCGCGTACGCCTGCTTGAGATGCGTGTGGTCGGCGCGGCGCTGGCGCTCGGCGGCCGCGGCGGCGGCCAGCGCCCGCCAGCTCCGCTTGCACTAGTTCCCACTCACTTGTGCTGCAGCTGCGCGTACGCCTGCTTGAGATGCGTGGGGTCGGCGCGGCGCTGGCGCTCGGCGGCCGCGGCGGCGGCCAGCGCCCGCCAGCTCCGCTTGCACTAGTTCCCACTCACTTGTGCTGCAGCTGCGCGTACGCCTGCTTGAGATGCGTGTGGTCGGCGCGGCGCTGGCGCTCGGCGGCCGCGGCGGCGGCCAGCGCCCGCCAGCTCCGCTTGCACCAGTTCCCACTCACTTGTGCTGCAGCTGCGCGTGCGCCTGCTTGAGATGCGTGTGGTCGGTGCGGCGCTGGCGCTCGGCGGCCGCGGCGGCGGCCAGCGCCCGCCAGCTCCGCTTGCACTAGTTCCCACTCACTTGTGCTGCAGCTGCGCGTACGCCTGCTTGAGATGCGTGTGGTCGGCGCGGCGCTGGCGCTCGGCGGCCGCGGCGGCGGCCAGCGCCCGCCAGCTCCGCTTGCACTAGTTCCCACTCACTTGTGCTGCAGCTGCGCGTACGCCTGCTTGAGATGCGTGTGGTCGGCGCGGCGCTGGCGCTCGGCGGCCGCGGCGGCGGCCAGCGCCCGCCAGCTCCGCTTGCACTAGTTCCCACTCACTTGTGCTGCAGCTGCGCGTACGCCTGCTTGAGATGCGTGTGGTCGGCGCGGCGCTGGCGCTCGGCGGCCGCGGCGGCGGCCAGCGCCCGCCAGCTCCGCTTGCACTAGTTCCACTCACTTGTGCTGCAGCTGCGCGTACGCCTGCTTGAGATGCGTGTGGTCGGCGCGGCGCTGGCGCTCGGCGGCCGCGGCGGCGGCCAGCGCCCGCCAGCTCCGCTTGCACTAGTTCCCACTCACTTGTGCTGCAGCTGCGCGTACGCCTGCTTGAGATGCGTGTGGTCGGCGCGGCGCTGGCGCTCGGCGGCCGCGGCGGCGGCCAGCGCCCGCCAGCTCCGCTTGCACTAGTTCCCACTCACTTGTGCTGCAGCTGCGCGTACGCCTGCTTGAGATGCGTGTGGTCGGCGCGGCGCTGGCGCTCGGCGGCCGCGGCGGCGGCCAGCGCCCGCCAGCTCCGCTTGCACTAGTTCCCACTCACTTGTGCTGCAGCTGCGCGTACGCCTGCTTGAGATGCGTGTGGTCGGCGCGGCGCTGGCGCTCGGCGGCCGCGGCGGCGGCCAGCGCCCGCCAGCTCCGCTTGCACTAGTTCCCACTCACTTGTGCTGCAGCTGCGCGTACGCCTGCTTGAGATGCGTGTGGTCGGTGCGGCGCTGGCGCTCGGCGGCCGCGGCGGCGGCCAGCGCCCGCCAGCTCCGCTTGCACTAGTTCCCACTCACTTGTGCTGCAGCTGCGCGTACGCCTGCTTGAGATGCGTGTGGTCGGCGCGGCGCTGGCGCTCGGCGGCCGCGGCGGCGGCCAGCGCCCGCCAGCTCCGCTTGCACTGGTTCCCACTCACTTGTGCTGCAGCTGCGCGTACGCCTGCTTGAGATGCGTGTGGTCGGCGCGGCGCTGGCGCTCGGCGGCCGCGGCGGCGGCCAGCGCCCGCCAGCTCCGCTTGCACTAGTTCCCACTCACTTGTGCTGCAGCTGCGCGTACGCCTGCTTGAGATGCGTGTGGTCGGCGCGGCGCTGGCGCTCGGCGGCCGCGGCGGCGGCCAGCGCCCGCCAGCTCCGCTTGCACTAGTTCCCACTCACTTGTGCTGCAGCTGCGCGGTACGCCTGCTTGAGATGCGTGTGGTCGGTGCGGCGCTGGCGCTCGGCGGCCGCGGCGGCGGCCAGCGCCCGCCAGCTCCGCTTGCACTAGTTCCCACTCACTTGTGCTGCAGCTGCGCGTACGCCTGCTTGAGATGCGTGTGGTCGGCGCGGCGCTGGCGCT
This sequence comes from Ephestia elutella, assembly GCA_018467065.1. Taxonomy (NCBI): domain Eukaryota; kingdom Metazoa; phylum Arthropoda; class Insecta; order Lepidoptera; family Pyralidae; genus Ephestia; species Ephestia elutella. The sequence continues at coordinate 15,265,966 of CM031566.1, forward strand.
CGGCGGCCGCGGCGGCGGCCAGCGCCCGCCAGCTCCGCTTGCACTAGTTCCCACTCACTTGTGCTGCAGCTGCGCGTACGCCTGCTTGAGATGCGTGTGGTCGGCGCGGCGCTGGCGCTCGGCGGCCGCGGCGGCGGCCAGCGCCCGCCAGCTCCGCTTGCACTAGTTCCCACTCACTTGTGCTGCAGCTGCGCGTACGCCTGCTTGAGATGCGTGTGGTCGGCGCGGCGCTGGCGCTCGGCGGCCGCGGCGGCGGCCAGCGCTCGCCGCGCCTCCGCCGAGCTCCGCAGCGCGGCCGCCAGCTCCGCTTTCACACGCTTCAGCTCCTCGGAGCACTCGCGCGCTTCACGGACTTCACGCTGATAATATATCAACGTTTACTATTTATTTATTTTTTCAAATCATATCAAATAATTTATTTGCAATAAACTTATTTACTTATTTGGAGAACATTACAGCTTTGGAATATCTATAAATTTTATCTTACATGTATCATTACTAGATAGCCAATTACATTGTTCTCGCTGATAGGTAAGAATATAAGAAAAAGGTATTTAACTAAAATTAATAGCAGTACTAATTAACATATGCATATATAGTAGATTTTACAACAAGTGCACAAAACGAATCATTTTTATCCGAGACTTTGAGCAGCCCGAGCCGAATAATGTCGAGGATAAAAATCGTTTTGTGGACGAGTTATAAACTCTGCTTTTCAGTTCGATTGCGAGGAAATAAATCAAATTGAAGAAATTAATAAACGCACGAAAAAACAAGAGCTGTTTCCTGCCGCTTTATTTTTCAAATCTTACGACATTGATAGGCTTGGGCTGCAGACCTATACAGTTATATAGCCTACTATTAAATTAATTATGTAATAATATTTTTCTTAAATTAATTAAATAACCTAACGTACTTGAATTTAAATTTTAATATCTTTTATGTATTTAAAAACACATAAGACAAATAAATTAAGAGTAAATATTATAAAATAACAAATTCTATCTATGAACTTTTTATCGTGTTTGGCTGTATGGCTCATTTTCTTTGCCTTAATATAGATACATTTATGAGTAGATACGTTAATGCCCTTGTGCACAAAATTCGATTTCGTGCAGCCTATATCCTGCACAAATAAGCACTTTCAGAGCATGAGAAGTGAAAACAAATTTTTCATGTATCTTACATGTCAAAATATCCGTATATCTATGGAAGTAAACTAATATTTGGAGCATTTTACGTAATCGTAAAGCTTAAAAAAAAGAGAAACGAAAAAGATGAGTGTAGAGGAAGCAAGAGAGATCTGTAAGGATCGTAGCAAGTGGAAATCGCTAATCTCTGCCTACCCCCACAGGAGAAAGGCGTGATTATATATATGTATGTTAAACTTAAATTGTAACGAAGAGAACACCTTGAAAAAAAGAATAATGATATAGAATTAATCAAGACCTTTAGAAGCGCAATTAACCCGAAATGAGAACAAAATCCAGACCAATAGTATTCCTGGTTATTCCGAACAGTAACACAAAATAAACATCTAGTACACAAACAAGAATCTAAAAAAATAATATTTAAAATACCTGTTCGCGTTCCCGCTCGCGTTCTCTCTCTCGTTCCTTCAATTCTCTCTCTCTTTCCTTCTTATCATCTTTGTATCCATTACACTCCTTACTTTTTACACTTTCTTTTGTACTTTCTACTTCTTTAACTATTTGTTCTTTTGCTGAAAATGTAAACATCAATTAGAATTTTATTTAGTTTCACCTTTTCTGGATGTCGACTCCATTAACGTTAAGTCGCTTTTGAAAATAGAAGTATTTCTAAATAGTAGGCTAATTGACAAATTTTTATTTAGATAACAATTTGAAAGAAACGCTCCTTACTAAATGTTAACTGATGAAAAAATATTCAGGATAAATAAATTGTGATTGGTTAGTTAGCACGGTGGAACGTCGAGTTGAGCTAACTGGCTGTGACGTACAGTCCCGGAGCGGGGCACCCTTGCCGTGCGTACTTGCGTAGCTTAGGAAGGGCTCACGCATCTTTAAACTTCTTCCAAGTGACAGTTAATATGATCTGGGTCTTATCACGTTAGTTAAATTACTATCTTTTCATATGCGGATGCCTATAAACCTTGTTTCATCCGTCAGACTAGGTATGCACTATGTGCTGTGCAGATATATTCTTTCACGTGAATATATTGTAAAAACACCCTTTGGTTATGTACAGTCCGGGGCTGAACACCTTGAAATTCGTTTAGATGATGTTGTAAATGAAAAAGATTTAATAAGTATAAAACACACGGTTTATTACTGAGAACGAAATGTTAACTTAAAATGGGTATGAGAGATATGCATGCTTATTACGGACTGGTTCGAATGAATTTACCTAATAATGAAAATGCAGATTTTGCGATGTACCTGTCTCGTACAATTAATTATTACTCTATGATCATTCATCTGACACGCCCCCATGTTTCCTACATGTCAAAAATCACACTGCAAAATAATATGGGCACTAAACTAAATCAGGTATAAATACTCACTTTGTTCTGTACTCTTATGACTATCGCTGTCCTTATCCTTATCTTTGTCCTTGTTTTTACTACGTTTCTTTTCTTCTCTTAACGTACTAGCCTCCTTTTTATCACACTTTGAGTTTTTGGCACCACCTGCAACATTTAACAGGTTTGAGAGATGCTTTCTATGCAATATTGCTAATTAAAACTCAATAGGGATTATCACTGCAATGTTATCACACCTGTAGGCGACACTAGCATAAGGGGTAAACAGTATTTTGACATTAACAATGGCAACAGTAGGGTGTGATTCATGGACTACTTTACCGACGAGTACCATTTTGCGAACTGTTTTATCGACACATGAAAAGCTTACAAAACAAACTACATAGTTAAGTTAAATCCTTGGGGGAGGCCTTTGTCCAGCAGTGGACGTCTTTCGGCTGAGAGAGAGAGAGAGTTAAGTTAAAGTAAACGTTCAGGTACAAGTCAATTATTTATCTACCATATCTAAACTACGTTTTTCCCTACTTGTCCGATTATGTAAACAATCTTACCAAGTCTTTTTATGATTTTACAACAATATAAATTAAAATAGACTTTGTAGGAAACTACTTTCGTGATTAATAAATGTTTTACTTTACAATATTTAGGTTTAAACTAATATTTTATTTATTTTCAACAAAATTCAACAAAAAGTACTGTGAAGATTGTTTACATAATAGGACAATTAAGAAAAATGGACTTTACTACTTTATCGACGCGTACGGTGTTGCGAACTGTTTTATCGGCACATAAAAAACTTACAAAACAAACTACGTAGTTAAGTTAAATACACGTTCAGATGTTTTGTTTATTTAACGAGCCTGTAGGTTTTATTTATTTTATTTTTTTATTTGTTTTGTGTCCCACTGCTGGCCAAAGGCCTCCCTTTTTCTTCCACTCGTCTCTCTCTAGCGTAAGTTGTGGCCACTCAGGTACGAATAAAAAAACGTTGACATAAATTAATTATTTATCAACCATATGTATGTGTGTATGTCTGTGTCCCCGTTACCTTTCCCGTGGTCAGCGTCAGTGTCGTGCGTCGCGCTGCCGTTGCTGAGCGCGTGCGCAGGCTTGTCGCGCGCCGCGGACGTCGACAAATGTTTCTCTAACTTTTCTAACTGCGAACACAAAATTACATTTTTAATATGACATCAAGTATTGTAGTACGGGTTTATCATAAATTTATATAAAACTAGCTGTTGCCCGCGACTTCGTCCGCGTAGCGTAACTCATGCCTTGAGTTCATTGAAATGACGATAACTTTTTTTAATGAACCGATTTTGATGAAACAAACTGTAAATGTTTTTCTGAGTTAAAATTAAGCAATTGGTGCAAGTTTTAAGTAAATCGGTTCACACATACAGACAGATAGACAAAAAGTTCCAAAAAAATATTTTGGCTTTCAATTATTCTTTTTAAGTGTCCCTCTATCCATTTTACTCAAAAATACTAAATGTACAGACAAAATATTTCTACTGTTTTATTATATGAACAGATTAGCCGCGCCGCGGGGCTTCGCCACCTTGGGAATTTCGGGATAAAAAATACCCTATGTGCTTTACCCGGTATTTTTCTACCCGAAATCCGTCCAGTAGATTTTGCGTGATTAAAGAACAAACATCCTCAAAAACTCACGAAGTCACTTAATCCAAATATTCCCATTTATAATACTAGCTTTTGCCTTCGGCTTCACCCGCGTGATTTTCCCACGGGAACAGTGCTTTTTCCCGGGATAAAGGGTACCCTATGTCCTTCTCAGTACCACTATCTATGTGTATGCGAAATTTCAGAAAGATTGGTTCAGTAATAGTAGTAGTCTACGTCTTCTTGAAAGGCCGGCAACAATCCTGTAATACTGCAATTGTCCATGAGCAACGGTGATCGCTTACCATCAGGTGACCCGATTTCTCGTTTGCCGCACTGTTATAAAAAAAAAATAGAAAAACATGAAGAGGTACCAAACAAACTCACTTTCGCATTTATAATATTAGTTAGGATTGGAATTAGAAAAATCATAATCTGCTATTATGTCGGCAATCTCGACATAATAGCACGTGAGTGACCCATCACCCACTAGATGGCGGTAGTCGTTAAGAGCACGCAGTCAATTTACGATGAAATTTCCCGCTTTTGGTGTTTTTGACCGCTTTTTTACGCGTAAAATAACCAAATCAAATAAAACAATTCGTAAATATATAACGATTAAGTCTTTTTAGTGCACTGCAATGTAAAATTAAAGTTTTATTGACCAATTTTTTGTAACTTTGAGGTTTTCGGAACGCCGAATTACAAAAATGCCGGGTCGAGTTTACTTTGAGGTGTAAAATAACAATGAAATCGTAAAAAATTAATTTATATATTATTTTTAGGAAGAAGATTTTATTGCCGTTTGGTGTACCTCAGTAGAAAATTTGATAAAATATTTATTTATATACCGATAAAAAATCGTTACAAAATGACATAATTTGCGTTTTTTAATGCTACTTTTCCACGAGAAAAACTAAATTTTTTGTTTGCTGTTATTGTTATTATTAACAAACATACTGTTTGCAATAAGACTTAATTTTTTATTTAATTAATATCGGACGTTTATTATTTTATACGAATTTTTAAAAACGACATGTATAAAACCAAGCGCACTCGTCGTGACGATTTAGTACGCGCCGGACCTTTCCAAAGGGTGGACGTATCGCTTGCCGCTCGCGAGTTACCGTCTTCAAGGTCACCTACCTTCTGCACACGAGGCACGTATAGTGCGACCGGAACGGGTTGATCGTTTAGTAAGTATTAATATTTTTGGTTGTTTAAGTTTAATTATATAAAACAAAGGGTGATATTAAAACTGGTGAAATTTTACAGGGTGATTAAATATCGATTAAGTATTAAAACATTATCATAAATTGATTAGGTTTATGAAATTGAATAACTTTCTATATTGTCTTATTTAACTTTGTGTTTGTAAGTTGGTTTATCCGAAGTTTTAATGTCTAGACGAAAAGCATTTTATAGAATAAATACGGTCAACTTATTAATGAATGGTTTGTAATGAAAATAAATAATGTTTCAGTAATGGGCAACAAACGCAAAAAATACAGTTGCAGTAAAAATACAAAATCCATACTGAATGCCAGGAGAGCGAAGAGGTATTTTTTGTAATATGATTCTGATATTATAACTGCATAGATAAACAGCTACCCAATATCGATTAATTGTGCTTGCTAAGAAGTTCATTCTTATTTCTTCAATGACAGTGAATATTAGTGACCGAAACGACAAAGTATTATGCATTCGTTACATCAAAAACATAACACTATCTTAATACAGATATTTTTGTATATTTTTTCAGACTAAAATTTACTGAGAGGACAAAAGAATGCTTAGAAAAATCATTACAGGAGAGTGATAACAGTATTGCTACAGAAAATAATGATAGTGACAGTGTATGTATATGAAAAAAATAAATACATAGAAATAATGAATACGAGTTATACAACAATCATCTATACTTTTTTGTTCTTTTAGGAGTTATATGATGCACTTATATTGGATCTAGAAAAAACAAATGAAGGGGAACAAATTAATACCATGGAAGAAACAAATACAAATAATGTTGAAGATAATGATTTGGTAACTCGAATTAAACTAGTATTACAAGTACATAGCTAAAATTCCAAGCCACCTTCCAATATAATTAATATAACTCATTTTATTTTAGGAATTAGAGCCGGATAAACCAGTTCCTTCTCTATTTCAAATCGAGGGCAGAAGAGTTGTTGATTTTATGTATTTTTTTAATCAAATAAAACTCATATCAAATCACAATTCTGGATTCGGTTGTTCTATAAGCAACGTCCAAGTTATAAAGGAAACACTTATTGGCTTGGAGTCGGTGATTCACTTCAAATGTGATATGTGCAATTTAAAATTTCAAATTAGTCTGAACAACAACAACTTTCCCAAGGAGATGACTGTTAATCATGCTGCTGTGACTGGTGCTATGTTAATTGGCTGTGGTCTGACCAATTTAAATGAGTTGCTTACCGCAATGGATCTTCCGAACTTAAAACAAAAATCTTACAAAAGATTTCATAATGATGTATCCAAGTGGTGGGAAGTTGCTGCAGAAACATCTATGAAAGAAGCGGCTAAGGAAGAATCTGCTCTAGCCATTGAAAGCGGTGACGTCATTGATGGCATTCCTTCAATAACGGTTATAGCAGATGCATGTTGGTCCAAACGCTCTTACAGAACCAATTATTCTGCAGCGTCAGGAGCAGGCGCAATCATTGGACTAAAAACTGGGAAAGTGTTACATATGCAAGTAAAAACAAATACTGCATCATTTGCGCTCGATCTCTAGCAAAAAGTCAACCACCACCGAGTCATGAATGCACTAGAAATCATACAGGATCTTCATCCAGCATGGAACAGGCCAGCATAGTCGAAGGTTTTAAAACTTCAGTCGCAAAACGGAATCTGATATATTCGACGCTTATCGCTGACGGTGATGCTAGCACTTACAAGAAAATTTTAGAAAGCAGACCTTATCCTAATGTACACGTACAGAAAATAGAATGTTCTAATCATTTACTTAGAAATTACTGCAGTAAATTTATACAGCTTCAAAAAGATACATCGATTCCACTTTCAGAGCGCAAATTGTTAACAAAAGAACGCATTACTCGTCTTCGAACAGCAGTACGATCAGCAGCTCGCTTTCGTAATGCTCAAAATAAAAGCGTGTCAGAAAAAATTATAAAATTAAGGGACGATATTATGAACAGTCCGAAACATATTTTTGGCGACCACAATTCTTGTGAAAGTTATTATTGCGCTGTAGAAAAAAGAAACGAGCCTAATCTAGTTCCTGAAATCAAAAGCTTGTTTTCAAAAATAATGGCTCATACAACTCAAATAGCTTTACACTCAAAAAGTTTACTATGGGATGTCAATAACAATCGGGCTGAACAATTCAACAGCATTGTGGCAAAACATATAGGTGGAAAAAGAATAAACTACAGTTTGAAAAATTCCTATGCTGCCAGGTATGACACGATTTTTACGTATATGCATATTATCATTTTTTAATCCCGGACGAGCTTGACAAACACTAAGATCCGTAAGCTCGAAAGGCCATGTTTAGCTAGTTAGCTAGTTGGTGGGCATAGAAAAATCAAAGTGGTGACGGGTTGCTAGCCACATCGCCTATTATTAGAATCCCTTACATTATTGCCCAGTCTTTCAATCAGCTTCCACGATCTGTTCGGGAAAAAATGCAGCTGATACATTCTATGCGTTAATCATTTTCCTAGACCAATATGAAAGAGTATTTTTATGTGTATTTTATTTTATTCATGTCAGTGGCGGCGTATTCAAGTTTAACTTTTATAACAGGTGTTACGCTGCAGTTGTTGCCTTTAATACTGGCAAACCCCAGTACTCTTTATATAAAGCGAATTTTAATGCGAGTCCAAGAAAATCAGTCAAAAATCTCGAGTTGCGCCGATGTAAGTGTAACATCAAACATCTTGGCCACTGCTCTCGTCCTAGAAGAAAAATTATTTTTCAAAATAACGAAGACTATGGCGAGAAATGCCAAAATCCAGATTTAACTGCGGAACAGTATGATACAGCCTGTGCAGAGCAACTACGCTCTGCTGCCAGAAAATGTGGCAGAGAGAATCCGGACAAACGAAGCGGCGGGAAGAATTCTGTACCGGAACTTTACCGGGAAAAAATCTACCGGTAAAATTAAGTACCGGGAAAAATCTCCACGCGACACCACGCTTGTCCGACTAGAATCTAACTTAAGCTATACGCAGTCTGCTACCACCGTAGCTTATGAAGGGAGCTACAGGGCCCTATATGATAACCTAACCTATAAATTAAATACAATTGAACACTTACCAAATTAAATCTTCTTTCTCTTCGGATCCAAACTTGAGTGTCTTCGGGAAGGGGGAATTCCTAATCACCCTACCTAACCCTTGAGATCTCAATTCCCCAGGACAACTAAATAGATTTCTTCCCGTAGTTTCACTCGGGAACAGTCAGATGTGAACAGCCAGCCACGTTTCACCTCTCACAAGAAAAAGTCACAATAACAGAGTTTTTCACAAACACAAATTCAATAGTTATTTAACAAACAGGAGATTCACAATTATCACTCAAACTAAACAACAAGCAAAAGACGCGAGACCGCTCCGCGTATTAAAATCAAACCGATATCGCCCTGGACAATGCAATGGCGGACGTCCGCGAGCCATTCGCACGAGCAATGTGAAAACCCCGAACGCCCTCTGGCGGCAGCAATGCGAAACGCCTGCGTTTAGTTTTACCCAATATATTACAAACATCCCCCCGTCCCGGTCTGAGAAGCAGACCGCTAGCTTACTCTACGGGAAGGCGGGCGAGAGAGGTCACACCTCTCCTTAAAATCGAACCGTCGACCAACACCTCAGCCACACGCGGAGTGCCATCTCCGCCAAGAATCAAACGTAATATGCGAGCTCGTCGCCAAAGCAATGAGGGCAAATTTGCCTCTTTTAACAATACTAAATCACCCTCCCTGGGAGGCTCAGTCCTGTCTGTCCACTTCACTCTTTGCTGCAGCAAATGCAAATATTCAAGCGACCAGCGACGCCAAAAGTCCTGGCTCATTTGCTGCAACATTTGAAAACGCGACAACCGATATACGCGTTCATCCTTCCACGGGTATTCGGGCAGGGCATTCAACGGCCCTCCCACCAAAAAATGACCAGGGGTGAGAGCTTCCAAGTCATTTGGATCTGGAGATAGCGGACAGAGAGGACGAGAGTTGAGGACCGCCTCAACTTTACAAAACACTGTGGCCAGCTCTTCAAAAGTTAGAGCCGTTTCTCCGATAATGCGGCGGAGGTGGGTCTTTGCGGATTTCACAGCCGCTTCAAAAATCCCTCCCCAATGGGGGCAACTTGGGGGACTAAACTTCCAGGTTATTCCCCTTTGGGCAGCAATTTGACTTAAACTAGTACAATTTTTATCAATAAACACAGAAACATCCTTAAGATAATTTACAGTTCCTTTATAGTTTGTGCCATTGTCAGACCTAATAAGGGAAGGTAGACCTCGACGCGAAACAAAGCGATCCAACGCGGCGACGAAGGCCTCCGTAGTCAGAGCCGATACCACCTCCAAATGGACAGCCTTGGTGGCCAAACAAACAAATACACACAAATAGCCCTTCACAATACGGGCATTACGAAAGGGAGAAGCCTTGATCGAAAAGGGACCGGCAAAATCGGTTCCAACGCCGTCAAACGGTCTCGAAGGTCGGATTCGATCAGCGGGCAAATCACCCATCTGTGGTTGCATCGTGGATGCCTTCAACCTATAACATGCAATACATCGAAACAGAACACTACGGATTGCTCTTCGGGCTGACAAAATCCAAAACTCGCGTTGCAAGATAGCCAACAAAGCATTGCACCCAGCATGGGCGTTACGAATGTGTCGATCAGACACCAAAAGCTGCACCAAGGGTCCGCCCTTGGGCAACAACAGAGGATGGCGAGTCTCATATGGAAGATCCGCCTTCCGGAGCCTGCCTCCAACCCGAAGAAGCCCATCCGAGTCGATGTACGGGTTCAAACGAGCGACCGCGCCCTTCAACTTAGCGCGTCCGTCGCGCAAAATACGAAGCTCTGACTCAAACCGTCCGGTCTGCACGACACGGACCCAATGCAACAATGCGCTCCGGCGCTCTTCTGCACCTGCAATCGGCTCCAACCGCTTTGCCTGTGGGTTTCTACAATTATGTATGAAACGCTTAATCCAACTGGTAACACCCAGAAGCTTATCCAAGCTACTATACCGAGCAAGTAGCCAATCCGGCTCCGACGTCGTCTCAGCGACTACAGCATGTACACGGAGCCCAGTCAAACTCAAAGAAGTAACATCTGTCTGACAGACAGGCCAAGATGTTTCTGATCCCATCAGCCACTCTGGACCCCACCAGAGCGGGTGTGACACCAATTCTGGTGCCGTACAACCTCGGGAAGCACAGTCCGCTGGGTTAAGCTCTCCCGGCACATGTCTCCATGTTATATCAATTCCAATATTTTGAATTTGGGAAACCCTGTTTCCAACAAAAACCTCCAAGGTATGTGGGGCCGCGCGCAACCATGCAAGCGCGACCTGGCTATCCGACCAGGCGAAGATGTCCCGTATCTCGACCGTGGCCGCCAGCTCACATGCAACGTGATGCAACAATTTAGAGAGAAGGTGAGCTCCACTCAACTCAAGCTTGGGAATAGTCAGCCTAGTCCTGATGGGGGCGACCTTGCTCTTCCCTAACAAAAGCGAGACATTGACCCGGCCATCGGCGTCAACTGTCCGCATATAGACTGACGCGGCGTAGCCTCGCCCGACGCGTCACAAAAGCCATGCAGGCTGGCTCGATATTTCCCGGGGGCAATATTCGACGAGGCAAGGCAATCCGATTGACTTCCTTAATCGATGAAAACAACTCGAGCCAATCATCCAATGGAGAGCCAAACAGCGGCTCGTCCCACGAGACGCCCAAAGTCCAAAGTCTCTGAAGAAGACACTTTGCAGAGAATATCACTGGACTGATCCAACCGCTTGGATCAAACATACGGGCTATTACGGACAACACCGTTCTCTTAGTCCAGACCTTTGGTATTTCCAAGTCCACTTGGAATGTGAAAATATCGGTTAGCGGCTGGTACTGCATGCCCAGCACCGCTATCCTGTTGGGATCATCCACATCCTCAAACAGGTGAGGGTTCTGTTGGTGATCCTCCGGGATCCCTTCTAGAACTTTAGGCTCATTAGACAACCACTTACGTAGCTCGTAGCCACCTGTCTTCAATATTTCAATCAATTCATCCCGCAGTAGGAGGGCCTCCTCAATACTTTGGGCTCCGGTGCACACGTCATCAACATACAAGTCACGTGACAGCACGGAAGCCCCACGGGGAAAGCGGATCCGTTCCCGCTCTGCCAATTCAAGCAATGATCTGATGGCGATATAGGGACTAGATTTCAAACCATAGGTGTTTGTATTGAGTTCATACACCGTCACAGGATCCTCAGGGCGCTCACGCCAGAGTATCAACTGGAATCGCCTGTCCTCAGGATGTATGACTGTCTGGCGGAACATCATCCGGATGTCCGCGCCAAAAACCACTTGATGTCTTCTAAAGTTCAAGATGATGTCAATTATGTCCCTATGCAATTTGGGACCTGAATGCAAACATAGATTCAACGAAACTCCGTTCGAAGTGGGTGCGGACCCATCAAAGACAGTCCGCAACTTGCCCGTTGAGGCCTTCACCACCGCGTGGTGGGGCAAAAAATAATGCTCAGTTGAGCTCCAATCAACTCGAGCCGGAGACATGTGACCCAAATCCTCGTACTCGCGCATAAATTCAATATATTTATCGCGAAGTACGTGGTCACGCTGCATACGTCGCTCCATGGACAGCAGTCGTTTCTCCGCAAGCGCCCTACTTTGCCCTAGGCTAGGACGAGAGGCAACAAAGGGTAACCTAGTTACAAACCGACCGGAGGGCAACCTCTCCGTGGTCGATCGAAAAAGGGCTTCGCACTCAGCGTGTTCCGGATCCATCCTGGAACTCATAGGTGGCTCCTCCACCTCCCAAAACCTTTGCATGGTCTTGGCCAAGGACGCAGATGCGACAACCGGTGGCTCCTCCGCGGTGCCATTATCAAACACAGGGCCCATCAGGGCAAAACCAAAAATCGTAGACACTGCCATCAGTGAAGACGAACCCAGAGCCTCTGGGTACCCAACAAAATCCAACCCAATACGTCCGAGCCCAGGAGCAAGTCCACTGGGCCGGGATGAAAGACAAAGGGGTCGGCCAAATCCAGACCCGAAACCAAAGACAACACACCCGGCGGTATGTCTGTCGAGGGGTGCCAACCCGCAATGGTATCCATTACCATAGCCGAAGTCGTGATCCTCATTGTGGAGGACTTCAGCGAAGAAAAGGTGACAAGTGTCTGGCCCGTCAGACACTTCACTTGTATGCCACCAACTCCAAGAAGTGGCACAGGCGAGTCTTCCACGACTAAACCTAACTGGCGTGCCACTCGAGTGGTAACCAAACTGCTTTGAGCCCCTGAGTCCAACAGAGCTCTCAAATTAATGGCCTCCCCCCTACGACCCCATACGCGGACCACCGCGGTAGGGAGCAGAACCGTCCGCGGCTCTGTCCCAGCAAGGGAGCAAGCTAGTTACGGGCTCCCCACTCTCTCCAAACCAGGGGCGCGCCACCGACCCGGACAATATGGCGGGCGAGTGCACATCCCCATCTGAGGGGGGCACAACCCGCGGCCCGGCCATACATATGGTACGGCGGGTGGTACTCCAGCCGTGGGCACCGTGCAGCGGCGGAGAAAACCGCTGCGGCTGCATGTGTTGGGTATCGGCAACCCGCGTGGAGGGGGTGTCCCCACTCTCACGTCCGATCTAGGGCCCCCGCCCATGGGGGCCCTATCCGGGGCCCGGCCAGCCACATACTGGCCATGACCCTGGGGCGCGTGGTCCCGGTCCGCCAAGACCCGCGCCGGTACGCGACCCCCTCCCGAGGGGGTGCGACGAGCGAAGCCGCGCCCGCCGTCCGGTGGTGGAGGGCCTCGCGCAGGAGCGCCCCCGCCCATAGGGGACCCCTGCCTCAACATCCGGGTGCCATCCCCGTTGCGGTTCATGCAAAGCATCGCGTGGCGCCGCCCACGGCATGCACTGCATGGTATGGCACTGGGACAGTCACGTGCATAGTGACCGCCCAAACAATAAAAGCAAAGTTCATGCCGCTTTGCCATGCGGCGCCTATCTTGTACTGGCAGTCTCTGCCAGTCCCTGCATTGTAGCAGGCTGTGGCCCATCCGGCCACATTGCAGGCAGTCCGCGTCCCTCGCGACTGCTGCCGTGTGCGCAACCCGCACACCAGCTCCACGCGGTGGCGGTTGCCGTCCCTGTTGGGGCCTACGTTCAGGCGCTCTGGATGGCGCTGAGTCCGTCATGGTATTCTCAGCCGCCCGTGCCTCAAACTCCAAAAACTTCACCAAGTCAGTGAATGTTGGTAGGGTGGTGCTATCCCGTTCCGCATTCTCGCGCTCAAATCGCGAGCGGATGTCATTGGGTAATTTGCCCAATACAATGTGCACCAGCAAAAAGGACCATTGGTCCACCGGCAGCCCCAGTGTGCGGAGCGCGTTACAGGCCACTGTAACGGGCGTGAGCAACTGCAGGCGCAACTGTGCCCTGTTGGCCACCTTGGGCAGGGCCATCAACTGTGCGGCGTGCGCATCCGCTAACAACGTAAGTTTTGGTAGCGGGAGTTCAATAACTCCCAAGCCGTATCGTACTGGTCGTCCTCCACCCGGAGGTGCTGGATGAGCGACCGCGCTTCATCCTCAAGAGTGGAGAGGAGGTAGGCCATCTTCTGGGCCTTCGACAAATCCCGTCGTGCTACGACCAGGGACTCAAACATATTTTTATATGCTACCCACTCCTCCATCCTACCCCCAAAGTGGGACAGCTGAAGGGTGGGGAGCCGACCAGTAACCGCTGGTCCTTCCTGTCTAACAGGTGTGCGAGGGCTGGTCCGCCAGCCTGTCTCGCCCTTATTGCGGTCACCGCCTCCGCGATATCATCGTGCAGACTCAGGATCTGGTCCATGTCCGCCATGTGACCTGCGTAGGCCTCCGGGGTAAGATCGGCTTCGGTAAGCGCCGCCATGGCCGCTTCCGCGCTAATCAATCGTGAGTGGAGGTGATCCGCTCTTAGCAGTATGGCGCCCTCCCTGTCCTTCCGGGACAGGAGTCCTCCGGCCGTCACAAACCATCTCAATTCGTTGGCGAGTGTCGCCCTAGCATTGGAGGCCTTCGCCATCGCGTCAAGTCACAAACAAAAAATAGCAAAAGGTAAATAAAAAACAACAAAATCAAACAACTACACGAAGAACCGCGGTAGGTATGAGAATGGCACAAACCCGGAACGCACGGTACAAACCGCAAACAAATACAAAAAAGGTTACAAATATTCTTATACAAACAAACTAAGAAAAATCTAATAATTTTTACAAACAATTAATTATTTTTTACAAACGAACAAATAGAGGGTAGATAAACTACGCTCTGCTACCAGAAAATGTGCAGAGCAACTACGCTCTGCTGCCAGAAAATGTGGCAGAGAGAATCCGGACAAACGAAGCGGCGGGAAGAATTCTGTACCGGAACTTTACCGGGAAAAAATCTACCGGTAAAATTAAGTACCGGGAAAAAATCTCCACGCGACACCACGCTTGTCCGACTAGAATCTAACTTAAGCTATACGCAGTCTGCTACCACCGTAGCTTATGAAGGGAGCTACAGGGCCCTATATGATAACCTAACCTATAAATTAAATACAATTGAACACTTACCAAATTAAATCTTCTTTCTCTTCGGATCCAAACTTGAGTGTCTTCGGGAAGGGGGAATTCCTAATCACCCTACCTAACCCTTGAGATCTCAATTCCCCAGGACAACTAAATAGATTTCTTCCCGTAGTTTCACTCGGGAACAGTCAGATGTGAACAGCCAGCCACGTTTCACCTCTCACAAGAAAAAGTCACAATAACAGAGTTTTTCACAAACACAAATTCAATAGTTATTTAACAAACAGGAGATTCACAATTATCACTCAAACTAAACAACAAGCAAAAGACGCGAGACCGCTCCGCGTATTAAAATCAAACCGATATCGCCCTGGACAATGCAATGGCGGACGTCCGCGAGCCATTCGCACGAGCAATGTGAAAACCCCGAACGCCCTCTGGCGGCAGCAATGCGAAACGCCTGCGTTTAGTTTTACCCAATATATTACAAACACAGCCAAAGAAGTGTTTCTACAAAACTTGGAAGATGCTGTCAAAAATCGTCATGATATTGAACGTGACACGGTGCTGCAAGCAGAAAGTGCGTTATGGTTGGAGCTTCGCAGATGTTTACTGACAGCATCGTCTTTTAGCAAGGTATTTAAATTTTTAATACATTTAGTTAAGAACGATACACAGAAAGTAACTTTTCTAATGTACTTCTTTTTTTAGATTTGCAAGAGACGGCCTAGCATTAGTTCAGCGCCGCTTGTGAAGTCGATCGTCTATTCGTATTCTTTGGACAATGTACCAGCCATCAAATATGGTAAAACTCATGAAAAGTTGGCCTTAGAGCAACTTCAAAAACAAGAGGGCATTATTATAGAAAAGTGCGGCCTTTTCATTGATAAAGATCATTTCTTCTTGGGCGCATCTCCTGATGGTGTTTACAATGAGGGTATAGTCGAAATTAAATGTCCGTATTCTGCCCGCAATATGGACTCAGAAGAAGCTATTAGGCAAAAAAAAATTACATTTTGGAATTTAGATGGCTCTGTTAATACTAACCATGACTGGTATTTTCAAATTCAAGGTCAACTTCATATTAGGTAAATATTACCATTGCTTCAATGTAATATTATTCTATATCAAAATTCTATATAATATTATATATTACATATATTGTATGATTTCTACAAATCATTTGTAATTTTTGTTTCAGTGATAAGAATTTGTGCCTTTTTGCTACATGGACTGGTCCCGAGTTCCCACTGAAAACAGTAAAAATATGTAGGGATAAAACATTTTGGGAATCTAAAATGAAACATAAATTAATAAATTTTTATGAAAAATGTCTATTACCAGAATTTGTAGACCCAAGGAAAAGCAGGTCTATGCCTATAAGGACAGTCAGTTTTTAATAAATATATATTTTCAAGTTGTTTAATTATTTATTCTCATATATTTTTAACTTGTATTTGAAGGTTTATTTTTTTGCGTAATTTGTATTTTATTTCTTATACCATTCGTATTTATACAAGTATTGAAATGGTGAGTAATATTCAAATTATTAGAATCAAAGTATCAAAATTACTTGTCCGACTATTCTACGCTCATTCTAGCGCTAACACACACATACATATAGTTTTGTGTCTGTGTGAGTTGATATCGATTTCCGTTCCGCTCATAGTTTGACTTACATAAATTTGACTGCGTGCTCTTAAAGTCATGTCAGATGCCTTTATACAACTTGAATAAAATCTGACACCAGTGTTAGTAATAAATAACACACTCGTTAAGCAAGAAAGAAGAGTGACCCATCATTCTTGTTCTTCTCTTCCTGCGCAGATTGTAAAAGCCAATCGAGGGAAAGGGCTTTAAATTGGGGGATTCCTCCACTCATAGGCGATGGGCTAGCAACTTATCACTTTCTGAATCTCTATTCCACTAATAAACAAATTCCACTATTCAGCTAAGCGTGGCTTTCGAGTGTCACGATTCTTGGCTCTGTCTACCCCGTCTTTCTTTCTTATCGAGTGTGTTTTTACTAACACTTTGGCTGGTAGATAATGCCTTAGCATTAAGCCCTACATTTACTTTTGTATTTTTTTGTACAATAAAACAAAAAAAAAAAACCGGTGTAAGATTTTATTTAAGTCGCCTAAAGTCATCTGACATGACTTTTACGACTACCGCCATCTAGTGGCAGTAGCCGTATTAACACTAGTAAACTAAACAGTCAGCCAATGTGCAAGTTTCCTCACGATGTTTTCCTTCACCGGAAGCAGGTGGTGGTCTATGAAAACTACCATACATGAGTCAGATTGGTCTACAAACTCATGTGACACTGGTAGGATTTGAACCCGGGTCCTACTCGACCTCAGGCGTCTACCCCGTAAGGGATAAAGACGTGATTCTGTATCATTCGTTAGTATAAATGACACGGCGAGCTACGGCCGTACCTTGTGTTGTGCGTCCCCGTTCTCGCGACACCGCTTGCGCACGTGGCCGTTCATGTGCCGCGCGTCCGCCGCCTCGCTCTCCGCGGACTCTTTGGCTGGCTGCTGGTTCTGATGCAATAACAATCTATCAATATTCATTTGCAAGAATACTGTTCAAGAAGATGTTTCTAAAAAGAATAGCATTTCATAGACAACTTTATTGTCTATACAGAAAGCAACAATGCACAGAATTGGCATTTCTTTAAAATAAAACAAACATCGAAAATATATCAATATAGGGTATTTGACAAGGTGTAATTTTTCAACATATTTTTTAATAAATGGAAAGATCATATACAAGTTTGGTAACAAACTGTTTTTATTTTTTTTATTTTCGATTTAATTAACTAGTTATTTCAAATTGAAAATTAATACCAACGGAATACGCCGAACAGTTACCGAACACTTCCGATTAGCCCGGTGACGTCACACAGGTGTTTTCCCTACTCGGTGCGCCTCTCCCCGCCGGCACGCAGGCCCGCGCGGGTGTGGAGCTCGGGTTTGTGAGTGAACTGACAAGAAGGTGATCGGATTTTTTTCGGGGCATCGGATTTTTTGGTACTTTTAATTAAATATAACTTGATAATTAGGTCGAAATTTTAAAAAATAAAAACAGTTTGTTATTACACTTTTACATAATCTTTCCATAAATCAAATCAAAAAAACCTTGTCAAATACCCTATTGTGATTTGTGCAACTGTCAAACTGTTGTAATTTTTTTTCTGCCTCTGGTTGACAAGGAAAAGCGCACAATATAGGTACAGCCTTTATTACGGCTTGGCTTTCATAAAACGCCATCTATTGAGAGTTTTTCTACATCGATTTTTTTTTCTTAATTTGAACTGTCACAAAATCGCCCATTAAATATATATAATAAACATTGTACCCCACCCCAGTGGGCCAAAAGCCCAGTACAGTTCTAAGCTTTATCAAAACAACTTAAACATGCCTGTTCCAGCGCACAGTAACACATTAGATACTAGTTATAACATAGGTTTCTAAATACCTGTTCCAAGCCACTCAACATACCCGTTCCAGCGCAGATTCGGGTATCGCGTCCTACACATCATCTTCTTCTTCTCAGCATATTTGTGCTAAACGTATGCCTCTTGATACACATCATACTTTATTATTATTAGGAACAGGTATTTACCTGTTCCAACCCATAACACAAGTTAACATACCTGTTCCAGCGCAGACTCGGGTATCGCGTCCTACACATCACACTTCATTATCATTAGGAACAGGTATTTACCTGTTCCAACCCACAACACAAGTTAACATACCTATTCCAGCGCCGACTCGGATATCTCCTCCTACACATCACACTTTATTATCATTATGAATAAGGAACAGGTATTTACCTGTTCCAACCCATAACATAAGTTAACATACCTGTTCCAGCGCCGACTCGGGTATCGCGTCCCTCATCAGCTGGAAGTAGAACTCGTTCTCAGCTCTGACTTGCCGCTGCCTCCGCAGCCTGAGCCTGTGGCCCACGTAGGACTTGACCCCGAAGCCCAGGCTGACCGCGGGGTACCCCACGCAGTGGGCCACAAGGAATCAGTACAGTTCCAGACTGTTACAAAACACTAAATTTGAACATACCTGTTCCAATGTACAGGAACACATCAGATACTATTTACAACCTGTTCCAATGCTCATTTGCCTGTTCCAAGCCACACAACATACCTGTTCCATCGCAGACTCGGATATCGCGTCCTACACATCACACTTCATTATCATTAGGAACAGGTAACCTGTTCCGAGCACACAAGTTAACATACCTGTTCCAGCGCCGACTCGGGTATCGCGTCCCTCATCAGCTGGAAGTAGAACTCGTTCTCAGCTCTGACTTGCCGCTGCCTCCGCAGCCTCAACCTATGGCCCACGTAGGACTTGACCCCGAAGCCCAGGCTGACCGCGGGGTACCCCACGCAGTGTGCCGCGAAGGACCGACACAGCTCCAGCGTGGAGGCCCGCTCGCCGCGTAGAGCGCCCTCTACGTACACCACGAGGCAGCATAGTGCTACCGTGGGGAGGCATATGCCTTTGTCTGCAACTGAGAAAAAAAATATATAATTATCAATGTTTTCATTCAAAAGTCTCTGTTCCTACCCCTAAATTAACATTATCTCAGTTCCTACCCCTTTACATTATATCAGTCTTTCGACTTTTAGCGGATTAGGTGAGGGATATATCCGGTCAAAAGCGCTCCCCAGTGGTTGCTGCCTTTCTCAATGTCTACAATTTAGACTCTGACTGTCTTACTACAAAACAATGTCTTAAGTTAAATACTTGTTAAACACATTACCCTTACAATTAAAATACACGTGCTTTAATGACATTTTCTAGTTGTCAGTATCTTTTTCTTATGATCGGGTAATGTGTTTAGCAAGTATTTAACTTTAGACATCGTTTTGTAGTAAGACAGTGAATGTCGTGTCGCTTTAGCCGTCTATTGTAGCTAATGTTGTTCAGTTTGCATACTAGATCATTAGGATGGTTTAAAAGCCGATTTCTGTAGCGTTCAGCGGAAAGCCTTATCTCTTCCATAACTGTGTTAATTTGCAAAGCATTATGAATTTCGGTATTCGTTATGAACCATGGGGTGTTGGCTATATTTCTTAAGATGCCATTTTGAAATCTTTGCATTATGGTTATGTTAAAGTTGCATGCACTTCCCCACATCGAGATTAACAACATGCTGTATGGCGCTGTCGAGTTAAGTTTGCGTCTGGCGTTGATGGCGTTAAATTTATACGAGGCACACACTTAACTTGACCGGACAGTATAAAACATGTTGTAAATCTCCGTGTGAACGAAGGGTAACAAGTAACACCCAAGGTAATTTCTACTCTCCTGATCATATTTTACTTCAATCACTATGAGAATGAAGTCCGGGAAAAGAAAGGTAGAGCTCATAAAATAAAAATTTGCCTACAAAAGTCGAGGATATTCGAAAAAACCCTGCTTTTAGAAATTCTATGCGAAAATTATACTTATTAGAACAAAAATACAGTGGTGACCAGCTAATTAGGGACACCAGTCGATTTTCATACAAACGAGGTTACTTTGAAGCCTTGGTTCAATGCCAGGATTGATCTAAACTGTGATTTGATGATGTCCATACAGGGATAGAATGGAGGACATCCACATCGCTATACACACCCAACTGATCAGATCAGCATTTTAAGAGCTGGCCACCACTGTACATATTATCACACCTTTTTCCCGTAGGTGTAGGCAGAGACTAGCTATTTCCACCTCCTACGATCCTTACATATCTCTCTTGCTTCCTCTACACTCATTACTCTGCTCTCTTCAAACATAGTGGCAAACTTTATGAAAAAAAAGGGTTCCGTACACGCAAAGCATTTCACATTATAGCCCTAACTAAAAGATCAACTAAAATTTTGATTATTTTTTTGCTGACAGAGACTGTGGATCCGCGTATTAGATGATTATTTCAACTTGATATCTTAAGGCGTCCTTGAGAAAAAAAGTTTGACAGACAGACGGACAACAAAGTGATCTTATAAGAGTTCCGTTTTTGCCTATTTAGGTACGGAACCCTAAAAACAGTAATTTCCAGGCATACTTACATGTGTACCAGACATACTGCACCCACACATAGGTGCTCGCGGCGAAGAATATATACTGCACCGGTATGAAGAAGAAGCATATCATGTCTGACGTCAGCGCGATGCAGACGAAGAATACTGAGAAGGCCTGCAATTTTCAATTATAAATTACACATTTAGAATTTAAGATTTAGAATTTTATTGTTAACTAGCTTTTGCCCGCGGCTTCGCCCGCGTGAATTTCCCACGGGAACAGTGCTTTTTCCCGGGATAAAAAGTAGCCTATATGCTATTCCAGGTCATTATCTACCTCTGTACCAAATTTCATCGAAATCCGTCCAGTAGATATTGCGTGATTGAGTAACAAACATCCTCACAAACTCACAAATTCACAAACTCACATCCAAACTTTCGCATTTATAATATTAGTATGGATTCTACCAAGTTTTTATTTGTATCATTTGTAAAGAGAGGAGTCCCTGTAACACAAGTTTTTACTTAGCGCAGGGCTCCAGTACTTGTAATTTGTAACTGTTCTTGGTAATAAATGATTTATGATTATAGATACAGTACGTCACATCATCCTTAGACATTATAAAATAAGGTTTCCCAACGCTTCTGTCTGTCTGTTCGCGATAACCTCAACAACTATTGAACAGATAATCTGTTTTTTACCAATGGACTGGGTGGATTATGTCATAAGGAAACTTTTGGTGTATTATTTACGCGGGCGAAGCCGCGGGCAAATGCTAGTCACTATATAAAATTCTTCCGTTACTAATTGAATGACTGACAGACCACACACCCCCAAAACTACTGGACGTTGGAAGCTGAAATTTGGCATTTAGGTTATTTAATTTTAGTGTAGGGGAGCACTAAGAGACGATTTCCTGAAATTCTTACATGAACAAAGTCCTATGTGTAAGTAATTTATATGTAACTATCTTTTCCCCGCGGCTTCGTCTGCGTGAATTTACCACGGGAACAGTGCTTTTTTTCCGGGGTGGAAGGTATGTCCTTCTCAGTACTTCTAACTATGTGTATGCCATTTCAGGAAGTTGGTTCAGTAGACAAAGCGAGAAGAGGTAACAAATAAACAAACTTACTTTCGCATTTATAATATTAGTTAGGATTACTAACTTAATTTATAACAATTTTATTAAGACAAAGTAGTTTTAATAGAGGAGTGTGGTCATAATTTAACAATAATTTGTTTAATGTGGAACATTCCACATAACAGTTACGGTTACGACGACACGTGGACATTGTGGAATCAATTAATTGTAATGAGTTTTATATGACACCTGCTGTTCGTAAAGGCCAAATGAGGTCAAGTCAAGATCGTCAGTTAGTCATAAATTGGCTACTTTCTAATTTATTAAGTTTTTTTTAGATTGGGATGGCACAAATATTATCATGGTAGCAGGGGTGGATTTAGGGGGGGGAGGTCAAGAAATAAATGTATTATCTATCTAGACCTTTTAAACTCCGTTTTTTCTTACTTGTACTATTATGTAAACAATCTTCACAGTACTTTTTGTTGAACTTTTGAAAATAAAGCAAATATAAGTTCAAACCTAAACATTCTAAAGTAAAACATTTATTAATTTCACAAAAAGTCTATTTTAATTTATATAGTTGTAAGATCATAAAAAGACATGGTAAGATTGTTTACATAATAGGACAATTACGAAAAAACGGACTTTCGGTATATATTATTTTCTAAACTCAAAATAAGCCTGAGACTATTTCCGGGCTAATTTTGAGTAACCACGAACTCGACCATCTGACCCCCTGTTATTATTTATATAATAATAATAATAAATAATCTGACCCCCTGACGCGAAAGCTGGATCCGCCTTTGCATGATTGCCAGGTCCAAGAAAAACAAAAGACGAGCTTGGAGTGATAATAGGATTGATATGAAGCTAAAATTGCAAAGATATGCTCGACGCGCGGCGCCATTCGAAAAACAACAGTAGAAAGATAAATTATTTTGATTTTCTTGTTTTGGCGGCTTTGGAAAGGTCACTTGACCAATTGACAATCAATATTTACAGTACGCTTTTCGCGTCTGTAAACTTAGATTTTTTTTAAACTAGGTAGGTACCTACATAACTTGATTCATGTGGTTTTTACTATCAATATATGATGTGGTTTTCATTATCAAAATTGACGCGGTTTTCATTATCATTTACTAGCTTTTGTCCACGGCTTCACCCGCGTAAATTATACACCAAAATCTTTCTCAGGACCCATCCCGTCCATTGGTGAAAACCACATGAAAATTTTTGAGTTTATCACAAACAGACAGTCAGACGCGGCGGGGGGACTTTATTTTATAATATGTAAGGATTGATGCGGTTTTTACTATAATTCAGTAAATTACCTCCAGTGTTTCATACATAGGTATAATGAGTGTGTGTGTGTGAGGCAGTACTAGTTTGAAAAAAAAAGTTTTGAAAAATCTAGTCTTATTTTAATCTCATTCTATATATGTATGTGTTGGTGCAGCTAGTATTAATTTAACACAATTTAATGTCGATGTTGATACATCAAACTACAAAATTATTATGCAATCATTTTAAAAATAGTAACTAATTATAGTCCTCCATTATCTTAATTCATTATCAGAGTTGTGTAACTGGCCACTAGATATAAATGATAAGTGTAATCAATAACATAATTGTTTACTCAATAATCATATTTTTATGTCCCGAGGTGGTCTATAATTTTTAAAAGTAGGTCAAGGTTTTATCTGTCTCTGGAAAAATTACAAAAGGACATACAAAATCCTTGTGAATCTTCTCACATTAACCATGAAAAAAAAAACATGAATTTAAAAAAACTGTGATCTGTACTTTTGTTGATGAATCAGCTGTATTGTAAATATCTTTTAGTGAATAAATGATTTATGATTATCAGCTAGTGTAAGATGAAATTGAATTAAATTCCTGCAGGAGTAAAGTCGCATGGCACAGCTAGTCCCCCCTAGTCAATTCAAAATTTCCTTATTATTCTCCACAATCTTACATAATAAGAAAAAGTTTATAGTTCAAAAAATAGCATTAGTTTGTGAGAGACTGGTGTATGGTTTAATCCCAACTATAATCCTTACTAATATTATAAAAGTGAGTTTGTTTATTTATTAGTTACCTCTTCACCCTTTATCTACTGAACCAATTTTCCTGAAATTTTGCATACACATAATTTGAAGTACTGAAAAGAACATAGGGTACTTTCATCCCAGGAAAAACCACCATTCCCGTGGGAAATTCACGCAGCAGCGCCGCGGGGAAAAGCTAGCATACAAATAAATACCGGAAATAGCACATAGGGAAATCCCGAAATTTCCATGGGACCGAAGCCTCGGAGCTCACCTAGTATTTAATATTTATTAGTTTTTAAAGATTAAAACCAATAGCTAATAACTAATCAAGTTGTATCAGGCAACCTGCATGCTTGTTTGCCTACTATTCTTTAAAAAAAATACTCACAACTCCTTGAAATTTGAATGAGTCATATACAGATCTCAGCATCATCCAGAAGGGCCAAAGGAACTCGAACCTGAACTCCAGCATGTAGTCGACCATTACCACAGTCGCCCAGAGCATCACAAACTTCAGGTACAGCATTGAACTGAAATAATACACATACATTACAATATGATGTAATCTAACTAAGGAATGTATGAATAAAGAAAAAATAAAGAAACAATAAAGAAACAATGATATTATAAACTGTTGCCCACAGTGCTCCATCCGCAGAAAAAAAATTTATCTTGTGTGTTTTTCAAACACATTTTGACCGCGGTCAAAATGTGTTTGAAAAAGGGTTTAGGGTCGATTTTTGAAGAAAAAAATAGCCTATATTTGGCCCTGGTTCTTCTACTATAACCATACCAAATTTCATCAAAATCAATCCATTATTTAGCCCTGAAAGTGTAACAGATAGACTTTCACATTTATAATATTAGTAATGATGCAAAAGATTGGATGTGAATTTGTGAGGATGTTTGTTAATCATGCAAAATCTACTGGACGGATTTTGATGAAATTTGGTACACGAGTAGAAAAGTACCAGGAATAGCACATAGGGTACTTTTTATCCTGAAATTACCATGGGTGCCATAAGGCTCAGCTAATAAACAATATTATTTTGAACATTTAAGTGATTCCTAGTAATATTATAAGCTTTAAAATTTATGACAATGAATGTTCGGATGGATTTTTGTTACTCTTTAATGAAAAAAAATACTGTATGGATTTCAATGAAATTTAAAACCTGGAAAAGAGTACACGGGTAGCACATAGAACACAGCCATTGGTCACTGGATTCAGGTTTTAGATTCCATTTTGTTTTTGCTTAAATTATTAAATTTCCTACAAAATTATACAATGAATTAAAATTGAACTGTTTTATGAATGTACCAGATGGCACCCGCGACTTCACTAGCGTTAATCCTTTCTTAGCGGATGCCTACGTCATAACATCTACCTGCTTGCCAAATTTCAGCCTGATCCGTCCAGTGGTTTTGGCTGTGCGTTGATAGATCACTATGTCAGTCAGTCACCTTTGATATATATGACTGATTGGTGTGCAGAAAATATCAATATTTGGTAACTATACTGGTATTGTACTTGGTACTGTATACTGTTTAATGAAATAGGTATGTACACAGCTGAGTATTTAGTGATGATCTAGGTGCACAGGCACACCTGTGTGCATATTTTTTTTAATGTATGGTAACCACATATTTTACGGCTTCTGCATTCAATGTGTTCTGCATTTAATAGCATATTCAATGGGTTTTAATTCACTCATCACTAGCAAAGAGGTGCTCATTTGAGTGGCCAATGAAATGATAGGGTTCAGTACCACAGAACTGATAAAATCAAACCTGCATGCAGCTCGAAACTCGTTTTTTTTTTATTTATTTGAAGTAGTCTGACAAAGATTTCTCCTGAATACGTGAGAAAAAATCGAAGTCATTTAGAAAAGCAAGATCGTGGGAAATCATGTAAAAACATGTGTTGCACATATCCGAAGTGAGGAGCGACAACAACACGTGCAGACTTTGTTTCTTTTACGCTTTTTTCGATCTCCAACAGCCGTGAATATATAGCACCACTATATGAGAGCCAGATGGTTTGGTCTACCCACACGAAATTTATAAGTATACTTAACTTCATCCGAAACTCAAACTTCGAAAGCCAGCCATTCCTAACTATTATCGAATAGAAATAGGGAAGAATAACAATAGAAACCGCGACCACTCACTTTCCGTACATTCCTTCAGTGATTTTTGTGCGCTTTAGGGGGCGCCGCATCTTGCCAGTTTCGGCATTTCTTCTCTTCATATTTTTTCCTCCACGATGTAAATTACGATTACAGGCGTTTCGCACAAAACACTTATTTAGAAAGAATCATTTAGTGAAACAACAATGTTCCTCAAAATACAAGTGCCTTTTGTTGTCAACCAGCCTATTGAGAATTTATGAGGGAGACGAGAAATATCGGCGAGCTTTTTGCGTTCACTCAAAATATTGTTGCCATATAGACGCATATTTACTGCTATCAAAAATAACTTGAATAATTTACGCAAAAATCTACTATGGTCAACGGCTAAGATATTAAAATTAAAATATTTATAATCCATATTTATTGTAATGTCTAACAACTAGTGTTGCAATTCAAAGGACTTCGAGTCGTAATTTTAAAGATTCACTTCAATATGCAAGGCAAGGCAATACTCAGTGTGCTAAAGTGATAATATTAATAAAGCTCTGACTCTGACAATGTAAAATGGAGTCCATTTTTACTCCAGTCTTAAAATGGACCCTAGTTTTTAAGAAAAACTCAGATTCTAAAATACCCAAGCGAGTAGCTGATTATTAATTAGTGGCACAGATAAGTGTTGGGCAAAATGTAATTAACTGCTAATTACTAATTACAATTCCAAAATGTAATTAAAAATTTCATTTACTTACAAGTAATTAGTAGGTAAATGGACAAATTATTATAATAATTAACAATTACATACATACATTGAATCACGTCTTTATCCTTTACGGGGTAGACAGAGCCAAGAGTCGTGAGACTCGAAGGCCACGCTTAGCTGAATAGTGGACTCTCTGATGGAATGGAGATTCAGGTATAGTGACAGGGGTGGGGTGTAACAATTACCTACAATTAGTAATTATATTTTCTAATTAAAATTATACTTAATAACATTTTTTTTAAGTTGGAGTAGTATCATCAATATTCCCCCCTCGAACGGGTTCTGACCTTGTGGCTCAGTATCTGCGGTTTGCGTCCTCGACCGCAGGAAATCCAACAGGAACCCATAGCCCGGGAACTACGATTCCATAGACAGACATACAGATACACAGACACGTACGTCACATTTATATAACACCCCTCTTTTTGGGTCGAGGTTAAATAGTTAACTCTTTCAGGTTTGGTGGTTAGCAAACTAACCACCCTTTTTATAGAAATTATTTTTTTTTGTGCCTGAAAGTAAGTAATTAGAATTACAAATTACTTATGAAAGTTACATGGAATTTGAATTATAGTAATAAATTACTTCCACATTGAATTAATAATTTAATAACAAAAAGTGATTAATTACGCCCAATACTGGCACAGATTATAATAATACCCTAGGATTAGAATGTAGGTTCACGTTAAGTAAGTTCTTTTTTTACATAAAACATTTCACAAACGAATTTTTCCGGTAACTTGTTTTCTACTACAATAGAAAATATCTATCAATATGGGTAACATTTATTTTTTATTCATAATTACTTGTACGTTCCGTTAATGATTTGAGTTGAGGTTGAGAAATATATAGTATTAGTACTTTTGTGTGTGTGTGTATCACAGAGTGTGTATGCACCAAATAAAATATTCGGTTGCGTTATTATTATAATTACATTTGTAAAATAATATAGTAATAATAAATAATTCGTTCATAATTCGTTTTTATTTAATTATTTTACTTTTTTGATAAGCGTGAAAAGAAATAGTAAAATAATGTCGATAACTATTTGACTTTGACATTGACAGCCAAGTACAAGTTTGACAAAACAAGAGAAACGTGATGGATATTTCATTTTCATGGCGGGTAAAAAAAATGTAAATAAATATTCAAAAATACGAAAAATTGTATTGAATAACATGTATTTGGATATTTTACGGTGTGAATATGTCGTCGGGATCGCTTATAAATGCTGTGAGACAGTTTTTAGCGACTCATTCCATGTTAGTCGAGGATGAATGGTTGACAGGGTATGTTTAACCAAATACTGTATAAACTCTTTGGTATAACGAAATAAAGGGTTTTATATTACATTCCTCGCCTTTTTATTATAATCCAATCTACTTGTTTTCAAGTCTTTATGCTTTGTTTAGCGCCTACCATTTAGAAGCGAAATTGACATGGCTAACTTCTCTCTCTCTCTCTCAGCCGAAAGACGTCCACTGCTGGACAAAGGCCTCCCCCAAGGATTTCCACGACGACCGGTCCTGCGCTGCCCGCATCCATGCGCATCCCGCGACTTTCACCAGGTCGTCGGTCCACCAAATATGGAACTGGCTAACTTGTACATTTAAATTTTGTTCTAGATGTGTGGAATATTTGACTGAAGATAGCAGTAACAATTATAGCATTACTGACATACAAAACTTGGCTAAGGAGCAGTGGCTACTGAATGATTTGAAGGACATTTGCCCCGGGAGTTTGCCGGCCAACTTGAAAAATGCACAGAAAACAGTGTTGAATGGAAAGTTTGCATTGCAAATTAATGCAGCTGTTGATATTGGTGTGTAGTTTTCCAAGAAATAACTTGCTTATTGTAGGACCTTTCTAAGTTCAATGCAGCATCTTTAGTTGTCAAGCCCTATTTACAACCAACGTATAAGGCTCTGCCTATAGACAAAATTAGTTTTTGGTACTAATAAATATAACTTGGCTCAGAGCTTCGTTCCCGTGGCAATTTGAGGATAAAAAGTACCCTATGTGATATTTCCTGTATTGTTCTACCCATCCATACTAATATTATAAATGCGAATGTTTGGATGTGAGTTTGTGAGGATGTTTGTTACTCAATCACGCAAAATCTACTGGACGGATTTCGATGAAATTTGGTACAGAGGTAGATAATGAATAGCACATAGGCTACTTTTTATCCCGGGAAAAAGCATTGTTCCCGTGGGAAATTCACGCGGGCGAAGCCGCGGGCAAAAGCTAGTATTTTATAAATCCGTCTAGTAAATATAGTAACAAACATACTAGCTTTCATCTAAACTTTCGCATTTATATGTAGTTATATCTTTTGTGTTATAGTGTGATGTAGGTAATAAGATTGCAACTGTCCCTGCAGTTTATTAAATTCTATTAGATTGAACACTATAGGATCTCAGTACCTATTCCATGTTTGTGGGAATTTTGTGATAGATAGCCTGTGCTATTCCTCAGAAACCTGGCTATCATAAGTCATATAGTACTAGAGATATCACCACACATACAAACCAACAATAACATAACATTAGACACTCTAGCTTCAAGTTGTAGTTTACGTACTAATTCAATTCACGTTGAAACATTCACGTGATAAATTGTTTTATGTTTTACATTTGGATGTTTATCTATATACTAGTTTGTGCCCGCGGCTTCGCTCGCGTTAATCCTTTCTTAGCAGATGCCTATGTCATAACATCTACTTGCATGCCAAATTTCAGCCTGATCTGTCCATTGGTTTGGGCTGTGCATTGATAGATCACTATGTCAGTTACCTTTGAGTTATATATATAAAGATGTATTTGTTATAAAATATAGTATCATTGAGTTAGTATCCCATAACACAAGTCTCGAACTTACTTTGGAGCTAGCTCAATCTGTGTGATTTGTCTATATATACATATTTATTTTTATTTACAGGTACTCCAGCATACCAGCAGTACTTAAAACTGCAGAAAGTAAACATGGAAAATATTGAAGCTACCACTAAGTTTGAAGATAAAGTGCCAAGTCACAGGTACGTATTTTCACGTTTTTATTCCTGACATGGTAGACAAAGCTGAAGGCCACATTTATGATCTGGACTCTGGACACACTGACGTGAATTCCGCATCAGTGCATGTGCGAAACTTGTATATGTGTGTCTCGCTCACTCCTTAGACACAGAATTAATACAGAAAGACAGCTCCCTGCCCCTCCCGCAATATGGCGTACCCCTATGTGTACTTCGCACTTCTCCCCCGTTGGTTTGCTGATTGGGATGCTATGACTATGAAAACGCACACAGGGATTTACAGTTTCATTTGTAGTAGTAGGTACATATGACGCCCCGTTTCTACGAAGTGCCCTCCCTGTGCTTTAGAGCAACTCTAATAATCTGGACACATTGACGTGACTTCCGCACCACGTGCGAAATTTGTATATTTGCATCTCGCTCACTCCTTATTTTTTACTTTATTTTTGGGGACGCCAGCGCAAGCACCAGACGTGATCAGTCCACTCATGCTGGGACCATTTCACCCAATTCCCCCACTCACTTCTTAGAGTAGCTCTAATAGCCTGGACACACTGACGCGAATTCCTTGTCGCATGCGAAACTTGAATATGTGCATCTCGCTCATTCAGTCTTTGTTTCAGAATGATAAAATTATACCTAACAGACGGTGCTCAAGAGGTGTCGGCAATTGAATATAAACCTATGAGGAACTTGAGTTGTGACATCACTCCTGGGTGCAAAATATATATAAAAGGTGATAATGACTTGACAAAATCTCTATTTCTGTTTGATATGTTATAAATTATATAATATCTTTGATATTATTATAAGTGTGATTATAGTTTGTTACGTACTCTGTGTCAAAGTAAATGTTTTTTATTTAAGTCAGCTTAAAAATAGCACTTTTAAATTAGACCAAATCTCAAAATTTCAAGATATATATACACGCATCGGCTTATGTGTTTAAAATAAATAAATAATGACAAGATGGTCGGATGAACTTAGTGCATTCGACAGAAAGTGGATAGAAAAGACCAGAGACAGGGACACATGGAAAAAGTGGCTTTTGCCCAGCGGTGGGACATGTTATAGCTACAAAAAATTAAAAGCACAAAAGCTAAAATAAAAGTGAAGCGTCGGTGGCCAATTGGTAATGACACCCGCCTGAGGTCGGATAGGATCCGGTTTCAAATTCTACCTGTGTCACATTAGTTTATAGACCAATCTGACTCATGTATGGTAGTTTTCTCGTAGACCACCACCTGCTTCCGGTGAAGGAAAACATCGTGAGGAAACCTGCACACTGGCTGACTATTTGTGTCATTCCACGGGAAAAGGTACCTTATGGTCGTTGGAGCTTAAGTTTAGAAAAAGAAATCATACGAGTTTACTTAGCTCATAATAAGCACAATGTCGTAAGTGCCAACGACTATAAGGTACCTTTTCCCGTGGATTGACACATTTAGTTACTAGTGTGTATACGGCTACTGCCACTAGATGGCGGTAGTCGTAAGTCATGTCAGATGCCTTTAGGCGGCTTGAATAAAATCTGACAGCAGTGATAGTTATATCGATAAGAAGAAGAGAAAATAATAATAGGGGACCGGACAACTTTTTTTTTTGACGCTTTGAAATATCTCACATTAATAGAATTATCCGCAAAAGAATCACATCCATAACCAAAGTATTTCCCAAGATATAGCAAAAAACAATTCACATTTTTAAGCGATGTTTGGGCGATACCAAATCGTGCATTCATATGACGTCACGCGTAGAAAATGGACTTTCCCTAAAAGTTTGAACTCTAATAAATCCGCTCAGGAGAATAAATTTGTGCTGAAAAGTAGCAAAATGTGTTTAATTATATGTATTCTATCATAAAATAACATATTTTTCACAATTCTCATACCTTGGCCGGTCCCCTATTGTGTAGGCCCCGTGGAATGCCGCCGCGGCGTGTTATTGCTAACAGAGGGCGCTGTGGAGCTGCTGGGCGGCGAGGTGCAGGAGATCGCGAGCTGCAACTCACTGGCGGGGCTGCTGGCTACCAAGCTGGGACTTCCCATTACGCAAGGTTGGCTGGTTTTGTATGCCTTTTCATCCATTTCTTACCCTAGGCACTACTACTTGGCACTATCGGTAGTGTCAAGGGAAATTCCGTTTTCCCATGACACTACTAAAGTACATTTATTTATAATTGTCTTATTATGTAAACAATCTTACTATGTCTTTTTATGATTTTACAACAATATAAATTGAAATAGACTTTTTAGGAAATTACTTTCGTGGTTAATAAATGTTTTACATATGAATGTTTAGGTTTGAACCAATATTTGATTTATTAAACATCTTGACCGTTATTCGAAGCCTAATAATAAAGAGTGAGATAGATGCCATCGTTTCCTTCCGTTTTCTATCCCTTTCTAGCCTTTTCTAGCTCCGTTTGCTATCTCTTTCGCACAGTCCACCACCACCGGCAGTAAGCGCCTATGGTTTTGCGCGCTCAGATTTCGTCATTGACGTCGTTGTTCCCGTTCCGTGAACACACTGCCTGGAACCCTGTGCCATATCTGGTTGGTCATAGTTAGTCAATTATTATTTGTATTTTACAAAAATATATTTATATCAGGTATGTGTATCCCTTTTTAAATTATTTAACTTATATTTCTAATAAACTTTATTACTTGGCGGTAGATGAAATATTTGAAATCGTTCGGTTAGTTTCGACATGTCTCAACGTGAAACCGAGCGTAAAATTTTCTAACGGTGTTACCGTTCGGTTCAATTTAGTTTAAATTATAACGGTAAGCTGAGCAATCGTTTGATTAGCTCGACATGTCTCAACGTGAAACCGAGTGTACAATTTTCTAACGTTAGTGTTATCGTTCGGTTCGATTTAGTTTAAATTGTAACGTTAAGCTGAACA
Organism: Ephestia elutella; assembly: GCA_018467065.1. Lineage (NCBI taxonomy): Eukaryota > Metazoa > Arthropoda > Insecta > Lepidoptera > Pyralidae > Ephestia > Ephestia elutella. Next base: position 15,298,946 of record CM031566.1, read on the forward strand.
GATTATCTTTTTCTTTAGAAAAATATTTTTAGTGAGTTTGGTTAATTGTTTTTAGCTCCGTTATGAGTGATTCGAATAGAAATGTGCCAAAGGCTGCGAATCGTGATATTTCTAAGCGATCGAGGAAGAGAAGGCGGCGTGATAGTTCGAGTTCGAGTTCCAGCAGTTCCAGTTCGAGTAGCAGCAGCAGCGCGTCGAGGAGCCCCGTTCGTAAACGTATTCGTAATTCCGATCATAAATTAGATAAATTGATTGCTGAAGTGTCTAGAATCAAAAGCCGTTTAGATTCAAATAGATATGACGGAGGTGGGAGTTATCAAGAAGACGATGACTATATCAACGATAATGTTAGTCGCAGTCTATACAACAGTGAGTGTGTTTCAAACGCTGATGTACCGCCTATTTTTTTATCTATCGGTACCACCCTAAAAGATCCGGATGTACCTAAAACGCCGCAAGGCTATTTAAAACTTTTAAATTCGATCCAACGATTCGACGATACTTATTGGAGGAACGTTAGATATTCGGACGTGCAAAAACGTTACCGTCACACGCCAGGCTTTACAGAGTTGGAGGCTAATGATGAGGTAAAGCGGTATGACGCTTCACGTATTTTAGCTAACGCCGACAAGGCGTTTACTTCCCTGAGCTTCGCTCTTGTTAAACAAAAGGATCAGCTGGAAAACGACCTGCGCGGTTTTTTGACTTGGGCTAAAGAAGTTTCGAACCCATGTTATGATGAGATATATTCAAAAATTCAGGATATTTTTGTAGCCGGAGATTTTTCAAAAATTAGTAATGACGCTCTTCAGATGGTCTGCGGCCATAGAGCAGAAATAATACAACAACGCAGAGAAACAATACTGGCGTCTGTTAAAGACCCTCTTCATAAAGCCCTGTTCCGCAAAATACCGCCATCCTGCAACACTCTTTTTGAAAGTGAGAAATTTACATCTGTATTAGAAAAAGCGGGCGGTGTTCGCAAGGTGTTTTGGCCTCGTGAAAAGGATCGCGCGTCTGCAACGCAGCCCGATCAATCCTTGTCTGCTCAGCGGAATCCTTCCATACAGACATCTAAAAAGACTGATAACAAAAACAATTATCATTCTTATGCACATGCAATAATTATGGTCATCACAACAAGACATTTCGTGGCCGAGGCGGTAAGCATACCAACAATCGACGGGAGAACGAAAACCGCAACACACGCAAGTACTCTCCCTCGTCCCACCGGGACAGGAGAGGTCGTAAGACAGGAAGTCGTTGACTCACCGAGTCCCTTCCAAGTCAACCAAGTTCAAAAATGTTTACACCAGAGGGAGATAAATGGTAATATAATAAAAAAATATTTCAGGCTACCGTACCCCTTTTTTACAAAAACCTCCGCTCCGCCACAAAGGCCGGCACATAACTCCGCCAACGGCGGAATTGAGCGAACTCAATATGAAAATAAAATCGGAAGGAGTTTTGTCAGTGGTTCCCACGATTTCAACAAGTTTCGTCTTCCGTATGTTTCTAGTTCCCAAAAACGATGGAACAACGAGGCCTATCTTCATCCTGTAGTTCCTCATTTATTATATCTACACAAGTCCTTTCAGGCTCATAAAGATTCACAAGTTTCCCGATTTCCTACAACGAAACGATTGGATGATAAAAACAGATTTTTGCTAGGCGTACTGTCATCTGCCAAAGGACCCTCAAATCCTGAGGAAGCAAGTATCAGAGGTTTCAAGCCCCCTAAGACCCTTAGGGTGGTCAGTGAACGACAAATTGGTGTTGATTCCATGCCAAAAAGTGCAGTATCTGGGAATATTGTGGAATACACTGAACAACCGACGAGCTTTCCCACAGAACAAATGTCTGAAATTGAGATGCATGATCAACGATCTCCTCAAAACCAAAGTAGCCAGCGTCAAGCAGTTGCAAAGCTAAGTGGGATGGTTGAATTTTGCCAGTATATCGATATCGCGTGGGAAATTGAAGTTCCGTTGCCTCAGCCACGTCAAAAACTGCTCACGGATTCACTTTCCTCACCCGTCACATTACATAGTGACCGAAGCGTCAGGGACTCGGTCAGTCCTGAAGAAGGAATTTCACTGCAATTACAAAGAGCTCCTCACTCTGCTCAAAATATTAGGAGAGCTTGATCAGAGTCTCCGCAACACAGCCGTGCATTTGCAGTGCGACAACAAAACTGCAGTTTCTTATCTCCGAAACCAGGGGGGGACCAAGTCCCGGCGGTTACTGGACCTGACCCACAAAATATTGGGACTAAGCCCCACTGTACACCACATGCTCGGATTGTACAAAATCGAAGCAGATCGGATATCCCGGTTTCAGGCTATTCCCGAATGAAACCTACTACCTCGAGCCATACATATGATTTTTACAAAATGGGGGACACCAACAATAAACTTGTTGACATCTCATATCACCCAGGTAGTTCCAAAGTACTGCAGTCTGGGCCATCAAAACAAGCAGGCCGAAAGGATCTTACTGCACATGAATTCGTTCCGGGGCACGCACTTGATTGTGGCACCGAGATGGGAGCGAGTGTTTTGGAGGGCAAACCTAAAGACAAGAACCAAAGATCCACCATGGACAATAAAAATTCTTCCAGAAGTTCTGATGAATGCATCGACCGGAGTAACCCCCGCGAAGGTGTTGGAGATGTGCCTGGAAGTTTGGAGATGTGGGGGTGGCGTGACCATCTCAAGGATTGGTCTGACCAGGAGCGTTCCTTACTTCTCGGAAGCTGGAGACCTTCGACTATTAAATCTTATAAGCCGGCATGGACCAGATGGTGTCGTTGGGCTCAAACAAACGAGACTTCTATAACACAACCAAGTGGGGCCCAACTTGCAAAATTTTTAGCGTTTCTTCATCAGCAGGAAGGCCTTTCGTATAGCACTATTTTGTGTCATAAGTCCGTAGTATCTACGCTATGCGATCCAGAATCTTGCGACCGTTTAAGTGCACACCCATTAGTTAAGCGTATTTTAAAGTCCATCTCTTTAGCTAAGCCTAAAGATTCGAAACCTCCTATTTGGAATGTTGAATTAGTAATAAATCATTTATCACGTATAAATACAGATACAGATAATTTATATGTTATCTCTAAATGCACAGCTTGCATTTTGTTGCTTTGTTCAAGTCGACGCGTACACGACTTGACTTTGCTTCGTGTTAATTCTAATAATTGTATAATAGCCGATGATTCAATAACTTTAATACCAATATTTGGTTCCAAGACTGATTCCGCAGATTATCGCCAGTCAGGTTGGCAATTGAAATGTAATCAAAGCAATAAAAGTCTAGATCCTGTTCAGTGGATAAAAAGGTTGATTGATATTGGCCGTGAAAGGCGAAATCTCGCTAATTGTGATAATTTGTTTGTGTCAACTCGCGGGCAACCCAAACCCGCTACACGGTGTATCATAGCTGGCTGGGTAAAGCATATATTACGTGAATCAGGCGTTGAAGCTTCGGCTGGAAGCTTTAGAGCAACAGTCGCATCTAGGAGCTGGCTAGATAATGCTCCTCTGGAAAATATTTTAGAAAGAGGTAACTGGAAATCGGTGAAAACCTTTCAGAAATTTTACTGTCGAAAAGTACTGGATGCGTCTGCTAGCTCTACTAGCTCAGTAACGCAATTATTTAAACCAGTTTAGTGTAATCTTTTTGATAAATATTGATATATTTTTTGTTTTGGTTAAAATAAAATTATGATTTTTCTTTAACTTCATCTTTAATTTCTGACGATATGTTCAACACTACACTTACTTTTTTTACTTAAAATTAGTAAATTTCGACTTTATGGAATAATGATACCTATTTGCTTTTCATGTAATAGTTTTCATACAGGACATACATTTTGTTTCGTTGATGTATCACTACACAGGCCAGTAGTCACATTGACGTTTTCCACCACCACCAGGCGATAACAAACACGTCTCACTCTTTATTATTAGGCTTCGAATAACGGTCAAGATGTTTAATTAAGACGTTTTACCTGAAAATAAAACGTGTATTAAACATACTTACCTTATTCGAAGCCTAATAAGTTTACTTCTGCCTGGTGGCACAACGACGTAATGACGAAATCTGAGCGCGCAAAACCATAGGCGCTTACTGCCGGTGGTGGTGGACTGTGCGAAAGAGATAGCAAACGGAGCTAGAAAATGCTAGAAAGGGATAGAAAACGAAAGGAAACGATGGCATCTATCTCACTCTTTATTATTAGGCTTCGAATAAGGTAAGTATGTTTAATACACGTTTTATTTTCAGGTAAAACGTCTTAATTTTCAACAAAATTCAACAAAAAGTATTGTGAAGATTATGTTTACATAATAGGACAATCATGGATAAATGAACCATACTCTGATTGGCTCATTAGACGCATACAACAAACCGTGATCTATTTAATTACCCTTGGCACTACCATCAGATGGATTTAAATATCACTTTAAAAAAAAAACGAAAGTGTCTTATGTTCTATAATATAATAAAAATATATTGATATTTTTATCTCTGACTGCTAATTAAAAAAAAAAAATTCTCTTTGTCATCAATCATTACATACATAAAACTTTTTTCCAAAAAAGTGAACCGACTTCCATCATAAAACTTAAAATCATGAAATAACAATAAAGAAAAATGTATTAGCATGCTACCTACTGAATGAGGTGAAGTCGGTGCCAGGTGCAGGACTATGTAATTGTTTAGCTAGGCATTTCGTATATGTACATGATTCTAATGTTAATTTAGATTATTTAATATTCAATTTGGCACCGACTTCACCTCATTCAGTAGGTAGCATGCTAATACATTTTTCTTTATTGTTATTTCATGATTTTAAGTTTTATGATGGAAGTCGGTTCACTTTTTTGGAAAAAAGTTTTATTTTATCATTTTTAGTGCTTCTACACCTTTTCATTTTCTTTAATAAAAACTTAAACTTTTCTTTCACTGGTGGCCGAAAATAAAGAATTAAGAATTCGAAACTTTTTATGTCAGTTTGATTTGAAATGTCAGAACATGTCAAATTGTCTATTATTTTTGGCACATAAATAGACCGTGAGCACGCGACGACCAAACCTTCCTTATTTTAAAAATGCTGAATATTTCTCTGCGTGGTATATACGAGTAAAAAATATTAGCGACTAGGTATGAAGTTTGGATCTTAGTTGCTTATGCAGGTAATATGGATAGCAAGGATGATTTTTATAGGTATAAAAAGCACCCTTGGGGCCTTCCAAAGTAATATTAAATTCAGCTTTTATAATAAAACAAATAAACTATAATTTAGTAAAGTTACAATGTCAAGCAGGGGTTTATATCTGCACCAATTGCCTGGCAATGGATGGCGTGATTTCTTATATTATTAGGAATAGAATCTTAAAAAAACTTTACTTTAAGGAAATTGAGTTACCACTTTAAATGTTATTGCTACAAATAATCTGCCTAAGTAATCATGATCCAACTTTTATAGTCGCTAATCGCTATTTCTATGTTTGGAACATACACAGAAAATCTTTAGTTTTAATAAAATAAGGAAGGGCATGCTATCGCGGGCTTTTGCTCTATAATGCAATGTTGGTATTTTTATATTTTGTTAGGTATCTTTAAAATTACCGAACAGATTCTGACGTGGTTAAAATGGGACCAACTTGGGTATATATCATTACGAATGAAAAAACAATTTCGGAAATCAGTCCACTGTAGGCGGAGAAATCGGCGAACATACATAAAAAAAAACATACATACATCGAAACATATAACCTCCTCCTTTTTTGGGAAGTCGGTTGAAAATACTACTTATTTAACTATGTTCATAACAAAAGTAAATGAGTGCCGAATTTAAAATTATTATTATAAAAGTAATTATGTGATATTTGCACTAGCCGCGCCCCGGGCTTTGCTTCCGTGGGAATTTCGGGATAAAAGGTACCCTATGTGCTATTCCTGGTATTTTTCTACCCGTATACCAAATTCTATCGAAATCCGTCCAGTAGATTCTGCGTTATTGAGTAACAAACATACTCACAAATTCATATCCAAACTTTCGCATTTAGAATATTATATTAGGATAGTAGGATTTTTCTCCTACAATGAATTTATTCCGTAAACAATTGTCGTTCAAATATTTAAACAAAATAGATTTTTTTTTGCATTAAAGAATCAAATTATAATTTATTTTTTTCTTAAAAAAATCTTTGGAAAATTGATTCATTTCTATTTATAACGATTGTTTTTGCATTTCAGAACCTATTCACAACCCAACAATCAGAAACGCTAATATCCCAACACCACATTCAGACGTTCCACCCAGAATAGACTACATAGAACCAGTACCAGAGCCCACTCGACCAATAGCCCGAGTCACCAGCCTCCAAATCGCAAACAACTTCGTTGAAGATGACATAGACATAGACCAACTAGCTGCAATAGAAGCTCAATTCTCTGAAAACCCGGCCAAAAGACCCCTCAGTGTTGCCAGTTCAAATCCAGAAAAGAAAATCAAAATGGATTCAGCTGTTAATAAATCAGATGATTATCCAGACGATGCTGACATATTTTTTGATGAAGACGAAGAATATTTGAGAGATATTGAAGAAAAAATTGATGCGAGAGATCGAGAAAGAAATAAACCTAAAGGTCCAATTGCAATATCAGCGGAGCCTTTTGTGTATATAAAGCAAATTAATGATATGAGTGTTAGTGAGAAAAGTGGGAAAGTCTTCAAAGTTAAGGCGCAAATAATTAAGTTGTTGTCGAAATTGTCTGTAGGGAAAGATGGCTGGAGTTTGCGGTGTAGTGTTGTAGATGGGACAGGAAGTATCGAAACCGAGTTTACTAGTGATGTGCTGTCCAAAGTAGTCGGGTTCACGCCGCAGGAAATGCACGATATAAAAAAGAAAATGGCTACTAATCCGGAAATGAAGGAGAAAGCTGTTTCGGTGAGTATTCAGTTATAGCAAAGATCGTTTTGGCTAGATACTAGTAAGAGTGGGTAAAGGTTTTAGTGAAGCGGTGGTGGTCGATACAACTACTGCCACTAGAGGGCATTAGTTGTTATTCCATGGAATAAAGGTAGAAAGAACATTTTTTTGATGACAAAAAAATGACACAAAAAGATGACAAAATAATGTTCTTTCCAAGGATTTATACAAGTACTTTTATAAATTCCTTGGTTCCATGGTAGTACCATTTTTCTCAAGTATCGCTCCACATATGACTTTAGGGGGATTTGAAAGAAATAAAACATCTGTAACACACTCGATAAGAAAAGTTTTGAATTTTTCTTATCGATGTGTTTATTTTTGAAAGCCTGAAGTGACCGTTAAATATTATGTTAATTTATAAGAAAGTTTGAAGTGACCATTAAATATTTAAGAGGAAAACTAAAATAGCTCTTCTCTTTCAGGCGTTACAAAAAGCGAAGGACACGTTGCAAGTGCTACATTGTATAATAGAGCTGACAATATTGGAAGTACCCAAGATAACATCACTTGAACCTTACAGTGAAAGGCACGCGGAAATGCTGAAGAAACGAGTCCAGATTACTGGGTTATAGCGAAATGTTATCTATATCCTATTATTATAATGCTCTGGAAACATCGACGCGAATTCCGCGCCGCATGCGTTTGTATATGTGCGTCTCGCTCACTCCTTAGAGCAACTCAGTCTCTCTCGCTCTAAAGTCGCACGCGACGCTAAATTCGCCGCGGTTTGTTTGGAGTCTATATGCGAAACTTTAGACTTATGTTTGTTATTGTTAGTCATATCTACTGGACGAATTTTAATGTTTGGTACACAGGTAGAAAAATATTAGGCATAGCACATAACTCTTTTCTCACTGTCGTGAGTTTCGGGATAAAAGTACCTGCCCTTACCCCGAAATTCCCACTAGAAAAGCCCCGGGCGAGGCGCAGTTTGTAAATAAAGTCCAATGATGGACATGGGCCTTAAATACAGGTGTTTTTTTAAATCATTGGCATCCTTTCTACTGGTGAAAGTACTCATGAACATGAGCAACTTTTTGTATGGGACCGACTTAATCCGATGGAAAAAAAAATCAGCTGTTCCATACATTTCGAGTGAGTAGGTATTGGAAAATAGTATGGAACAGCAGATTTTTTTTTCCATCGGATTGAGTCGGTCCCATACAAAAAGTTGCTCATTTTCATGAGTACTTTCACCAGTAGAAAGGATGCCAATGATTTAAAAAACACCCTGTATATTAGAATATTCGGACGTTAATAATGTAGGATAAAATATGTTTATATATTTATGAATATCCAAATCGTCATGTTTGTAATCAAATTATTTGATTTTTGGTAACGAAACCTAATTAATTGAACAGCAAGTATATATTGTTCTTAGTTTTCTTTGAAGCATAAAAAATCACTTACTGATTTGAGATATTTTATTAGGCAGGATAGCCCAGTGCAGTGTAATTTGATTTTTATTGTTAATTCTTATGTAAAATACAAGTATAACAAATAAAACACAATGTGACATTTTAAGACTATATTTTATTTAAATACACCTGTTCATAATGCAGTAGTTGTTGAGTTCAATGTACAAAAGTTATCAAATAATAATAATAATATATAATAACACAGGCTAACTCACGGTACAATTCTATCGACAAATGCAAACGTTAACTGACATGGAAGCATGGCAACACTGTGTTTTAGTAAGAAGGCAAAGGCGAAAAATAATTTAAGGTATGATTTTATTCAATGCGATTTATCTTAACTTGAAAATAAATACATGGATAAAATACTACAAATTAAAGTTTTTAATTGGACAAAGAAATATATTTTTTTTATGTGATCAAAAATTATGAATGTATTTAAAGTAACAGTGACTATTGGTATAAAAAATCATTGATCAAAATTGCCAAAATGAATTGTAGGTATAAACTGGATGGTTGTGACAAATTTTTAGTTTAGAAAAAGTTCTAATTTGATGAACACTGCAGTGTTGCCCGCTCCACTCTACATCGACGATTAGTTACACGCTCTAAAGCAACAAAATTGAGCACTCGCATAAACAATACATAATTAAAACTTAACTGAAACTTAAGATCGTTTCCATGGCTTCACGCAATTCTAATCTAATTAAAAATAATCCATGGTAGTTGGGGATTAAAATAACCATGATTTAAAACAACAATTTCTTTTAAACATGAAAATTAATACCATTCGAACGAAGCGAATGTTTAAATAAATATTTATGTACAATTTCTATGCGTTGAAGCAAATTATACATAGGCAATTACAAAATCATAAAAATCAATATACATAATTGTGAAAATATGTAAAATCATGAACTTAATGCATCCGCAATGGTTATGTTAGTTTCATTATCTATATCAAAGGGTGAACAATTCACAAAGAAAGCATGTGCATATGCATCAAAATTGGTTAACAAGACTTGATCAAAGATACTTATTTAAAACCAAATTATGATAAGTACCTGCAAAAGGTAAAATAGTATTAATAAATAAAATACCTAATTACATTTTTGCGGATGCTAGTTCTAATTATAATTGACTAAAATCTGAGATACGTATTTCAATAAATAATTTAGTCCATTCGTATCTAAAAACAACCTTACATACATGTTCCAATTTGGTAAAGCTTGGACTATGTATGTTACTGCGTACTTGACACTCAATGGAAGACCATTGAAACAGCGAACGACACAAAATTATAACTAATACGCACCGATTGATACATTTTTAACTTATTACATTAATTAAATAAACCAGTTCATATGGTGACAACACATTAAAGATATAACACGAAAACCACATCTAGGCTGCTATTTAACTCCGTTTTTTCTTACTTGTCCTATTATGTAAACAATCTTCAGTTTTTTTTCTTTTTGTTGAAAATAATTCAAATATTAGTTCAAACCACGAAGTATGTATAGAGAAGAGGTGCGCATAGGCACTTTACATATGAAAGACAGTGTCCGCATTGGGAGGGGAGCGGGGGACTTACCGTAGACAGAAATTAAAAAATGAACTCTTATAGGATAGACATACGACTTATTTTATAAACTGTATAGCCACCTATTGGCCAGTAGCAGAATTATTTTCGCAAACTGTTTTATGAATTCTCTTGAGTTCTGCTATTACTCACTAGATGGCTGTACTGACAGGCGCGTATCCACCGATGTGGGAATAATTACGTAAAAATACTTACGAGTGAAAATATATACTGTTATAGCGTGATTCCTTGTTGTGTGTGTTACTTTTACACCCCACAATACAGCACTTCATTGTTAATGAGCACAATCTAAAGTTTCGCGTAACTTCGGCACATCTGCGGCACGTGTTGACACTGTGAAGTGAACTCCGCGAATGCGACAATAATGACGTCTGGTGGCAAATAGTTAGAAGCCTCAAGTTGGTCGACTGGGGACAGGTCTACTAGCTTATGAACAGCTCTTCTTCATATGTACTCTGTGGTTCAAACCTAAACATTCTAAAGTAAAACATTTATTAACCACGAAAGTAATTTCCTAAAAAGTCTATTTTAATTTATATTGTTGTAAAATCATAAAAAAAATGGTAAGATTGTTTACGTAATAGGACAAGTAGGAAAAAACGGAGTTTAGATCGATACGTTTCCAAAGCCTTGTTCACACTAGGCAACGAGGGATATCGTTTTTGCGTTACTATTTGGCGCGTGCGATTCTGTCAATGGTACAATACTGTCAGTTAAATTTGACACATTGACAGCGTTGTACCATCTGACAGATGTCTGCACCTCACTCGTAGGCGTTGACATCTGGTGGAATATTTGATCGCGATAGCCCCCATTGAAAAAGCAAATATAAGTATTTCTCGTTATATTTACGTGAGCAAGACGCATGATATGCTATTTCGCTTACGCAAATCACTGGAAGAGACTGCATATGTTGCTTGTTAATTATTGCATTAATTTGAAGCGTGTGACATTTGCCTGTGATTGAACGTAAAGAGTCAGTACATTTTTTTTTATACAATATTATTATTTTCTTTGCTAACCAGAGAAAAACAAATTATAAATGAGGAATTTCAGAGGATTTAACCAGCGATTTGAAGTACCATTGCTTCTAATAAATGCTCATAAACTGACAATGTGTCAAAATTAACATAGATCCCTTTTAATTAAGGCTCAATTTTTACATTAAATAAATTAGGGAATTTCAACGTTTTTGATAAAAGATCGAATGAAATAAATATCAATATTATACGAATTTTAATTGGGCATTGAAAATTCGACCCCAAATCTCAGCAAAACATAGGCACAGAAACAGTAATCAAACATTATGAATGTGCAGAACTCAGCACATAACACCCAAAAACAAGTTGTTGAATTGTCAAGGGATAAAGAAGTGATTTAAAAAATCAGAATACAGCTAAGCTCCAAACATTCATAATGTGTTTATCAGTTTTTTTTGTCACTTACAAATAGATTGAGAAATTGCTATAAAAAAAAATGTGAAATCATATTTTAAATATGCGAGTACATTGGAAAGTAAAACAAAGAATTGTTAAAACAAATATTTCCTTGTAATATCAGGAAATCGAAGGTGTTTACATGAGTAGAGAGAAACACATGGGTTAACACCACGAACAAAAACACTATGTCGCGTCACTGTTTATTAACAACAGAGCTATAACATTTACAATAACGCCCAGTGCACACCTAGCTGCAAAATGCTCGAGCATTTGAAAATGTGCCTTATTTACAAGAGGTCTAAAGTTCAGAATAGGTTGCTTTTATGGCGAGAGCAATTACAGCATCCATAGTATTCTCAACTTAATGTTTTGTAAACATGGATCAATTTCAAAATGAAAAAAAACTCCGCAAGCATTTTGCAGCTATGTGTAGCTGACTCTTAGGCTGCGTTTACATAGAAGCTAAGCTGCGCAGAGATGTCTAAAAGTTGACCAATCACATTGCTTGTGTATTTTGAGCAATATGATTGGTCAATTTTTTCAGCCAGCTTCTATGGAAACGCAGCCGACTCTACAGATGTGACAAACTTAAACTGTGATCTGTACAAAACATTAATGGTATTTTAAGGCATTTTCCTGTGGTACCTTTGTGACGCTAACCTACATGAACATTTTGCAATGAGTTTATCCGCTCACTAGGTGGCACTACTGGCGACTGAGGTCTGTCAGATAGTACAATTCTGTCATCAGTTGTCAAATTCATATGACATATTGTACCATCTGACAATACAAGACGATGAAAGTGAAGGAAAGTTATATTACATCCATTTATAGATTCTTCGAAATATAATTTCTGGTATTATAACTGGCCTGTTTCACATATTCGATTGCTGATGGAAAGATAATAGCGAACTTATATCCTAAATAATAATTTTAAAGGAGGAATTTGGGATTACCACTATTTTATTTATTTGTTTACGTTATTGTTAGTTTCGCACAACAGAAAAAGGCCTTCAAATAACGCAACGCGACAACGTTCAACGACGTCAACATCAAAAGTACATTAGTTCGCAATAAAATTACAATTAATTTAAACTCAAAGCCAATAATTAATTTTCATAAGCTATTTACAGGACTGTTGAAACATGCATATATGACGTCACGCAATCCTAAGTAGGTATACCCAATTCTAAGCTTCAGTCTTCCACTTAAATGCCACACAAACCATTAGGCCATTCACCCCATACTGTATGAAGGTTAGTAGATTCTCTCGTAGAAAAGGAGATATGCCTGTGCGTTTAAAACTTTATCTTCAGTCACTTCGGAGACCATACTGTCAGAGATGTAGTACCATTTGCCGGGAGGCGCTTCGGCTGTCGACCCTGGTCCTTCGCCTGATTCGTATCCGGATAAATCCGATTCGGAATCCGCGTCGCCGTCGCCATTGGCCGTGGCGGCCGGGATATTCGCGCTTTTAGGCAAAAACCACCATCGCGGGTCACCAGGCTTCACAGGCTGCCTCACTTTCACATAGGCCACATAGTGACCTCCGTGCATCCCTCCAGAATGTTCCACCACTCCGTATAATGAATATAGTAACTCGTTCTGTCCTCGTGTGACGTTAGGTAACTTCTTTAACTTGTCCATAGCGCAGAACGGCGCCAAATCTAGTATAGTCGGGAAGTCGACATGTTTCGACATCTTTCTGAACATGCATCGGGGACCAATCTGGAACCGTTTGAGGTGCAGGATCAAAATGGCCGGCGGACTCGACACTAGGAAGCGTTTGGTCGCATTAGTGTAGACTGTCTTGCCATCTTTTCCGTTGATTCTTTCCGTGCAGTTCTCGCAACCCACTTTGTTGTTACCGGTCAACAACTCCAAAGCTGTGAACTGGCTTAGACAAGACTGGATACTGCATTCGTCTTCCTCGCATACATACGGAGATGACAGAGTTGGCCTGGTGTATTGTGAATGGTTGTTGGTATCTTTTTTGGCATCAACATTGTTGACTTTTGGCTCCGGATTTGCATTACTCCGGGGCCTAAAGGCTCCTCCAGTGATTCCCCGTTCGGGCTCTGGTTCATTATGCACTGGAGACGGCTGAGGCTTGGATTTCTTAGCATCTTCCATAATAAGCTTCAACTCGTCAACCTTGTTAGCAATATTCTGGTAGTAGTTATGCAAGTCCTTGATCACCATTTCTTGGTTCTTATTCTCTGGTAAAGACTCATAACTGCTTTCTCCGCTGTGCTCGAGCACATTCTTACATCCTTGCACACTGATGCCTCTCGACACCACTTCATTCGAGTACTCCACAGCAAAGGACCTCCTAGACGGCGGCCTTTCCATATCTGTTCTTGCATCCTTTCTGGTTGATTCCGCCTCAAAGTCCTTATCCGGGGACGAGTTATGATGCTGTGGACTCGACATATCTAGGTTGACTTCGCTCGATAGAGAACTATGGCTGCCTAGCTCTTTGCCATTAACAGGAGAGTCAACGTTATCCACAGTCTCTGTAGAGTTATGTTTCGTGGTTTCAGGGCTTGCAACCCCCGAATCTGGGTTCGAAAGGTTTTCAAGGGATATCAGGGGTTTGTATTCTAAAGGTATGGCCATGGTAGAGGTTGCCGAATTGACGAAGTTCACTTTAGACTTTTCGGCGTTTTCAGGAGAATTTTCTTTTTTAAAGTCGTACGTTAAATGGTAAGCGGCGAAGTTGGATGCAGTATCACGGACGTCTAGATCTCGCTTCTCAACTTTGTTTTCGGTTTCTGTTTCTTTTTTGTGAAGATTGTAGAAGTTGGCTGCTGGGGGGAGGATGGATTGGCCTAAAGCCGTATACGCGTGGTTTCGTTTGGTGTCTTCTTTACATTTATCCTTATCAGAATACTCTGGGGTGCTGTCGGCTTTTTCGCCGAGATCGGGACTAGAGTGGTAGGTGCTTGTGGTAGTGATATCGTATTCGTAGGCGCCGTCCATGTGGTAGGCGGCGAAGTTAGAGGCTGTGTGTGCGATGGCCTGGGTTCCCACTGAGGCTGTGTGTGTGTCGTTGTGTTTGGGTGCGTCTTCAAGGTTGTCTTCTACGTCGGCGTCGGATTGCTCTGAGGAGGACTTACCGTCGTCTTTGGCGTCGCCGTTCACAGCGTCTGTTCCGTCTTTGGCGTGACCTGGAAGGTTAAGTAAATTAAAGATTGTTATCGTAAATATATTTTGGAAACTTAAGTTGGCAATCAATTGGGTTGTATCCTAACTAATATAAATGCGAAAGTGAGTTTGTTACCTCTTCACGCTTTATCTACTGAACCAATCTTCCTGAAATTTTGCATACACATAGTTTGAAGTACTGAGAAGGATATAGGATATCTTTCATCCCGGGAAAAAGCACTGTTCCCGTGGGTATCCACGCGGGCGAAGCCGCGGGCAAAAGCTAATATTTTTATATATTCAGTTTATTAACAATTTTGATTGATGAAGTTGAAATATGTTATTAAAATTAGATTACTTCAAATGGTTTTCAGCTTTAGTTAAGAGTGACCGAGTCATATCCGAAACAATACAAAAATTTTGGTCAGAAATTAGTAGAAAACAAAAAGGTAAATTGGAAAAAGCACATAAAATCATGCAAGCAATACCACTTCTATCCTTCGGCCCTCTCTGCCGCTTCTTCATATTCTTCTTCTCTTTCTTCAGCTGGTGTTTCGACGGCTTGTTCTCCTCTTGGGTACTGTGTGTAGTCTCATCTGGAAATGTAAGTCACGTCAAATTGCGCCTTATGAAGTAGAGAATAAGGCCCATTTGTGGGAACAAGCAGGGTTTGGGACTGCAAAACACATTAGAAAACAAAGAAATTAGTAACGAGGTACATTAATTTGATTGGTCGGATAATGACGTTTGTTCCCGTTGTGTCACCCCAAGATGTGTAACACTGTTATTGAACGGGAAATGAATTCCCGATCTGTAACAGAGTTACACATTGCAACTACCTTTGTTCCCAATGAGTAACGTTTTGACTGAATGCCACTCTGGAGTCCCGTGAGCAGCATAGTCAGTGTTACTCACTGGGAAAAGTGTTTATTATTTACTTTTCGGGGACGTCAGCGCAAGCACCAGACGGGTGATCAGTCCTCTCATGCTGGGATTATTTCACCCAAAAGTGAAGTGTTAGTTGCAGTGTGTAGCACTGTTACAAATCGGGATTTCTTTTCCCGTTCAGTTACAAATCAGGATTTCTTTTCCCGTTCAGTAATATTGTCACATAGAATGTGGTACACAACGGGAACAAACGGATAATCATAACTCACCGGCGGCGGGCTTGCGACGCCACAGTGCGGGCGGCGATAAGTATAGACAAGTCCAAGAAGTACTCTACACGCTCGGAGGTCTTCAGGCACTCCAGGGTTGACACTAGGAACCCCAGAACAGCTGCAGACAAGTAGCTACATGTCCAGGCAAAACTAAAAGGCCATTTAGACGGTGCAAGTTTCTTGAACATTCAAGAACAATAATTGCATGCAATAATTAAAGTGCAACTTTCAATAATTGAAAGCAACTGTTTACAATAAAAAACTTAAATACAATTATGGAATGCAAATCTTGACATACGATAATTGCCAATGTGTTCTGTTTACACGTATACAATTGTTTAGGCAATTATTGCATTCCATTTTTGAAACACAGATTTGTATAGGCACGTGCCATTTTTTAGCGACTTTGCGTTGGCAAATTTTTCATGCAAGAATTGAATGACATTTTCTGGCATGTATTGTTTACACCAAGACAAGTTTTGAATCCAAACTTGCATACCTGTTCAAGAATGTTACGTGTTGTTTAGACTATGCCAGTAAATTGTTGCTTCAATTTAATCGTATTCAACAGGAAAGAAACTTGTACCGTCTAAATGGCCCTTAACTCTAGTGTGACTCACCAGCGGCGGGCTTACGACGCCACAGTGCGGGCGGCTGCGGGCGGCAGGCCGCGACAGGCAGGGACAAGTCCAGGAAGTACTCGGCACGTTCTGACGTGTTCAGGCACTCTTGGCACTCCAGGGTTGATACTAGGAACCCTCGGAACACCTGTCAATAATATCCTATACTTTAAACAAGTAATTCTTGTTTATGTTATTTGATTCTCTTAAACGGCTCTAATGATTTTGACCAATTTTTTATTAAGTCTTTTTTCGTTTTTTTTATCTATTAAAATTGATCAAGATAAGTGTCATCTTTATTATCTCGGCACAGAGCATTTTTTATTATTATTAAAGATGGGTCTGCTCTTGACCACAATCTTGCCCGAAGACAGAGATGAGGTCTACGATGAAGCGAGCTTTTAAAAAAATTACATGAGCATTTGCAAAACTTTCATCAAAATAGGTCAAAATTACATGATAATTAAACAAGGGATCATCGTAGTTTTTATTACATATTTCAAAACCAAATTTAGAGTACTATGCAATTCAAAATGAACTTCCTCTTACATACTCAAAGGTTATTGAATAAGCTCGAATGCGTTTGAATTATTAAAAAAAAAAAACATATTTATAGAATACCTACTAGCTTTTGCCCGCGATTTCGCCCGCGTGAATTTCCTACGCAAACAGTGCTTATGTTCTTCTCAGTAGGTACTTCTATGTGTATGCGAAATTTCAGGAAGATTGGTTCAGTAGATAAAGCGTTTGTTTAACCTCCAAGCTCATGCCAGCTGCTCAGGAAGTCAGCACCAACAATACAGTTACCTGCTCGGGCCGCAGCATGGTGTCGGAGGCCTGCTGCCCGTAGAACTTGACCTTCTGCTTGACCTCGCCGTCCACCTTGGCCGGGTCCACCTTCGAGCTCATGCCCAGGCTGCTCAGGATCACCGCCTGGTAGCGCCGCAGATCCTCCGACCTGGGAAAAAAACAACAAATTAATAAACAGTAATCAAAGATAAAGCAGATTCTAAATCAATTCGCTATAAGTCGTACGTCGACCCGTTGAGTGCGATGCAGCGCCGCGTATCGGCGGTATTTGTCTGGCTAACAGTGCATTCTCAGGATAGCATGAGTGCTGTTGTTTTAGCAATAAACTTGTTATTTAATTATTGTTTTCACTTGGTTTTAGTGGTAATGACACCCGCCTGAGGTCGAACAAGATCCGGGTTCAAACCCTACCTGTGTCACATGAGTTTGATTTGATTTGTAGACCAATCTGACTCATGTATGGTAGTTTTCTCATAAACCCACCACTTGCTTCCGGTGAAGGAAAACATCGTGAGGAAACCTGCACATTGGCTGATTGTTTAGTTCACTAGTATGTATGCGGATACTGCTACTAGATGGCGGTAGTCGTAAAAGTCATGTCAGATGCCTTTATGCGACTTGAATAAAATCTGACACCAGTGTTAATAATAACACACTCACTCGATAAGAAAGACTTGGTTTTGAAAACTACCGAGGCGACATATAAGCGTAGTCGTAGTTGCTGATGTGTCGTTCTCGAAATTTTCAAAAAACAAGCGGAGCCATTCTCGAGAACGGAAATTTTTCCAAAAAACCCAGAAATTTCCAAGAATTTTCAGATATTTCTCGGAAATTTTCGAGAACAGGGAATTTCTCGGCGGCACATCGCTAGTCGTCTGCTGGAGAGTAAGCCCGATGGGTGCAGAAGCCGAGGCAGACCTAAGCTGAGATAGCTGGACGGCGTCGAACGGGATCTCGAAAGTATCGGCGTTAAGGGTTGGAAGCAGAAAGCTCAAAATAGAGATATCTGGAAAAATTTACTTAACCAGGCCCAGGCCCACCCACGGCTGTAGCGCCTTGGATGATGATGATGACATCGCTAGTCGTAATGTACCTGACAGCCTCCAGCAGATGCCGCAGCAGCTCGTGCGAGTCGTGCTGGTCGCCGCCGTCGAACTGCGGCAGCTTGCTGACCAGCGCCGACAGCAGTCTGCGGGGCGTGTACACGCCGCCCTCGCCTGGAAATAAACACTTATTTGTAATGCATAGCTATCTATTTACTAGATTCTTTAAGCGAAAATAATAATAGACACTAAATGTTCCGACAACTTCGTAACTATACTATCTATACTAATATTATAAATGCGAAAGTTTGGATGTGAGTTTGTGAGGATGTTTGTTACTCAATCACGCAAAATCTACTGGACGGATTTCGATGAAATTTGGTACAGAGGTAGATAATGACCTGGAATAGCACAGGCTACTTTTTATCCCGGGAAAAAGCACTGTTCCCGTGGGAAATTCACGCGGGCGAAGCCGCGGGCAAAAGCTAGTAATTAAATAAAATACACAGAAACGTCTTGCACGCTATAGAGAACCAATGACGACTGAAGTCCATAGCTCACGGTATAGAGTCCCTTAAGTAATATGAGTCGCGCACACACACCAACTTCATGGCTAACAGTTAAGTGACTTCGAATTATTACAGTGTACTAGCTTTTGTCCAAAGGGCGATGGAGCGCGCTATGCTCGGAGTTTCCCTGCGTGATCGAATCAGAAATGAGGAGATCCGTAGGAGAACTAAAGTAACCGACATAGCCCGCAGAATCGCGAAACTTAAGTGGCAGTGGGCGGGGCACATAGCTCGTAGAACAGATAGCCGTTGGGGCAGAAAAGTTCTCGAGTGGCGACCACGAACCGGAAAACGTAGTGTTGGCAGGCCTCCCACTCGGTGGACCGACGACCTGGTGAAGGTCGCGGGACGCGCATGGATGCGGGCAGCGCAGGACCGGTCGTTGTGAAAATCCTTGGGGGAGGCCTTTGTCCAGCAGTGGACGTCTTTCGGTTGAGAGAGAGAGCTTTTGTCCGCGTGTGACTTTCCCACGGGAACAGTGCTTTTTTCAGGATAAAAGGTACCCTATGTCCTCCTCAGTACTTCTATATGTATGCGAAATTTCAGGAAGATTGGTTCAGTAGAAGTTTGGAAGATTGGTTGTGTGAAGAGGTAACAAACAAATAAATAAACAAACAAACTCACTTTCACATTTATAATGTTAGTTAGGATTAGGATTGACCTAATAATTGAGTATGGAGAATTTCATAATTATATACCTACTAATTGTATTTTTATTAATTGCATGCCAATATTCATATAAATATATCAAACTCGACTGTATATTATGTATATTCCATCCTATAGACTACATTTAAAGCAAATAAATACATTTCATTTCTTTACACTTCTTTTGAAAAAATCTACTTTTAAATTTACACCCTGTATTACATGGTCTAATAGAAATTGAATGCTTTTTTTATATGAAAGTAGAAAATGTGAACAAATCAATTCCTATTTTTACACGACTGACCAAAAAAGGAGTGTTATGTTTTCAGGGTTCATGTATGTATGTATGTAAGTTTCTTTATTCCACCATAAGTCCTCAACGGCTTAACAGATTTTGATGTGAGAGGTATTTTTAGATTCCTTGCATTCCTCCGAGTGACATAGGCTATATGACGTCATCATAAAAACAAAATGGCGGATTATATATGCGATAAATAGCAGACCAAAAAAATAAAATTTGATCGATCTTATCGAGTGGGGTATCAAATTGAAGGGCTTTAAAAGGCGATTTCAAAAATGTATATAACTTATATGTTTGTATGTACTCTTTGTGTAAAAACTTGTCAGTCGTGTTTTTTATTTTTAATAATTAGCTTGTTACTATTTTTTATTGAAAGCATTTTGCAAAAACTTACAAAAAGTTTCTAGGTCATGCCCAAAGCTCTTCATGTAGTGAAAGTGGGTCATTGTAAATTTAGCTTATGTAGGTTAGCTAACCACTGATACGGAAATACCTGTACAAGTGTACCTGCAGAAAACAACTGCACTTGTGACACTCATACTAATTTTGAGGGTCAAAAGTCAAAAATATTTAAACTTGGTCTTTACAGGCACTTTTTCACGTCAAAAACGAATTACATAAGTATATCCTAACTAATATTATAAATGCGAAACTGAGTTTGTTTGTTACCTCTTCACGCTTCATATACTAAACCAATCTTCCTGAAATTTTGCATACACATAGTTAGAAGTACTGAGAAGGACATAGGGTACCTTTCATCCCGGGAAAAAGCACTTGTTACGGACAGCCGAATTGATAAATTTAATGTAGCTAATGTTTAACTACCCGTGGTCTCGTTACGGTAAACTTCCGATAGGGTGCCTTTAGACTTAGAGTTTTTCTTATATATTTTAATGTAAATAAAGGCTTTGCCCAAATTAGATTATGTTATTAGGCTAGTTAAGCCCATATATAAAGTAGAAAGATAGATAACTGAATATAAAATGGCCCGCCCCTATGAAATGTATATAGTATGTAATGTTTACAAATAAAAGTTTGAAATTGGTGACTTTTATTCCCCAGCCGGTTAGGAGTATGTGCTATCCCGGTTTGGGACTGGGATAATTAGCTATCCCGGTCTGAAACAGGAAGAAGTTAAGTATGTAAACATAGCACGGGGTCGAGGCCTAATATTGTATATAGAGGGTAGTTGTGAAAAATGTAAGCCGAATGGTGGGGGGAGGGGTTTTGATATCTCCCACCACTAGGCGGCCGACGAGGCTATATAAACGGGACACGTTTGTATAGCGCCGTCGTTCGTGTGTTGTGAAGTGCAATAAAAGGAAGAAAAGGAAGAAAGTGTTCTTATTTGAGTGCCGTGGTAATGTTTCCTGGTACTGTGGTTGGTCAGTGAGGCGCACCACCTAAGATTACAGTCCGTGTCGTCGTGAAAGCCGGTGGCTCGACAGCTGGGGAGCCACACAATTCAGGAAGGGCGTGTCGGGAATATAGGGACGCGCTGAATGGTTTGGATTTGTTGTGCGCTGTCCGCAACATTTCCCTTGTTCCTTCGTAGCCGGATTTTTCTGGCTAGGGTCCTGTGAAGAAGCTGGCGCATTGCTGATCAAGGTCACAGAAGAGGCGCGGCTAAGCAGTTTGGACGAAGAAGAGGGCCGGGGCACAACAAACGAACGACCAACCCGCACCAACCGTGTATGTTGTTTCTTTGATACATTCTATCCTGTTTCTTTGACCGGTGCGGGTGGGTTTCTTTTTCGTTGGGGTTTTGGAGCGTGGACTTGGCTTTTGACTGCGGGATCCCCTGCGGGCTCGAGGGGACTTGGACCTAACGGTGTCAAACCCAAGGCCTTCTCGACTTAACACCGGGCGGTGGTGTAGTGGACCGGGCGACACTGCCAATCATCTCCCACCAGGGGGTGAATTGAAATAGCCCGCTACGCCAATAAGGAGTTGCGTTCGTGACGGGGCCTCATAGTGGGCACTGCGGAAGGTTACTGGCGTTCCTCCAGTAACCCGAGCACCCGAAGCGGCGTGATTCCCTCTATTGGGTAGTCCCTCCCTTTCCTTTCCTGCACGACCATCCATCCTCGGTTGGGTTCACCGCGGTAGTATACCCGACTGGGATTGTTAGTGTTAGGGCTGCGTGTTAGTGTTAGGGCTTGCAAGTGCGAAGATGCCAACAACCAGGAAGCAGCAAGCCGGGAGGAGCCGGGAGAGCCACAGTGAAGTGACCAGGAGGTTAACCTTTGATGAACCACCAGCATCACCATCGGCAGTTACGGATGTTAACATCCACCCCACCACCAGAGAGTTACCGCTACCCGCAGAAAGCGGGATAGAACAAACCCAACAAGAAGACACAAGGCAAGGAGGCACGACGACACTTCGGGCACCATCAATTCGGTCAGGGGCGTCGAGCATCGTGTCTCGCATCGCGCAAGCAGAGTTACAGGCGCAAGAGCGTCTAGCGATGCTAAAGAAAAAGGAATTAGAGATTGAAGCAGAGCTCGTGAAGAAAAGATTAGCCGTGGAAGTAATCTCAATAAGAGAGGAGGAAGAACAGGCGTTACCTGCGGAACCTGCGGGCAACGTGCAAGCGCGCATCGATGAGTGGCTGCATCGGAGTATAATCGGGCAGCCAAAGGGCCATACAGACGTGCCATCGACTTCACAGTACATGTCAGACGTCCGTCAGACGGGACGGGAGGATCTGGAACGAGGGGCTGTGAGGGAAGATTCTCAAAGACGGGAGCCATGCCCGCCCTCACCAGGGAGGGGGGATAAGGATGAAACAGAGGTTAGACAAAGAGGGTCGACGCCTCACCGTGAAAAGGGAATAGAGCGATTGGCAGATGTTTTGGAAAAGATGACGCGACAACGGCCTGTCCCCAGACAGGCACATGACTTACCGATCTTCAGCGGAGCGCCGTTAGATTGGTTGGCGTACAAGGCGGCTATGAGAGACTCAACAGAGTTATTCAAGTTCACGAGAGCTGAGAACCTCGCAAGGCTACGGATTAGCTTGCGGGGAGAGGCAAAGGAAGCTGTTTCGTCACTGCTGTTTACCGCAACGGATCCAGATGTAATTATGAATACGCTGGAGCAATGTTTTGGGCGGCCAGAGGTGATTATAGACAGAACGCTGGATGAGATAAGGAAGTTGCGCAACCCAGGCGCGACGGCCAGCGAATTCAACAGCTTCGCCATCAAAGTAAACAATATTGTGTGCACATTGAGTACTATAGACAACAAGGGATACTTAAAAAATCCGATGTTGGCACGAGAGATTGTAGATAAACTGAGCCCGCACGTAAAGGCGAGATGGTGCGACTATGCCGAAGCGAATAGTACTACAGATTCCGAGATGGAAGTTTTGGCTCGATTCTTAATGCAGGAGGCAGACAGGGCACTTCGACACGCTTACAACGCGCCGAAGACGAGTACATCGACGTCCAACACAGAGACAAAGAAATTCAAACCACCATACAGAGGACCTAAGAAAGAGGCCACCGTATACAACACAGACGTCGAGTGTTTGAGCTGCAATGAGAAACATGCAACGCCTAGCTGTCCAAAAATAAAGGCTATGGATGTAAACGAAAGATGGAAGTGGGCCAAACAAGAAGGAATATGTTTTAGGTGTTTCAACAGTAAACACAGGCGCTTCAAGTGCAGTCGAAAGGCATGCGGAATGAATGGGTGTAGATATCCCCACCACCAGTTATTGCACAGATTGCCCAGTGAGCGCGAGACGGCAAATACAGACAATACCGAGACGGTCGCATCGCTCAACACGGAAGATAAGCAAATATTATTGAAGATATGTCCCGTGCAACTAAAGGGTCCCAAGGGAGTTATTCAGACGTACGCCCTGTGCGACGAAGGAAGCTCAACTACAATAATAGATGAGGATTTGGCTGATAATTTGGGAGCGGAGGGCCCGCCGGCCCCGTTCGCGGTGCGAAGCATAAATGCGCACTCAGAGATAACAGGCAGCCGATATGTAAGTCTACAGATACTCACCACGGAGGGCGCACACAATATACGAGCAAGAACGATGAAAGATTTATCGTTGAATACTCAAAAGATTGAGATGAGACATTTGCAATGTCCGCACCTACAGGACATTGCTAAGGAAATATGTACAGGCAAAATGAAGCCGAAAATCTTAATAGGATCAGATTTTTGGGAATTGATCGTGACCAGGAGGTTACGTGAAGGAAGTCGGGGACAGCCGGTTGCGTCCCTGACTAAACTGGGATGGATAATCCATGGCTCGGCTCCGCGAAACAGGGAGCGAGATGGCGAGATTGTATGCCATATACAGAGCGTGAGAAAGATAGATGACACGCTACATGATTTAGTGCGCGAACATTTCGCGATTGATGCGATAGGTATTAGGAAATGTGAAAAACCTATGACGCAATCAGAGCAGAGAGCAGTTGAATGCTTCCAGAGGAGTGTGAAATTGACAGATGGGCGATACCAAGTCGCATTGCCATGGCGACGAGACGATGTTAAGATGCCGCCTAGTTTCGCGCAGGCGTTCAAGAGACTGCAGACGATAGAAAGAAAAATGGATAAATCTAGCGATTTTCGAGACAAAGTATACAGCGCAGATCGAAAACCTACTGGACAAAGGTTACGCTGTACCTGCAGATGGGTCAGAAGAAGGAAACCCTAAGCAGTGGTTCCTGCCACACTTCGCTGTAATCAACCCAAATAAGCCGGGGAAAATTCGCCTCGTATTTGACGCGCGAGCGAAACTGTCAGGCGAGACAAGCTTGAATTCGGAATTATTAGAAGGCCCCGACTTACTAAGGAATTTGGCAGGAATTCTATGGCGGTTTCGAGAAGGAAGAATCGCCGTACACTTCGATATAAAAGAGATGTTTTTACGGATAAAGATTGAGCCCGACGACAGGGCGGCTCAAATGTTCTTATGGCGTGGACAGGATAGAGAGGGACCGCCCACAAAGTATAAGATGATTTCAATGATATTTGGTGCGAAAAGCTCGCCGTTCCTAGCGCATAGCGTGAGGGATTACAACGCCTTACAACACAGAGAAGAATGCCCACGCGCAGCACAGAGCATAACGCAGTCATTTTTCATGGACGATTACGTAGAGAGCTTCGACGACGAGGATGAGGCTATGAGAGTCGTGACAGATGTGGTACGAATACACAGTTTAGCAGGTTTCGAGTTGACAGGCTGCGCTACAAATAGCCTGAAGATTCGAGACAGAATGCGACAGGATAACTGTGATGCGACTACTATGAAACCCCTGACGGAGTCCGCTGAGCAAGAGCGCACGCTTGGGCTATGCTATGAATCGAGCGGCGACTTAATGGGATTCAATACTACCATGAACCGAGTCCCAGAGGACGTCAAGAGATGTTTGCGCCCACCTACTAAGAGAAGCGTTGAGCGCAGTAATGTCGACGTTCGACCCGTTGGGCCTTTTAAGTTATTACGTCATCACCGCGAAAATCATACTACAGAGTCTATGGCGTATGAAGTTGGATTGGGATGACCCTTTACCTCATGAAGAAGCTGAATTATTTCAGAGATGGCTGCAGGGAATGCGAGAGATAAGCGAATTGCGTCTGCCCCGAGGTTATTTCACGGGGAGAGTGAGGAACAGAGAGTTGCACACCTTTGTGGATGCGAGTGAATCGGCGGTCGCCGCGATCGTATTTTGGCGAATAGAAGACGATGCTGGGAGAATTCATGTATCTCTGGCCGCCGCAAAAGCTAAAGTGAGCCCTATGATGTCGCAAACTATCCCGAAATTAGAGTTGCAGGGGGCGCTAATAGGTACGCGCCTCACAAAGTCCGTGTTAGAAGAACATAGAAGGAAGCCGGAAAACATAACGTACTGGTCCGACTCTAGGACAGTTTTACAATGGATAAGAAATCCAGAGATTAAGTATACACCTTTTGTGGCAAATAGAGTGACAGAAATTAACGAGAGTACGGAAGTGTCACAATGGAGATGGGTGTCTACGGAAGATAATGTGGCTGATGACGCCACAAGATTGAATTTTGATATGAAGACCTCAGATGATAGATGGTTTATTGGTCCGTATTTTTATACAAGCCCGAGTCTGAGTGGCCGCAGGAAGATGAACAAGTAATGAATATCACAGATGAGTACGTGCTACATGCCAAGAAGGCTGCATTGTGCATCATAGATATGAACCGATTTTCAAAGTATGAACGCCTACTGAGAACTATGGGACGCGTATTTCTGTTTATAAGTAATTGCAGACAAAAAACTCGCAGGCCGTTGTCGTCGGAACATATTGCACAAGCAGAGACGTGGTTGATACAACAAGCCCAGCAGGAAGACTTCAGGGAAGAGATAGAAGCGTTAGAAAAGGGAAGCCCGATTCCCGCGCGATGCCCGGCGCGGAGGCTCACACCCTTTCTCGACGCAAAGGGCTTGCTTCGAGCCTCCGGCCGCGCCAGTGCCGCGGATGCCATAAAACTATCAACGAATTATCCCATCATCTTAAGCGGAAGGCATCCATATACGCGGTTGCTGGTGGCTCGCGCACACCGGTTATCACACCACGGCCACAACGAAAGAGTAGTGAACGATTTGAGACAGCAGTACTTCATATACAGAATAAGACCGACTGTACGGGCAGTGGCAAAAAGTTGCGCGCTGTGTCGCATAAGAAAGGCAGCCGCCGTGCGACCGGTAAAAGGAGACTTACCTAAGGCCAGAATGGAGCCCTACGCTCGACCTTTTTCATACTGTGGTATAGATTATTTTGGCCCTATGACGGTGACAATAGGACGACGTCATGAAAAACGATGGGGCGCGCTATTTACTTGTTTGACTACAAGAGCGATACATATGGAATTAGTCGCTTCACTCAGTACGGACTCAGCTATTATGGCTATGAGAAGGATGGCGTCGCGACGCGGATGGCCGCGCGTCATGTACTCTGATAATGGAACAAATTTCAAGGGAGCGGACCAAGAGCTGAGGTCTGCCATGAAGGATTGGGAACCCGCGCTGAGAGATTACACGGCGATACACCAGCTAATTTGGCGAACGATAAGTCCGGGAGCAGCTTGGCAAGGGGGAGCATGGGAAAGGATGATTCAGACAGTAAAGCGAGCTCTGAAGATAGTATTAACGGAGAAACATCCTAAAGAAGAAGTTCTACAAACTCTGCTTGCCGAGGTAGAGTTCACGGTGAACGCACGTCCCCTGACCCACGTGCCTGTAACGAGAGACGACCCCGAAGCGCTAACACCTAATCATTTTCTACTGGGAAGCTCCATGGGTCTGCCTACACTAGGCCCGTGTGAGCCGGCGGACCGCAAGACATGGCGGGCTGCCCAAGGCCTGGCGGATGAGTTTTGGCGGCGATGGGTGCGCGAGTACTTACCCCTACTAGTACCCCGCAATGATGCACCCAACAGACAACAAAGGAGAATAGCGGTGGACGATTTGGTGGTGGTGGTAGACAAGAGTCTACCCCGAAATCTTTGGCCAAGAGGGATTGTCATAGCAGTTCATCCCGGCCCCGATGGTGAGGTTCGCAATTGCACAGTGAGGACGGCAAGCGGTGTGTTCCGGCGTCCTGCGGGAAACCTGGCTGTCCTGCCGATTACTGAGGAGGTCTGCGGCAGGGAGCCTTCGACGGGGAGAGACTGTTACGGACAGCCGAATTGATAAATTTAATGTAGCTAATGTTTAACTACCCGTGGTCTCGTTACGGTAAACTTCCGATAGGGTGCCTTTAGACTTAGAGTTTTTCTTATATATTTTAATGTAAATAAAGGCTTTGCCCAAATTAGATTATGTTATTAGGCTAGTTAAGCCCATATATAAAGTAGAAAGATAGATAACTGAATATAAAATGGCCCGCCCCTATGAAATGTATATAGTATGTAATGTTTACAAATAAAAGTTTGAAATTGGTGACTTTTATTCCCCAGCCGGTTAGGAGTATGTGCTATCCCGGTTTGGGACTGGGATAATTAGCTATCCCGGTCTGAAACAGGAAGAAGTTAAGTATGTAAACATAGCACGGGGTCGAGGCCTAATATTGTATATAGAGGGTAGTTGTGAAAAATGTAAGCCGAATGGTGGGGGGAGGGGTTTTGATATCTCCCACCACTAGGCGGCCGACGAGGCTATATAAACGGGACACGTTTGTATAGCGCCGTCGTAGGGATTGTCTGAGTGCCGAAGTGATTAACTGTGTTCGAGCTCGCAATTACCACGCGCTTAGCCTTGTCGCCGACTTCGTTTGCGAAGTCCCAGCGACAAAGCACCCTACATTTTCGGTGTAGGCGGGGATTATCTCTACGCGTCAAACCATTCCAGGACTACGGTGTTTGTGTTAATTCCCATCGCCCTAGTAGCCGGCCTCCCACCAGCGGGTCTCACCGGCGAAAAGGTGTCGGGGTTGGCCAACCCGTAGCCCTCAACGGGCTACACAAGGGACTCCCCTCACTCACCCCTACCGCTCCTTATGGAGAATATGGAGAATTTGAAGATCCCGGATGCGGACCCGGAGGGCGCGGAATCACGCCCCCCCCGCTTAGCCGCACCCACCACCCCGGAAGCAGCCGAAGAGCCGCCCCAATGGGCTTCTCAAGCCCCACGACTGGACGCGGAGTTGGCGCCACCGAGCGCCGTGCTCTCGCCGAAGGCAGACTACGAGCGTGACTGCTACATGCTCAGCCACATCATCAGATGTGGCCTGCTTTCGGAGCAGATGCAGCGCTGGATGGCGCTGTACCTCCGCGTACGTAACGCCGAGAAGGAAGCCGAGGAGCCGTCCATCGACGACAGAACGGCCCTCGAATTTGCCGCCAGAGGAATTCTCACCCTCCCCGAAGCCGTCCCTCCTAGCCACGCATCGGAAGAGGCAACGGTCTGAAGAGGCCGACCAGGAGGAGACACCCAAAAGGACCAGGGTTCGCTCGCTATCCTGGACAGCGAGCCCTCCTCAAGAAATAAGGGAATCACAGACAGTGGGACCCATGCAGCTTTCACCCTCACCCGCTGCTTACCTAAGCGCGCCACCGGTGGCGCCGGCCCCGCGCGGCCCCGCGTCGCGCCCCGCAGGCGCCTCTCGACCCACCCTCCCTCCAGGAATGGATGCCGCTCTCCCGCAGAGAGACCCGAGGAGGAAGGCCCCGGATGGCATCGCGTCGCACCCCGTAGGTGCGCCCCGTCCGCTTGCCACGCCGCTGGCGGTCCCCCCCGTTGGGGTTGACCCGCGCCGCGTGCCGCAGCCCGAAGCTGTGGCAGGGCCCTCTAGCGCCCCTCACATTGTGCCGACGGTTTCACTCGAACCCCGCCCGCACCCCGCGCCGCCCGCGAGCGCGCCCGCGTTCGCGCCAGCCGCCAGTCATAGCGCGGCACCGCCCTCAGCTTGGACCAGACCCTTAGCCATGGGTCAAGCGCCGGTTGGGGCTAACCTGCCCACGCCCCCACAACCACGCCCGCGCATGCACGCGCCTACAGCGACCGCGTCCCAGCCCGCACACCGAGCGAGCACCGGGCCACCGCAGCCGAGCTCAACGGCCCAGCAACCCGTAAATATGGACACCACCACGGACCCCGGACCTACCCAGGCAGCCCCGACGAGGAGCCGTTACCCTCCCCTCGTGGTCGAACGCCTGCCAGACTGGGCCGCCCACTTTCGCCGCCTGACAACCATCTTGGGACACTCGCCCTCAGCCCGCCCCTACGGGCGCGGAATCCGGTTTTCGCCCAAAGACGAAACGGAGTACAGGGCGGTCCAGACCTACCTGACCAGACTGGAGCAGGAGACCGCGGAACCGATCAGCTGGTTCTGCTATTCCCTGCCGGCGGAGCGCCAGCTGAAAGTGGCCATCCGCGGACTCCCAGCGGACACCGAGGAGAGGCAAATCAGGGATGCCCTCCTAGAACTAGGATTCGAGGCAGAAGCAGTCAAAGGCATACGGGGCAGGGAGATCGCCCCGGATGCATATTCTTCTGCCTCATAAAGAAGACAGAAGGCTGCCAGGAAATTTTTAATATAACGGAACTCCTCTTCATGCCGGGCGTGAAAATAGAAAGCTGGCGCGGGAAGCAGGGGCCCGCGCAGTGCCATAGGTGCCAACTCTTCAGGCATTCCTCACTTAATTGCCACCGGCCACTCGCCTGCGTCCGCTGCGGGGGCCCACACAAGGCGTCGGACTGTGACCGCCCCAGAGAAGAGCCTGCGACATGCGCAAATTGCGGGGGCCACACCCCGCAAACAACACGACTTGCCCCGTCTTCAGAAAAGAAGCGCGGAATAAACGAGCCGGCACGGTGGCCCGTACCGGCGCTGCACTTACCCACCGCCCGGCCATTGAAGAAACAGCGGAGGCATCCCTAATGGCCCCCGCAAACCCTCCCACAGCCAGAGGCGCCGAGCTGCCCTCCAAAAAGAGAAGGAAGAAGAAGAAGAAGAGACCGGCGGACACCTCAGCCCAGCCGGCCCGCCCACAAGAAGTCCCAGCCCCGGCTTCCCAGGCAATTCCCCAGGCCGCCCCCTCGGCCCAGCAATCCAACCAGCCTGCGGGCAGGCTCCCCAGGAGCAAGTCTACATGCTGTTCCAAGCGTTCCAGACGCTAGCATCCATGAACCCAGACCAGCTGGCTGCGTCGGGTCTCCTCAGAGGCGTTCCAAACCCCCCGACCTATTATGGATAGACGGCCATCCCTAAGAATAGTGCACTGGAATGCCGAGACGCTCCGGGGGAAAAAGAAGCTGCTGACGCACTTCCTCCGGGAACAGCATGTAGACATCCTATTAGTCAGCGAGACTCACCTCAAGGACGGGGAAAACTACAACATCCCCAACTACATCCTATATAGGAAGGACGAGAAGAGCCCGGTCGACGGCTCCGCCTACCGAGGACTGGCGGTGTTCGGTCAAGAGGAGCGTCGTCCACCAGGCCATACCCCACACAGAGTTCCAGACCATGTACGCCCTGGGCGTCCTGGTCAATGTCGCCGGCCACCAACTCCGAGTGTTTGCTGCGTACGCGCCACCCAGAGCGCGCTTCGAGATACAGGAGCTGCGCTCACTACTCCTAGACCCTACGCCGACCATCGTGGCTGGCGACCTAAACGCCAAACACCTGTCCTGGAATTCTACGAGGGTCTGCCCGCGAGGGCGACGCCTCCTCTCGGACTCCGTGAGCCATGACTACGAGGTGGTGGGCCCAGACGAGCCGACCCACTACTGTCATCACAGCGGCAGCGTCGACACCCTCGACATCGTCGCTCACCGAGGCCTGCGAGCACCGCTAACCCAAAAAGTCCTGCCGGACATGCCGTCTGATCACAGACCGGTCCTTCTCGTCCTAGAAGACCTGCCAGCGCGAGTCTCGCTGCCCAGGAAAAATGTCCGGATCAACTGGGGGATCTATTCCCGGACATTATCCGAGTGCAGGCCAAACGCCGACCCGCCACGGATCTCCACCAAGGACGAAGTCGAGACAGCGGCGAGCGCCATTACCCTCAGCATCCGCAGAGCCCTCGACTTGGCCAAGCGAGAGGCGCCAGCTGGGTCCAAACCGGACCCTCTCCCAGCAGACATCGCCAAAATTATACAGAAGAAGAGGGAACTGCGGCGGCAGTGGCAAGTCACTCGCTGCCCCGCAACAAAGACCGAAGTCAACAGATTGGTGGAGACCATCAAAGACCGCCTTGAAGAACACGCAGCCAGATCGTGGGAAAACCATATACTCTCGGTGGGCGGTGATATCCCCTCCATTCACCGCCTGTGCCGGCAGCTGTCGGCGGAACCCCAACCTGTCAGACCGCTGCTGGCAGCGGACGGTCTCCCGCGGTTTCTTGCGACCGATCGAGCAGAGATCTTCGCAGAGCATCTGGAGCATCAATTCACGCCGAATCCAGTGGCCGACCAAGTCCACTATGAGCTAGTGACCGAACATCTTCGAGACCATCTTGCGCAACCAGTACCAGCGACGGAGGACGCAGAGTTCTTCACGCCCGGCCAAGTGCAGCGGGTGATCCGATCACTGAAGCCCAGGAAAGCCCCGGGCGCAGATCAAATTTCGAATGAGGCGCTTCGCCACCTACCGCCGTCCTTTATCACGGCGGTGACGCGCCTGTTCAACGGAATCCTGCGCTCGGGCCACTTCCCAGAAGAATGGAAAACCGGCCGGGTCATCATGCTGCCCAAACCGGGCAAAGACCTGCGGAAACCCGAGAGCTACCGGCCCATCACCCTCCTCAGCGCCCTCTCGAAGGTGTTCGAGAAGCTCCTGCTCGGCCTCCTGCTCCCGCACATCCCCCCCGTGCGGAGCAATTCGGATTCAGGCCTGAGCACTCAACGACGCTCCAGATTGCAAGACTTCTGCACGAGATCTCCAGCGCAGCCAATCGGAAGGAGCACGTGGCTGTCGTGCTCCTCGACAACGAGAAGGCGTTCGACAGAGTGTGGCATGAGGGGCTGCTGCACAAACTGTCAACGTCCCACATCCCCCGCAGACTGTTGAAGGTGGTAGCATCTTTCCTGGAAGAAAGAAGGATCAGGGTGGCGGTCGAAGACGCCGTTTCATCAGAGCGCCCCGTCAGAGCAGGCGTCCCCCAGGGCAGTTGTCTTTCTCCTGCCCTCTACGCCTGGTACACCGACGACATCCCGGTACCCAGTCGGGTCCAGCTGGCGCTTTATGCTGACGACGCGGCATACTTCGCTCGCAGCATGAACGCCAAACATGCAGCCAAGAAAATACAAGAAGCCCTCGATGTCCTCCCCGACTGGTTGTCCAAGTGGAGGTTGTCGGTGAATGCCACCAAAACGCAGGCCCTGATTTCCGGAAGCACCCAGCTCCCGCCACCCTTGAAGCTCGCCGGGGAAGATGTACCGTGGCAGCCACACGTTACTTACCTGGGGGTGAAAATTGACAGGCGCCTCACGCTAAAGCACCAGGTCGACGCGGTAGTGGCGAGCGCTAAGATGGCCCGGGGGAAACTACGTCCAGTGCTTTCTTCCCGCCTCCCGCTGCGAACGAAGCTCGGGATCTACAAAACATACGTACGATCCCGCCTCACATATGCAGCCCCCGCGTGGTACGCATACTGCTCGGAGACCAACAAGCGACGGCTCCGGGCTCAGGAAAACCTCAGTCTCCGAGCGGTGGTCGGGGCCCCACGCTACGTGAGGAACGACGTCATCCAGCGGGACTTGAAATGGGAAGGCCTGGACGACTTTGTCTCCCGTTTGGCGAGGAAAATGTACTCCAGGGCGGACGGTTCGGCGCACCCCCACCTCAGGGGGATTGCGCCCCTACATGCTCGCCCACCGGATGGAAGACCCAAGCCCTCGCCCCGAGACGCCATCACCACAGTGATCGCCGACCAAGGCCCCGCCACAGCAGCGGCGCCTGACCCGAACCCCCAGCAATACAATTGAAGACTTGTGTGGCCGCTACGGCCACCACCCTGAGACCCGCCTGTAATTGCAGGCGGCGGCAGCATTTCGCCGAAGAGGGCCAACAGCCCTGAACGGCCTCTCCGACTCCCGCGCAAGTAGGAGTATGAGAATGACCAGGAGTAGTAGCGCCGTCGTTCGTGTGTTGTGAAGTGCAATAAAAGGAAGAAAAGGAAGAAAGTGTTCTTATTTGAGTGCCGTGGTAATGTTTCCTGGTACTGTGGTTGGTCAGTGAGGCGCACCACCTAAGATTACAGTCCGTGTCGTCGTGAAAGCCGGTGGCTCGACAGCTGGGGAGCCACACAATTCAGGAAGGGCGTGTCGGGAATATAGGGACGCGCTGAATGGTTTGGATTTGTTGTGCGCTGTCCGCAACAGCACTGTTCCCGTGGGAAATTCACGCGGGCGAAGCCGCAGGCAAAAGCTATTATAAATCTCATAGCTACTAACGACTAGCATTTCAGAACGATTACTGTTGAGAAGAAATGCCGAAAGAACCTCATTAAACAGTCTGAGGGATGCTATGAAATTAAAATGACTTCAAAAACAATCTTCAAAATAAAATGAAAGTAAAATGAAATCAGTCAAAACGGCCCCGGAATACTACAATGTTGAGTGAGGAAGACCTAAGACATGATCCTAACTATTATTATAAATGCGAAAGTGAGTTTGTTTGTTTGTTGGTTTGTTACCTCTTAACACTTTATCTACTGAACCAATCTTCCTGGAATTTGGCATACACATAGCTGGAAGTATGGAGAAGGACATAGGGTACCTTTCACCATGGGAAAAAGCACTGTTCCCGTGGGAAATTCACGCGAGAATGTGAATAATGTGCAGTTGAATAACCTTATGGCATTTGACAGAAAGTGGAAGAGTGAAAGACCAGAAAATGAGTTGTGAAGCTTTTGCCCAGCAGTGACACCAGCAGTATATTGAAGCATCGTTAGTTGAGTAGTTAATATGTTCACTTGTGGTCCAAAGTCCCAGGTTCGAATCCTAATAGTGCCTTTTCCTGTTTGTGACTTTGTAAACCAATCTGACTCATGTATAGTAAGTAGTACTTTAGTTTTCTTTTTATTAAAAACTTACCTAGTTACCTAATACAGATTTATCTACACTCATGTCAAAATATTCGAATTACGAATTTGAAGATGGTTTTATAAAGACTACTTTATAAACGCACATACATAAATTAAATAAAAAATAAAAGTCATTATAGTACTGCCAGCAGTATCATATCAATCGCACAATCATCAACACTCGTTTGATGTTATTACGAAACTCGCCTTCGGCTCGTTTCATAAAACCACCCTCATGTTTTAATGCCTCTCATTATGTATCAATTGCATAAACTACTATTATTTGTCAAAACAGTGTTTTTAAAACAAAACAAAACATAAATATTTACCTAAGTATAAAAAGTTATCAGTTTTTTATCTGCCCAGTGGAAAAAAAGTTTTGTTTTCAGTTCTTATCACAAGAGATACAGACATACTTACAGCATACTTAGAATACTATATCTATCTATCTATCTAAGTATAGCAAAATACTACAATGCATTTTTAAGGATCTACATTCTTGATAGGTAGACAAAGTTTGTATGTATTAATTGTGTGTGCAATAAAGAGTTTACAAACAAACAAATGTATAGGTTTGTTTTCACATTAGCTGTGTTCTGCAGCTTTGCTCTTTTGACAATTTCGGGATTCTGGATGGCCTATCGCATTTATTATAATGATGGTCATACAATAGTATACTATCACACCAGAAATATTTTTTCAAATCTAGACAAGAGTTTAGCATCTTCAACCAATAAATTCTTTAGTTTAAGAGACTGTTTTTATTAACAGAGGAAGGTTATAACCTTCCTCTATCTACCTACTACCAGCTACCCAGAATCTTTAAATTCCCATGGAAACGAAGCCATAGAGCATAATACAACAGTGTATACTACTGTATTACAGATTTCACAAGTGGAGTCCATACAAACTTTAGAAGCCTTAATATTAGGCATTCAAATTTTGTTTCATGTGAATGAATTGAAAACACTCAACTTTTGATATTCAATGACTTTTGATGTCTAAAACAAAGGTCTTTGTTCTTATACTCATTCAGAATAAAACAAATTTAATGGAATTTGTAAAATTAAATTTTAGTAGGCTTTTGGACAATTTGTGAGACTTAGATAAAATTCAATGGAATAGTTTTTAACACATTCTTATACAGTTTAATTGTCCATATGAGAGTAGACAAAATAATTGGCTACAGGCTATGCCTACTAGCTATATGTAGGAATAAGGAAGCAATTATAATTTACAACATACCTGCTTGCAATTCAGCTAATGTCTCAGCCAAGGTTCTGGTCAGGGCACCCCACTCTGCAAGCTGTCCTGTGATCGGGGGCAGGTCCACCTCCTTTCCTTCCGAATCCCCTTCCCCCTTCAGCTTTAACTTTCCTCCCGGGAGAGTAAACTTCTCCCCAGGGGTAGCCATCTCTCGTAGGACTTGTAATAAATAGGGAGTCTGGACTAAACATTGCATAACAGAGTTGAAAAAACATGTATTTCCTAAATTCGTTAGTCCTCTTACTCTAGGCAGGTTCATTGAAGTTGCTTTATCCTTATGTTTATCAATCTTAATTAGGTTTTCTACCGGCAGCATTAGGTCTGCTTTTCGGCTCTCAAAGTACAGTTCTATAGGAGGCAAGGGAGCTGGTTTACCAACAAATGTTTGCATTTCTTTCTTTACAAATTCTATGCATTCATTTAGTTTTCTAGAGCTGGACACTGGCACTTCATGGTCACATTCATAACAATATACTTCCCAAGATGTTGTGTTGGCTGTGAGGGAGTGGGGGTCAGAGTGGACTTTGCTGTAGTGTTCTAGAGCATGTTTGTTACGAGAACGCCCGCACAGCTGCGTGCCACAACGTAAGCACATCCACAGACTGAGATCTTCCTCAAAATCTGGGTCAGACACTTCCGTTTTGGTCATAACCTTGCACTCCGCACATTCCTTCTCGAAGCCATTCGCCTTCAGGTGTTTCTTCAGCTTCCCCAGGAACACAGCTTTGGTGATATGAGGACATGCTGATTTGACATTTTCGTCACAGGACTCCGTCGAATCGCCCCCGTTTTCGCTAGGATCGCTTGCTTTCTTTTTCTTAACCATTTTCAGGCTGAATCAGGAAATTATCTGTAATACGTAACGAGATACGTGGTAATAATAACTGCAAGAAGACAAAAAGAGAAAAATGACAAATCTGTGTCGATAGCCATTGCACGCGTGACAACGCACATTCATCGCGAATATCTTCGCAACAGAGCCCAAAAATACTTTAAAATTAAACATTACTTGGTACTTACAAATATCTACGACGAGCAGAAACTACAACTATTTGGTCAAGGCTAAAGGAAATCTCAATTTTATGATTTTTCTTGTCAGAAAAGTAAACCACGGCCGTCAGCCATTTTGACTGTATTGCCAGTAAAAAGAAAAGTTTTTATTTATTTAAAAAAATATGAAGTAAAGGTACCATTTCATTAACTCAACCCCTATTCGAAATAACTCAACCCCAGAAATAAAATAAAATAACGGGAATACCATCCTTCGTTGAAATGAAACGACCTCTAGCGGAAATCAAGGGAACTAAATTTCTGAAACGTCAACATTCAACATGATTTGTCGTGATGGAATCTGCTAATCAAATTGTAAATTTCCATTGATTTTTATTTATTTTCTATTGCAAGTGGTGATATTTTGTGGAGAAGCAGTAGACGCAGAAGTGCTGCACAATAAATATAAAGTTTCAACATGTAGTTTGTCGGAAAGTTACGGAATTATCAAGATTTCTCTACGTTGTTGATGTTCACGGATTTAAGTTAAATTATCGTCAGAATGTCGCTACCAGGGAACGGTATCTTCGTTGTGCAGGGCGAGATGGCCATGCTGGTCACCGCCATGCGACGTAGTACTCGTTGGGGTTCCCATTCATTCCCAAACGAAGAATATGATGTTCTTATGAGAACCTTCCAAGATCTCAAGACAATCTTGAATCAAGTGGAAGATTTGAGACTCTTGGACCCAGCAACTTATTTGAGCCCTTTTCTGGAAGTCATCCGTAGCAAGGAGACCACTGGACCAGTAACAAGTCTTGCTCTTTCAGCTATACACAAGTTTTTGTCCTATGGATTAATAGGTTAGTGCCATACCTAAGTTTGCTTTTCCTGTTTTAGTTTACTTGTATTAATTTATTTTGACAATAAACTATTCAAGTTAAACAGACCATGAATTATTTATAGAAGTTAGTATATTAGTAGTAATTTATATTATTTTGCCCAGCAGTGACAATATATTAGCTTACAAAAAAATATGCATGTTATTTCTGAACAGAGAACTGTTCCCAACAATAAATTTAGTACAATAAATTAAAAGAGAAGTAAAGAAAGAGAAGAAGAAAGACCAGGGAAAGATGGTCAGATTTGTGGGAAGGAATGGAGGGAAATGACCAAGGATAGAGATACATGGAAGAAGTTAAGGGGAGGCTTTATCCCAGCAGTTAGACCCTTCTTTTTTCCTAGCTATTTGTGTCCCACTGCTGGGAAAAAGCCTCCCCTAACTTCCTCCACATATCTCTATCTTTGGTCTTTTCCTTCCATTCTTTATCAAACACACTCAAGTCAACCGCTCATCTCGTCTGGCCTTTCTCTTTCCATTAGTTAGTGGGACACTGTCACTCCCAAAATATATCTTGTTAATAAATTGTTTTAATTCACATTTTAGACCCAACCCACCTCAGTGTGCCAGCAACAGTGGAAGACATAGCAGATGCCGTCACGCATGCACGGTTTGTGGGCACTGATCACTCATCTGATGGAGTTGTCCTCATGAAGATATTGCAGGTGAGGTTAACAAGAGAATTTGATTCATTTATTGTGTGTGTGTATGTATGTATACATACACACAATTATTATTGAAGATACACTTCAAATGCATTTGTGTGTGTGAGAAGTAAAGGACATTTCTAGTTTTTTTTAGCATCTTCTAAACCAACTATAATCTATACATATAATAAAACAGTAAAAATATTTTGTCTGTACATTTAATATTTTTGACTGAAATGGATAGCAACAATAATTTTTTTTGGAATTTCTTGTCTGTCTGTCTGTCTGTCTGTCTGTCTGTCTGTCTGTATGTATGTACGCGTTTCACGCAAAAACTACTGGACGGATTTGAATGAAACTTTTTTTGTTGTATAGCTATTAAGCCTGAGCAATATATAGGCTATAATTCATTTTGAAAACTGGAACACCTGATGATGAAGAACCATAACAGAACAGCTAAACTATAAGAAATATGGAAATGGTGCCTTAACAAAAGTCGTTCAACCTGATGAGCATTTTCTGCCGACGTATAAAAATTGAAGATCTGGAACATCTGATGAAAAGCTCCAAGAGACCAGCTACACTATAACATATATGGAAATGGCGCCTTAGCAAAAATCGTTCAACCTGATGAGCATTTTCTGCCGACGTATAAAAATTGAAGATCTGGAACATCTGATGAAAAGCTCCAAGAGACCAGCTACACTATAACATATATGGAAATGGCGCCTTAGCAAAAATCGTTCAACCTGATGAGCATTTTCTGCTGACGTATAAAAATTGAAGATCTGGAACATCTGATGAAAAGCTCCAAGAGAGATTTTTCATCTAAGCGAAACTCACGCGGGCGAAGCCGCGGGCGACAGCTAGTGAGTAATATATATTTAACATTTGAAGCAATATAAACCATACCAACTTTGAATTTTGATGAAGTAGGAATGATAATTCATATTTTGACACAGTTACAATCAGTTTATGTATTTTGTGTGCAATAAATTTATTTCTAATAAACAAATAAACAAACAAACATAATTCAAGTATGTTAGATGGAAATATTTGATTGGTGTGGCTGAGAATTCACTATATAACATAATTATAATGGCCCAATTTCTTAACAAATATTTCATTTCATATGTTTTTTAAGAGTAACGGTTTAGAAAATTTAGTTTGGAACTTCCCTAAAAAGTCAACCTGTAGTTGGATGGGATATATAGTGGGATCCTACTGCAGGTACTCCGCACATTAATGCTGAGTCCAGAAGGCGCCATGCTGACAGATGAGAGTGTCTGTGAGATAATGCTCAGCTGCTTCCGCATTTGTTTCGAGACCCGTCTCACAGGTAACTTGTTTTTTTTATAAACATGTCACTGTCATCGTATATTAATCCTAACCTATATTAGCACACGGAGACAGTTACTACAAAGTAGTTAAAAGGGTGTTTAAGTAATCTGTGTAGTTACTGTTGCGCAGCCTTTAACGCTGTGTCCGAAAATGGATGTGTAAGTAAACTTTGTATACCGCCTACATCAGTAACAGTTTTTCGTTTTTTTTAGGTTTTTCTTATTTTCTTCTCCTTGACCTTTTCCCACTTTTATGTGGGGCTGGCAAAGTATGTTAATTTCCTCCATTTCGATCTGTTATTTGCCATCTCATTTAACTTGTTATCTATGTTATCTTTATAATCTGTGGACAGAGATAATGATGTTTTTGTTGCATTGGTGATACCTTTTTGTTGCACTTACAAGGTCAATAGTAGATTTCTTTCGTCATGGTCCCTGATTCAGTGACTTGATTCCTTATTTGTCTGTTTCTCCTTTGATCAATTAATTTCCTTGTTTGTCCTTTAGTTTGTTTTCCTGGACCCCATCTCTCTATGTGTTACTTTTTCATGAAAAGTTATACAAGAAAAAGGATTCGGCTATATTAAAAAGCGAGACATTTAGCTCTTGCTCATACTTTAGAACACAATACAACCGGGTCTCTAATGATTCTTATAAAAATATTTGTTATAATATAGTTTGAAATAATGTTTTTTCACATAATCATAATTAACATAAATTAAAATTAAAATAAATTTTTTTCACATAATTTTTTTAACATAATTGTTTTGTAATAAATATAAATTGTCATAAACATAAATAATCATAATATAATAATGGTAATACTCATAAAGTACAGAGAAAAGAGAACTCATAATGTACGGATGTACTCAGAGAAAAGGTAAGATTTGTTAAGTTTTTGTTTTTTTGTTGTTTATGTTCGCGGCTTAGGGGTGGCCCAAGGGCCACCCCCGCCGCACCCTAACCTATACTAGTGTCTTTGTCAACTTAATGTGAAATAGGTATAATCAAATATCACATTTTCAGACTCGAATCAGGAAACCATCAACAAAATAAAAAATAAAGTATGTTTATGACTACAACAATTATGACAAATCCATTATGATAAACCATTTTATAAGAAAATTCAGTATGACAATCTATAATTATGCCTACACAAATATTATTACAATAAACATTATTTAAATAAAATATTATGATAAAAAATTATGAGAAAGGCCTTATGACAAACCATATTATGATTATTAACCTTATGAGAAATAAAAGGATCTCAATACAACCTGGTCGAGCTAAGTTTCTTCCTCTGTAGAATGCTAAAATTATACAGAAAGCTAGTACCTATTAAATTAGTGTTACCTTGCAACAGTTGCAACCCACTTGATAATCTTTAAAATGCCATAAAGTAATAATGAAAAAAAAAAATCTAAATTTGTTCAAAGCAAAAACATTTACAGACACAAAACTTTTTTTTGAATTTCAATTTTTTGAAGAAATGGACAACGGAGATATAATTTGGAATTGCTAGGTAAGCCTCAAAATTAGCTTTGTCTGAAATGGCTTATTGTTAAAGAGATGCCTGAGCATACACTTTAGATGTTCTAAATATAAGAATAATTCATTTCTAACATTAAGAAACAATGTGATACAAATTTATAATAGAGCAGAAGAATATTTATTGTTCTAAAGAAAATTCGAAATAAATTATCATTTTTATCTATTTCTTGTTTTCAAACATAGGTAGGTAATATAACATGAATTTGTGATTTAATAGCCACATGTTATCATGCTTGTTTCCTGTGGATGCAATAAGTAACTATTATGTATCGGTATATCCAATTTTGATGGGTTTTCGCTGGAGGATTACACTATATAGGGCAGGTTTTATCCTGGAAATTATAAGGTTTCTTTCTTGGATATTAAGGTTTCTTTCGTAAAATTTAGGTTTCTTTCTTAAATATTTAGGTTTTTTCCTTCAGAACTGTTGCGTCGCAACGCGGAGCAGTGCCTACGAGACATGACGCAGCTGATCTTCATGCGGCTGCCTCAGTTCCCGGCCGAGGACGCGGCCGCCAGCTTCGCCAGCGTCGGCCTCTCGCTGAACAAGAGAGACAAGGCCAAGAAGAGAGTCCCTACTGTCACCAGTGAGTCACTGTACAAGTACCAGCTTCATGCAGTTCCCGGACGAGGACCTTTAAAATAAATAAAAAAATCTAGATCAAAATTGGTTCATGCGTTTTGGAGCTACGATACACAAAAAGACATACAGATACACAGACGACGTCAAACTTATAACACCCCTCTATTTGCGTCGGGATTTAGAAATAAATGTGAGCTAAGCGACGTACAGCCGGGGGCAGGTAAACCTGATCCTACTGAGGTAGGATTCCGAAAGGTAGGGGGGTCAGTTTCATCTGCCTCCGACTGTACATAATGTCGAATCGAATACATAATGTACGTTTGTACGTATTTATAAACCTCGATATTCTGAGATGTCGAGTTTACTATGGAGAATATGAACAACTAGATTTGCCCGCGTGAATTTCCCACGGGAACAGTGTTTTTTTCCGATATGAAAGGTACCCTATGTCCTTCTCAGTACTTCTATGTGTATTCGAAATTTCAGGAAGATTGGTTCAGTAGATAAAGCGTGAGGAGGTAACAGACAAACTCACTTTCGCATTTATAATATTGGTTAGGATTCTCCATCAGTTCCATTCAATCATAATTTCTGC
Organism: Ephestia elutella; assembly: GCA_018467065.1. Lineage (NCBI taxonomy): Eukaryota > Metazoa > Arthropoda > Insecta > Lepidoptera > Pyralidae > Ephestia > Ephestia elutella. Next base: position 15,341,117 of record CM031566.1, read on the forward strand.
AGAGGAGGCGCCGGTACATGAGGGGTAGCCAACAGCCTCTCTGATCAAAAAATTACGTGTTGAGTATGTCTTGATAGCCATACCCCACGCGCCGGGGGCGCGCGTGCCATCGAAGCGGCAAACACCCTTTTTTGCCAAGTCGGTTGTTGTATGACATTATGTAGAAGTGCGAGAGACAAACCATAGCGAGTTTTAAATCGAGGCTAGCGCCATCTGTTGAGATTGATAGGAGTTTAGACTGATTCAATGATCTAAAAGTTATTGAATAAAATAGCCTATTAATTTTCGGGATTTGCTGGATATATAAATAAAATAACACTATTCTTGTAAGAGATAAGATTTTTCATTAATTATTCGGGTTTTCGGCAAAGAAAATAGAATTTTAATCGCAATCGGATAAAAGTTTTTTTTTAATACAATATTTATTAATAAATCGCCTTTACATATAAGGACAAATAAATACGCCCCGTGGCTTTCCTCGGGATTTTCAGATTTTTTATAATTCGGCCTATGCTTTATGATTGCGAAAAATCTATAAAAATACCACATTGTTTCAGATACCAATTCTTTGGAAAGGAAGTCCTCAGTGACGGAGCCCGCAGCGCCGTCCGAAATTGAGTCTGACAGTCTTATAAACAGACATAGGTAATTCTTTCATACTTATTATCACAATTTTTTTATGTATATGCATACTAGTTGCGCCTGAGGCCTCGCTCTCGTCTGAATTTCGGAATAAAACCTACCTTTTTATTACACGACTGACCAAAAAAGGAGTGTTATGTTTTCAGGGTTCATGTATGTATGTAAGTTTCTTTATTCCACTATAAGTCCTGAAAGGCTTAAGGGGGGTTAGGCGGTCAGCAAAAATTCATATGAAGCGGCTGAGGCGGGGGGGGACGTCCCGGTTGCGCGCCATTCACATTTTTATCAAAAAGTTAATAGAAATGTTTAGTTTTTCAAAAATTTAAATCAGTCACGAAATCGAAAAGGTAAAATACCTTTGTGTTGGTGATTTTAAAACATTTTTTATTATAAAACACGGATGTTATCATAATGTTAAAGAAATATTATGTATTATTTTCTTATATGTACAAGAAATTTGCACTGTCTGAATGGGCCTTATTGCTCTATCGAATAAAACCTACCTTTTTACTTTTTTCGTTTGTATTTATAATATTGGTAGGATTGGTCCGTGCAGGCCATGGGACTAGCGATGTGACGCCGACGAATTTTCTGTTCCTGATAATTTCTTCATTTGTGTAAATACTGTTGGTGTACCTCAATAAATAAAATAAAATAAAATGTTATCTGTATTCATATGAAATTTTAGAGGTTACTTCAGGATTTTTTTCTATCGAGCAAAATTTTTCGCATCGTGTTTTGGAAACAGTCCTCCCTTTAAACATACGTTCTACAATACATATCAGAAATTTCAGGGCGAAAACTCTTCAATTCTTTAAACAGCAGCAGAAAACAGCCAATATTGCCGTTTTCACTTACTGAGAGCCCTTAACAGATTTTGACGTGAGAGATATTTTTAGATTCCTTGCATTCCTCCGAGTGACATAGGCTATATGACGTTATCATAAAAACAAAATGACGGATTATATATGCGATAAATAGCAGACAAAAAAAAATAAAATTTGATCAATCTTATCGAGTGGGGTATCAAATTGAAGGGCTTTAAAAGGCGATTTCAAAAATATTTTATGTTTGTATGTATTTTTTGGCCTGTGGTGTGGCCCTAGAATAGCACCAACCCATTTCTTCCCGTGGGTGTCGTAAGAGGCGACTAAGGGATTTAAAACACCGGAGGATGGGCAGCAGCATCCTTCCGCGTACTATGCAATCACACTGCGATCGCCAACTCGCCTGCCAAGCGTGGCGATTACGGCAAAACCCCCCATGGATAAAATCCTTGGGGGAGGCCTTTGTCCAGCAGTGGACGTCATTAGGCTGAGAGAGAGATGTACTTTTTGAGTAAAAACTTGTCAGTCGTGTTTTTTATTTTTAATAATTAGCTTGTTACTTTTTTCGTTTGTATTTATAATATTGGTAGAATTGGTCCGTGCAGGCCATGGGACTAGCGATGTGACGCCGAGAAATTTTCTGTTCCTGATAATTTCTTCCCTTCAAAATTTCCGGAAATTCTCAGAAATTTCTCGGTTTTGTAGGAAAATTTTCCGTTCTCGAGAATATTTCTGAGCAACTTTCCGCTGTTTATTTGAAAATTTCGGAAACGGCACATCACCACATGGGACATCAGTTTACTGTACCTATCCCAAATTTGAAATACATTTTGACGTTATAATAAATGACCTCACGATAAAAAGTGGGGAAAAGGTGAAGACGAACTAGCCTAAAGGCCCATTTAGACGGTGAAAGATTCTGGCCTGTTGCGTACAATTAAATAAGCAAGTAAATACTCGCACGGTCTAAACAACAGTTGCTTGCAATTATTGATTCAATTGTTGCACTGCTTTCTTATATGCACAAGATATTTGCACTGTATAAATGGGCCTTAAGGCGCTACCCAAGGCTATTCAGAGGGGGTGAGGGGCGGTACGTAAGCTCCGCCTTAAAGCAGACATAATAAGGTTACTTTTCGAATTTTCTATAATTTGTGTTTTTGCTAGCGAGTTTTCGTCAGGCTCTTAGGGTAATTATTTTAGAGGTTTTCTTTTAATTGTGATGAAACACTAAATATATTTTAAAAAATAAGCCGATATCGTTTTAAATAATTGTAGTCTTTATTTAATTCTTTAAAAAAATTCTACTGTTATCGCTTAAATTACGGTGATTTTCGACGATAAAGGAAAAAAAAACTGGATTATGTATTTTTTTTATCTAGTCTTATTTATTTTATTTGTAATTTGATTCGATATAATTCTAGTTTAGTATTTTTCTCTTTACGGGATAATTTTCCTGCTTCAGTACTTCGTACCTATGGTTCACACTTGACGTTTAAAGACAGTACGTTTTCGGAAAATCCTGATTGGGTATGTCCTTAATGCTCTATCCATACATACCGGACCCTGGTAGGGCCTCCTTGGCGTGTAAGCAGGGCTGCTTAAGGAAGCTTTTGCGGCTTTTTAGACGACGACGATGGGACGTGATCATAAAGCGGGTGTCTACTGTCCTCAATCTGGGTGTTAAGCCACATTTGATTTGATTCGTAGCGATACGATATCTAAATTCGTAATCGTTTCTAAAGATAACAAAAACAATTTTTTTCCGTCATCAAAGCGAAAGCGAACGTCAAATGTATGGAAGTAAGCGATAAAACTAGGGAATGTAAATCTCGCGAGATTGGGGCTCAAGCGAGATCTCGCGAGTTTATGAATAACAATACTGCGAGATCTCGCCAATTTCGAGATCTCGCGAGATTGGCAGTTTCATGTGTTTTTTTTGCAAATAATCACAATATTTGAATAAATTAGGAAAAAAATAATAAAATACCTTGTCCCGCGACCGCTACCTCAGGCCGCCGCCTCCCGCGCACCGAAACCGACAGATCGCAGGCAATCGCAGCTCCGTCCGTGCGTGTCAGTCCACGCGCTGCCGCGTTTTTCTTTTTAATCTCGTAAAACTCGCGAGATTAATGAGACTGCAATCACGTTAATCTCGCGAGATTAACGAGATTGCAATCTCGTAAAACTCGCGAGATCTCGCCCTTTTTTCGTGCGAGATCAATCTCGCTAAAAAAGACCGAGATCTCGCGAGAACGAGAGCATTCCCTAGATAAAACGCTTCGTTTTGTTTTCTCTATGAACTTGCGATGACCATGGCGATCGACCACGTGATTTAGCGCGGCCTTATCATCATCATCATCTCGAGTCGAAATGGCAAAAATTAGATTTTTTTTTACCAGTATCTGGCCACTTCCACCGCCCTATCGTTGGCTTCATTCAGGTCCTCCAAGTTACAGGAGGAAGGGCAATTATGTCAATCTTATACATTTTATCGTTTTTGAACTATTATGTTAATTTAGCTATTAGTCATCCGATTCTTTAAAAAAAAAACTTAGTTTTCAAATTCTGACTTTGTCTTAAGGTCCTTCTTTATCTCCACAGCCAAGACAAGAACCTACTAAACGAAGCAGAGATAACAATAGAGCCTGTGGAGAAGAAGCACGCGAGACACTCTTCCATGGATTTAGCCAGTGCAGACACACCCATAACGCGACTGCTGGAAAAGTGTGTCGCGGACAGTGCACACTGCCAGGGGGCGGCGCAGGACTCTACAGGTAGTCTTCTTATCGAGTGTGTTATTACTAACACTGGTGTCAGATTTGATTCCAGTCGCCTAAAGGCATCTGACATGATTTTTACGACTACCGCCATCTAGTGGCAGTAGCCGTATACACACTAGTAACTAAACAGTCAGCCAATGTGCAGGTTTCCTCACGATGTTTTCCTTCACCGGAAGCAGGTGGTGGTCTATGAGAAAACTACCATACATGAGTCAGATTAGTCCACAAACTCATGTGACACAGGGAGGATTTGAACTCGTGTCCTACCCGAACTCAGGCGGGTGTCATTACCACTTGGCCACCACCGCTACAGGTAGTGACGCACAGCAACGATACAGCCGGGGAATAAGTACAACAGGTACCCACCTGTAGCGACATCTACCGTACCACAAGAACAACACCATCCGTAAGTAGCAAGATAGTCCGTAATGCTCAAGATAGATGGCGCTATGACTGGCTGAAACGCGGTGTTGATATTCGCAAGATTGGACGCATATATACAACCTCCGACGCTTGGACGCATATATACAACCGAAATGCTAGTAGTTTGTAGCTTTGAGACATAAAATATTATGATTAAATAATTAGTTATCGACGTGAAAAAGAGCCTTCTTTGAAGGCCAAGTTTCAATAAAAAAATTTGACTTTGACTCCGTCATGACATAGTCGGAGCCGCGGTTCTCCGCCACACCCAACGGTTGAGCATTACACCCTGCTCGCTACATACATAGGTAATATTTTCAATTTCAAAATCAAGAAATTTCTATTGAAACTAGGCCTTTATTACTGATAACTTCAGTAGGTATGCCCGTGTCGTTCTGACACATATATTATAGACTTTCAGATTTTAACATCTATTTCGATCTCTGGACAGTGGACCCGAAGGTACGTAACAATTTCTTCTTAGACCCCTTTACCGTTTTATGTCATATCCAGTCTATCAATATTGTTATGTTACCCATTCTGTATACTGACGTGACACATGTCCCGTTCCTCTCCACTTTAGTCCACTTTGTCTTTACCTCTAGTTGACGACGATACCGATATTAGAATTTTTTTAATGTTCACCAAATAGGGCGCAATAATACTAGAATTTTTAGATAATTATTACTCTGTTATAGTTGAGACGATGATTTATATTCGTTTTAGATCCAGAAGCCCCCGAGTCAGAAGCGACAGAAACCAAACCGGTGACCCCTCCCGCGTCCCCGCCGCCCGACCTCGCCCCCGACCAATCTGAGCAAGAGAGGGAAGAGAAGAAGACAGAGACGGAAGATAAACTGGAGGAGTACATCAACCCGAGAGGCATCAGGTGTGTTGCGTTCTGGAGGCCGATTCTACTAAATACAAACGTACATACTTACACATACATATAATTTTTTACATACATAATATTCAAAAAGCACTGAACCGTTTTTACAATCAGCATGCCTAAGCTAGGCAAAGCCTGTATTTTAGGTCACCAGGTCTCCAGTAGATGTCGTGTGTCAAGCCAAAGAAATTGAAATAAAGTGACAATATCTCTGTAAGACTTCTATGTTTTATTACGATTTCTTTGGCTTTTGAGACACAACTGAGGCACGACATCTATGTTTGTAATTTGTAGAATTAAGGGCCTGCTCAGGAATATTACGAGTATACAGTAATGGGAATGGATAAAAATTACAAAATTTAATAAAAATGTTAGATATTTTTCTATTGTTTAATAACATTTCCCTTATATTTTTTAAATAGAAAATTCCCATATTTTCCTCTAATACATCTTACGAAATCTCATATTTTGTTTTTCTAACAAAATCATAAATATATTGTGTGCCAACTAATTTTAAAGAAAATATTGCTCAAAATTCACAAAAATGGCGGTTGATCCGCGGTACAAGTCAATGGGACGTCATATATACCTACCACTACTACAAATGAAACTGTACATCCGTGAACACGTAACACGTCAATGTGTGCGTTTTCATAGTCATAGCGTCCCAATCCGCAAACCTACGGGGGAGAAGTGCGGGGTACGCCATATTGCGGGAGGGGCAGGGAGCTTCCTTTCTGTACGTAGTACTTATATTAATTATGTGCTGATAGACAATTTTGATTACAGGTTCACTCCACAAGAAGACTCTACACAGCTGCAACCGTATGGTTTGGTCTGCGTTAGGGAGCTGTTCAGGTCAGTAAGGCATACAGACAGAATATTTTTAATATTAATATTTCTCCAGCAAGAAATTTTACCAAACAGAAGTCTACTACTGAACAATATGTTTTTACACAGATTTATTTCCTACTAGCTGCGCCCCAGGGCTTCGCTGCCTTGGGAATTTCGGGATAAAAATTACCCTATGTGCTATTCCCGGTATTTTTCTACCCGTATACCAAATTTCATCGAAATCCGTCCAGTAGATTTTGCGTGATTGAGTAACAAACATCCTCACAAACTCACAAATTCACATCCAAACTTTCGCATTTATAATATAAGTAGGAAGTATAGGATTACCTTTTCTGAATTTTCTGTTTCGAATATTATGGCTTTGAAACACAGATAAACCCCAATAGATTGAGTATCATTTAATGCCTGTTCGCGTCGAAAGTCACCAAACTTAGAGGAAGTACGCGGTGGTCGGGAGCGGTAGCTGACGTCAACGAGAAAAGGACACACATATACTTGATACTTGGGAAAGAAAGAGATGCTTGCAAAAGACATCAACGTCACCCCATTTTGGTACTCTAGTTCGCACTGTTTCACATAGTTCGACCATTATAAAGTGAACTCTGCACGTAATTATATTAAATTAATTAATAAACTTACCTGTGGAAAGTTATACCATCCTTTTGAAGATTGGATATCCTTGATGATTTTCCGTACCATTTAATGCAACATGTACTCATTTTTACACACACAACGAACTTAATAGATTTTTTCGGAAATTTTCACGATACAACCTCACAGGTCTGAGTTCTGGTCGCAACTAATGAAGCAATTTCATTTATACATGCATAAGCATGTAAGTGCGGTGACCGCGGACGCCCATACAAGCGGAATCTATTGGGGTTTATCTGTGCTTTGAAAACATAAAACAAAGAGTATTATGGCATTTATTAAAATACTGTCATAAGGAAAAAAACGTTTGGGGAAACATTCTATGGGCTTCCAAACTCAGATTATCAATTTTGTAGGAATAGTTGCGTACATTACTCAAAATCACACTCTAATAATCAACATTATTTTTTTTTGTCACTTCTTTGTATGTCTTTTCTGTAAATGTTGCAATAAAGAGTTGATCTGTCTATGAAATTTACATACAAACATACATAGAATCACGTCTTTATCCCTTACGGGGTAGACAGATAATGAAATTTATATCATAAAAACTAAAGTGACATAAAAATGAACTAGCAAATGGACTACTGATGACTTACTATAGTCGGCAATGCCAACATAACAGCTCAGAGTGACGCGTTTTTAATATAAGACAAAAAAATATTTGTAATAACACTACAGTACACACACAATTACACACATACAACACCAACAATTGTACAAGAAAATAATAATTTGTGACACACATGCTGTGCTGTGCGTATGTGTGATGCAGCAATACAAAATGGTCACAGCTCAACGATAATGGTGCTCAATGAGCACATCATATAACATCTAATTTCTTGACCCTACAGGTTCCTAATATCCCTTTGCAACCCTCTGGACGCCCAGAATACATCAGCTATGGTACATTTAGGACTCAGTTTAGTCGGCACAGCTTTAGAAGTGGGCGCCGACCACTTAGCCGGATATCCGTCGTTGCTGTATTTGATCAAGGATCCGCTTTGCAGGAACCTGTTGAGTGTGAGTACCTTATTGACTCAACTGTTTTTTATTAGAGTTTTAACTTGTTATATATGTGTTTTGTATAGAAGCCTAAGGGATAATTTTTCAATCATCAAATAAATGTTATCTGACGGATAATGTGTAAAGCGACTAAATTGTAGGGTCATGTCATGCGTACAGTGCAACTGACGCAGTGCTGTCAACTTATTTTAGTCATTCTTTAATTTAACTAGTTGATAACATTTATTCGATGATTGAAAAATTAGCCCTAAGGGTGGATTCGACCAAACTTATATTTATACGCGAATAGCCTATACCAGGTATATAAATATTCCTCGATTATTATTTCAAGTAAACCAATAGTCGTTTTTCCATTTTGGAATAAATATACGCGTGTAGCAGAATGAACGACGTACATAATACGAATGAATATAATACCCGGCCAAAAGATGTTGTACTACAATGCAATCATGTAAAGGCTTAGGTCATAGCAACTGTCTTTTCTCGTATTATTTTATGGCAATGACAGCAGTGACAGCAGACAGACAGAACATATGACGCGCAGACGCCATTTTTATTCTAGGATTACCTCTGCTATTCCATGCATGTCGGTGGTAAATTCAAATTCAAATCTCTTTATTTGCATAAAATGTAGGTAAGTTACAAAAGTGTTGTATAAGGAACTATTCCCGAATAGGCTCTCTATTCTGACTTGCAGATGGTAAAATGTAAAATACATTTACTCTCGGATAACTGACGGTTTATTCTAAGAATAAAATTTACTCTAGTTTGGTCGAATCCACCCTCTCTCTCTCAGCCGAAAGACGTCCACTGCTGGACAAAGGCCTCCCCCAAGGATTTCCATAACGACCGGTCCTGCGCTGCCCGCATCCATGCGCATCCCGCGACCTTCACCAGGTCGAATCCACCCTAAGTTAGATATAATTATCCTGGCAGGGTCGCCATGTGAAAATGGGACTACTGACTAAGATTCCGTTATTAATAATTGCCATAAACTATTTATTTTTTAAACGTTGCTTCACTTTGACGATCTCCGTGGCCTAACGGTCATCACGCCGGACTGACACACCGAAGGTCCCATGTTCGATCCCCGGTCGGGTCAAGATGGAAAATTATCTTTTTCAGATTGATTCGGGTCTTGGATGTTTATCTATAGATGTATTTGTAATAAAATACAGTACCGTTAAGTTAGTATCCCATAACACAAGTCTCGAACTTCCTTTGGGGCTAGGTCAATCTGTGTGATTTGTCCCTTTATATTTATATTAATTTATATTCAGTTCCGATGACAATGCATTATTATGATAAGCATGATCTGATGGTGCACCCAGGATCGGCTCCCAACGAATAACTCCTAAACAGTTAACTGCACGGACATAAAAATTATCTCTTGCATAAAAGTCTAAGTTTGAAATTTAACCCAAGATCTTTTTATGAGCTAATATTTTTTTGTTCACAGTTGCTCAGCACAGAAAGAATATCAATATTCGCATTGGACCTGCAAATTTCCTTCCTACTCTTCGAAGCGCTAAGATTCCACCTCAAATACCAAATGGAGGCGTTCTTCAAGAAAATCATTGAAATCATATCCGTAGACACGACCAAAGCCATTTACGAACTGAAGGAAATACACCATTTGGCATTAGAAAGCCTGTCCCAAATGTTCAGGATACCTGGACTATGTACTGAGTTATATCTGAACTATGATTGCGATGTGTACTGCACGAATGTTTTCGAAGAACTGACTAAATTGTTATCGAAAAATGTCGTATCGTCAACAGCGTATAATATAAATTATTTGTCGTTAGAAGCGCTAATGACTATCATAGAAGCGATAGAGATGGGTAGTAATCAGAAGGTTGAGAGTAAGAGTGAGATAGAGATAGGTAGTGTGGAAGAGACAGAGATGAAGTACGGTCGCGGCGGCCATGTTTGTTTGGAGTTGGGGGGGATGGACGATGCGTCAGTTGTGAGTGACCACGTGACTCATGATATCAGTCAGTATTTTGGCGGGAGTCGACTTGGACGGCATAAGCCGGCCTCGGCTGAGCTACCTACTGAAGCGGAGTTGGATAATATTAGAAATATGAAGAAGGTAAGATCTTTTTTTATTTCTAGTATTTGTTTATTCAATTAATTTACTTACAGCTACCATTACAGGTTTTCACCTAATGCGATAGTATAGACTTATATACTACTTAACTATACTACTTTACAACAACATATAGCATTATTTTTTTTTTATTAAAGACGGGTTTGCTCTTGACCAAAATCTTGCCCGAGGACAGAGATGAGGTCTACGATGAAGCATCTAGCATGTGACAAATTAAATGACCTTTCTTCATTTCACATATTCATATATTTTAATGCAGGTCCCGATAGAAAGTGGTAGGACTTTTAAAACTTCTTTGTATGAGCCGGATTAGTTTTTAAACTCTTTAGTTAATGGTGGTATTCGAAACTGGTTCCTTTCGATCACTGCCTTTTACTATGCTTTTACTATTCGACCACGACAGCTTTAATACAACTGTGTTTTTCTGTATAACAAGATTCAAGGCTTTTTAGTGTGACAAAACCTTATTTCAAACGCAGCATTTCTGCCCAACCAACTTGTACAATACTCAGAACCAGTTTCCACCAAAACGGAGATGAGTGCAGTTGTGTATAACCACCAATGGGATCTCATTATCGAAATTCGAATTTCATGTAAAGAAAATTATTTAGGTTGATAAAATGCATCTTTCGCTCTGCAAATTTACGATATCCTCTCATCATTAGCTATTTTTCATCATCAGCCATTTTAATGTCCCCACTGCTGACCTTATGGATGAATAAGGAGGAGAGGCCATGAACCACCACGCGGGCCAAATGCTGATTGGTCGGTACAATTCTACTAATATTATAATAAGAAAATTTAGATGTGAGTTTGTGAGGATGTTTGTAACTCAATCTCGCAAAATCTACTGGACGGATTTCGATGAAATTTGGTGTGGTGGGAATAGCACATAGGGTATTTTTATCCAGAAATCCCCACGGGAGCGAAGCCCCGAGGCGCGGCATATACACAATATCATTTGATAAAAACCTTCCCTTCCCCAGTGGGTGACCCAAGGCACAGAGCTGTTCAACCAGAAGCCAGAGCGCGGCATAGAGTTCCTACAAGAGCACGGGGTGCTGACCACGCCGCTCGACCCGAACGAAGTCGCCGTCTTCCTCAGAGAGAACCCCGATTTGGACAAGAAGATGATTGGTGAGTTGCTCCTTACTTTGCCTAGTGACTACACCGAAATGCTAGTAGTTTGTAGCTTTGAAATTTATAATCCCAACTAATATTATAAATGCGAAAGTGAGTTTGTTTATTTGTTTATTACCGCTTCACGCTTTATCTACTGAACCAATCTTCCTGAAATTTCGCATACACTTGGTTGGGAAAACTGAAGAAAGACAGGGTACTTTTTATCCCAAAATACCCACTGAAGCGGAGTCCCGGGGCGCAGCTAGTATTATTTTAATTTGGCGTGAAAAAGTGCCTGTAAAGGTCTATTATTTTGAATTTGATTGTTAGTGATTTAAGGTACTTTTTGCATTATTTACTTTGTTCTGGTGTTCTATCTGCAATCAAATCTTGCGAGTTGTCCTTGTTTCTTTAAAATACAAGCTGTAGCGACATCTACCGCGCTACAAGAACAACGCCATCTATAAGTGTCAAGATAGTCCGTAAAGCTCAACACAGATGGCGCTATGACTGACTGAAACGCGGTGTTGATATTCGCAAGATTGGACGCATATATACAACCTCCGACATGACATCGTCAGGGCCGCGATTCCCCAGGCCCTACACCAGCTTAGTGGGAACTGGGAAGATCTTTTCTTTCTGGCAGTTGAGCATCACACCTCTACGCTTACTTCGATGGATCAATAACCCAAAGAGGATCTTGGCCTCCAATACTATTCCACTCTTTCCTGTTCTATGCTATTCTTGCCACCTTTACGCTAGCTTTATATATTTGATGCCCACTGTACACTCTCGGTGAGGGCACACGAGACATGGCGTACATTGCGTAGTTTTAATCAGTGCGAAAGTCTCGTGTGCTCTCTCCGAGAGTGTACAGCGGACATGAAATATTTGTTTTCTTCACAGGCGAGTACATTTGCAAGCGTTCCTCACGCGGCGAAGACGATGGCCCCAGCGTCCTAAGTGCCTTCGCTGACAGCTTCGACTTCAAAGGGCTTCGTATAGACCAGGCCCTACGGCTTTACTTGGAGACCTTCAGGCTACCAGGAGAAGCGCCGCTGATCTTCCTGGTCATGGAGCGGTTTGCGGAGCGGTGGCATGTGAGTTTGTATGAGCGTTCTTAGCGTCTTAACATACAGCTTGGTCTTCAAAGGGCTCCGTATAGACCAGGCCCTAAGGCTTTACTTGGAGACCTTCAGGCTACCAGGAGAAGCGCCGCTGATCTTCCTGGTCATGGAGCGATTTGCTGAGCGGTGGCATGTGAGTTTGTACGAGCGTTCTCAGCGTCTTAACATACAGCTTGGTCTTCAAAGGGCTCCGTATAGATCAGGCCCTATGGCTTTACCTGGAGACCTTCAGGCTACCAGGAGAAGCGCCGCTGATCTTCCTGGTCATGGAGCGGTTTGCTGAGCGGTGGCATGTGAGTTTGTACGAGTGATCTTAGCGTCTTAACATACAGCTTGATCTTCAAAGGGCTCCGTATAGACCAGACCCTAAGGCTTTACTTGGAGACCTTCAGGCTACCAGGAGAAGCGCCGCTGATCTTCCTGGTCATGGAGCGATTTGCTGAGCGGTGGCATGTGAGTTTGTACGAGTGATCTTAGCGTCTTAACATACAGCTTGGTCTTCAAAGGGCTCCGTATAGATCAGGCCCTATGGCTTTACCTGGAGACCTTCAGGCTACCAGGAGAAGCGCCGCTGATCTTCCTGGTCATGGAGCGGTTTGCTGAGCGGTGGCATGTGAGTTTGTACGAGTGATCTTAGCGTCTTAACATACAGCTTGGTCTTCAAAGGGCTCCGTATAGATCAGGCCCTATGGCTTTACCTGGAGACCTTCAGGCTACCAGGAGAAGCGCCGCTGATCTTCCTGGTCATGGAGCGATTTGCTGAGCGGTGGCATGTGAGTTTGTACGAGTGATCTTAGCGTCTTAACATACAGCTTGGTCTTCAAAGGGCTCCGTACAGACAAGGCCCTATGGCTTTACCTGGAGACCTTTAGGTTTCCAGGAGAAGCGCCGCTGATCTTCATGGTGATGGAGCGGTTTGCGGAGCGGTGGCACGTGAGTTTGTACGAGTATCCTTAGCGTATAAACATACAAAGGGCTCCGTATAGACCAGGCCCTAAGGCTTTACCTGGACACCTGGCTACAAGGAGACACAGTAGATAATGGGCTAGAGTATATATTGCTATTTCCTTTCAACAATTTCTGTTCTTTTCTGTTACCCTGCACACATTAAATTAATTATTCCATTACTCTTAATTATTTCGAGAACTTTCTTAAACCGAATGGTTTTTACAATATTTCTGTATCCTGTGATTTCCATCCAATCCGTAACTTAACATTTCAATCATTTGAATTTATATTAATTCATTATCAACCCTAACAACTACCATTACAGGATTTTCTCCCAATACAATATTCTTCCAATTACAAACAATTGAAATATTTCGTAATAATGAATTTCAAATGCAGCAGAATAGATCTGTTTACGTGCATTAAAGTTAAGTTCTCTCCACAGACAACGAACGGCGAACCGTTCGCGAACACGGACGCGGCATTCCGGCTCGCGTACGCCGTGATCATGCTGAACATGGACCAGCACAACCATAACGCTAAGAAGCTTAACGTGCCCATGACAGTCGAGGACTTTGTGAAGAACCTCCGAGGGTGTAACGGGGTGGGGGACTTCCCACAGCCCATGTTGGAGGCCATCTTCCATTCTATCAAGTGAGTTTTTTCCCAAAAAGGTACCACAACCATAACGCTAAGAAGCTTTAATGTCCCTATGACAGTCGAGTACTTTGTGAAGAACCTCCGAGGGTGTAACGGGGTGGGGGACTTCCAACAGCTCATGTTGGAGGCCATCTTCCATTCTATCAAGTGAGTTTTTTCCTAAAAAGGTACCACATCCATAACGCTAAGAAGCTTAATGTGTCCATGAATGTGGAGGACTTTCTGAAGAACCTCCGAGGGTGTAACGGAGTGGGGGACTTCCCACAGCCCATGTTGGAGGCCATCTTCCATTCTATCAAGTGAGTTTTTTCCTAAAAAGGTACCACAACCATAACGATAAGAAGCTTAATGTCCCTATGACAGTCGAGGACTTTGTGAAGAACCTCCGAGGGTGTAACGGAGTGGGGGACTTCCCACAGCCCATGTTGGAGGCTATCATCCATTCCATCAAGTTAGTTTTTCCCAAAACACGATTGTTTTTTCATTTTACTAAAAATTTAGCGTATTCAGTACTAGCGCCCCGCCCCAGCTTCGCTCGGGAGGTACATAGGATAAATTGTAGCCTATGTCACTCAGGTATAATGTAGCTTTCTATCGGTGAAAGAATTTTTGAAATCGGTTCAGTAGTTCCGAAGATTACCCTCTACAAACAAACTTACAAACACTTCTTCTTTATAATATTAGTATGATTGCAAACTTATCAAATTGAGTAATTTATTTAAAAATTTTAAATAAACATTTTCATTCATGTGATGATTCGTGTGATGCTCAGCCGCCATAAACAGCCCTCGAGGTTGGTGTTGTATCGCGCGACAAACGATGTCATGTCGGAGGTTGTATATATGCGTCAAATCTTGCGAATATCAACATTGCGTTTCACCGCCATCTGTCTTGAGCATTACGGACTATCTATCTTGAGCGTTGTTATTGTGGCGCGGTAGATGTCGCCACACGCTTTACCAAAACGACTTGTGCAGTGAACATATTAACACACAATATATGCATTAAATTTTTAAAGGTTTAAAGTTATATTTCCAAAAATAATGTTCAATCTTTTTTCGTTATCAGAAATGAAGAAATGGTAATGCCAGCGGAGCGCGTCGGCCCAGTTCGCGATGCGTACCTGTGGCGGGTGTTACAGCGGCGGGGAGGGGCCCCGGGCGGCCGCTACCGGGGGGCGCCCCCACACTACCCGCACAATGCCAGGCTGTTTGCTGCTGCTTGTCCACCTACTGTGAGTTTTATATAGTAGTAGTGTTGGTGGGGTTAAGAGTTTTTAGAAATAAAGAAATGGTAATGCCAGCGGAACGCGTAGACTGGCGATGTGCCGCCGAGCCCTGTTCCCGAAAATATCTTGCCTTGAAATTCCAAAAATTCTCAGAAATTTCCATTGAAAATTTCGGGAACGGCACATCACTAGTGTAAGCACAGTTCACAGTACCTGTGGCGGGTGTTACAGCGGCGGGGATATTTTGAAGTAGTAAGCTATACTTTTCCGTTGTGGAAATCCTTAGGGGAGGCCTTTGTCCAGCAGTGGACGTCTTTTGGCTGAGAGAGAGAGAAGGTAGTATATCAATTTTTTTTTTTTTATTAAAGATGGGTTTGCTCTTGACCACAATCTTGTCCGAGGACAGAGATGACGTCTACGATATAGCGAGCTTACCCAGAAGCAGCCTATTCACTCTGGTTTTAAAGAGTTTTAAGAAATATCTGATTTTTTGGTTAACACCATAAAAAATTACATTTTTGAATAAGCTAAAATTCTTTGTGTAATATGACACAGTACCTATTTAAAATTCAGATATTTATGCTATACTCTGGATCGTGTAAGAAAAAATAAAAGGTCATTGCCCTGGCACCTACAACAAGACATTTTTTTTTTGCGATAATTATCGCTTACCATAGATTGGTATCGCAAACTATCGTCCCTCGTGAAATCTTAGTACCGGCGCGTAAAGGTAGTTGAGCTACACTGGCGTAACTCCAAATAAAATAAAATCGAGTTATAACGTCACGTATTATAACGGCGAAATCTATAGGAAAAATTAATTATTTTTATGTTTTCGAAGTTTATTATGATATATTAAATGCCTTCTTTTACTCAATTTCATCTGTAACTGTAGAACCTAATATTTTTAATGAAGCAAATAAAATAAATGGCCCTTGAATTCGTAAAAAATTAAGTTATATCGGTTTGTCGCAAGTCTCAATGTTTCGTGTGATGTCAGACTCGCTCCGCCTAGTCAGAAGTGCGCCACCTTTGTTATTTTATTTATTTATTTAACCTTTATTGTACAAAAATACAGAGTAAGCGTACAATAG
Source organism: Ephestia elutella (assembly GCA_018467065.1). Classification (NCBI taxonomy): domain Eukaryota; kingdom Metazoa; phylum Arthropoda; class Insecta; order Lepidoptera; family Pyralidae; genus Ephestia; species Ephestia elutella. Next base: position 15,357,505 of record CM031566.1, read on the forward strand.
GAGAGCTTAATGCTAAAGCATTATCTACCAGCCAACCTTTGGGTTATACAGAAAATTTTAGGTGGGTGTATAATAAAGATATTACTACTAAGTACATATACTTAAGTAAATAATAATATCATACATAATTAAATACGAATACCACAATAAATATTTATATAGAGGTAAATAAATATATATGTAAATAATACATAAGTATATATATAAATACAGTATATACAAACAATATAAGCAGCGAAACTCATAGATAGAATTTGTACACTTGTGTCTTTCTTTCTTGTGTCTACGGTTTTGCCGAGCTCGACGCCCGCCCGGCCCCGCGGTCTCGTACGAACTTCATTTCGTTGTAAATGGCCACATATGCTTTTGCAGGTTATTTTTAGTTGTGTGAATAATTTTTAAAGGTGTTGTTAATTGTTTTTGTTTCTTTATTTGTTTTTGTTGATGTTCATAGTTTATTAGTTGTTTTGTTTGATTGAGCAAAAATTGTTCTGGCTTGTATTGGCATTCTTAGGTATAGTATAAATATATCTAAGTACAGACACAGACCAGTTACAGTTTTATTATATACATTATGTAGATATGATCATGGTTTCTGATATGTTTAAATATGTTGTTATTGTAACAATAAAAGTTATTCTCCAAAATACTGAATATTTTTTTAGTCACGTATCTGCGCCTTAGGCTTACATAGGTACTTTTGTTCCTTTTGCACAACCGGCACAACCTGTCATACGTTATATTCAACCCCACATACATAAATACCAATTGGGTTTGTTTTTATTTTAATGTCTTTAAAAAAATGTTTGTGACGTCTGACAAGGTCATCATGCTCACCCCGCCTTCTACTGCGATTCGCAAGGAGACGTATTTGCGATAATTTTGAAAGACATTGTATAGTATCGTTTCCAAAAATGGCGTACATTGGTAGAGAGACGTCAATGACCTTTTGTCCAGATTTATATCGCTTATACTATAGCATTGTTTATAAAGCAGACTGTATAGATAGCGAAAATTTGATTTTTGCGTGTTAGAACATGATTTGCAAATTCTGAAAATTGAATTGAAAAGAAGGGAATTTTATAATGATAGCGACTTGGGCTCACCTGGAGGTCTTCTTAGCGAAGTTCTGCTGCTTTTCGGTAGGTCAGCCTTACGTACAGAGCTGGGCCCAGATTATACCAACCGACTTTACCACGCCGCACTCAGCACACACAGTTTCATCCAAATACGCTATCTTTGTTTAAAAACTATTAGTAAAATAATGGTGCCTTGACTCAATGCCTTGCGAGAATTATTAAATTATTAGGAGCACATTCCACGTTTTTCTAAGGAATCGACAACGACAACGAACGGAAACGGAACGACACTAAGTTGCCATACTACAAAAAATGACAACTAGTGTTGCAATATCGATAAGACTTAAGACTACTAACGGTAATATGCAACATTCCGCCCACCTAAATGCGACGACATGCGTAAGAATGTCGCGATATTTACTTATTTACGATAACAAACTCGAAAATTACGAAAAGATGCTGTTGAAAACAGTAAAGATAAAACGATAACTTATTATTTAAACGAAGATGTACACACATAGCCTTGCGGTAGCCAGGGCTATGTGATCAATAATGTAAAACTATTTCAAATTAAGAGTCATTTGCTGTTATCGGCAAAGGACAAATTTTGACGACCGGTCTTTTGTACTGCCCAGTGGCAGTCCTAACCGTTACGACACGACAGATGCCATCTGCACCTGGGTGCAGGTCAACGATACGACCTAATGGCCATTTTAAATGGATCTAATGTTTCACTAACTAGGAGCACCATTGCTCCGACAGCGATGTTACAATGGGTTTTTGTCCCACTTTGCCCTCTGCTGTAATGTGTGTAAGTACTCATTTTGCCATCGGTACCAGAAGGACTGATGGATTTGTTGGATAAGTTTCCACCGTTGTTGAACGCTAATGTGTAAATCTACGAGATTTTCTTCGGGCATAATCGAAAGAGGTTCTAAAGTTAAGAAATGTCCCGGAGTTAACGCTGCGAGATCATTAGCGTCCGAACTAAGAGGCGTCAGCGGTCGCGAATTTAACATCGACTCTACCTGTGTCAACACTGTATAAAATTCCTCGAAAGTCAAACGCTGCGTGCCGATAGCACGAGCAATATGCGTCTTAACTGACTTGATTCCCGCTTCTGCTAAGCCGTTAAAATGTGGACTTCCAGGAGGACTGAACGAAAAACTTAATCTGCTGAGAGTCAGCGGCATTTTGCATAAAGGGAAACCGAGATAATTGCTTGCACCGATGAAGTTTCGGCCCTGGTCGGAAACAAGATGATTGCATCGACCACGACGAGCGATAAATCGTCGCAGAGCGGCGAGAAAGGCTTCAGTTGACAATTCAGATGCGAGTTCGATGTGGATAGCTTTCGTAGAGGTGCAAACGAAAACACAAATATAACCTTTAAAGGTCTTAACACCACGACCACGTCCGAGAGCTATATTAAAAGGACCACCGTAATCAACGACGGAACTCGAAAAACATTTAATTTGATTAACACGATACGACGGATAATTTCCCATTAAGGGAGCAGGGGCAAGTAGAGGACGAGCACGAAAACATTTAATACAGCCTGAGATGACCGATCGAATGGCGCGTTTGCACGACAATATCCAAAAGTTCTGCGCAATAAGGTTCTGAAGAAGTTTGCGCACCAGGATGCATGAAACGAGTATGATATTCCTGGATTATCAAAACAGTGAGACGATGACCGCGGGGCAACAGTAGCGGGTGCTTGGCTTCAAACTTAATTTTTGCATTGGCCAGGCGACCGCCCACCCTGATAAGACCCGCCTCGTCAAGGAACGGAGACAGTTTGCGAAAACTTCTCGGAAGTGAATTGGGCGAATTACTCCTTAACACCTCCAACTCCGTCGCAAACTCTTGCTCTTGCACAGATGCAACCAGGAACTTTAGCGCCCGGTCAATCTCATATGGTTGCAACGAACCAACGACACGATTTTCGACAAGGTTTTTCCTGCAGTTTCCGGTGAACCGAAAACAACAGGCCAAGACACGTTGCACTTTTCTCAACGAGGAGAACTTCTCCAAGAGGTTTTCCACTAAATTATCCCTCTTAGATGTCACGAGAACCGTAAGTTTCCGTTCGTCATTTAGAGTATCTCTATCTAAGGTTAGCGCTGACTTAGGCCAATGTTCACTGGGGCGCTTGAGCCAGACTGGTCCGCTCCACCAACAACTTAGGTTAACTAAATCGTTAGGTAGAAGCCCACGAGAACCACAGTCTGCTGGATTGTCAGTAGTTCGTACATGATGCCAGCAGTCGGGAGGAATTATTTCCTGAATATGGCTTACGCGATTGGCGACGAATGTCTTCCATTTTGGATGGACACGATTTGATCCAGGTCAAGGCGACACTGGAATCCGACCAAGCGAAAATTTCACCTATCGCATAAAAAGGCTTTAGGGCCTCCACAACTGATGCCATCAAGTTCGATAACAGAACTGCTGCAACCAATTCAAGACGTGGTATCGACAATTTACGCAACGGTGCAACCTTGGACTTAGCGCAAACCAAATGCACAGCTATATCACTATTTTTTTTACTAAGTGTACGACAAAAAATAACTGCACAATAGCCTCTTTCAGAAGCGTCACAAAATCCGTGAAGCTGGAGTTGTTCGAACTCTCCGACAATGCGACGTGGAATATCTACCGAACTCAATGACGACATCTGAGCCTTAAACTCCTGCCATTCAAGCCCAATATTTTCCGGAACCTCGTCGTCCCAAGAGACGCCAGAAGTCCAAGAGCAACTGCATTAGGTACTTGGCGAGGAACGTTACAGGCGAAAGGAAGCCTAACGGATCGAATATCCTAGCTATTTCCGAAAGAATGGTGCGTTTTGTGCAACGTCCTTGATGAGTATCTACGACACGAAAACGAAAAGAATCTAATTTGGGCTGCCAACGCAATCCCAATATTTTTAGCGAAATGTCAGACATTTCTTCGAAATTTATGAAATCCTGTGAGTAAAAGATCCGAGGAAGGAAGACCTTCTAGAAAGTCGCTGTTATTAGAGGTCCACTTTCTCAGATGGAATCCACCCGACGACAAAATATTTGTGAGTTCCATCTGAAGTGAGCGAGCTTGTTCGATAGAGTCCGAGCCCGTGACGACGTCATCGACATATATATCGCGAGCGAGAGCCGCTGCACCATTTGGGTAGGTGTCTATGGCATCACTGGCAAGTTGAGCCATGGTACGAAGCGCCTGAAACGGGGCAGCAGAAACACCATATGTCACTGTTTTGAGACGATAATCACGAACAGGACCGGAAGCTGAGGGCCGCCACAGAATGCGCTGATAATTAGCGTCTTCTTCAGAGACCAATATCTGCCTGTACATTTGCATCACATCGCCCGTGAAGACGACAGCATGCCAACGAAAACGAACGAGCAGGTCAAAAATATTAGTCTGAAGCTTAGGACCAGATAAAAGAGTGGCATTTAACGAAAATTCTCTGGCGTCCTTGGCGCTAGCGTCGAAGACAACGCGCAGAGGTGTGGTTACGGAATCTCGCAGTATACCATGATGCGGGATATAGTAGAACTGGCCCTCACTAGAAGCAGGAGGATGGACCTCTTCTAAATGACCACGAGTTTCATAATCTTCCATAAAATCGAAATAAGACCGTTTGAACTCTGGATTATTATTGAACTTGCGTTCCAATGATAAAAAACGCTTTAAAGCGATTTCGCGCGAATTGAAGAAAGTGGGTTTGTTTGTTGGATCGACAAAGGGTAGGGGAACAACAAACCTGCCTTCCTTATTACGACAATAATTTTTGGCGAACCAATCCTCGCAGAGTTGGTCCTCCTTCGACAACAAGGGTTTGCTCGGAGAGCTAACATTTTCCAACTCCCAGAACTTCTTCAAGGAGTCATCAAGATTCGATACGAAAAGACAATGATTATTGTTACGACGAGTAGGTGTTAGCTGCTTCCTGTCACACTCGCCCATGACAATCCACCCAAATACAGTATTTAATGCGGTGGGTTGTCCGGGCTTCCCTCGCCGAAGACCAGGTAACAATGACGAAGCGAAAATGTCTGCACTAAGCAGCATGTCCACTGGCCCTGGGCGGGAAAAGTCAGGATCAGCAAGCGACAAGTTGTTGATGTGTGACCACCTCGACGGATCGACAAGTTGAGTCGGTTGGTCCGCACATATTGATGGTAAGACAAGAGCCTCGAATTTGACACTCGACGAAAAGCTTTGTTTGCCAAGAGGCCTTATCTCACAAACGAGTGAGCCGAGTGGCTTTGCGACAGAGTTGCCAATGCCGGATACGGCATGTTGGCCGCGACAAATATTTAATCCTAGTGTGTTAGCACAGGATTCCGAAATAAAATTGCATGCACTAGCACAATCGAGAAGTGCGCGCACTGGATGGAAATTACCAAAACTATCTTTAATAAAAACCTTTATAGTCGAAAATAAAATAGTACTTTCCCCAGTCAGTGAAGTTAAAACCGTATTACCATTGCAGTTACTGGCAGGCACTGCATTACCAGTTTCTGTAGAATCGGATGTTTCTGTATTTTTAGTGAAATGTAACAAAGAGTGATGTGAACGATTACACACACTACAACGAGAAGCACGACAAACTTTCACACGATGGTTATTCGAAAAACATAAGATACAGAGACCCTTTTCCTTAGCAAAATTAAAACGTTTATTGCTGTCAAGTTTAAGAAATTCACTACAACTGGCAAGATTATGCTGGCCAGTACAAAAGACACAGGTCGAATTTGAAACAATAAGTGCTGTTTTATTTTTGGTCACAGGTTTAACATTGGACGGCTTAACATTTGAATTTTCTAAAGCTTTACTTCTTTTATCAACAAAATTTTTCAAATCATCAAATTTTGGAACATCAACATTGGAAGTAAGTTGCAATTCATATGCCTCACGGGTAGCAGTATCTAATTTTGACCACAATAAATAATACAGCATGAAATTCTGATCAGGAAGATTAAATTTTGCCAAAATGTTTAAATTTTCATTGAATGTCCGAAACACTCTATCTAAATCATGTTTATTCTTAACTGCTTCACAGTTCAACATCTTTTCATAATACAAGACTGCAATTTGTCTCTTCCTGTCATAATAATTAGACAGAGTCTCATAGGCATTGCCATAATTATCATTCGATAATGGAAAACTTTTTTATTAATTCATAAGCGGAACCCTGAACACTCGACAAAAGATAATGTAATTTTTCAACATCAGAAATATTTTTCCGCTGATGAATTAACGAATCAAAGAGTTCCTTGAAGGAAACCCAATTTTCAAGTTTCCCATCGAAGGGCTTAATTGATATTTTCGGCAATTTTGCTAGATTACTTTCGAAAACAGGTTTAGTATCACTAACACTAAGATTACTATGAGAATTCTGTCTAAGTCTAAATTTAACCGACCTTAACCTATCTTCAAAGTCTTTCGTTACTAAATATTCCGCAATTCGTTGCTCTTGAGAAAGCGGCCGCAAGATACGCATTTGAGCTTCATGAAAGTCTTTCTCAATGTCTTTGAAGTCAAATTCATTGTATCCTTGTAAGTCCGAAGTCTCCATGTGTTCTAACCGCATAACACAATAATCTCGGGCAACGCGGAATGCGTCTATAGTTACGGGTTCAACATCACTATTATTAGAACTCATTTTGTTTTAATTTAAGTTAAATTAAACCGAAAGTTTTTAAAAATAAAACACGACAAACGAAAATGTAAACAGAGGTTACTTGAAATGTCACTCGAGCTGACGTTTCAACTTTGACGTTTGACAGAAAGCTCTGTCTACCAATATACGAAAACGAAAAAAAATTAATACGAGAAAAAGTAAGTTGTACTGCCAACCTAACGAAAACGACAAAAGATGGCGCACAATTTACCGCGACGAAAAGTTTCACAAGGCAATTTATCAAGTACCTTCGCACAAATAAAAAAATCAAAGAATTTTGCAAAATCACGCTAAAACACCCAAAATTCACGAAAAAAGGTACTATTTCAATAGAATTCGGCCGAAAGGACCAAAAATGTTTATAAAGCAGACTGTATAGATAGCGAAAATTTGATTTTTGCGTGTTAGAACATGATTTGCAAATTCTGAAAATTGAATTGAAAAGAAGGGAATTTTATAATGATAGCGACTTGGGCTCACCTGGAGGTCTTCTTAGCGAAGTTCTGCTGCTTTTCGGTAGGTCAGCCTTACGTACAGAGCTGGGCCCAGATTATACCAACCGACTTTACCACGCCGCACTCAGCACACACAGTTTCATCCAAATACGCTATCTTTGTTTAAAAACTATTAGTAAAATAATGGTGCCTTGACTCAATGCCTTGCGAGAATTATTAAATTATTAGGAGCACATTCCACGTTTTTCTAAGGAATCGACAACGACAACGAACTGAAACGGAACGACACTAAGTTGCCATACTACAAAAAATGACAACTAGTGTTGCAATATCGATAAGACTTAAGACTACTAACGGTAATATGCAACAAGCATTTTTGATTTTATTAAACATTTTTTATTATTAACAAAAAAGGTTGATTATACTCGTGTGCATTGATTATTACAAACTTGGCTTTATTGATGCCTCCTGTCATAATGACCAATAGCACACTTGTATAATAATGTACAATTCTCGACTTTTTTTATAATACTTATATTTTTTTGCAATTCTAAAATTTATTTCTTCCTTCTTTGGCCATTTAGAAAATAATTTCGCCTCATTTTTATATACTTCTCTCCACAGGTGGCAGCCCTATCGGCCGCCTTCGAGCGCGCCCCAGCCCCGACCGCCGACGAGATCGCCAGCAACAATCTCCGCGACAGTTTCGCGCTACAATCGCTGTCCGGCCTGGAGCGGTGCGCGGCGTTAGTTGCCAAGTTGCCGGGCGATTCGCTAACATTGGATTCTTTGTTGCTAACACTGTGCAAGTTTACCGGGTTGCTGGCTCAACAGAATAACAACTATATTGCTATAGGTGAGTATTTTTAACAGATATAAATAATAGTAAATTCCACGCGGATGTAGTCGCGGGTTATATTAAACCGCTGCTGTTTCCCGACACCGTCGCTTTTTTCCGATAAATATAATGTAGGGGTTCTCAAGGCAAGAGTAAATAGGCATATTTTGAGTTTGCGTGTACCACTCTAGACCTCATCTTTGCTTCCCATCAGGCAGGATTGAGGTCAAACGCACTCAAATTTTTAAAAAGGAATAAAAACAAGCTAATTGTTAAAAAATAAAAAAAACACGATTGTCAACTATTATAGCCTATGCCACTCGGAGGAATGCAAGGAATCTAAAAATACTTCTCACATCAAAGTTCAGCTGTTCAGGACTTATGGTGGAATAAAGAAACTTACATACATACATGAACTCTGAAAACATAACACTCCTTGTTTAGTCAGTCGTGTAATAAGGCATGATTTTTGAGAAACAATATTATTGTTAAAGTACTCTCATATAGAAATTAGATATGGTGAAAAAATTCCACAATTATTTCAATTTTTGGTGAGAGTACTTTAGTACTAATTGCATCTGAGATGCTCATAATTGTTCTAGCCTCTTATCAAATATCAAAAATAATGTTACCACAATCCAGCCCTGCGTCTGCGGCGAGTGTGACAGTTCGCTCTCTGAAGACACACTTGTCACTTGTCACTCTCATCTTCCGAGCCTTCCGATCTGCTAGACGCTGAAAATGTTGCTGGTGAAACGGACAGGTCCTTTATTTGCTAGCGCATCCATTATTTACGCTTTTTCCTTGCAGGTGTAACACTAGGCCAGTCCAGCAAGAGCCAGGCTGCACTAAGCCGCGCGTGCGCGGTGGCGGCGCGACACGCGGACTGCGCGCGCGCCGCCTGGCGACATCTGCTGGAGATCGTCACCACGCTGCACGCCGGGCGATTGTTACCCAAGGTGGGCCGATATATAGGCTACTTCATTTGATTGTTACCCAAGGTGGGCCGATATATAGGCTACTTCATTTGATTGTTACCCAAGGTGGGCCGATATATAGGCTACTTCATTTGATTGTTACCCAAGGTGGGCCGATATATAGGCAACTTTATTTGATTGTTACCCAAGGTGGTCTGATATATAGGCTATTTCATTTGATTGTTACCCAAGGTGGGCCGCTATATAGGCAACTTTATTTGATTGTTACCCTAGGTGGGCCGATATATAGGCTACTTCATTTTGATTGTTACCCAAGGTGGGCCGATATATAGGCTACTTCATTTGATTGTTACCCAAGGTGGGCCGATATATAGACAACTTCATTTGATTGTTACCCAATGTGGGCCGATATATAGGCAACTTCATTTGATTGTTACCCAAGGTGGGCCGATATATAGACTACTTTATTTGATTGTTACCCAAGGTGGGCCAATATATAGGCAACTTCATTATGATTGTTACTCAAGGTGGGACAATATATAGACAACTTCATTTTGACTGTTACCCAAGGTGGGCCAATAAATAGGCATCTTTATTGTATATTCGTCCACATAGATAGTTCTTTAATTGTGAAACACATATGTTCTAAAGTGATGTTTTTGGAGAAAATGCAGCAGTGGAGTTTATTGCGCCGCCTCTTCTCCACTTGCGCTTTGGAGGCGGTGGTAACCTTAGCTTTAATTAATTTTCTAACGTCAACTAACTAAAAACAAGTATTACGACGATTTAAAAGTGCTATTTTTAAGCCCATTTAATTAAATCATTTTGATTTCATTTCTTCATTTTGACAGTTACCTATCCAAGGTAGGCCAACGTATCAGGCAACTTCATTTTGACTGTTACCCAAGGTAGGCCAACGTATTAGGCAACTTCATTTTGACTGTTACCTAAGATGGACCGAAACAAGGCAAAACTAGACTGGCAATGAATTTTGACATTCAAAGTTTTGCCTCGGTCACTTTTTGAACGGGACTGGCCGTCTATTAGTTTATAATACGTCAATGGTTTTACGCCATATTTCAATTTAATTTAAATAAATAACTATCGTTTCTTTGGCAGTGCATGACAGAAGTAGAAGACTACCTATCACCGACGGGCTCAGTGTCTCTGATACGCGAGGCAGCTCGCGGGTCGGAAGCTGGCTTGCTATCCAGTATTTATTCCTACATCGCACTAGGAGAATCAGGTAATATGTTTTTGGGATCCTTTCATTTCTCATAAGGTTAATAATCATAATATGGTTTGTCATAAAGCCTTTCTCATAATTTTTTTATCATAATATTTTATTCAAATAATATTTATTGTAATAATATTTGTTTAGTCATAATCATATATTGTCATACAAATTTTTTAAATAAAATGGTTTATCATAATGGATTTGTCATAATTGTTATGGTCATAAACATAGTTTATGTTTTATTTTGTTCATCTTTTATTTTGTTGATGACATTTGAAGACATTATGTAAAATTTGATATTTGATTATACTTCAAACACTAGTATAGGTTAGGGTGCGGCGGGGGTGGCCCTTGGGCCACCCCTAAGCCGCGAACATAAACAACAAAAAAACAAAAACTTAACAAATCTTACCTTTTCTCTGAGTGCAACCGTACAATATGAGTTCTCTTTTCTCTGTACATTATGAGTATTACTATTATGATTAAATTATATTATGATTATTTATGTTTATGACAATTTGTATTTATTACAAAAAAATTATGTTAAAAAAATTATTATAATTTTAATTTATATTAATTATGATTATGTGAAAAAACATTATTTCGAACTATATTATTACAAATATTTTTATGAGAATCATTAGAGACCCTTTGTTTTTATATTGAACATTACCTCTGTTGTCCCACTACTGGGCAATGGTCACCCCCATCGCCTTCCATCTTCACTATCTAAAACAATCTCCGGCCAGTTTCTCTTAAGTTTTCTCAGATTATCATTATTATAAATGCGAAAGTGAGTTTGTTTGTTTGCTACCTCTTCACGTTTTATCTACCTAACCAATCTTCCTGAAATTTCGCATACACATAGTTAGGATTACTGGGAAGAACATAGGATACCTTTCATCTCGGGAAAAAGCACTGTTGCAGTGGGAAATTCACGCAGGCGAAGCCGCGGGCAAAAGCTAGTAAAAAATAAAGAACATTAATAAAAAATTGTCGCAATGGCTATGGTCATCTCAACGACATCTACTGGACGGATTTTAATGAAATTTGCTACACAGGTAGAAGGAAACCTGGTTTAATATGTAGTGTACTTTTTATTCCGAAATACCCACGGGAGCGGAGCTTAATGGCGCAGCCCCAATCCTATCTAATATTATAAATACGAAAGTGTGTTTATTTGTTTTTTTTTTGTTAGTTACCACTGTGTTTATCTACTGAACCAATGTTCCTGAAATTTTGCATACATGGGTCATTGTCAAAATTTGCGCAGATAAACTATTCAACTAAGTTAATTTTTTATTCGTAATAATAACACAAATTCTTACAATTTTTTTTTATCAAATACAAAATATATCGCTCTAATAAACATTGATTAACAAAACAAAGACTCAGTTTTGATTTTTTTAGTTTCTTTTACAAGTAACATTGGTAACATTCTGGTAACAGAATGGTTTTCCTTCCAAATTCTACATGTCCCTGGTGATATTTTTTTTAATAATCGGTACCTACAATTCATTTAAAAGCTTGGTAAAAATTAAAAAAACGTGTACATTTTAATAAACTTAAATACTTTGTTACAGCATACCTTGAGTTCCTGTTCCAGGAATAAATAAAAAATCATTAATTAAACATCGCGGCCGACTATAACAGATCAAAGTTTAATTGTTATAATGGACACTGATATAAATAAAAGCCATATTTAAGTATTTTTATTTTTTTTATAAGTTTATCATTTTTAATTACGGTTTCCTGCACGAAATTTGATAATGACCCACATATAGTTAGAAGTACTGAGAAGGACATAGGGTACTTTTCATACCGGGAAAAAGCACTGTTCCTGTGGGAAATTCACGCTGGCGAAGCCGCGGGCAAAAGCTAGTAATATAATAAATTAATTGTACTTATTTTTTTAGTTTTTTTTTAATAATATAATTTTGACAGGTGTAAGAGCCCCAACGCCACATGAGAAAGTGCTAATCGACGCGGCTACAGAGTGCGTCGCTAAGTGCAACCTCCCGGGTTTGCTTGTCACTGAGACGAAGTTTTTACAACAAGAGAGTTTGCAGGTGAGTCCATGTACTGCAAAAGTGCAGTCAGAATCTACAAGGCAATATGATCTTTAAGGCAAGGCAATAAGGTCTTCGAGGTTTAACTGCACTCTTTTTACTTATTTATTTTATTTATTAATAGGACGACCAACAGTAAATAGTAAAAAAGTCTTGCAGCTGTTACTTCGATGAAGTCATTTTGCGATGATTGAAAGTTGCTCGGGAAAGTCAACTAAAAGATTATTACAAAATTCCCACCTATGGTAAAATACCTACCTAGATTTTGCTACAACTTTTGTTGAGAAGTTAATTTCTTAAACGTAATATTTAAGGTAGCTATCAAACAACACCTGTGCGTCACGCTGTGTCATTTGTGTCATTTCGTATTTGGACGGGTCCAAAAATGTGTGAATTTAATTTTGTCATGTCTTTGGAAGTTTTGCCATTATCAAAATTAATATTTCACAGATGTTTCTATTGTGTGGCCCTTAAAATAGTTATCAAAGATTTAGTTAACTAGCCTATTATCAATGTTACGCACAAACCATTTATAATGTAGCGATTTTTTTTCAATACTTTACAATCTATCGACGTGGAACCGTTAAATTGTCAAATGACATGAGACGGGACGCACCTAGCCAAATAGACAACTTGTCATAGTTAGTTAGCCAACTTCTTCTTTTAGTCTTGTCAACGAATGATTGTGGATGGAAAAGCAGAAAGTTTAACCACAGAATTAATATAAGTACAGAAAGGAAACTCCCTGCCCCTCCCGCAATATGGCAATCCCCCCCTGCACCCCCCGCATTTCTCCCCCGTTCTTTTGCGGATTGGGACGCTATGACTATGAAAACGCACACATTGACGTGTTACTGACGTGTTCACGGATGTACAGTTTCATTTGTAGTAGTAATAGGTACATATGACGCTCCATTTCTATGAAGCGCCCGCCCTGTGCTTTGACTTTGTTTCGACTAAACATAAACATTCAAATAAACATTTTGATTTCTGATTTCTGACTAGTTATAGGACTAGTTAGTTTGACTTAGGAACTTTGTTTGGACAAACAATGTTCCTAAGTCAAAGTTTCTGCTTTCGACTTTTCCATCCAAACTTTAGGAGTGTGTATTCATTTACGCTATAAGCATGACTATATTATAATATAAGCTATTTTACTGAAAAGACGTCATTTATCAGGAGCTGGTCCGAGCCATGATAATCGTTGGGACTCCCCCCGACGCGGAATGTCTACAGATGAACCCTCAACTAGAAGATATCACCATCTTCTTCCTCGAGCTATTGGGGCAGACGCTCATACAAAACAGGTCAGTTTATTTCTAAATGTTGCGCTGACCGCATGTTTGCCTACTTAGAAGTATAAAACAAACATAGGAATAATTGTGTTAGAATGTGAGATTGCTTGTAGAGTGTGAATAATTGCTAGCCAATTATTTGTATTCGTTAACAAAAAAAAATGTGTTTTAATGGGCGATTTTCCGAGACCCAAATTAAATAAAAGGCGAGACAATACAGGAATCAACAATGCACGGGATTGGCATATTTTGGGATTTCTTTGAAATAAAAACAAACATCTAAAAAATATATCAATATTTATTGTAATTTATGCAACTGTCAAACCGTTTTATTTCTGCCTCTGGTTGACAAGGAAAAGCGCACAATATAGGTACAGCATTTATTACGGCTCGGCTTTCATAAAACTATCTATTTAGATTTTTTACATCGATTTTTATATCTAACAGCTCATGTCAAAAAATCGCTCATTACACCACAAGCACTCCCCGGACACTCCGTACAACGCTCGCAAATTTACTACTACATAGGCAAATGACGTTTGTACACACGCCAATGTTTGCGTGAAATTTAGTAGGGCTGCTTGCGTGGTTATCAATCAAAAAGGCGCGAAAGGCACCAGCCCTCTTTCAAGTGTCAGTGATGTCTACAACGAAGTGCGGGGTGGGGTGCGGTATTTGAAATGAGTGCGGGGCGGTGAGTGGCCGTTATGTACGTTAGTACTATTACTGATTCTGTGATCTAGTGATAAAGATTTATTAATTACTAGCTTTTGCTCGCGGCTTCATCCACGTATATTATACACAAAAACTTTTCTCATGACCCACCCCGTCCATTGGTGAAAACCGCATGAAAATCCGTTCAGTAGTTTGAGTTTATCGCAAACCGACACCTGCTAATCTCCGGTAATTTTGCAGTTTTTTGTTTAATTTACTATAAACAATTTTTTTATTCTTTTTCCGACAGGCCCTATCCGTATGTATATGCCAGTATTAATTTGTTGCACTTTAATATTGCTTGTTTAATTTCTTTTATACTTTAACTCTCATTTTGTTTCACTTCGCCTTAGTTTTAGTTACAATCCATCAATGTCATTGTAGTCTAGATTCTATAAAATAAGGAATAATACGGCGATGGCGATGCATCAGAGAGCAGCAGTAGCGTAAGGAGTAAACATGACAAATGACATTGCGGCAATACGGTGTGTTTACTGCATGTGCTAGTGCTGCCATCTGTATACAGTTTTGTCTGAATTTCCCCATAACTTCATTAGAATTTCAAATGTAGTCGTAGTAGAAGAGGTAGTTTTAAAATAAATTTGTAAAGTGTAGAATACTGTCACAATTCAGCTTAACGTGGCCTTTGAGTCTTACGACTCTTGGCTCTGTCTACCTCGTAAGGGATAAAAACGTTATACAGTTTCTGTACATAGTGTGTATGAAGTAAATAATACCCGTCGTTTGTCAAAAGGTTTTAGTTGTTTGTTTGATTATTTTCAGTTGCAAAAACACAAACTTATTTTGAGACGAGCTTAAACTGTAATTTCCATACTTCCATACTCATTACCTGTTTTAATGCGAAAGTCTGTCTGTCACGCTTTCACAGCTAAACTGCTGGACCGATCTCGATGAAATTTGGTATGGACATAGTTGATGACCCGGGGTCAAACAAGGGCTACATTTTTTTTTATGTAAAATCACATAATACACGTTTTGCTACGGTACGGGCCATCAATGTCTCAGTACTGGGAAAAGGCCTCTCTCCTTGTTCCAATATTAAGCAGCGAAGAGCAAGAGCGAATGTAGTTTGTTTGTAATATATTGGGTAAAACTAAACGCAGGCGTTTCCTGTTATCGCCGCCAGGCGTTTTGGGGTTCTCACATTGCTCGTGCGAATGGCTCGCGGACGGTCGCCATTGTCCTATGCGATATCGGTTTGATTTTTAATACGCGAGAGGTCCCGCGTTCTTTGATTGCTAATTATCTTGAGTTGTATTGGTGAATTTCCTGTTTGTTAAATAACTATTGAACTTTGTGTTTGTGTGCCCGTCATTGTGACTTTCTCCTGTGGGATGTGACGCGTGGCTGCTCGCTCACATCTACCTGTTGCCGAGCCGATTTCGGGAAGAAATCTATTTATGTGTTCTGGGGAATTGAGATCTCATGGGTTAGGTAGGGTGATTAGGAATTCCCCCTTCCCGAAGACACTCAAGTTTGGATCCGAAGAGAAAGAAGATTTAGCTTGGTAAGTGGTTTTCCATTGTAATTAATTTATAGGTTAGGTTATTATATAGGGCCCTGTAGCTCCCTTCATAAGCTACGGTGGTAGCAGACTGCGTTAAGTTAGTTAGGTTTTATTCGGGCAAACGTGGTGCCGCGTGGAGATTTTTTCCCGGTACTTATTTTTACCGGTGGTTTTTTCCCGGTGAAGTTCCGGTACAGAATTCTTCCCGCCGCTTCGTGTGTCCGGATTCGCTCTGCGCACATTTTCTGGCAGCAGAGCGTAGTTGCTCTGCACATTTTCTGGTAGCAGAGCGTAGTTTATCTACCCTCTATTTGTTCGTTTGTAAAAAATAATTAATTGTTTGTAAAAATTATTGGATTTTTCTTAGTTTGTCTGTATAAGAATATTTGTAACCTTTTTTGTATTTGTTTGCGGTTTGTACCGTGCGTTCCGGGTTTGTGCCATTCTCATACCTACCGCGGTTCTTCGTGTTGTTGCTTGATTTTGTTCTTTATTTACCTTTTTTATCTTTTCTTATTTGTTTGTTTGTTTGTGACTTGACGCGATGGCGAGGGCCTCCAATGCTAGGGCGACACTCGCCAACGAATTGAGATGGTTTGTGACGGCCGGTGGACTCCTGTCCCGGAAGGACAGGGAGGCCGCTATACTGGAAAGAGCGGATCAGCTCCGCTCACGATTGAACAACGCGGAAGCGGCCATGGCGGCGCTTACCGAAGCCGACCTTACCCCAGAGGTCTACGCAGGTCACGTGGCGGACCTGGACCAGATCCTGAGTCTGCACGATGACATCGTGGAGGCGGCGGCCGCAATAAGGGCGAGACAGGCTGGCGGACCAGCCCCTCGCACACCTGTTAGACAGGAAGGACCAGCGGTTACTGGTCGGCTCCCCACCCTTCAGCTGTCCCACTTTGGGGGTAGGATGGAGGAGTGGGTGGCATATAAAAATATGTTTGAGTCCCTGGTCGTAGCACGACGGGGATTTGTCGAAGGCCCAGAAGATGGCCTACCTCCTCTCCACTCTGGAGGATGAAGCGCGGTCGCTCATCCAGCACCTCCGGGTGGAGGACGACCAGTACGATACGGCTTGGGAGTTATTGAACTCCCGCTACCAAAATTTACGTTTGTTAGCGGATGCGCACGCCGCACAGTTGATGGCCCTGCCCAAGGTGGCCAACAGGGCACAGTTGCGCCTGCAGTTGCTCACGCCCGTTACAGTGGCCTGTAACGCGCTCCGCACACTGGGGCTGCCGGTGGACCAATGGTCCTTTTTGTTGGTGCACATTGTATTGGGCAAATTGCCCAATGACATCCGCTCGCGGTTTGAGCGCGAAAATGCGGAGCGGGATAGCACCACCCTACCAACATTCACTGACTTGGTGAAGTTTTTGGAGTTTGAGGCACGGGCTGCTGAGAATACCATGACGGACTCAGCGCCATCCAGAGCGCCTGAACGTAGGCCCTTGGAACCCTCATGGCGAGGAGGCCCCAACAGGGACGGCAACCGCCACCGCGTGGAGCTGGTGCGCGGGTTGCACACACGGCAGCAGTCGCGAGGGACGCGGACTGCCTGCAATGTGGTCGGATGGGCCACAGCCTGCTGCAATGCAGGGACTGGCAGGGACTGCCAGTACAAGATCGGCGCCGCATGGCAAAGCGGCATGAACTTTGCTTTTATTGTTTGGGCGGTCACTATGCACGTGACTGTCCCAGAGCCATACCATGCAGTGCATGCCGTGGGCTGCACCACGTGATGCTCTGCATGAACCGGAACGGGGATGGCCCCCGGTTGTTGAGGCAGGGGTCCCCTATGGGCGGGGGCGCTCCTGCGCGAAGCCCTCCACCATCGGACGGAGGACGCGGCTTCGCTCGTCGCACCCCCTCGGGAGGGGGTCGCGTACCTGCGCGGGTCTTGGTGGACCGGGACCACGCGCCCCAAGGTCGTGGCCAGTATGTGGCTGGCCAGGCCCCGGATAAGGCCCCCATGGGCGGGGGCCCTAGATCGGACGTGAGAGTGGGGACACCCCCCTCCACGCGGGTTACCAATGCCCAACACATGCAGCCGCAGCGGTTTTCTCCGCCGCTGCACGAGTACCCACGGCTGGAGTACCACCCGCCGTACCATAGGTATGGCCGGGCCGCGGGTTATGCCCCCCCTCAGATGGGGATGTGCACTCGCACGACATATTATCCGGGTCAGTGGCGCCCCCCTGGTTTGGAGAGAGTGGGGAGCCCGTAACTAGCTTGCTCCCTTGCTGGGACAGAGCCGCGGACGGTTCTGCTCCCTACCGCGGTGGTCCGCGTATGGGGTCGTGGGGGAAGCCATTAATTTGAGAGCTCTGTTGGACTCAGGGCTCAAAGCAGTTTGGTTACCACTCGAGTGGCACGCCAGTTAGGTTTAGTCGTGGAAGACTCGCCTGTGCCACTTCTTGGAGTTGGTGGCATACAAGTGAAGTGTCTGACGGGCCAGACACTTGTCACCTTTTCTTCGCTGAAGTCCTCCACAATGAGGATCACGACTTCGGCTATGGTAATGGATACCATTGCGGGTTGGCACCCCTCGACAGACATACCGCCGGGTGTGTTGTCTTTGGTTTCGGGTCTGGATTTGGCCGACCCCTTTGTCTTTCATCCCGGCCCAGTGGACTTGCTCCTGGGCTCGGACGTATTGGGTTGGATTTTGTTGGGTACCCAGAAAGCTCTGGGTTCGTCTTCACTGATGGCAGTGTCTACGATTTTTGGTTTTGCCCTGATGGGCCCTGTGTTTGATAATAGCACCGTGGAGGAGCCACCGGTCGTCGCATCAGCGTCCTTGGCCAAGACCATGCAAAGGTTTTGGGAGGTGGAGGAGCCACCTATGAGTTCCAGGGTGGATCCGGAACACGCTGAGTGCGAAGCCCTTTTTCGATCGACCACGGAGAGGTTGCCCTCCGGTCGGTTTGTAACTAGGTTACCCTTTGTTGCCTCTCGTCCTAGCCTAGGGCAAAGTAGGGCGCTTGCGGAGAAACTACTGCTGTCCATGGAGCGACGCATGCAGCGTGACCACGTACTTCGCGATAAATATATTGAATTTATGCGCGAGTACGAGGATTTGGGTCACATGTCTCCGGCTCGAGTTGATTGGAGCTCAACTGAGCATTATTTTTTACCCCACCACGCGGTGGTGAAGGCCTCAACAGGCAAATTGAGGACCGTCTTCGATGGGTCCGCACCCACTTCGAACGGAGTTTCGTTGAATCTATGTTTGCATTCAGGTCCCAAATTGCATAGGGACATAATTGACATCATCTTGAACTTTAGAAGACATCAAGTGGTTTTTGGCGCGGACATCCGGATGATGTTCCGCCAGACAGTCATACATCCTGAGGACAGGCGATTCCAGTTGATACTCTGGCGTGAGCGCCCTGAGGATCCTGTGACGGTGTATGAACTCAACACAAACACGTATGGTTTGAAATCTAGTCCCTATATCGCCATCAGATCATTGCTTGAATTGGCAGAGCGGGAACGGATCCGCTTTCCCCGTGGGGCTTCCGTGCTGTCACGTGACTTGTATGTAGATGACGTGTGCACCGGAGCCCAAAGTATTGAGGAGGCCCTCCTACTGCGGGACGAATTGATTGAAATATTGAAAACGGGTGGCTATGAGCTACGTAAGTGGTTGTCCAATGAGCCTAAAGTTCTAGAAGGGATCCCGGAGGATCACCAACAGAACCCTCACCTGTTTGAGGATGTGGATGATCCCAACAGGATAGCGGTGCTGGGCATGCAGTACCAGCCGCTAACCGATATTTTCACATTCCAAGTGGACTTGGAAATACCAAAAGTCTGGACTAAGAGAACGGTGTTGTCCGTAATAGCTCGTATGTTTGATCCAAGCGGTTGGATCAGTCCAGTAATATTCTCTGCGAAGTGTCTTCTTCAGAGACTTTGGACTTTGGGCGTCTCGTGGGACGAGCCGCTGTTTGGTCCTCCATTGGATGATTGGCTCGAGTTGTTTTCATCGATTAAGGAAGTCAATCGGATTGCCTTGCCTCGTCGAATATTGCCCCCGGGAAATGTCGAGCCAGCCTGCATGGCTTTTGTGACGCGTCGGAGCGAGGCTACGCCGCGTCAGTCTATATGCGGACAGTTGACGCCGATGGCCGGGTCAATGTCTCGCTTTTGTTAGGGAAGAGCAAAGGTCGCCCCCATCAGGACTAGGCTGACTATTCCCAAGCTTGAGTTGAGTGGAGCTCACCTTCTCTCTAAATTGTTGCATCACGTTGCCAGTGAGCTGGCGGCCACGGTCGAGATACGAGACATCTTCGCCTGGTCGGATAGCCAGGTCGCGCTTGCATGGTTGCGCGCGGCCCCACATACCTTGGAGGTTTTTGTTGGAAACAGGGTTTCCCAAATTCAAAATATTGGAATTGATATAACATGGAGACATGTGCCGGGAGAGCTTAACCCAGCGGACTGTGCTTCCCGAGGTTGTACGGCACCAGAATTGGTGTCACACCCGCTCTGGTGGGGTCCAGAGTGGCTGATGGGATCAGAAACTTCTTGGCCTGTCTGTCAGACAGATGTTACTTCTTTGAGTTTGACCGGGCTCCGTGTACATGCTGTAGTCGCTGAGACGACGTCGGAGCCGGATTGGCTACTTGCTCGGTATAGCAGCTTGGATAAGCTTCTGGGTGTTACCAGTTGGATTAAGCGTTTCATACATAATTGTAGAAACCCACAGGCAAAGCGGTTGGAGCCGATTGCAGGTGCAGAAAGAGCGCCGGAGCGCATTGTTGCATTGGGTCCGTGTCGTGCAGACCGGACGGTTTGAGTCAGAGCTTCGTATTTTGCGCGACGGACGCGCTAAGTTGAAGGGCGCGGTCGCTCGTTTGAACCCGTACATCGACTCGGATGGGCTTCTTCGGGTTGGAGGCAGGCTCCGGAAGGCGGATCTTCCATATGAGACTCGCCATCCTCTGTTGTTGCCCAAGGGCGGACCCTTGGTGCAGCTTTTGGTGTCTGATCGACACATTCGTAACGCCCATGCTGGGTGCAATGCTTTGTTGGCTATTTTGCAACGCGAATTTTGGATTTTGTCTGCCCGAAGAGCAATCCGTAGTGTCCTGTTTCGATGTATTGCATGTTATAGGTTGAAGGCATCCACGATGCAACCACAGATGGGTGATTTGCCCGCTGATCGAATCCGACCTTCGAGGCCGTTTGACGGCGTTGGAACCGATTTTGCCGGTCCCTTTTCGATCAAGGCTTCTCCCTTTCGTAATGCCCGTATTGTAAAGGGCTATTTGTGTGTATTTGTTTGTTTGGCCACCAAGGCTGTCCATTTGGAGGTGGTATCGGCTCTGACTACGGAGGCCTTCGTCGCCGCGTTGGATCGCTTTGTTTCGCGTCGAGGTCTACCTTCCCTTATTAGGTCTGATAATGGCACAAACTATAAGGGAACTGTAAATTATCTTAAGGATGTGTCTGTGTTTATTGATAAAAATTGTACTAGTTTAAGTCAAATTGCTGCCCAAAGGGGAATAACCTGGAAGTTTAGTCCCCCAAGTTGCCCCCATTGGGGAGGAATTTTTGAAGCGGCTGTGAAATCCGCAAAGACCCACCTCCGCCGCATTATCGGAGAAACGGCTCTAACTTTTGAAGAGCTGGCCACAGTGTTTTGTAAAGTTGAGGCGGTCCTCAACTCTCGTCCTCTCTGTCCGCTATCTCCAGATCCAAATGACTTGGAAGCTCTCACCCCTGGTCATTTTTTGGTGGGAGGGCCGTTGAATGCCCTGCCCGAATACCCGTGGAAGGATGAACGCGTATATCGGTTGTCGCGTTTTCAAATGTTGCAGCAAATGAGCCAGGACTTTTGGCGTCGCTGGTCGCTTGAATATTTGCATTTGCTGCAGCAAAGAGTGAAGTGGACAGACAGGACTGAGCCTCCCAGGGAGGGTGATTTAGTATTGTTAAAAGGGGCAAATTTGCCCTCATTGCTTTGGCGACGAGCTCGCATATTACGTTTGATTCTTGGCGGAGATGGCACTCCGCGTGTGGCTGAGGTGTTGGTCGACGGTTCGATTTTGAGGAGAGCTGTGACCTCTCTCGCCCGCCTTCCCGTAGAGTAAGCTAGCGGTCTGCTTCTCAGACCGGGACGGGGGGATGTTTGTAATATATTGGGTAAAACTAAACGCAGGCGTTTCCTGTTATCGCCGCCAGGCGTTTTGGGGTTCTCACATTGCTCGTGCGAATGGCTCGCGGACGGTCGCCATTGTCCTATGCGATATCGGTTTGATTTTTAATACGCGAGAGGTCCCGCGTTCTTTGATTGCTAATTATCTTGAGTTGTATTGGTGAATTTCCTGTTTGTTAAATAACTATTGAACTTTGTGTTTGTGTGCCCGTCATTGTGACTTTCTCCTGTGGGATGTGACGCGTGGCTGCTCGCTCACATCTACCTGTTGCCGAGCCGATTTCGGGAAGAAATCTATTTATGTGTTCTGGGGAATTGAGATCTCATGGGTTAGGTAGGGTGATTAGGAATTCCCCCTTCCCGAAGACACTCAAGTTTGGATCCGAAGAGAAAGAAGATTTAGCTTGGTAAGTGGTTTTCCATTGTAATTAATTTATAGGTTAGGTTATTATATAGGGCCCTGTAGCTCCCTTCATAAGCTACGGTGGTAGCAGACTGCGTTAAGTTAGTTAGGTTTTATTCGGGCAAACGTGGTGCCGCGTGGAGATTTTTTCCCGGTACTTATTTTTACCGGTGGTTTTTTCCCGGTGAAGTTCCGGTACAGAATTCTTCCCGCCGCTTCGTTTGTCCGGATTCGCTCTGCGCACATTTTCTGGCAGCAGAGCGTAGTTGCTCTGCACATAGTTTTTCGGCTCTTTACCTAAACCAAACCGACAATTTTTCAATGTTAAAGCCTCCAATACACTAGGCAACATTTGACGCGCAACATGTCCTTCTTTCTCGCTCCGTACAATTTACATGAGTGAGAAACACGATGTGCTATTTCACTTTGGTCAGTAGAAGTGAGCGAGATAGCATAATATGTTGCGCGTCAATTGTTGCCCAGTGTATTCGAGGCTTAAGTCAGTTTTTTCTTACTTGTCCTATTATGTAAACAATCTTCACAGTACTTTTTGTTGAATTTTGTTGAAAATAAATCAAAGATTAGTTTAAACCTAAACATTCTAAAGTTAAACATTTATTAACCACGAAAGTAATTTCCTAAAAAGTCTAAAGTCAAAGTCAATTATTTTTATTTATATAGGCTTAAAAATAGCGCTTATAAATCGTCACATTCTTGTTTTTTAGTTAGTTGACGTCATAAAATTACTTAAAGCTAAGGTTACTACCGCCTCCAAAGCGCAAGTGGAGAAGAGGCGGCGCAACAAACTCTATTTTAATACCATATAAATTTTAAATTATATTGTTGTAAAATCATAAAAAGACATGATAAGATTATCTACGTAATAGGACAAGTAGGAAAAAAAGGCAATTAGATGATTTTTTGACAAAACTTTTCTAGAACAAATTCGCAAAAGTAAAATTGCCCTGCACAGCCACGCCCCATGCGACATCAAGTATTCATCTATCCCCAGAGACCGTCTACTAACCGTATGGGAAGAAGCCGGTCCTCACATCCGCCACGTAGTACTGTGGTCTGCGCAGCGCGGCGCCGAGACCCTGCGCCGCGCACTGACGTGCCTCCTGCGCACGGCTGCGCGGCTCATGCGCTGCGACCAGTGCGCGGCCGCCGCCTTGCATCACCTCACGCTGCTGTTCCAGCTGCCTTACAAGCTGCGCTGCGACCAGTGCGCGGCCGCCGCCTTGCATCACCTCACGCTGCTGTTCCAGCTGCCTTACAAGCTGTTCTACCAGCAGGCTGACGTGGTAACATTGCATATACTAACCGTATAGGAAGCGCGGCTCATGCGCTGCGACCAGTGCGCGGCCGCCGCCTTGCATCACCTCACGCTGCTGTTCCAGCTGCCTTACAAGCTGTTCTACCAGCAGGCTGACGTGGTAACATTGCATATACTAACCGTATAGGAAGCGCGGCTCATGCGCTGCGACCAGTGCGCGGCCGCCGCCTTGCATCACCTCACGCTGCTGTTCCAGCTGCCTTACAAGCTGTTCTACCAGCAGGCTGACGTGGTAACATTGCATATACTAACCGTATAGGAAGCGCGGCTCATGCGTTGCGACCAGTGCGCGGCCGCCGCCTTGCATCACCTCACGCTGCTGTTCCAGCTGCCTTACAAGCTGTTCTACCAGCAGGCTGACGTGGTAACATTGCATATACTAACCGTATAGGAAGCGCGGCTCATGCGCTGCGACCAGTGCGCGGCCGCCGCCTTGCATCACCTCACGCTGCTGTTCCAGCTGCCTTACAAGCTGTTCTACCAGCAGGCTGACGTGGTAACATTGCATATACTAACCGTATAGGAAGCGCGGCTCATGCGCTGCGACCAGTGCGCGGCCGCCGCCTTGCATCACCTCACGCTGCTGTTCCAGCTGCCTTACAAGCTGTTCTACCAGCAGGCTGACGTGGTAACATTGCATATACTAACCGTATAGGAAGCGCGGCTCATGCGCTGCGACCAGTGCGCGGCCGCCGCCTTGCATCACCTCACGCTGCTGTTCCAGCTGCCTTACAAGCTGTTCTACCAGCAGGCTGACGTGGTAACATTGCATATACTAACCGTATAGGAAGCGCGGCTCATGCGCTGCGACCAGTGCGCGGCCGCCGCCTTGCATCACCTCACGCTGCTGTTCCAGCTGCCTTACAAGCTGTTCTACCAGCAGGCTGACGTGGTAACATTGCATATACTAACCGTATAGGAAGCGCGGCTCATGCGCTGCGACCAGTGCGCGGCCGCCGCCTTGCATCACCTCACGCTGCTGTTCCAGCTGCCTTACAAGCTGTTCTACCAGCAGGCTGACGTGGTAACATTGCATATACTAACCGTATAGGAAGCGCGGCTCATGCGCTGCGACCAGTGCGCGGCCGCCGCCTTGCATCACCTCACGCTGCTGTTCCAGCCTGCCTTACAAGCTGTTCTACCAGCAGGCTGACGTGGTAACATTGCATATACTAACCGTATAGGAAGCGCGGCTCATGCGCTGCGACCAGTGCGCGGCCGCCGCCTTGCATCACCTCACGCTGCTGTTCCAGCTGCCTTACAAGCTGTTCTACCAGCAGGCTGACGTGGTAACATTGCATATACTAACCGTATAGGAAGCGCGGCTCATGCGCTGCGACCAGTGCGCGGCCGCCGCCTTGCATCACCTCACGCTGCTGTTCCAGCTGCCTTACAAGCTGTTCTACCAGCAGGCTGACGTGGTAACATTGCATATACTAACCGTATAGGAAGCGCGGCTCATGCGCTGCGACCAGTGCGCGGCCGCCGCCTTGCATCACCTCACGCTGCTGTTCCAGCTGCCTTACAAGCTGTTCTACCAGCAGGCTGACGTGGTAACATTGCATATACTAACCGTATAGGAAGCGCGGCTCATGCGCTGCGACCAGTGCGCGGCCGCCGCCTTGCATCACCTCACGCTGCTGTTCCAGCTGCCTTACAAGCTGTTCTACCAGCAGGCTGACGTGGTAACATTGCATATACTAACCGTATAGGAAGCGCGGCTCATGCGCTGCGACCAGTGCGCGGCCGCCGCCTTGCATCACCTCACGCTGCTGTTCCAGCTGCCTTACAAGCTGTTCTACCAGCAGGCTGACGTGGTAACATTGCATATACTAACCGTATAGGAAGCGCGGCTCATGCGCTGCGACCAGTGCGCGGCCGCCGCCTTGCATCACCTCACGCTGCTGTTCCAGCTGCCTTACAAGCTGTTCTACCAGCAGGCTGACGTGGTAACATTGCATATACTAACCGTATAGGAAGCGCGGCTCATGCGCTGCGACCAGTGCGCGGCCGCCGCCTTGCATCACCTCACGCTGCTGTTCCAGCTGCCTTACAAGCTGTTCTACCAGCAGGCTGACGTGGTAACATTGCATATACTAACCGTATAGGAAGCGCGGCTCATGCGCTGCGACCAGTGCGCGGCCGCCGCCTTGCATCACCTCACGCTGCTGTTCCAGCTGCCTTACAAGCTGTTCTACCAGCAGGCTGACGTGGTAACATTGCATATACTAACCGTATAGGAAGCGCGGCTCATGCGCTGCGACCAGTGCGCGGCCGCCGCCTTGCATCACCTCACGCTGCTGTTCCAGCTGCCTTACAAGCTGTTCTACCAGCAGGCTGACGTGGTAACATTGCATATACTAACCGTATAGGAAGCGCGGCTCATGCGCTGCGACCAGTGCGCGGCCGCCGCCTTGCATCACCTCACGCTGCTGTTCCAGCTGCCTTACAAGCTGTTCTACCAGCAGGCTGACGTGGTAACATTGCATATACTAACCGTATAGGAAGCGCGGCTCATGCGCTGCGACCAGTGCGCGGCCGCCGCCTTGCATCACCTCACGCTGCTGTTCCAGCTGCCTTACAAGCTGTTCTACCAGCAGGCTGACGTGGTAACATTGCATATACTAACCGTATAGGAAGCGCGGCTCATGCGCTGCGACCAGTGCGCGGCCGCCGCCTTGCATCACCTCACGCTGCTGTTCCAGCTGCCTTACAAGCTGTTCTACCAGCAGGCTGACGTGGTAACATTGCATATACTAACCGTATAGGAAGCGCGGCTCATGCGCTGCGACCAGTGCGCGGCCGCCGCCTTGCATCACCTCACGCTGCTGTTCCAGCTGCCTTACAAGCTGTTCTACCAGCAGGCTGACGTGGTAACATTGCATATACTAACCGTATAGGAAGCGCGGCTCATGCGCTGCGACCAGTGCGCGGCCGCCGCCTTGCATCACCTCACGCTGCTGTTCCAGCTGCCTTACAAGCTGTTCTACCAGCAGGCTGACGTGGTAACATTGCATATACTAACCGTATAGGAAGCGCGGCTCATGCGCTGCGACCAGTGCGCGGCCGCCGCCTTGCATCACCTCACGCTGCTGTTCCAGCTGCCTTGCAAGCTGTTCTACCAGCAGGCTGACGTGGTAACATTGCATATACTAACCGTATAGGAAGCGCGGCTCATGCGCTGCGACCAGTGCGCGGCCGCCGCCTTGCATCACCTCACGCTGCTGTTCCAGCTGCCTTACAAGCTGTTCTACCAGCAGGCTGACGTGGTAACATTGCATATACTAACCGTATAGGAAGCGCGGCTCATGCGCTGCGACCAGTGCGCGGCCGCCGCCTTGCATCACCTCACGCTGCTGTTCCAGCTGCCTTACAAGCTGTTCTACCAGCAGGCTGACGTGGTAACATTGCATATACTAACCGTATAGGAAGCGCGGCTCATGCGCTGCGACCAGTGCGCGGCCGCCGCCTTGCATCACCTCACGCTGCTGTTCCAGCTGCCTTACAAGCTGTTCTACCAGCAGGCTGACGTGGTAACATTGCATATACTAACCGTATAGGAAGCGCGGCTCATGCGCTGCGACCAGTGCGCGGCCGCCGCCTTGCATCACCTCACGCTGCTGTTCCAGCTGCCTTACAAGCTGTTCTACCAGCAGGCTGACGTGGTAACATTGCATATACTAACCGTATAGGAAGCGCGGCTCATGCGCTGCGACCAGTGCGCGGCCGCCGCCTTGCATCACCTCACGCTGCTGTTCCAGCTGCCTTACAAGCTGTTCTACCAGCAGGCTGACGTGGTAACATTGCATATACTAACCGTATAGGAAGCGCGGCTCATGCGCTGCGACCAGTGCGCGGCCGCCGCCTTGCATCACCTCACGCTGCTGTTCCAGCTGCCTTACAAGCTGTTCTACCAGCAGGCTGACGTGGTAACATTGCATATACTAACCGTATAGGAAGCGCGGCTCATGCGCTGCGACCAGTGCGCGGCCGCCGCCTTGCATCACCTCACGCTGCTGTTCCAGCTGCCTTACAAGCTGTTCTACCAGCAGGCTGACGTGGTAACATTGCATATACTAACCGTATAGGAAGCGCGGCTCATGCGCTGCGACCAGTGCGCGGCCGCCGCCTTGCATCACCTCACGCTGCTGTTCCAGCTGCCTTACAAGCTGTTCTACCAGCAGGCTGACGTGGTAACATTGCATATACTAACCGTATAGGAAGCGCGGCTCATGCGCTGCGACCAGTGCGCGGCCGCCGCCTTGCATCACCTCACGCTGCTGTTCCAGCTGCCTTACAAGCTGTTCTACCAGCAGGCTGACGTGGTAACATTGCATATACTAACCGTATAGGAAGCGCGGCTCATGCGCTGCGAGCAGTTATTTACGAATACGGGTACATACGATGACAAACATGATTGCTTAAAGTAAACCATACATATTCTGCCATGTAGGCGTGTAAATATAGCTTTGTTAACAAAAGGATTAATTAAATTATAGATTTAAGTTTGACACCATTCAATTGAAATAATAAATGATAATTAAATACAATTCAGTCAATAATATTTAAATTATAAAAATAAATTGTAATTGTTTCAGATAGTAGTAAAAATAATTCATAATTCATGTCAAGGTATTATCATTCAAATATTCGTCAAATGTGTAATATCCCTTCGCAGACAACAAGTCAAAAAGTTCCTTCTTAAAATGCCGTAAATTACATTCCGCAAATCTACGAGGCAATTTATTATAAATTCGGATGGCCATGATATATGCATTGTTTTGAAAAATGCATAGATTTTGTACGGGTGCCAGCAATCTATGTCCATGTCTTGTTCTACTGCCTGGTATATCACTATTTTTTGTAAATAAATATGGGTATTTAACTACAAACACACAAGTTTCATAGATATATAGACATGAAAGTGGTAAAATGTTTAGTTTTTTAAATAGGGGCTTGCAAGTGTCACGGTAATGCGCTCCTGCTATAGCTCTTACACAGCGTTTTTGTAGTTTAAAAGCTTTTTCGAAGTCTACAGAGTTGCCCCACATAGTTATGCAGTATCGTAAGACGGAAGAGACATAACCATGGTAGGCTGTCAGTGCTGCTTTTTCTCCAACAGTATATTTAAGTCTTCTCAGAGCAAAAACGAATCTGTCTAGTTTTGTTACTGTTTTGTCAACATGGGTGTCCCATTTTAAATGCTTATCAATAAATAAACCTAAAAATTTTGAATTATCAACTTGTTCTATTGGTATGTACACATCCCGACTAAAGCAAAATCGACCAGTCTTGAAATGAAGACTCGCTCACTCGGTCAATTACTATCTACTAAAGTTCAAACTTTCGCATTTATATATAAGTGTAATATTTATTGTGTTATTACATTTTTAGGATACTGTTTCCTGGGGGTCTAAAACAGCCACAATAATGAATCTGAATATGATCCATTTCTCATTTCCTAAATACTTAAAAATGAACCTTAAGCCTGGCCTATTAAAAGGCAAAAAATGTAAATAATTTAATAACAATCTTTACAGATATCATGCGGGCTATACGAGTTGGTCAAGACGTCAGCGCAAAACGTCCACACGGCTGCCGATTGGGACGTAGTATTTGCATTATTACTGGCTGCCGGCGCGGGAGTGTATCCTACTACTACTGCGCAGAGCAGTAAGTATAATGAACCTTATTTTTAATGCTATGAGACACATAGTTATATGTATGAGTTGGTCAAGACGTCACAGCACAGAATATACATACGGCTGCGGATTGGGACTTAGTATTTGCACTATTACTGGCTGCCGGCGCGGGAGTGTATCCTTCTACTACTGCACAGAGCAGTAAGTATAATGAACCTTATTTTTAACGCTATAAGACACATAGTTACATGTATGAGTTGGTCAAGACGTCACAGCGCAGAATATTCATACAGCTGCGGATTGGACCGTAGTATTTGCACTATTAGTGTATCCCACTACCACTGCGCAGAGTAGTAAGTGAATTGATGACATTTATTTTTAAGTATTGAACCTTATTTGGAACCCTATTGCAGAAAATTCATTGTAGTAACTGCTGTGAATTGCTTGCTTATTTATTAAATAAATATTAGTCTATGAGCAACCTGATTTTTTAAAACATAAAGCGTTCCACCTGTAGAGAATGAGAGGGCTCATGGTGAACCGATTGTTGTTAGAACTAAGCCGCTGCTCGTGAGGCTAAAGTAAGGTTAGCCAACTACTTAAATAAGTTGAGTATTATTACAGTTATAGTGTTACATTTTTTTTTCTCTTTGTTAAAGGGAGTGATGTTATTAATTATTTTATTATTTTTGTAAAGGGAAAGATGATGTGAACTGCTTGTTAATAAATATTAGTCTACTAGCCGCGCCCCGGGGCTTCGCTCCCGTGGGAATTTCGGGATAAAAGTACCCTATGTGCTATTCCCGGTATTTTCCTACCCGTATACCAAATTTCATCGAAATCCGTCCATTAGATTTTGCGTGATTGAGTAACAAACATCCGCACAAACTCACATCCAAACTTTCGCATTTATAATATTAGTACGGATTAGGATAGTAGGATTAGGATATTAGGATGGGCAACCTGACTTTTTACAACAGTAACATTTTCAGCGTCGAGCAGATCGGAAGGCTCGGAAGATGAGAGTGACCGTCGGCCAACAAGTGTGTCTTCAGAGAGCGAACTGTCACACTCGCCGCAGACGCAGGGCTGGATTGTGGTAACATTACTTTTGATATTTGATAAGAGCCTAGAACAATTATATTTATTTTTGGATTTTTGAGCATCTCAGATGCAATTAGTACTAAAGTACTTTCACCAAAAAATGAATTGATTGTGGATTTTTTTCACCATATCTAATTTCTATTTGAGAGTACTAACAACAGTAACAGTAATATTTATTTTTGGATTTTTGAGCATCTCAGATGCAATTAGTACTAAAGTACTCTTACCAAAAATTTAATTGATTGTAATTTTTTCACCATATCTAATTTCTATATGAGAGTACTTTAACAATAATATTGTTTCTCAAAAATCATGCCTTATTACACGACTGACCAAACAAGGAGTGTTATGTTTTCAGGGTTCATGTACATATGTATGTAATTTTTTTATTCCACCATAAGTCCTGAACGGCTGAACAGATTTTGCTGTGAGAGATATTTTTAGATTAATTGCATTCCTCCGAGTGACATAGGCTATGTGAATTGTCAGTCGTGTTTTTTATTTTTTAATAATCAGCTCGTTTTGATGTTTTTTTGGGCGGATTCGTCCCCACCCACCAACAGAAATGAAGTGTAAGTACAGTACAGTAATTGGCATATATTGGCAAAGTGATTATTTTTAAATATATCAAGGAACACATGTGCCAAGTTTCGTAAGGATCCATTCAGAAATGCGACTCCTAGCCCAAATCAACCGAACTAACCCACATTCCGACTAAAGCAAAATCGACCAGTCTTGAAATGTAGACTTTTTTCTGTATTCTTGGCATGCTTACGTTTGAACAAAAAAATGTTTGTTTGTTTTTGTTTGAAATAACTTTATTGCACAATAACATAAATACAATACTAATACATAACAAATCCAGAAAATGGCAACGGCGGACTTATCCCATGAAGGGATCTCTTCCAGTCAACCGGTACGAAAAAATATATATTATAACACAAAGGGCAGAGGCTGTGCAAACAATCAATACAATATATACATTTTATAGAAATTAATATATATATATATATATATATACTACTATTAAACTAAGATAGAAAGCGTAATGAAAGTAAAGCTCAATAATACACAATTAGAAAAGAGGATAAGGGGAAAAACAAAAAAGAAACAAATAGAAAGTCAGGATAAGGAAAAGGATTTTACAACACGATTTTTAAAGGAGTCAAGGGAAGGTGCCATTTTGATGTCTAAAGGAAGAGAGTTCCAAAGGCGAGGTGCTTTGACAGTGAAGGAATTCGTAAAAGAACGCGAAGAGAACTCAGGTGTGGAGAGGAGAAGCTTATTACAGGAGCGCAAGCGAGAATCTGTGTGATGAAAAGTAAAACAATCACGAAGGTAATTAGGAAATGAAGGGTTGAAAAGAACATTAAAGAGAAGAGAAAGGATATGCAGGTTACGCCGAGCCCTAATAGGAAGCCAATTCAATTTATCTCGAAACTCAGATATGTGGTCATATTTACGGAGTCCGAAAATATACCGGATGCAAACATTTTGTAAGCGTTCTAGTTTATTAAGAAGTTCCTGAGAAGGATCTAAGAAGGCGACATCAACGTAGTCAATGAGTGGTATTATTAGGGAACGAGCCAGCATAGTTTTAGTTTTAATAGGTAAAAAATTTTGCAGTCTTCTCAAAGAGTTTATTTTATTTTTATTTTAATTTTTATTTATTGAGGAACAACTAACAATTACATAATAAAATCTTAACAATATGTATTACATGCAACAATTGGTAATTATGTAACCAACTACGTTATCCACAGTTTGAAAGAACAAGTTTTAAAAGAAAAGATTGCCACTAGATGCTATGAAGGAAGTAAATTAAAAAATACAAGTTTCATAAATGAAATATGGGAAATCAGAGATAACTAATGGTTCAAAACATGTATACCTATGTGAGAAAGCATGTGAGTTCTCAAAATGTTTACTTATATCGACCAGTTAATGCAAAATACCTACTTATTTTTCTATTTATTTACGATCTATTCATTATAAACGAACGATACAAACAACGACGCTTCTCGTGTCTTGTATTTGTATACTTACATAAACCAGAGGGAACATATTAAAAAAAAAAAAAAAAACTATATGAGCTCCGTATAATAAATATATGATGCCAAAGTGTCCTCAAAGTATGCACTATTTCATCAAAATCCTTTTTTTTTTTACATAAATTAGTGAAAATGTTCAAAATTTTAAGTTTAATAAGTTTCGTCAAAAACTTTAGTCTAAGAGTTCGCCCCTTATCGTACCCGGCTTAAAGGTTCCCATAATACTGGCAGCATTGCCGCGCTGTACTATGCGATAGTTGTTATTTTTAGGGTTCCGAAGTAAACAAGGAACCCCTATAGTTTCATCATGTCTGTTCGTCTTTCCGTCCGTCCGTCTGTCCGCGGCCTAGCTCAGAGACAATTAGTACTAAAAAACTGTAATTTGGTACATATATACAATTTATTACGCGGAGCCAACTGTAGAATCAAATTACGAAAAAAAAAATATTTTAGGGGCCTCCCCTACACCTGAAGTGGTAATGTTTTTTTATCTCTCGATTATACCATCATGTGGAGTATCATTTGATAGGTCTTTTAAAACTATTATGAGTATGTGAAGACCATTGTTGGTTTTATGAATCCGTTTGCGAAATTTTTAACTTAAAAGTGCTAAATTGACAACATTTCATTTTTTAATTGACCTTAAAACGTAAAACAGTTCGAGATTTTTCTTTAAATAACACTATTTATTTTTTTTTCGATCTTATTTATTGCTTATTTATCGAAATATTCACAAAAATGTTCGGGCCCTCCAAAACAAGGAATACATACTTTTAATACCTTTGCTTTAAGTTAAAAATATTAGGCGAAATTGTCAATTGACATTTTCAGATAAAAAAAAATTAAATGACCAAGTTTAATTGACACGTGGTAAAAAATGGAACTTATGTCTCTTATTTACTAAAATTTCCTTTTTATTACGAAGGTAGCGCCCTCACTTGAACGCCAACTTAGATATACTAGTCAAGACTTGAAAATAACGTTAGGATATTGCTAAATAACAATAAATTGGTCAAGCGCGTTTAGGGCCATGAGCATAGGGTTCCGACGATGCCTATCCTGCGGACATATGAACTTGTATTTACTCCCAGTTTGACATAAATCTATACATATAATAAAACAGTAAAAATATTTTGTCTGTACATTTAGTATTTTTGACTGAAATGGATAGAGGGACACTTAAAAAGAATAATAGAAAGCAAAAAAAATTTTTTGGAATTTCTTGTCTGTCTGTCTGTCTGTCTGTCTGTATGTATGTATGTACGCGTTTCACGCAAAAACTACTGGACGGATTTGAATGAAACTTTTTTTGTTGGATAGCTATTAAGCCTGGGCAACATATAGGCTATAATTTATTTTGAAAACTGATGAAGAACCTTAACAGAACAGCTAAACTATAAGAAATATGGAAATGGTGCCTTAACAAAAGTCGTTCAACCTGATGAGCATTTTCTGATGACGTATAAAAATTGAAGATCTGGAACATCTGATGAAAAGCTCCAAGAGAGATTTTTCATCTAAGCGAAACTCACGCGGGCGAAGCCGCGGGCGACAGCTAGTAATTAATAAAATAAGTATGATACCTTCATATTTACTGTAAATATTTTAGGATGCTATTTAATGATAAGATGCAACATCTATCATTAAATAGCAAAAATATTAAGGTTGCTTGTCGCTTCGGAACCCTAAAAACAATAAATAAAATCCAACAAATGTCAATAAAAGATGTCAATCAAAGAAAGACAATATAGAATTTATTTTTATTTTGCAGAGGCAAAAGTATATGAGTAGGTATATAAATTCTTCTTTGCATTTTTGAAATTTTTAATATTTCAATATATTTTTTGAAAACTGAGAATAATATTTTCGGGAAAAGAAAAATGGGTCTCTTAATTTTTAAGTTACTATTCATTTCGCCTAAAAAAACATGAGGCTAGGAAACGGATGTGCATGGGCTCACTGACGGATTGTATCAAAACAATCATATCATCATAATATTGTCTGTCTCATCATCTTTATCCCAGTACTAAAAAAATAAACACTGGGACTACAAAAACTTTCCTACACAAATAATGTAGGACATACAGTCCATATTTACATTATATTATTATATTATCTACAATAGATTCGATTCGCAAGGCTTGTTCAAAAGCTGCAATAGGACAAACCATAGCGAGTAAAAACATACAACGCCATCTATCGAAAAAACCCTGTGCCCGCGAATTTGGTTCGCGCTTTGTTTACCTTTACTATTGTTTCAGGGTTGCCAGATGGAATTTTCTATTTCTCCCCAAAATTGAAATTATATTTCTCCAAAACGATACTATTTTCTTCAATTTTACTTTTACCAATTTTCTTTAATTTTACCCAAAGGCCCAACCGGTTTTTTGCCCGTGTTCCTAACGGCTGATGAGCTTTTTTTTTTTTCAACAACAAGATGGAAGGAATTCAAGGAATCGAACCAGAAACGTACGAATAAATATTATTTGAACGTTCGAAAACGTACAGAGATAGTCTACGTTAGAAAACGATTGTTATATTAAACGTCCTGCACGTTTGTAAGATGCATGTTCGTGTCATTACAATAAGAAAGGATGCGTCCCAAACCTAAAAAAAAAATACCCAAAATTTTCCACGAGATTTATTTTTTCTCCAAACATTTCTCCAAAAATTCAATTTTTCCAAAATTTCTCCAAGAGTCAAATTTTTACCCAGAATTGCGAAAAAATACCCAATCTGGCAACTCTGATTCGCAAGGCTTGTTCAAAAGCTGCAATAGGACAAACCATAGCGAGTTTTAAAAACATACAACGCCATCTATCGAAAAAACCCGCGAATTTGGTTCGCGCTTTGTTTACCTTTACTATTGTTAATATCTCAGGTTCTAAGCGATGTATCAGGATGAAACCTACACCAGATTTTAAGTTAGACCTTCAACAATACAACTGTGAAAACCGCATCAAATTTCGTCCAGTAGTTTTTGCGTGATGCGCGTACAAACATACAGAACGACAGACAGACAAAAAATCTAAAAAAAAATAGTTTTGGCTTCTATTGGCCCTATAAAAATTCCCCATATACATATTTTTTTCTTAAATATCTCTTATGTACAGACACAGACCAGTTACAGTTTTATTATATGTATAGATTTTTTTTTCTGCCAACGGTACACGTATCACCTTGCACGGGCACTTTTTTGGGGCATTGATTGATACTGAACTAAAACTTTTGCTATGTTAACGCTAGAAGCGGTGGTGGCCGAGTGGTAGGGCGCCCGCAAGAGGCTGAAAAGTCTCAGGCTCGAACCCTCTCCCTGTTACATGAGTTTTTATACCAATGTGACTGTTACCACTGTTAATTTTCATCGACCAAATATAAGTTCATGTGTCCGCATTTCTACAGGATAGCTTCGGAACCCTACATTGCGCGTGGCCCGACACGCACTTGACCAATTATTGTCAGTTTGTCATTCGAAACTAGAGGATAGAGATTCGAAGCGAGAGGATAGGAATTTTAGATATGTTACGAAAAGGTAGATTTTAGAGAAATACTAATCATCAAA
>CM031566.1:15393719-15444910 GCA_018467065.1 Ephestia elutella
GCGGGGCTGTACTAAATTTAATTTTCTCTACATGGGTAGAAAAAAATTGTGTTGTACCTATTTCATTTAAATATTCCCACGAAAACGGTAGGCCCCGAGCTTTATTACAAGAGAAACACAAAATATTAATTCTAGCAATATTATCGAGTACATTGTAACAACCAGACACGCTCAAAATTCGACAACAGTAAGATTTACAGAGCAATTTGAAGTCGTGGTGGATGATGCATGGCGAGCCTCG
Source organism: Ephestia elutella (assembly GCA_018467065.1). NCBI lineage: Eukaryota > Metazoa > Arthropoda > Insecta > Lepidoptera > Pyralidae > Ephestia > Ephestia elutella. The sequence goes on from CM031566.1 coordinate 15,393,961, forward strand.
GGGCGCGGCGCCTGCGCACAGAAAAGGGCAAAAAAGAAGGGCCCCAGAGGGTCCACAAATTGCCCCTCCTAATTGCCCAGGTAGGCGGCCGAACAACGAAGCCTTTTAGTAACAAAGTGTTAAATTCAAAAAATAAAAGTTTCATAAAATAGAAGGCGTTTTGAATTTTGATTAGCGTGAGGGTTTCTAGAGGTATAAATTTCTAATCCACTCAAAATAAACCAACCCTTTTCAAAAAGGTGTGATTCAGATTTCAGAAAAAATTATAGTAGTGTTTGTTCATCAATAATGTGTTAACGAATTTAGTTCTTAGGTATTTAGTTACAGTACCTATTTAACTTCATTTTATTTATCAATCAAAATGAAATTATGGTTTCAATTCGATACGTTTAATACCAAATTTATCCTTATTATTATATCCTTGGCTAGCCTTTGTCCAACAGTGATTGTCTTTCGGCTGAGAAGAGAATAACAACACATATGGTTTCAATTCGATACGTTTAATACCAAATTCCTATCCTTATTATTATATCCTTGGCTAGCCTTTGTCCAACAGTGGACGTCTTTCGGCTGAGAGAAGAGAATACCAAATTAATATGGTGAGAATGTGTGAAGTTTTCATTTAAAATTTGATTTTTCTACGTATCGTTGATGATGATGAAGTTGATAAGATGGATGGACAGACGAAACATAACGACATAATTTAAGACTAATGCTTTACGTCTAAACTACAGTCGATTGCATGTCAAGTTACCCATGGATGATCTCTATTCCCCAGTAATAACCGCGAGTTTGCAATGAAGTCGTGTAGCTGTTGTGCTGTGGACTGTAAGATCAAAGATTGCCGATGTCATTAAATAGGCAGTAGTCGTAAAGTGTATGATAGATCGTAGAAGTATGGAAATTGGAGACCGAATTGATTAATCATTTGTAAATTGCCAATCAAAAAGGCAATATTTTTTATCAGCGACGAAATAAATATCTAGGTTGTGTGCCTGTTGTTCCATTCCACATTATTTTTTTTTTTAATAAGGTTTTTGTGTTTTGATGTTAGAGATAAAGTTGTAGGCAAAGATCTATATCTTTTGGAAGATACAAGTAGGTACCTACTAATTTAGATTATTTTTCGTTGAATGGTTGATTTTTATCGTTATAGAAAACTTACATTGGTTTGCATCGTATTTTAATACATAAAATATTACTGATATTAACTTATTTTTAATTGTATATAATATCTATTCAAACACTTAACTAAAGTATTATTATATGTAGATGTGTAAGTAAATCTCCAAACAGGTCATACATAATCCGTTCTACCAATGCAACCGTAAAATCTTTCAAGCATGAACTCCTTTATGCCCGTAATATCCTGGCTTACCTGGGCTAATGATAGGGTGCTCTTCGAAGAACACCCGACAGCTGAGTCTCTACCTTCATTAATAGGGAACAGTCAAGTGTAAGTAACTCAGACGCTGTAGTGTCCCGTACATTTTTATGAATTACTTTTGTATTAAATCACACATTATAATCACGCACATGAGTGGGTAGGATAGGTAAGTTTAGTATATTTTATATTCGCTATAGATTATTTAATATTCAATTTGGCACGACTTCACCTCATTCAGTAGGTAGAATTACTAATACATTTTCTTTATTGTTATTTCATGATTTTAAGTTTTATGATGGAAGTCAGTTCATTTTTTTTTGGAAAAAAGTTTTATTTTATCATTTTTTTATGTAAAGGAAAATACTTTTGAGTCAATTTTGTAATGTGATTGTGACTGGAAGTAATAGGTTATTTTATACAAATCCACGGTTTATCTAGTTTCTGAATCATTAATTTTAAAATAATTATTTGTTTTTAACATTTGATTTTGAATTCAAGGTTTTAAAAATGGCCATTGACATGCTATAGGATGTGATGTGTAGTGAGCTTTTGGCAGTAAAAATAATAATTGTGAATTTTATTTGTGTAAAAATTATTGTGTGTGTGTAAAATTATAAATTTACATGCCTTTGAAATAGAGTATGTATTTGCATGCATTGAGAAATTAACAACGAACCACAAAAAGTAGGTAAGTTTCAAGGATTTCTTATTTTTCTGTGCTAGGCACTGAACCCAAAGGGAATGAACAAAAGGAGCCGACGTAAAATAGGGAAATGGGTTACTCATTTTACGCAGTATTTTTATCTCTTTATTGTTTTATTGCCAAAGATACGGACTTTGTACTCAACTATTGACTATGCGATAAGAGTTCGAACGTTCGGCAATCTTTATGGTTTCTTTATGATTTTTACTCGGAAAAACTAACGGGGTTGCGTAAGTAAGTAAGCTCCATTTTTTCTTAATTGTCCCATTATGTAAACAATCTTCACAGTAGTACTTTTTATTTAATTTTGTTGAAACTAAATCAAATATTAGTTCATTCTAAGAGTAAAACATCTATTAACCACAAAAGTAATTTCCCTAAAAAGTCTATTTTCAATTTATATTGTTGTAAAATCATAAAAAGACATTGGTAAGATGTGTACATAATAGTACAAGTAGGAAAAAATGGCGTTTAGGTAAGAAATCAATAAGGCGTTATTTTCTTAAAACTATTTAAATATAAGTAGGTATCTTATTTTTTGCCTAAAATACAAAAAGTTTCTTTTGACTTTTTTAAGTAGACTTAGTATAAAAATATGTTTTAACAACTTTCAATTGAATCGAAAATATGATTGTATCTAACTAGTATTTCGCCGCGAACTTAGACCTCACGATATATTTTGTTAAAAATATGAGAACGTAAATTTGCTGAACCAATTTGAATTTTCAGTAAAACACAGTCAAAGTCTCAGTAACAAAAATGTAACGCGCAACGCATTACGTTATTCAGTTATACCTAGGTTGAGGTAGACAGGGATTTTCCAACCTTCTGTCTATATCTATATGACCAGTAACAACTTCATTTATTTGTCACGATAATATAAGTCGATATCTGGATGAAGATATAATTTGTGTAAACCGTTTTGATTCGTATAACATCCTCTGGCTGCCAACTCTTTTACGCCAATGTCCACGACTACTTTATTCAAAGTAAGTGATTAATGATCGAGTATACATCTCCGACATTGAACTACGGAGAATATAACCTTTGTTTTTGAAAACATTAGACTAATATTTCGTCACGTTTCTGGGAGACCTTTCAGCTCAATAGCAGAAACTGGGGCAACATTTCTGATAGGCTAAATAAGAAAAATGTACTATAATTTTGAAAGTGAGTTTGTTTGTTTGTTCGTTTATTTGTTTGTTTGTTACCTCTTCACGCTTTATCTATTGAACCACCCTCAGTTCCCCCGTGAAATTGCGAATACACATATGTAGTTAGAAGTACCTACGGAGAAAGACATAGGGTACCTTTCATCCCTGGGAAAAGGCACGGTTCCCTCGGAAAATTTTAATGGCAAAACCGCTGTGTTATTTTATTTATTTTGAAAAATAATCTTGAATACTTATCTCATAAAATGTTAAGTTTAACCCAAATTTCAGACCGACGCCGAAACTACTAGAGAAATATTTATTTTCAACGTGAAAAACATGATCTAAGGACTAATTGAATCGACCCTACTGATGACAAATGCGTTGATTTTCCATGGTTGTTACCGCTTCACGCCATCTTGCTGACCCAATCTTCTACAGTGGATCGTATTTTAGACAGCGGTCTAAGGTTTTCTGCTAACACAGCGTACAATCCCGTGAATAATAGCACAATTATTTTGGGGAAATACACGCGGGCGAAGCCGCGGGCAAAATACTTAGTACACGCATTCCAGGAAATAAAAATATTAATATATTTAAATAACAGCGTTAGGTATTTTCGTAAATAAATACATGTCACTAAATGTCGCTGCTATTTAAAAGAACGATTCATGATTTAACTCATTATCTGTATAACAAAAATCTGTCTCAAAAACTCGGCGAAGATTTGCTACACGCATTCCTAATAGCAACGAAATTAATTCAACGTTTTGATAATTATCACGGAAACCTGTCACAAAACACGGTACTTGATAATGGTGTCAAATTGAATGTTTCTGGTTTCTGACTGAAGATCTCTGACTGGTGAAACAGTTTTGATATACCATATACATGAGAAAAATAGTGATACTATCTCGTGATTTGTCTTCATCCATTTCGTCATAGTGGTTTAAAAGCTCATTGAGCACTAATCCATATTATCATCAGACCCAATCAGTGGCATTTCTCTAAAACGGCTGAACCGATTCTGGTGCGCAACGATTTAGGTAGTCCTCATCATCGCTACCTCGTATGCCGAGTATCATCGAAATTGGAATTTGGTTCGAGAGTTATCGACGGAACAAACGTAGATACATACAATGTATTTTCGCCCCAACTTGAATTGATAAGTCTGCTCGCTTCTGCTAAAATCAATATATTTTTAATATGAGGGTTTACCTTACAAATCATAACTAATAACCTTTCGACCGCGGCTTATTCTAGGTATTGTCGTAAAATTTTGGAACTAATTTTTTTCACTAATTGAAAATAACAAATTCGACGTTAAAAAACTATTATTGTGTAGATAAACGTAATCGCTGATATTTATGTTTCTAACACAAAAAGCACAGAACCGATTTATATGCCCAAATAACTTGAAAATTTTATTGATAGTACTTACATGCCTACCAAATTTCATCAAAAGGGGAGGCGCGCCGGGCAATCATCGCGGTACTGACCCACATCCATACATACATACATACATACATACAAACAATGTGTTTTGCCCCCAACTCGATTTAGAGATCCTTCGCTCGCTTCGCGCCCTCGATCAATTATTTTTAGCGCGATAAATTTTGTTTATGTACGTTATATACCTAGGTAGGTAGACAGGTGTCTATAATATGAGCAGTAATTCATTTTTGTCAGATAATATAAGTCGATATCATGAAGATATAATTGGTGTACCGATAACATCAATTGTACGACATCGTATCACTGATTCAGTTCAACTACGTAAACCTTTGTTTTTCTAAACAAAAAAAGATTTTATGGGAGACTCACGAATCGGTGGCGGATATTTCTGAAAGGGTTAAAAACGTTTGAAAATTCACAGTTTGCGAAACCAAAAAAAAATCAAACTGGGAGTTCAAACGGCCAGGCCACTTTTGATAAATCGGAATATGATTCATTTTTCATTTCCTAAATATTCAAAAATAAATCTTATATATGGTAGAGTAAGGTTCATTTCTTAAATATTTAGGAAATGAGAAATGGACCTTATATAAAAGTGTCCGTTTTTGATTTATATATTAATCCTCCGTTTTTGAGGCAAAGGTGCGAGAAATGTTCTAAAATTGGTCCATTACCACCTCGGGAGCTAGACGGGCGGCATTGTCGGCCTTGCCGTCTGTTTGTCTGTTACAAAAAAAGTGGAAACATCGGGAACGCAGCCAATTTACACGGGATTTTTTGTACAACACAGAAATTGCTTGTATAATAAGAGTTTTTTGTTAGCCGCTGTAATTTTAAAATGTACTTAATGAATTTATTTAGGTTTATACATTCTGCAGTCTTGTATAATAGGTACCTATCTAATCTATACATCCGGCTCGAAGGACCATAGAAAAAGTTTACGAACGCGTCGAACACTTTGAACCTATTTTAGAGGTTTGAATATTTTCGAAATACGTAATTAAATTATTAAAGTAATGAATGACCATGGTTTTAGTTAACTTTTTGTGAACAAATAAGTATGTATATCATATTTTTATAGGATATTGCTAAAACTAACAAATATCCAGACACCAAAAGTAACACAGGAAAAAGAAACGAACTTCAAAGTCGTCTAGAAATTTTATTACAATTCTAATCGACAAGATAAATCGACAGCGAGCTACATTATCTAACAATTTAATAACCGAACAAGTTAACGATACGAAAGTTACAAATGATTGGACCAGAAACGAACCTTAATAGCCCAATCTGGGGTCACCGACCTCAGTGGCCAAATCAGATGAACTATTCGTGAATGGGCCGTCCCACTGGATACAAGATCTTTGGATACCACTCCACCAAGCATTTAGACACTCGAATTGTAAGCCAGCGAATATATTTCATGCGTCAAAAAGCTTGGTGGAATAGAACTACGTGTCTTAGATATTTCCGTAAAAGCCTTCAAAGAAATCTTAGGAATTTAAATCCTTATCAGTAAGGGGTAGAGTCGGTTTTGTCTTGTAATGTGTTCGTTAGATTTGGGACAAGATTTGTTGAAATCGTGAAGTCTATAAAAGGAAATAGGACGGTAGATTAAAAAGAAAAAAATGACGGAAAAATGTGGAGGTGGTCTAGGTAGGTTCAGAGCATAGACGTAGAAAAAAAAGTACAGTTTAGAATTTTTTTTTAATCCTTCGAGACACAGAACAGACAGCTGAGGAATAGGGATGTCAGATATGGCTTTATCATATTTCTATGGTATTTGCATAGGAAAATAATAATTCTTTTAACTCTATGGTTCAGAGTAAATTTTTGAAAGCACACGATTGTGTTTACGCCAAGTCTCAATTTGTGCGCTGCTCTCAAACGTCAGCGTGTCATGTTTGAGTCGTCCAGTGATATCTTATTTCGGCTCCTATCAGCTTAGCGAATAATATATAACTGGAAGATATATAGATATATGATTTCCAAAGGGATACCGGCGATAAACGGCATTAACCGACTATACATCGCTACTTAAAGCAACGATACGCCGCTCGATAACAGAATAAATAAAAATAAATAGCTGCTCTTACGTTTGCTTGGTAAAGATACCGCTATCGGCCCATAATTAAATCGACTTAACTTCTGATGCTCCGGTTGCACTTGTAAATTGTGTACAATTCGCGCTGATAATAATTTCCTATTACGAAAGCTACAGCAGGTATGTTTTCTTCGATCAACAATGTTTGTTCAGTCGTCGCTTACTTTAATACGAAATGCTTCTAATGAACCAAAATACTGAAGACATGAACTCTCTTATTTTCTTTTTTCTTCTCATATTTTCAAAAGAACATCAACAACATTTTTATTTATAAGAAATTATTTTTACATTAATTTTATCTGTTTTTTTTAGATAAAAATTATAATACCATTTAGATATATTAAGTTTTATTAAATAATATACAGATACGTGTAATAGGTAATAGTAGATACTAATTTATGTGGCTTTATCAATAAAGTGCCGCAAATAAGCTTGTTGATTTAATACTACTGTACAGTCAACTGCACATTGGGCTACGTAAATCCAAAGCAAACTAGCCTCTATTACTGCAGCATAAAGACGAACAGGGATATTTGATATGCAGTTGATTTTACGTAGTAATCCCTGGTGTATTGTACGAAGTAACCTAACGGGGGATTTAACTTGTTTATATTGCACTTCCAATAGCTTGTGAAATAGATAGAAGGTACGACGAGGTTAGATTAACATCAGTTATGACTAGCGTATTAATCTGTAACACTCGGTAACAGCTTTTACTCAACCCCTTCCATCTTTTCCTTCTAGCCAGGTGCTCAGCCCAGTTCCACTTTAAAGTTGCAACTCTGGAAACCAAGTCTTAAACTTCTCTTCGTTCGACGTCGTATCTCCAGGTTGCGAACTCGATCTATGCAATTTGATATACATATATATTTATTAAAAGTCTTTATTCTTATAAAATAGATGCCATTTGTAACTAGTGATTTTTTGAAGTTAAAGAATTGGGCGTAGTTGAAATATATATTATTGGAAAAGATATTGAAGTGACAAAGGTGGGTACTAGTACACTAGTCACAACTCTATTAAAGAACATAACGTCGTTTACAATGAGAGAAAACCTACTACTTTCGCGCCTATTTCTCTAAAACATGACTACCCGTGCATGATACAAGACGACATTAAAATTAGATGTTCATAACTGATGACTATCAGCGTGGAAACGATTAGCTCACTTTTTATCGGTAGATCTGGAATTGCTGGCCAGTTGATTGCAAAAAAACGAAGCTTTTAAATTGATGTATTTAGAACCAGTTGTTGGCCAGCACAAGTGACGAGCAGTCAGTAGATATGAGATTCTGGCGGCTCCTTTTGATGTCTGATAAGCAGTATTTGATGATGACGTTATCGCGCGTTTGTCGCTCTGCGCCCACGCACTGCGCGTATACACGCATGACTCTTTTAGGAAACGTGCCTTTTTGTTGGTTTCGTCTAATTGAAGGATCCAAATCTTGTTTTTTGTGTCTTCCTCGTGTTTTCATTACATTGTTTAAATTTCTCTAAGCAATATTGTGGAGTTTCTCACATTTCAATATGTATGAATGTGAATACGTAATGAGTTTCGCGGAAATATCTTGTAAGTTGTAAGTTACCTTTGCAAAAGCAACATGAGTCGGCGTTCAACTTGCCAATGTAGCATTTATGAAATGAAAGGGGTAATGAATACTTACATAATAATACCTAATTGCTTTTGGATTTGTTACCTAACATTTATGTAATGGACGGAATGAAGAAAAAATAAACCTGCAGTGCAATAGTAATTGGGAAATATGAAAGTAGATTAGGAAAGATCGTCCAACATATGCCAACCCAATAATCTTCATTGAACTGTAAGTTATACTTCATTTTTTTGCCATGCCATAGTAGGTACGTTAGTAAAGTAACTATGTATCTAAACTAGAATATTAAAACTCTACCATAAAGTATCTAGGTACCTAATAAAAAGTAAATCCTAATAGGATAACTTTCACGTGGGAACGGTTACCCCGAATTGCTATCAGAAATTAAACAATACAGTAGCTTGAGTCAACAGCCTTGATCCCCCAATCCCCTAGGATAACATTGTCACGAAGGTCTAATCCCACTCGGATCATATCGTCCCGACCGATCTATCAGTGGTAAATCTACTTGTAACGAGGGTGACTCCCCTCACATTAACACATCCCCTTTTTGTTAACCCATTGAGCAGTATCATAGCACTGCCAAATTATTACCATATGGAAGTAGAACTAAAATATTTTTTGATTAAAAATAGAAAATATTGCGCATTTAAAATTCAGAAATGTTGAGATTAGAGTCCAAGTTTTGGTAAATTCGTTGTTTATTCGCTTGCTTTATTTTGGTAGTTATGTAGTAAAAGTTCAAGTTCTCTTATGGTATCTTTAGTAATATGATAATGGACTGATCTTTGCCATTCCCAACGTTGAAGAAGCAATAGGCTTGTCTGAGACATCTACAAGTGCTATCTGTACCACATTCATTTCCAAAGCTTGCTAATTGTTTTGCCCCAGAAAATTTGTGCAGAGATTATTTGTAGAAGTCAGCAGAAAAAAACTTCTTTACAAACATTTTGAAGATTAAGACTTTTTATTATTTGGATACTTACAGCTTCCTCTGCTTCTTTTTGATCCCGGTGACCCAACAGGTTTGGCATGACGGTCCAGTTGTATCTCAAATCCTGTGCATAGTGGCAGTTTGAGTCCTTTTCGCACTTGCCACCTTCAAGCCTTCTTCAGCTGCAACCACCAGCCATGTACAGAAGCAAGAAGTAAAAAAATCCGAGCCATTGTAAGTTATTCACAATAATAATATAACACTGTTTATGTTAAGCATAATAGATGATTCAGTCACAAAAACACTATTTGTAAACACTGAAGGATCGTAAACATATTTCTGTGTTGCTTTATCAGCGCACGTACTCACTCGTCGACTGACTAGAGCGGACTGATTCGAATTTCGGACGCGCGCGGTGTTTCAAAGGCAAAGGCACGAGAAACCGGTCGAGCGGCCGGTGCATTCACAACATGCATATGTCCCGATAAAAGGTAGAGATGGGCGTTTAAACGAAAAGCATTTAACATATACTAATTTTTATTTTTAACACAATAATAGGTTATTTATAATAAGCAACTATCGTTTATTGCTTTCGTTTATAATTTTAACACTCGGGCAATTTAATTCGATGGCCTGAGATTCCGAGACCTATCCACCAATCAGAAAAGAGTATGTCGACATTTCGACCAATCACAACACAATCACGCGAGTCCTCCGCTTGCGCGCGCAAACCGCTGACCGGCTGATAAACCTACCATATCAAATATTCTTCGACGTTATACTAATTGCTTTAAATATTCAACGTTAATTTTAATCGTGTTGTTACCTTATTTGCTTTTTTCTTATTTGCTTTTTTAAACGTATCGTATCAGTGATGGCGATGAATGCGATGATTAACCGACCAAGTTAAATATGCTTCGATATTATATAGATTGCTTTAAAAATTGAACTTCTAATTTATTCGTATTGTCATTTTAAACGAAAATTGCATAATTGCTTATTATTGTCAGTGATGATTTTTCTGCCTAAGGGAAAGCAGCGCTCGGTGCGATTCGTTCGGTTTTTAGTTTATTAGTGTTTAGTATTATTAGTTTAAAGTTTAATTCTAAATGATAAACATTTTCGACAAAGACGAAAGTTATGTGTAAATATAAAATAGTGTAAATAACTGTACTTACTGTGTAAATTCGTGTTTGAAAGTTATTCTGCAGAGACAGATTTTACTGTAAATATTATTGTGCTAAAATGGCTACTAATGTCGTAAGTTAAAACTAACAGCATATAATTAATGTCGAATGTAAAAAATTTCAACGAAAAAAATAATAAGCAATTAAGCAGATAAGCTATTAATGAAATCAACTTTTGATAAATAATTTAACGATTAAGTTGGTTAATTTTTTTAAGTCGTTATGCCCATCTCTAATAAAAGGTCTGAACGCATGAACAGGGCATTAAGAAAAGAAAAAAAAAAGGAAAAGGGCCTAATTCGTGTACGGCTCACTGCAATCAGTGGGAGCAATTTTAACTGTCTCTTTCTTATGACTGCGAGTTAGTAAAGGACAGAAGAGACTATGAAGAACGTATAAAATTAAGTGTATCTGCCCATGGGGATGGATTTTATTTTACAAAATTGCTGCAATAAAAGTGTTGGGTAATTGAGAGGTTCGAAAGTTTTATTACACAGTTTTGGTATTTAATGTTTATGTCGAGATGGAAAGATGACGGCTAGTATGTAATTGAAATAATTATGCAAGAGCTAACTAATTACGACGCGACGACGGTGGGACTTACTACCAGCCAGCTCAGCCAGTGTATGAATATAATAGCTGCAAGTTGCAACAATTTCACTGCGATACTATGTTTGTTTACGTTGAAATATTGTCTTTTTCATTTCAGGCAGCTGCCATAAAAAAGAAATAGAGCACAAAATATAAGCTTAATGCTGCTAGGATGATCAATATCTGCAATTAATAATAGGCTTCATTTTCCATATTTATAACAAGGTGGAACTGTTCTTGACAAGGTGATGCGGATATCCTGCATAGCTTTTAAATCTCTAGATGGGCATAAATAAACCTACCAATCAAGAAACTTCTTCTCTCTCTAGTATCGTGATTCTAGTAACTTTGAAGCCATCCTTCTTTGTCAAGTAATTTAAGGTGTCTTTCAATGTATCAAAAACAGATTAATGACGTGGCGAAAATTCCTCTCATCGAACTCTATCGTCTCGTTCTTCACCACCGGTGACATATTGATATGGGATCAAAAAACAATATCCACTTTGCGTCACGCTATACCGAATATATGTGAGTGAGATAACCGATAGCCCTTTCCGCTCGTGCTTTTATCTTTCTGTCCGGCATCCCAAGTAGAATACACAATTAGGCCCCTTCATTACATCACTCCAATAACACCTTTAATATTGTAACCAGTTTATCAAATCTTCAGCTTTAAAGGCGCCGCATAAGATTCAATGTTGGAAAACACTTGAAGGATGCTTCTAAGATGTTTTGTCCAGTGTATTCTGGTCTGCGAACTTGAGGGAAATTGTTTGATATAGAAAAGAGTAGAAGGTTCAGGGTAGGCTGGGAGGTTGGTATGAATAGTTGCATTGTTGGAGCGGGACGGAGCGAGGAGTCGTCAAAGGCGCCGCCTGCAGTGCGCGTACGCGGCCGGACGCCGGCGGAATGCCTAATTAAGGACGCATGCGTGGACCGCGGGGTGAGGTGCTCGGTCCACGTACATGCATTTAGCGGAAATATATTTTAACAAAAAGAGATATGGTTATGATAAAGTTTGCTCCTATAGCATTGGAATTATATGCAAAACGTCTTAAATAAAAAATCAACATATATTTTGTCTCTGGTCAAAATTTATAATAATAATAAAAAAAGTATTAATAATTCATAAAAATGTAACTGAACTTGGCGTTCTCGGGTTGTGCACAATTATGTACGTAATATTTCAATATTGATAAAATAATTGTAATTTGACCAAATATTTATACTTTATTGCACAAAATACATGTGTAAAAGTACAAAGGGCGGAATAAATGGAAAATCATTTTCTACCAGTCTACCTTAGGGTCATGCAGAGAGCATTAAGTATTATATCGATAATGTTGAAGAAATCTTTAAAAGCTCAATTTTTAAACCCGCTCTGAGTCAGATCATCAGGCCACACCACAAGCACATTCTGTTTGGAATCGTAATTAAAACGTCATAAGTATGGCGGCTTGCGGCTATCGATAATGCAAATGCTACACGACTTTTCCGCAGAGTCTTGGCCGTGTCTCAGCCGCTGTGGAATATTAATTATTTCCAAGTTTATTGATATGGCCGACTTATTGCAGTTTCGGCTTCAAAGCGTCGCCGTTGCTTGTTATTGCAACAACGTTTCTGCTATTAATTCAAATAACTGAGTACAATAACACTTCAATATGACGTCTTCCGCAATATAGGTTTGTAGCTGAATCACCAACTACGCAACTACGCAAGTTAACTCAAGTATACAACTCTTAAGGAATTTTTTCAGTTAAATCTTTCAAAGTGATATAAGTGACAGTACCTAACTAATAAAAAACGAGGTAATTTAAATATTCCGTGCCACAAAAATAATTAAGATGATTTATTTTTTTAAAGGGTCAGATATATCATCACCAACCACCGCCTCTAAAACGGAGAAAAACCACACCACAGACTCCACTGCAGCATTAACTTCAAAACTGTCATCTATCTAAATAATGAAGTACATATATTGTAAGACTCAAATGTATGTGGAAATAAAAAGATTTGTAACAGATAAGTAAAAAATAACGACAACTACTTAAATCTTCATAACTTAAAGTAACTAGAACAAACTCCATTACTTTACACATGAAACAATAAATTACTGCCATAGAAAAGATATTAATAGTATTCCATCCATATTGATGAGAAAAAATGTCAGTTAAATAGTTGTTACATTTCTTATGCCCTAAGATAGCGAATGTCGTTACATTCCAGAAAAAACTTAACACTTGATGTTACGCATTACCTAACAGAATAATAAAACAGAGATGGAGTGACAGAAATTGCTAATGAATTATTGAAAAGGTCAACGCAATTGATGTGGGGCTCGTCACTGGTAATAACCAATATACAGTGGATTTCATTTATTACGCCCTTGGTAGTAGCGACCACTTTGATATAGCGACGTAAAATCGAATCCCCTTGAATTTAGGGCATACTTTAGTACAAAAATCATTTGGCAATAGCGACCTCGGAAGTAACGCCGCGTTCGGTTTTAGAGCCAGTTGTTTAATGAATTATTTGTAACAATTCCTAGAAATCCCATTCAGATATTGCGTCCTTTGTGTACATCCACACAGACAATAAATTTTGTGTACATCCACACAGATGGTCAGCAATAAATGTGGGTAAAAACCTTTTGTTTATAGATATGTATTAGCTTCCTAAGCAGGTAGGTTAGGGTGTGCAATTTGGACACTGATTTTGGAGTTGAATATCATCGAGGTATATGTAGTACCTATACCTCGATGTTAAATTTTACAAAGTGATATTCTGAGTAGCAACTGTGGCTCCTAGACGCACATTCACTGTTAAAGAAAAGGCGGAAATTATCGGCCTTTGCCTGTAACGTCATCCGTATATAAAGTCGAAATCACAGCGGTCCCTTCGTCGTCGTTATACCCGCATTTCACTGTAATTCAAGTGCAACTGGCATATTCATAAATAGCTATATTAAGCTTTATCATAATTTGAAGCGTTCAATTTACATATTGTAATCTATTTTTTGGGGTTATTTGGGTATCTCTGGTCTCAGCTGACAATAGGTAGCTCGAAGGTTGTGCCTGGTTAATTGCTATACATTTCCCATATCTCAAATATATCAAGATAGCCAAATTTAAAGCGAATTCATGCAGGGTAACTTAACACCCGACTTACTGTACAAAATACAATAATTACATTAAAAGCTCTGATCTGATACACTTCATTTTGCTTATCTATGAAGATCTCCATGGCGTAGTAGTCTGCAAGCCATCGTTTGGAAGTTCTGTGGTTCCGGCGCAAGCAAATAAATTATTTGCAAGTCCATAGCAAGGCCTCAACAGAGGACGTAATTACCAGTCGCGAGGTCGCAGCCACAATTAAGTGAATTTGCCACGGGACGCAAAAACTTCACTCGTCCCTTATGTAGGACTACCATCTTGCTGGTCGTTAGAGGACAAAACCATTGAATTATCTATATTTCAACCTGGTGCAGCTTGAAGAACTATGAAATTAGTCTAATCGTCGAGTTCTTAATTAATGAGTTTCAACTATAACTAATATGGGAGTAATAAAAATAAATTTGTAATTCCTTGCTAATTTGTTTTTGTAAATCATTACATAAGTAACTAAATTATGGTTAATTAGATAATATTTCTGAGAATCAGTAATAAACAAATTAACCTAAAACTAACGATTGCGGGATAATCAGGTTTACCAAACTTTGCGTTTGCACTACCGAGCACCGGAACAATAAATTACAAATAAAATTTAATAACTGTACCTTTTAATGCATTTTTCTCCGTCAAATACATACCTAATCGTATTCTAATAAATTACGAATTACCTAACAAGTTTAAAACACATTAAACATTTTAGGTGTTCTTCCCACCAAAGCGACACTTAACCTCACGATAATATGTCGTATTGTAGGCAAAGGCAATCCATGCAAACCATAACAATCCCGGGTTGCTTGCTATCCCGAATCCCGCAAGAAGATGGCGACCACATAATGACGGTACAATTTGAGCGGAATGCCGCCGGCGAGTAGTGGTCGAAACGCAAAAACTATGACGAACGCAGGCGCAGACCGCGCCGCAAAAACCGACGAATTCGACGACGAAACTGCGTTTGAGGCTCTTCAAAAGAAGTTATAATAAGTATATAATAACAACACATTTATACAAAAAGATTTCTTTATAAAATACCTACTACAACACTTCTATTACCCTTATAATATGCTTGTGCTAAATGCTGAAGGCAAGCTGAAAGTCATTTATTAGTCATAACCGAGGAGTTTGAAGCTTTGAAGCTGTACCTGTAATGGTTTGATTGAAGGTTGATTTGATATGAACGCTGATATGTCCGGAAAAACAGAGGAAAAAAAACATTGTACGATCGGTTCGATTTAAAAAAAATACTTTGGATGCGGATGCGTATACACAACACATAGAACTTTACCCCAAAATTTCTCAAATCTCAGTTTTTCAATCGAAATCCTGCACCA
The DNA here is from genome assembly GCA_018467065.1 of Ephestia elutella. Taxonomy (NCBI): domain Eukaryota; kingdom Metazoa; phylum Arthropoda; class Insecta; order Lepidoptera; family Pyralidae; genus Ephestia; species Ephestia elutella. The sequence goes on from CM031566.1 coordinate 15,409,584, forward strand.
TCATCACATCACCATATCGTTCTCAAGACCCCAAGACCACAATGGTCAGTTTCAATATTTCATGGGTTCCACGTGTGTGTAGCCACGTGTGTACATAAGATGTACGACTGTGTGTGTGAGACGTCCCGCGGTGCGAGTAGGTGTTAATGCAGGCTCCCGCTGAGATGGAACAGGGATGCTGTGGAGACGATGTGAACATTTTTTTTCGGGGCATTTATTTATTTAACTTCTTTACAAAAAAAAATAAATGGTGGACTTAAAGCCGGAGGCTTTTTCTACCAGTCAACCAAGAGGTGATGCAGAGGGAAGATAACATGCATGGGCATTGGAGATGGGCATGGTCCGGTTCATATTTTTATTACGTGTGTATTTTCTTTCTTCTTGCTTTTGCAATTTGTGGCTGTGATTTCATGACAAGGGACGGAATTGTGTAACAAAAATCCGAAAAAGCGCGCGTTATATGATGTGCCCTTTGATTTATCAAACGGATGTATCTAGGTAAACATTTCTATTGTCCATATATGCATGCAGGTAGATTTCTTTTGTAAGTTACATCTATACATATAATAAAACAGTAAAAATATTTTGTCTGTACATTTAGTATTTTTGACTAAAATGGATAGAGGGACACTTAAAAAGAACAATAGAAAGCAAAAAAATTTTTTGGAATTTCTTGTCTGTCTGTCTGTCTGTATGTATGTACGCGTTTCACGCAAAAACTACTGGACGGATTTGAATGAAACTTTTTTTGTTGTATAGCTATAACATATACGGAAATGGCGCCTTAGCAAAACTTGGTTAATCTGATGAGCATTTTCTGTAGACGTATAAAAATCGAAGATTGGAACACAGGAAATAGTTTGGAACACAAAAAGACTTTTTATCTAAGCCAAAGTCACGCGGGCGAAGCCGCGGGCAACAGCTAGTTTTATAATAAATATCAATACCTACCTACAAACAGATTTTCTATATGCCTGGTTGATTGTCAGCGATAATAAAGTTTAAGAAAGCGTAACAACACAATGACAAAGACTTTCCCATGTAATATTATGTAAGTCAGGAACAGTATACTTGATTTACATCGCACTTAGCAGTGAAAATATTATTTTATTCTAAAATTTCTGTTACAAAAACAATATTTTTTTATAGACCAATTTCCCGATTGACTGGTAGAGAATAATTTTAGCATTAAGTCCGCCATTTTTCCAAAATTGATACTTACCAATTTGGCAAAATAGTCTGAACAAATACATAAACACAAGTCGTCTCCACGCCACTAAGCCGAATAATATCCAAAATCCGGCTGCCGAACTGGGCGGCATCACTAAACATGCAGCATTCAGCCGACACTGACACCCATGGCGCCCGGCGCGCGGTGTGACGACTGCCTGCATAATTCATACGTTACAGATCACACTTGTCAAGGAGGCGCGGTCATAGCACAGCGGCGGTGGCTGCTGAACGGGATACTTGAATGTACACATAACTTAACACCTAATCTTCAATTGATGGAGATGTGACGTAGTTTGCTTATAAACGTTTTTTTTACCTTCTGAATGAGCGAAATATGTATACCTACGATCAACTTCTTTTTACGCATGTCTGTCTAGTCTAGATTGTCTTTTACAATATGGCTGGTTGTCTAAATACACAAAAAACTAGACTGCAGTTCTGGACTTCTGGTTCTAAATGACACAGGCCATTTTCTGGGATAATGTAGGGATACAACATGTAAAACAGATAGAATCACGAATGTAGTAAACTGCAGTTGTGCTAAATATCCATATTGTACGGGAATCACGAATAGGAAAAATCGCGTTTGTGTAATCGATCGCATAATTCCATACATCTACTAAAACTGAATAAGTATCCAGTCACCTAAGATGTGCCATTATGGCATGGTACTTATTATGCTCAAATGAACACACGTATTATTGTATCACGTATTGTATAAAACTGAGAAATTCTGCAAGTTTTAAACGATGTTAACAAAATGACACACTGATGCGAAACAGTTAATTCTAAATATTATCTGTGGAAACATATAACATTACTGAAACCACTTTGAGAATCTATTTATGTGATTATTCTTTGTTTGGAACCATAAAGCTAGGTAATTATTTTCAAGGACTCTATGTTTGGATTGGAACATACTATTCATTGCTTCAGAACAACTTTTATTTAATAAAAAAACTGCGCCCCGCGGTTCTCCCAACCCACCGTGGGAAATTCTGATTTTTCTCTTCATGGGAACTTTTCTCAAATTTCAAGTCAACGAATATTAGTAAAAATATCTGGACTGGTCCAGCAATTATTGAATTAAGTTTAATGAAGTTATGAATTATTGTAAATCCAAAGTTACACGTTTTCAGAGAGAAAGAAAAACTTTTATTACCTACTTTAGACCCATTTTTCAAATTTATCTATAGATGTGTAGAATGTTTTGTGATCTTTTATTTGCGGACCATATGATCCATGACCACAGAAGCTCAGAAACCATTGAATAGCTCACCATCTGCCGCCACCTGGCAACATTTTGAACAAAACCGTTTCGGAAACAGCGATAATGTTCCAATTAGTTTCGTCGGTGGTCTTCACCTTAACACCACAATAGACAGAGATAAAGCAGTAGAGCAACTGAGTCGTGTCCTTGAAGTTTATACCTACGGCTAGGCGGAGCGCTAGGGTTGGCGCCTACAAAACGTAAAGCAGGCGTGTAGTTTGTATAGTATGTGTGTAGGCGCATTTCGTTGGCGTTATATATTTTACGTGAGCGAAGTTGCGGGCAAACTATAGCATATGTCCATTCTCGGTATTTAAATTATCTCGTAATCGTTTCAGTGGTTGATGTACCTACCTAAGTACTCACTCGATCAGCTATAGATATTTTTTTACAATTGCCGTTTGATAGAACCTGCCTTTATACATATAAGTTACATGTGGTAGGTACCTACTTATTTTATGTATGATAAACAGCACATCCCACTAAACACTTGCAGTTCCATAACAACGCTTATGCCCCTGACATAAGGAAGCGGTAAAAAGTCCAAACTGTATAGTGTTTTCCATTTTATATGCTTATAAGGCAAAATACTCATAAAAAAGTAACAAACTACTAAAAAGTGATTGTGGTATTATTTTACCTTTCAGCATCAGCTGGAAGTTTAAAAAATGACATAGTTGGTGTAAACTCCATTTATTCTTACCAGTCCTATCATGTAAACGATCTTTACAGTACTTTTTTGGATTTTGTTGAAAATAAATCAAATATTAGTTCAAACCTAAACATTCTAAAGTAAAACATTTATTAACCACGAAAGTAATTTCCTAAAAAGTCTATTTTAATTTATATTGTTGTAAAATCATAAAAAGACATGGTAAGATTGTTTACATGATAGGACTGGTAAGAATAAATGGAGTTTAATAACAGTTGAATTAAGGCATCCGTAAACATAGCAATACATGCGTGATCGTGACGCGTCCATTATAATAATTAACTGTAAGTAATATGTAATAATACAGAGCGCTATTTAACTACGTCACGAATGAAACGTAGGTAGGTACACAACGAGCAGACACAGCGAGAGAGGCGTCTCGATCCGCGTCCGTGACCAGACTGAGCGGCGCACATCGTGTCGTGACGCTCCTGCGTCTTAGGTACCGATGACCACTTAGCGGCCGTGTAAACGCGCTTGTCTGTGTGCGTGCGTCAAATCGGGCCATTTGTATGGAGTTGCTCTACTGCTTTATTTGTCTATTGTGTTAACACCTCATTAGACAACAAAGGACAACAAATGAAAGTGCTTGCAACAAATGTATCTGTGTAACACACAAAACAATACAATACAGTACAATAGGCGGCGCCGTTTGCAACGTACTGCAACATTGAAAGCTGAATGACTGATTCAACTTTGCGCAGTTGGAAAAAAAAGCTTACGAAATTGTTTGAAAAGTATTGAGTCATCTCACACAAGGATCAAATATGAAAGGAAAGGGATAATCCAAACAATTAACAATATCGTTAGTTTGTGTCAGATATGATAGGTCAACTAAGATATCAAAAAAATATATACTTAGGTACCTACCTAGTTAGGTATATGTATGTACTTTTAAATTAAAGATACGAGTGGTACCTATTAAAAGTAGTAATTATATTATATTATAGGTGCTCAAGTACCTATTCGTAATATCGTAAATATCTATTAAGAACTTGAAATAAATCCCTATATAATAAATATATATCCCTATATGAATAGTTGGTATTATGCTAAGCCCCACTGGGGCGGACCACGGAAATCTTTGGTTGCTTATTGTACGAGTTGTACGAGTATAGGTAGTTTTTATGTTTTGTAAATTTAATACGGCCTACTACGTGAGAAAATTGTCTTTGATATTTGATCTCTTTGCTATCATGACACTTCATGATACTACTGATAGTGACCGCTTCCTGCACAAAGGTTACGATTACCAACGACGGATATCATAATCAACACTATCAAGTTTCACACTATTACAACTTCAAAACCCTTTTAGGACTCTTCCGCTATAAACAAAACTAAAGATACTTTAAGTGCGACGCGTGAATATGCATAAAAATGTCGAATTCCCTATTCTGAGACTTAAAAACACAGTGTCAGAGAATAATTTCGTTCATTATAAGCTGTAGAGTAATAAACTTTTAACATGACAACACGAAATTAAGAGTTAAAATTGAAACAACATGTGGGAGACAATGGCGCGGCGTTTCAAAGGCGTTGCACCTTTGATGTTGCCGACCGGTTATTACGGCGCGGCCCACCAGCTTGCTTTGTGTTTTTCAAAGAACTAAGGTGCGATGAAATAAAACTGTATTATGCATTTGTGCAACGCATACAAGTGGTAATGATGCTGTTTATTGCAGCTATAGATAGCCCTTTGAAAGGGTTGGCCCCGTTGGGGCGGTAAAATATTAATTAAGTTTTGATTTTAAAAAGCTCTCCCTTTTGTATTCTGACGGATGATATGGGATAGAGGAGGACCTAAATACTCAAAGGGGAAGACGCTATAAACTATATCCAGTAGAGATACTGTAGAAAACTGAACCTATATATACACCGTATACCTATTATAGCAGCAAATAAAATATATTTGATTCAATTTAAATAAAGGGAAGATTCTCCTTGATTTAGTTTATTTCTACTTTTTAGTACCGTTTCCATGGGATCTAAGCACAGCAACACACATAAACTATTTTGTTGTTCAATGTGAAATTCAATTAGACGAGAGGACAATTCTTGATGGCCATTTCCATATTATGATTCTCAACCAAGCCAAATGCAATAATAGTACAGAATTTATATCGAGTTGTGTAAGATTTCCTTTCCTTTTTAGGTCGGAAGCTATAAAATTAATCTTCAAATGAATAAAATACTTAACAAGTGTCAATTAGAGATTTCTCCAGTCATTTCCACCAGAGATAGAACATGTCATCGCGGTAAAAAGCAGTGGCGATCGATAGGATAGGATATGTCACCAATGATTGATTTTCCCGATGAGTAGCTGGGTCATGACAATTTAAAGACCAGCTAGATACACTAGAGAGTTTGGCTGATCTTTTATAATTTTTATAGGTATCTACGTAGTACCTACTTTTACCCACCAACAAAAAGCGTAGATCTGTCTGCCTGCGTCTGTGTTCCCGAGCACATACAACTTGACTCTCTTCAAAACCAGAGTGAATAGGCTGCTCCTGGGCAGTGTTGGGCATTAATCAATTAATTTGTCAATTATCTTGTTAATTGACTAAAAAAGTAATTGCAATTAATTTAATTACAATTAAATTAATCACAATTAAACTTTTAATTGCATCTTGCAGTTAAATTAATTTGATTAACGTGTGTCAATTGCAACTCACAATTAAAATAATTACAATTAACTTTTTTAGTTGTTTTATAAAATAATTAAAACTAACAATTAACTTTGTGTATCAAAATGAAATTAGTAATGATTTAGAAAAATTTAACCTATGAGTATTACGTTTTAGACAAATAAAAATATGGTCAACAGCTGTAGGTTATTTTTTCTAAATCATTCATATCACTTAAAAAAAACTGCTGTTAGATAAAGGAAATATTCATTGTATTTCCTTTTAATATGGGTTTATTTTTATGTACAACAATGTTGCATTGATAAATATTTCTAGAGCGTAGGTATACAACAAAAACATTTCAAGTCGTAACGTGTTCATTTTGTCGGCCCGAACGAGTACATTGCTCTCGCCTCTCGCTTTCACACACGTCACGCTATGCTATCTTCGTCTCCACTCGCACCGACGCACAGTGTGATATTTTTGAAATCTAGCTGGACAAAATTATAATACCCATTAAATATGAAATGGCGTGCTCTAGGATGGAATATAAAGACACTGTGCCAAGATTTTAAACGTCTATTATGTACAACTAGCTTTTCCCGCGACTTCGTCCACGCGCAATTTACTGAAGTTAATATCTCAAGTTCTAAGCGACGACGAATCAAAATGAAACCAACGCCAGATTTTAAGTTAGGCCTTCTATAATACTACAGTGAAAACTACATCAAATTTAGTCCAGTAGTTTTTGCGAATAAACATAAAAACTGACAAACAGACAAAAATTGAAAAAGATTTTGGTTTCTATTGGCCCTATAAAAATCCCTTATAGTATTTCTACGTAAATATTTCCTATGTACAGACACAGACCAGTTACTGTATTATTATATGTACCTATTGTTAGGAAAGGCAACATAAAAATTATGATGATGACTGATTATTGAGATATTTTGTAATTGAAAAAAGAATTGAATAGTAATACAACAAAATAAAATAACTTGTTTAAAATTACACTTCACTCAGTTACAATTACATATTTATTAATTTTATTTGCTTAGTCTCGTATCACATTATATTGATGTGTCAACAGATTGGCACCGATCATTAGTGAGAAAACTTGATCTTCCGCCTTTTTAGGACATGCCAAACTTTTCCGCGCTTTTTAAACACAGGTACCTCTTTTAGGTGAAGCGAGAGAAAGCTCTTTCACGATTGCTGCCGAATCTCTGCCCCTCACTGCTAAGCTTTATTTCAGTCACCATTGATAACTCCTCCTTGATGAAACCAGTAGATGTCGAATTCGTCGTATTTTGTTCTTAAGACTGGAGCATCTAAAGTCTTTTTTTGGTCTTCCGGGCCCCCTCCTCATTTCATGTAGTAAATCAACTTCGATAGCTGTTGTGACAAAATCAGGAAATAATATTTTATCTTCCAATCACGTAGAGTTTGCTTTTAAAAACAATGTTAGTGTCTCCTCGATTTTTGCTCGATTTTGTGACAGATGCTCCTGATTTTAACTATCAATTTTTTCGTGGTATCTTCCGTAAAAGACGGAACACCAAATGATTGCAAAATATAGCGTATTAAAGCATCTAGTCTTGTTTCTTTTGAATTAGCTCACCAAATGTCGAATAACTCTCGACGTGAAATCGACGTAGTGATACTGAAAAAAAATAAAACTTGTATGAGTGTCGCATGAATGCGCCAGTAAATACACTTTGATCGTAAAGCCAGCATGTTAGTCTTCCAAAATAATGTAATACGAGATTGGTATACGTCGATATAATATACTAAAACTAAAGTACAAACACATTTTTTTCTTTATTTTTTTTACTGTATAATTACCTCTTGTCTAATGATACTCACAACAATGTTTAAGAAAATAATATTAAAGAAAAGTATTTATACTCACCTTGATGACTCAAAAATCACAATTACAACTCACAATCACTGCTAACTTACGTACACAACTCAAAGGAATGGTGCGGTCGCTTAAAACAATTAATCGTCATAATGCGAGTACCCATATGTTCAGACTTATTTCTTATTATTGAGCGCCTCTACCTAAAAATGAATATTAGTGTCTTGTGATAGGATATGTCTACTTTATATGTAAACAGCTATTTGACTTCTAGGTGACAAGTGAAAAATATAATTTTGTCCGGCTAGATTGCGAATATTTCGCTTTGTGCGACGCCGGGCGCGGGACGTCATTCGTTCAGTTCAGTACTCATTCTCGCTCGCCACGTGAACTAGTTTCTTTACTCATGTCGTTTAAAAAAAGCTTTTGCATACATAAATATTTGTGTTTTAGTTAAAAATACATTGTTCTAGCCTAGACTTGTAACATAAAATGGCGTCGATAAACGAATTGGACGAAGACAGTAACATTTCAGTGACTCTTTCGGTTTCGGACATAAATGATTCATTAGAAACGGTTTCGCCTGTACCACCAGCCAACACCGCCGAGAGTTCATCATCGTCGCAAGCGCGGCTTCTCTTACTGGATGGAACATTTTTCAAATACTTGCCTGAAGAGTGTACGGGTAATAAAATCACAGCCCTTTGTATGAAATGTCCAAGAGATGTATTAACTAAAGTTAAAGGATTTCATAATTGTACGTCGAACTTTTTGAGTCACCTGAAGCGAAAACATGGGCAAGATTGCATTGAAGAGTACAAAACCTATGTAAAAAAAAGAAAAGTGAAGTCCAGAAAAAAGGTGATACTTTTGTGAAAATCACAACTAGTAAAACAAAGAAGTCGAATGAGAAGAAAATGACACAAGATCAATTTGATGAAAATATTTTGAAATATTTTATACATTCCATGATCCCATTGCGTGCAGTGGAAGATCCCTATTTTTCCAAAATATTCATGGACTTAAATATATCCGAAATGGGGCTAATTTTAATGAGTCGACGCACCCTAGGACGTCGTATAGAAAAACACTATGAAACTCAAGTAGCCAAGATTAAGTCAGAACTAGAAGAAGTTACCTATGTGTGCACAACCATAGATATCTGGTCCAGTAAAAAGAGAAGCTTCATCGGAGTTACAGCGCACTGGATCACAAATGATCTACGCAGAGTATCAGTGGCGTTAGCTTGCAAACGATTCAGAGGCGTCCACAGCTATGATAGACTATCCGATATAATTCAAGAAATTAACGGTGAATTCGACCTCAATACGAATAAAATTGTTGCATCGGTGACGGATAATGGTAGCAATTTCGTAAAAGCTTTCAAAATGTTCGGTGTTAAATTGACCAATATAAACATTGAAAATGAAGTTATGCCCGACTCTCAGCCAGCAACAGAAGCTTCTTCCGAATCTGATGTTGAAGAAGGTGAATCATGGAATGATCCTGAGCATATTTTTTTCCTTCCTGCTCATTTACGATGCTGTGCGCATACTTTAAGCCTTTGTGCAACTACGGATGCGAACAAAGTTTTAACTGAGCAAGACACGCCTCTGTCGCAAATGCATGCTGCAATAATGAAAAAATGTAATGTTTTGTGGAAGGCTGCAGGGCGACCAAAAAGTGCCGAAATAATACAGGACGTGTTAGGGCACACGTTAAGCCGACCTGGTGAGACCAGGTGGAATAGTTTGTTTGATGCCCTCCAGCAAATATTCAACATTAAAGAAAAAAAGCTTACTTTTACATAGATCATTAAACATAAAAAATACTATCAAAGAAAATGAATTTGATTACATACAAGAATATTTGATGTGTACTTCGCCAGTTGCAGAAGCACTCGATATAATGCAAAGTGAGACTAACACCTATTATGGGATAACTCTGCCATGCCTACTTGCGCTGAGAAAAAGTTGCAAAAAATTGAAAAGAAAAACAACTTTTCCTTCTGTAACCCGTTGATCAAGGCATACAGAGAGAGTGTTGAGAAGAGATTTGAAAAAATGTTTGACGTCACCACTCCTGAAGCGGAAAATGCGGCTATTGCGGCATTATCTTACCCAAGATTCAAAAATAAATGGTTGACTTGTTTTGAGCCCAACGATCGTACTAAACTTCTAAAAATTTTCAAGACCTGCATTTCCAAACAAATGAGTGAAAATACAGTAGCAACAGTAGCAACAACAAAAAGTACCCAAGAAAACATTTTTTTTAATTTTGACTCTGACTCAGACTCGGATATTTCAATCACAGATAAAAACGAATGCTCCTCCGATGCCCCAATGACTAAAGCAGAACTTTTGATGCTGCATTTTTTTGCTGAGGAAAGTCAAGATTTGCAACTTCTCAATAGATATCCTGAGATAAAAAGTGTTTTTATTAAATACAACACACCATTGCCGTCGTCAGCTGCAGTGGAACGCCTTTTTTCTTTTGCGACAATGACAAACCTGCCAAAGAGCCACAAACTGTCAGACAGCATGTTCGAGAAGAGAGTGGTAATGAAGTGTAATTTAAATTATTACAAGAAACTTTAAATTCTAATAGTCTATTTAATCATGTTCAATTAAAGGTATTGATTATTATTTAAATCGGTCTTTTATTTGTTGCCAGCATATTTATTTAACTACATGAAAAGATGGGGGGGGGAGCACTATTCTACTACCCAGAATCACACGGGTATATAGTATAATTATATTTACCGGCTTTATAATATACAACAGAATAGAATAGAATAGAACACAAAAGTATTTTTATAATTGTTATTTTTAATTAAAATTGACAAAACAATTAAAAATTAATTAATTGTTAATTGTTACTAATACAGTTAACAATTAAATAATTGTTAATTGTAATTTTTCACAATTACAATTGATTAATTGTTAGTTGTTGTGGTTACATTTACCAATTAATTAATTTTTAATCTTTAATTGTTCTTGCAATTAAAATTTGCCCAACACTGCTCCTGGGTAAGGTAGCTAGTATAGTAGACCTCATTAGTGATGTGCCGTTCCCGAATTTTTCAAAGAACCAGCGGGAAGTTTCTCGGAAATATTCTCGAGAACGGAAAATTTTCCTAAAAACCCGAGAAATTTCTGAGAATTTTCGGAAATTTTCAAGGAAAGAAATTCGGGAACAGGATATTTCTCGGCGGCACATCGCTAGACCTCATCTCTGTCCTCGGGCAAGATTGTGGTCAAGAGCAAACCCATATTTTATTTAAAAAACCTGTAATTCATAATAAGATTTCTAGACCGGTACAGATGTACGACATCAAGGACAAAAGTTCTTCAACTATCATCACCCAAAGATTCATTCTTAGCAGCATGATTACCTTAATACAGCCTTAAACTACGCTGGTACTTAAAAAGCACTTTAACCTGTACTAGGGGTACTTCGTTTAATTAACCCCCCCCCTCGAAATGCGCGTGACAAATTACAGGCTTCGAGAAAAACCGCGCTTAATGATAGCTTAATTATACGTAATTGTAAGAGAATGGTTATCACCAGACCAGGTTTAGGTGACCTTCCCTGCCCCCTGGCCGGTTGGGAAATGAATATGTCTTCTTGGAGATACCAGATCTGGTGGGGGTCAATCTTGATCAGTCAGCGATGCACGTATCAGAATGCGGCCTCTGTGACTAAACGCAAAATAATGAGGCTACAGAGTAGGCTCTCGCTCCAGTAAATTCTATTTCTTTTTTAATTATTATTTTCTCTCTCGATCCAATATGAATGTAAGGTAGGCAACTTTTGCGATGGTCCTAGTTCCCTTACAGTTAAAAGTCTTTAAAACCTAACAATTTGGATATGTTAATCGTTTCCCATCCTCCTTTAACCTTACATAAGGAAGGCCAATACCCCATCAGTGGGGATATTCAAATGGCTGATCATGATTGATGAACTAAAAACTGTTGTTGTTCAGACGTCTCTATATTACTTTGTCAATAGTGTCCAAGTTTGAGCTACAACACGAGCACATTGTTGCATTCTCAAATCTTTTTAATGGTGGCGACTGGTGGGAGTTGGCACGAGACTGGGGACGCTGGCTGGCGTGCTCTTGTGTTGGACGCCAAGACTCATTTTGGGTCTCTGGGCCAGGATAGGCAATAATTCTGTCATCAAAGTTAAAGCACGTTCGAAGGCTATAAATTGCTGCTTGCTACCCGGAAGGCAATACGAGTCTTTGCCAGGAAATTGTATTGAGCAGCGTCTGTACCCTCCACATTTTAATGTCGGTCGGAGACCAGACCGCCTCGACTTTTTGTTTTTCAATTATTTAAAAGCGCTTTATAATGAATGGTGTCGCTTTTTATATCAGTCCAGTTTACGATAAATTTTGTCTGTTTTTTCGTGGTTTATTGCCTCTACGCACTACGTTCGATTTGCTGACATAGGTAGTTGAAGTACCTTTAAACGTTACATAAAATTACTTTACCAATATGTTCGACAGATATTACGCGTTTTTTTTACAACATCACATTCGAATGAAAAACACATAGGTTACTTAGATTAAATGGTCGTCGCGCCCCGTAGACCTCCTAAACTAATATATAGAAAAACAACTAAAGATACAAACTGCAAAACTCCATCTGTCCAGTTTATAGATACTCTTTTATATCGGTCATATCCGGATGACTAGTGAGAAGTAGACTGAACAGTTAGGAACATAAAAAACTCGAATTATTACGTTAGGACCCCAATAAAAGTGTGCTTAGTAAACACTTTTCCTAACTAGCTGTGCTCCGGGGCGCTACTTCCACGGAAAAATAGGTATAGGCATAAAATATTGTCTATGCTATTCCAGGTTTTAGGTAGGTACTCTGCGCGTACGCATACCATACCACATAATTTCGTACTGGAAATCATCTACACACACAAACTTTCGCAATTATAAGTTGGATAGTAGGATTTATCCATGGTTTATTGAGAACATTCTTCTGCCGACTCCCACAGCTCAAAATTAGCAATTACCTTACGTGGGAGGACCGGCTAATGGCGGCGATAAAACGAGTAATTAACGAATCAATACGATTACAGCCGGCTTTGTGATCACCGGCTAGTCCAGGAGACAGGAGGCACGAAACACTCGAGGAGCTGTAGTAAAATATATGTGGATTATATTATAAACTGACTTAGCAAACTGAGTAGGTAAAAGACCAGTGAAGAATGCAGCTTGAAGAATCTTAAAAAAGAATTGAAGATATTTTCTATACTATTGACATTTGGAGACTTTAGTTTAAAACTGACAATTTTTTTTTGTAAAGCGTTTGAAGGCAAAAGCACTTGGCCTGGCCAAATTAATAACAAAAATAGAACTTAAGTCATTAACTACGACGATGGGGTAATAACTTCAGAGCGAATTACACTTTTTATGATAGATTTTCTTTAACCGATATACGAGTATAACTACTTCTATCCATTTTAACTTCATAGAAAAACTTCTCATTACCGGACAGACAATTGTCAAGTTGCAATTAATCGATAAGTATCATTATTTATCGATGCAAAGGTTAATTGGCCGCGCGACGCCGAGCTATTCGGTGTTGGAGACAAAAACAATATTGTTTACGTGGAATGGAGCGCAAGCGCAACCAGCCAGCCACCTGAGACTTCACTACAAGGAGCTAGAACCAAATGGAAGTTGTGCCTTGGTTAGCCCTGAGAAATACACTTTCTAAACTACTTTCCCGTATAGCATAAGTTTATATGGTTGTTGGAAGTAATTTCTTGCTTGTCTCTATATTTCTTCTTCTATTCTGTACTTAATTAGGTAGGATATTTTTTTCTAAACTACCTACATAAGCTAGTTACGATAGTGTTTGTTTCGCGTGTCCACGCCCATCCTAAATATTTCATTTGGTAGGTGACCAGGTTGGTAGCAACGATTAGAAATATCTTTGAAACTGGTGACCCGCTTGCTCGTTTGCCGCCCTTATGTTATAAAAAAAACATTTTTTTGCAGAGCTAAACTGGACATTGCGTTAAACTATTAGAAGTATTTGTATACATTCTCTAAATTATTTGACCGTTACGTGCATTTAATTTAATATGTATATATTTACGTATACATTAGACGTAATTTAACTCTATTCAGTTGGAAGCTCCTTGTCTGCGATTCGAAATTGCTGCAATTATGTGGAAATTAATTTGTTCTAAGATCCGCCGAGCAAGGGGGCGTAATGTGCTACGGTGAATCTTTGATGATGATCAGATAGGCCGCGATGGAAATCGTACTGATGATCATGCAACGATGGCTTCCTGGAATTTTGGATTGCATACTTAAATGTACATTTAAATATTTATTTTTCTCCGCATATCTATGTTTACAATTTCAAAAAAAAAAATTATAAATGCGAAAGTATAGTGTTTATTTGTATTCAGGTATCATGTATCCTCGGTACAACTAGTAGTGTAAAACTTGGAATAGTATAGCTACTTTTTAACCCGAATTTTCCAGCCAAGGGCAACAACTACTGTATAAGTAAAATCCATTTATTCTTACCAGTCCTATCATGTAAACATCTTCACAGTACTTTTTGTTGAGTTTTGTTGAAAATAAATCAAATATTAGTTCAAACCTAAACATTCTAAAGTAAAACATTTATTAACCACGAAAGTAATTTCCTAAAAATGCTATTTTAATTTATATTGTTGTGAAATCATAAAAAGACATGGAAAGATTGTTTACATGATAGGACTGGTAAGAATAAATGGAGTTTAAGTAATATTTTCGGCAAAATGTAGGTAAACGAAATGAAAAAGCCCCACATCCCTGGAGTAGGCTAGCGGGCGAGTGACCAGCCAGACAAATCTTTTTACTGCCGCGATCCATTAAGTTTATATCCGAGCTTCGAGCTTCGAGATACTGGCAACCCCAGTCTTAATGTCGTGAGCTTTTAATGAGAAATTTACTTATTTAGTTCAGAGTATTCTGGAACTTGCGTTAATTGAAGAATACAGATCTCGTATCCTAATAATAGAATTTATGATTATAAGTAGGTTCCTACTCAATGTGTTATTCCCAGTATTTTTATACCCGTCGTGTAACAAACTTACTCTCAAACGTCTAAAACTCACATCCAAACTTTCGCATTTATAAAAATTGCGCATATTTATTTTAAAAATGGCGTCTAATTAGTGATGAAATATAAGTACATACTTTCTTGATGGCAAATTTACTTTGATGACAAACTTACAGTAACCAAATACTTTTATAAACTACATAGATAGTATTCGCAGTAAGAATTATACTTCAAAATAGTGTCTGCTTGATATCTTGAACCTTTCCCTGAGATGCGTCATTGCACTTCCCTGCACCCTGTCATCATCATCATCACAGCGGCATGCCCCGCCCCTCGGCGCCTGCGCTATATATATTATATGTCTGTGATATTATACTTTCAAATTATTTTGAGTGTCTGGTGATTTGTCCCTCTAGCTAAAATGAAAATGTTTATTTGAAAATAATTAGAATTACACGATACATCGATTAATGTCAAAGTAAACAATGTCAACGTAGCAAAATGTCAAAAATGGAAAATATCAAAGTCGAAAAATGTCAAAGCCGGAAAAAACCACTGTTTGTAAGTAAATATGGCCAATAACTAATATAAAAAGGGCAAGGGAGTGATTACTTTCGTAAGTATTTACAACATTTTTGTTTTTATTTTAATTGAGGAGAATGTAAAATTCCTATGAGAATCTACAGCTATGTTCGTTATAACTTTCATTTTTATATACCTTATACAATAGGGGACCGGACAACTTTTTTTTTTGATGCTCCTTTGAAATATCTCACAATAATAGAATCATCCTTAAAATAATTACATCAATAACCAAAGTATTTTCCAAGATATAGCAAAAAACAATACACATTTTTAAGCGATTTTTGGACGATACCAAAACGCCCCTAACTAAACGTACATTCATATGACGTCACGCGTAGAAAATGGACTTTCCCTAAAAGTTTGAACTCGAATAAATAAGCTCTGGAGAAAAAACTCGTGCTGAAAAGATGCAAAATGTGTTTAATTATATGTATTCTATCATAAAATTACATATTTTTAACAATTCTCATACCTTGTCCGGTCCCCTATTTAATTACATTTGTACATTCGACATGGCGATATATTTAAGAGTTCAATCTACAAGTCTATTAGACGTCGTTAAAAATCTCTTTGAAGTAAAAGAAGGCCCGAGATCTTTCGGAATACTGTTGCAATTAAATTGTAATCGAAACAAAATCGTAATCGATACAGAATCGATTAGAATGTACGGCGATAAAAGTTCTAATCGGGCGTCTCATTTGTAAGTGGCTTGTACACTAGGCATGTACTAATAGATTGGAAATACTTCTTCCTTATCGATATTGTATCCTAAAGTGTATTGTATTAAACCTTATTAAATGTCTTTTTTTTTCAATTTTAAACGATACCGATACTGTGCAACCATTTTTATAATAAGGCACGTGTGGTAGGAAAGCGAACTATGTCTAGACTAATAAAATTTCTTATTTAAAACGAAAGTGGCGCCCTCACTCACGTGCTAAATAATTCTGTATTGTAGTGGTAATAAAGGCGAATTTGCTATGAATTTGGGTACTTTGGTATTCTTTGACTGTACGGCTAGCCGTAACGCCATGATGTAATCTGTTCGATGCAATTTCTTTTTATTTTATGGATTTTTATTACACTGTTGCAACTTGAAACTATGTAAAGTAGGTACTTTTATTTCTCTTCCTCATTTTTAATTGAATCCATAAACATCAAAAAGGTATAAAATGATAATTGGCACTGTATTGATTCAAAGTTTCAAAAAGTATAAATTAAAGTAATAAAAACGCCGCTCTATAAAAGAGCCCATATTTGTATTTTTTTTTTAGATTCTTTGTCTCCATGTGTATATAAGTACGTGCATCATGCAAAAACTGCTGAATTAACTACTTTTGGAGGAAGCAAGAGAGATCTGTAAGGATCGTAGCAGGTGGAAATCGCTAGTCTCTGCCTACCCCGAAAAAGGCGAGATAATATGTATGTTATCTACTTTTAACTTGCAAAAATTGAGCTAAGTATACCATGCTACTGTGATGCACTTATAACGACAGTGGCTGAAACTTCAGTGTAAGGCCTCTTTCATATTATGCTCTTTTAGCTTATAACTTCACCACGTACACAACTACGGCTCGTAGGCGGACAATCACATGTCAAAAATATCGCGTTTTTCTCCATAAGAAGTACACTGTTGGACCTAAATAGGACTAGGCCTCCGGTATAAACCGGTTGGAAACAGCCTGTATCCAGTTTCTTCTTGCGATTCTGACAATACCTTTAGATCTAGGCGATGAAAGTAGAAGAACGCGTCACCGGTCAAGAACCCTTGCACACACATATTCAATGCATCCTATGTGATTTATTACTGTCCAATGTCCATGCCTCAAAGTTACCAGCCGCCATCTTAAAATTTAAATAAAAAATAAACTTCATCACCAAATCATAAAAACACGAACATCGCTTGTACTCTTAACCCGGGAATCGAACCGACATACCGACGGACTCAAAATCGATTGGTCACAGTGCCGCTGGCCCCGAGCGAATCGCTTGTGGCTGAGAAAAAAGCGTCTATTCCTGTTATCCCTCAAGTTTTGCCCCCCTTTGGAAGACATAAGGTAAAACTGTCCATCAGTAGGAAGCATGGACACTATGCCTACCAATATGCCCCTTAATTATAACACACTATCTATCGACATCTACTATCGACACCTAACTACCAGAGAATAAGAGCTAACGCACTGGATAGTCAGGAATGTTGCACCAGAGGGGAGATCTTTGCCCAGCCGTAGGACAAAATTAAAAAAAAATACACCCAAGACTACCCCGCTATTTCCGACATTACCCAACCCTTTAGAAAACAACTAAAAATATTAAGGATTTTTTTTTAATTTGAATAAATCGACCATTAATCATTTATACGCCATATATTACCACCACACCACCGGTGTCAACCGGTGCAATGACAATTGCCACTCTTTCCCGATGATGCCCCAACCCCAATGCGGGACAGTACCTGGGGTACAACGGGAAGAGACGGAGCAAGCAAATCGCTTGTGGCTGAGAAAAAAGTACATAATCACCTTCCCGGAATAAAGATGTATGAGGCGAGCGATTATTTATACATTTCGGAGCGATAATCACAGAATAGGTTTGATGAATTGCACGCAATGTGTGATGTTTTTTTCGTCGATTAGGGATTCTCTAATAAAAATGTATCGTTTCGCCAGGTTAGGGTCGTCGGTGTCCACTAGCGGGGCGGAGGGGAGACCACCGATAGGATTTCGTTAGCGAAATCTTCACGAACATCATGCTCTGACCAATCATGACTGTCCATTTTGGCACCTGGTACAACGCTGTGAATTTAGAAGCTATCGAGATATGAATAATTATCTCTTTTTAGCATACACAGCGTTTTAAAACGAACGAGACTTTCCAACACGGAGGTATCCAAAGTATCAACAGTTGTTACAGCCTTTATCTGTGCTTTAATATTATTACTCGGAGGTACAATGTTTCAGTCAAAATAAAGACACATAAAAATTTAATAAATTCGCAAAAATCAAGAAGTACATCATTTGCCGTATTTGGCATAACTTTGGCGTCTTATCAAGTCTGGTCCAATAAACTTACATTTCCACTTTGTGCTCACATTAAAAGCAACCGAACAATTTATTACCCAAATAAACTGCTTAATTGATAACCGAGTATATTTTTTATTTTTTAAGTCGCCAACGTCGGCTTTAATTTTAATATTATCGCTACTTTTTTCCTGTGGCGTCTATAAATTAGCAATCAAAAGCTCAATGGGTCAGGAGCTTAATTAAAAAGCCCGACTTTGGGCATAATTATGATAAAGTTTGTCCTCAAGATAACTAAACTTGTTTAATTGGATTTTGGAGTCGTTAAAGAATGTTAGGTATAATTTTGAATGTTTTATGCTTAAATTTCCTATAAATATGATAATAATAGTGTTTTATTAGCTTCGTGTAGTAGGTATTTAGCTAACATTATAATTATGTAAAAGTATACAATTAGCCATTAACAGTTAGCTAGTAACCTTTTTCGATATGTATTGATGGCCACACTGAAAAAAAAAAGGAAGTTGATTTGAGTAATATCCGTGTTTAGTCTAACTAAGATCTTGTTTCCATATGAGCTTACTAATATGCCGGTTTCCTTCAACCAACTTATATTGTTAGCATCTGTTAACTCTTTTGTCCAATGTAAATACTATTATTGGTTCCAGTAACCTGAATTATTCTTTAATCCAAACTAACCCCAAGATAATTGTAAGCCTTTTAACTTGTTTACTTGTAACTAATGTCTAAGTTGCATTTACTATGGCACTTGTTTATATCGAATAACTGCGCTTGTTCCACTAGCTATTTCATCTTGGATAATTTAAACAAGAAGGTTATGTACACTGAACATGAATGCGTATTTGATTCAAACAACACTATCCTGTTGAAATAGCGATATAACTTGTTTATTTCAAACAACTATGTAATTTGAACTAGCCATAATGTGTTATTTAATTATAATAATTTGTATGCTCTGACCATGTAAACTTGTTTAATTTAATTAGTAGTGTAAGTCAAACTAGACATTTGTCTTATTAATGTTAAAAAAAGTGCGTGTTGAAATAATCACACGGTTTTATTTAGTTTGAACAACATAGTTGTTGTTTTAAACAAGATCATTTACTAGATGCAATTATTATCCTCAACTGATAAAACTTGTTTACTTCTTTAATTTTATAATAACATGTGTTCATAGCAACTATTGACTACTCATAGTTTCAAACAAAACTATCTATTCAGGTCGATTAGGATTACTTAGTTGCATATACCAATTAAAAACCGTTTGCCCAGGGGTTTACCACAGCCTGTAACGTTTCTATACAACGTGTAATCGTCTGTACTAAAAACCTCTCAAGGGTTGACCCAGACCGTCAATATGAACATCTTTTCCTATGGGACCAATACTGGGAACTCGAAAAAAATTTCGACATTTTCATACATAATGCCGGTCCGGCCGAACACATTTGTGAATATCGAATTTTTTTTTCGAGTTCCCGGCATTGGTCCCATAGGAAAAGATGTTCATATTGACGATCTGGGTCAACCCTTGAGAGGTTTTTAGTACAGACGATTACACGTTGTATAGAAACGTTACAGGCTGTGGTAAACCCCTGGACAAACGGTTTTTAATTGGTATATGCAACTAAGTAATCCTAATCGACCTGAATAGATAGTTTTGTTTGAAACTATGAGTAGTCAATAGTTGCTATGAACACATGTTATTATAAAATTAAAGAAGTAAACAAGTTTTATCAGTTGAGGATAATAATTGCATCTAGTAAATGATCTTGTTTAAAATGAAACGTGCAATAGGTATAATATGAAATAAAAAAAATAATATTAAAAATGAACTATCTTTATTAAAACTGATCAACACATAACAAAGCACTTTCGCATCGTATTAGGCCATAAGGCGATACATAAATTTTTCGAGATCCTTGAAATCAATTATTTGCAAAGAAACGTAAATGTTAATTACATTTTGTAGAATCAACGTTTCAAAGTATTTTATGAACCATTACTTAGTTTAGAAGTGAGAACCTCTACTTTTATAGTCTTTTCGCCTCAACTTTCACTTTTAAGCTCAAAAAGGTGGTTCAAAAATACTTCGAAAGGTTGTCTAGTGCATCATGTTACAAAATGTTAATTAACATCTTCGTATTCTTTGCAAATAAGGATTTTTTTACTTATAAACATAAAATTGCACTCTCCATCAATAATCACAATCATTAATGAAATTCAACAAAACCTTTTTGCTCTATGCAAAAGTAATCTAAGATAAAAAGTAGCCTAATGTTAATCTAGGGTGTGAGCTATCTTTATGCCAAATTTTAACGAATCCGATCAGTGGTCTGTGCGTGACTGAGTAACAAAATATTAAATTACAGATTTATAATATTAGTAACAGTAATGACACGCTAATACTAAGAAGACGAAAATGTGTGTGTGTGTGATGTTTGTAATTATTCAAGCACAGCGCAAACGGCTGGATAAATTTTGGTTAAATCCACAATCAACATTTTTAATCTAGAACACAATATTTATTACTGAGGCTGACATAGAAAAATGTTTTTGACAAATTTCCTTTAAGACAATTTAAGAGAATGTCAATACATTTGAAATATTTTAGTCAGAATCATGTCATAATAACAGTACATCCATGTATCTATTATCATAATTAAACAAAACCTTGAGTTGGGCTCTGGCCCGTCGTAGGCAATGCAATATTTTTTTCCAGAGAATTAATTACCCATATATTTCGGTCGCGTCACGGCAGTAACTTTTAGGTTTTTTGAGCGTAAAAGTATGTGAAGTGAAGACAAATGGACGAAATACAAAATCTTCTAAGAATCTGGGAGTTTTTCTTGCCCGAACATGCTGTAATTGTCGCAAAGCTCAAAAGGTGCGGAATAGCGAGAAAACCAGCCAGGTTAATGCTCTCTTCGTCATTCGCTGCAACAATAGAATTGGAGAATTGGTAAAAGATAAACAATTATTTCAGCTATTTGATGGCTCGATAATTTAAACCTATCCAGATCTATGGCACTATATCATGCCATACGGGTCTTATGCAAACAATCAAAAATGCGGGTCTTCAGGGGTATAATATGTAAAAATAATTTATTTTTTTCCATGGTAGCCTGGGAGAAAACAGAAAACGTAGAATGTTCCAGCTGATTCTCAACCCGCCCAGACTGTAGACGCCAGCCGAGCGGAGCAGCAGAAAGTGTAGCAGCGTTAGGTGACAAAGTTTCGCAGTACATTTAATTCGATGAATCGTTCAGGCGATATAAAGTTAATTGAACATATTACTTCCGAAAATAAATTACGGACCCTGTACAGCGCGTGCCGAACCTTTGGCGGGCGCCGACAGTCGACGGCGTCTCAAAGCGTGCAAACCATTTGAACACATAGGTACCTATGCTGTAAGTGTAACCACAAAATTAACTACATAAATATTGGGTACTTACATTGCCATAATTCTAATAATTCAGCACCGAGTACATCCTTTTCCTTTTTTCGTTTAATGAGTAGATTCACAATAGAATTTTTGACAAGCGGATGATTAATAAATAAATTATCTGTAAACTTGCTGTAAGCCTCATCAAAGTCAGCATTCAACTGCAATAAAAATTAAATATAATTAAATATAAACTTGTACTTGTTTCTGGACCGCATAGTCTCAAAAGTTGAATTTATTTAGTGAAAATCTATATAATCTCTCTGTCTTCAAATATTGAGTTAATTGGTCTAACTGATCAATTCCATCGTAAGCCACATCATCCTCATCAGATGAGTTGTGGACAAGTGCAAGCTATTTCACATTTTAAAATATAATTAACTTATGTTTATAATTATTATATTATTACTTGAATGAAGCCAACGATAGGGCGGTGAAAGTGGCCAAATACTGGTCAAAGAAAATTTCATCTGTGCCATTTCGACTCGAGATGATGATGATTATTATATTACTAAAAATAATGACCAAGCAAGGGAAAAGTCAGTTATTCATTAAAATACTTCGGTTTTGAAACCCCTACCGGAGAGTGAAACATTCTACAGGTTTAACAAGCTGCTTATATAAGTATGAAAATGAAAATAAAATATTAATCATACCAAAATATATCCATGAGGCTTTTTCAAGGCAGGGAACTCTTCAAAATAAGACTCAATGGTCTGAACTAAATCATGATTTTCTTCATGTAATTTGCGCATGCGCTCTTTAACGGTATTCTTCCATTTTACTAGAACTATATAGACCATGGTGAAGAGTTACGAAGCCAGTTTAAATCTTCATCAATATTTTCTTTTTCGTCAATGCTGTCTAGTAGTGAAGGCGGCGGTCTTGGAGATGCGCGAGAGGATATCTGAGATGTGTCACTGCTAATGCTAATACTTCTTTTTCTGGACGTAAGCGCTCCTAGCTTTTGCAAACGTTTTCTTTGGTTTAAAACTTGATATACAAGTTTACCTCTGGCTGGTAACGTCACACCATTAGCTGTGGTACACGCTGGTACATAATAAGTTATGGTATTTTCACCCGGAAATAGTGCTTTAATCGCATTTGCCCACTTACAGTATACTTCACCTCGTATCGTGTTGTTTTTATTAGTCCGTAGTATTTCTTTGGCTATTTCGGCCACTAAAAGGTTCCTCGCGCTATTTCCATCAATCGCGCCAGCCTTGTACGCTAAAAGCGCTGAACCCTCAAGTGACTGTTTTAGTAACTTTTCAAGAGCCTGGAATGATATAAAAACTAAGAATTTGTTTGAAACATTACCATAACATTTACATAGTTACTCTTATTATATGACGGTCTATAATAGGAAACAATAGGTTTTAGTTGGACTTTATACTTACTCTGCTATCAGAAGTGTCTAATAGAGGACTAGTAGTGTATTTTGGTGGTCTCACAGGACTTTGTTGCTGTGGGTTCTGCAATAAAAATAGAAATGTTAAAGTCAAATTCCTTCTCTCGTCGGACTCGCACACGAACGGTTCCATACCAGTAACGGCAAAAAACTATTTTATTTTAATACTAGCTGTCGCCCGCGGCTTCGCCCGCGTGAGTTTCGCTTAGATGAAAAGTCTTTTTGTGTTCCAAACTGTTTCAGATGTTTCGGATCTTCGATTTTTATACGTCTACAGAAAATGCTCATCAGATTAATCAAGATTTGCTAAGGCGCCATTTCCATATACGTTATAGTGTAGCTGGTCTCTTGGAGTTATTCATCAGATGTTTCAGATCTTCAATTTTTACACGTCAGCAGAAAATGCTCAGCAGGTTGAACGACTTTTGTTAAGGCACCATTTCCATATTTCTTATAGTTTAGCTGTTCTGTTATGGTTCTTCATCAGGTGTTCCAGTTTTCAAAATCAATTATAGCCTATATGTTACCCAGACTTAATAGCTATACAACAAAAAAGTTTCATTCAAATCCGTCCAGTAGTTTTTGCGTGAAACGCGTACATACATACAGACAGACAGACAAGAAATTCCAAAAAAAATTTTTCCTTTCTATTATTCTTTTTAAGTGTCCCTCTGTCCATTTTAGTCAAAAATACTAAATGTACAGACAAAATATTTTTACTGTTTTATTATATGTATAGATTATTATTATAATATTATTTAAGTAAAAATACAACTAAGTATTTTGTGAATATTTCAAGTGCCTACCTGTTGCCATTATTTTCATCGATCAAAAAGGACAAAAAAGTCGCGTTTGTTGAATGGGAAATTTACACAGATTATATAGGTACCTATTTACTTTAATTTGGTTTTTAGTATTGGTTATTATAGCGGCAACAGAAATATATAATCTGTGAAAATTTCAACTGTCTAGCTATTGCGGTTATTGAGTGAGATACAGACAGTGAAGTCTTAGTAGGGTCCCGTTTTTACCCTTTGGGTACCCTAAAAACTTTCTGCAGTAATTAGGTGAAAATTAAAATGCATAGTTACCTGCTCATTGTCCTCATTTAAGATTTGATTTTGAACAGCATTTTCTTTTTCTATGATAACTACATTATCATTGTTAACATCCTAAAAATAAAAATTGAATTAATAAACCAGCAGTCTTTCAAAAATATATTAAATTATGACTTTAGCTTTGGTTGTTGTGGCAGTGGGGTTACAATAGGGTTTGTTATGATGTTGTTTGTTTGTATGTTCCAGCTAATTTACTAAAATAATAGCTGTGTGCGAACTAGGCATAAGAGAAAGCCACCTGAATAGTGTAAAGGATATATTTTGCTTACAGTATACTAGCTGTACCTCATGATTTCACTCGTGCGAATTAAACCACCGGGAAAGCTTTTCCATAATTTAATATTTTGTGTTCTTACTAATTAGGTACTTACCTATAATAAAAATTCACTTTTTGTGTCAATTAAAAAAAAAGTCAAAACAGCTAAGCGGGTTTTGTTGACATTTTGTATATGTATATAGATAACTAAGCCCCTGAACAAGTACAAAGACTACCTTTCAACATAAAAATCAACAGCACTATTTTATCACTAAGCATGAGAAAATGCAAGGCAAGCTACTTTCCCAAAAAATATATATAGCTATATTTATATTTCACAGTCACTTGGGGGGACGTAAGGATTCCAACGATACCCCACACATCAAAATCGGTTCAGCCGTTTAGAAGTTATGGTGGAATAAATAAACTCATATACACACATTCATACATGCATATGTGAACTCTAAATACAATGAATTCTTCTTATTTTTGGCAGTTGGATAAGGATTTGGGGAAAGATAAGGAAATTAGGATACCACAAACTCAGAAGACATAGGGAATAAGAATAGCAGCTTGGGAGGCAGGGCACGCATACCTAAAAACCCATCGGTCAGGCACTTGATGATGGCACCCCTGACCATAGCAGGGCACAGTTGATATGCTATGTAATATGGCATTAAGAAATCAGATACATACCTGGTTGGCACATCCACTTAAAATTTGATTGGGATCAACAATATCTGAGCCTGTGTCATCTTCCTCAAGGCCCTAAAAACAAAAATCAGATGTTGACACTGTCCATGTTCATACTAAAATCACTGATATCCATATTTGTAGGGGTTTAACCCGGCAATACATAATGTAGGTATACCTACATTATCTGTCTATGTTCTAGTCAGCGGTAATCTCCACAGGATGGAAATGCACAGTACTATGAGGATAGCAACGTTGGAATGGCATAATAAATGCTATGTGCAAGTGCAATGCTTACACTAGCTAGTTCCTTGTCGTGTCAGTCAGCGAAGTACAAAAAAATGACTTACTGAAAGTGTGACATTGGTCGAGCTAAACTCAGTTTGCCAACTTCTCCAACATCTTAAAAATAATACCCTTGGCCCGATTTTTGGTATAAGATCAGCTATTGTGTCGACAGTCATTGCTGACAAAGCCTGTAGATTAATTTCATTTTCTGCGGAACAATAATAATATTTACTTTCATAGAAAGTAATTGAATGGATATTTAACATAATCAAATGTTTAACACTAACATGCTATGGAAATCATGTGCTGACAATGACACAACAAAACCTGAGTGGAAGAGTAGGTAAATGTATTACAAGAATTACTGACAAACTCGCTAGGAATGGTATTCTTATATTTTTTTCTTCCTTGTTCTTATAATCACTCTACGTGCCTGTGCCCAAATCCCTATATTACAAATAAACGTATAACATACGTAGGGGTAATACAGGTATAAGGGCTAGTCGTGATGAAAGTTATAGGTACGTATTACTCATATGCTATACAGTTATACACCTACCTATAGTACTTATATAA
The DNA here is from genome assembly GCA_018467065.1 of Ephestia elutella. NCBI lineage: Eukaryota > Metazoa > Arthropoda > Insecta > Lepidoptera > Pyralidae > Ephestia > Ephestia elutella. Next base: position 15,435,785 of record CM031566.1, read on the forward strand.
ATGCTTCTACTCTAGCCTGTTCACATAACTGTATGTAAGTAGACTAAACTCGCAGCCTCAAATGCTTTTACGTTTAGTACCTATTTTTTATCCTCAAAAGCACGTGCGACACATCGTTGGTTACCATGTCTTGCGTTGAGCAAAGGTGCTATACTACGAATGAATACCAATGGTTTTCAAAATAATAAGTTTTGGTAGATAAAGTAGGTATGTGGCTTACCGACAAACACAGGTATTAATTCCGGTAACTCCCAGATTCTTAGAAGATCTTGTACTTCGTCCATTTGTCTTCACACACTTTTACACTCAAAAAACTTAAAATTAAAAGTTACTGCCGTGACGCGAGCGAAATATATGGTAATTCTCTGGAAAAAAATATTGCATTGCCGACAACGGACAAGGCATATAGACGCGGGCAGATGGATGGCGGCAATGTCCGGTCGGGCACGAACGCGTACGCGGCAGTGTTGCCAGGGAATCAGTGGCACAAGTTACACTAGTCCGAGCAAAAGTATTTTACAAATACGATCAAATAAATCACAAAAATATTATAAATGCGCAAGTTTGTACTTGTGTGGGTTATACCCGAATACAATAATAAGATGCATCTTAGCTAAAATCATTCTCAAATCTCATGCTATCACTGTCTAGTCTAGCAAGACAAAGACAGCACGACTTGATATTCATAATAATACTTATATTAGTTGAGATTTTTTAAAATATTCGGCAATTAGTTGGTAATCCTTTACACCGAAATGGATAAACTGATTCGACTAAAATTTGGATAGCACATAGCTTATTTCCTGGAATAACATATACCTACGCTAGGTACATATTTTATCATCATTAATTATCACAAACAGGCAATGTTAAGTGGTTAAGGCAACGTGCAACACCCTTGTTGCTACGTTGTAAAATGTTTTTTAAGCTTTTGTTTGATATCATTATTATAGAAAAGGCCATTGGAAAAACATTCAACTCAATGGCGGCTTCTTATTGTTTGTTAACAACTCCGTCATTTTTTATAAGCCACTTTGGTACATAATTATAGTGATTACCTACTAGATTGTTCCCATGAACATTTTATTAAAATCAGTCCCGCAGTTTTTAATATAGGCCGCACTTTGAAATCATACTACTTTATAGTTGAAAGCAGCCTAACCTTTTAGTTTTTGTTAGTAATACTGTAATACAAAAGATTAAAAATTAAACAATTGAAGTGCACTTATTACGTTACGTCCATCCAGGACTCGTTAAAAAGGTACCTAATACGCATCTTCTTGCCGCATATCATATGGCAACATAATCAGTGACTGCGGCTCTGCGTCGCGTGACCACGGACCGGCCAACCGACGACGACGGAAGGGCAAGCGGGGTAGAGCGGGGAGCGGGTACTCGCGCAACTTGTTTGAATTAAATAAACGCTATGTTCGGAGTAATCCAATAGAATATATAAAATGTTTGATTTTAACATTGAAGTGAGTTGCATTGACCTTGAGCAATCTTAGTTGGAGGAATTCAGTGTACTTGATAGATTCTATCTTAGATCTAAATGTCTTGTTTAAATTAATAATGTATTTGGGTTTGGTTGATCATTATTCGTTGGTTGGAGGGATCCAGTGTACTTGATAGGTATAATAAAATATCATGATCTCGGCAACCCAATATATCATTTGAGTTAAATAAATATATTGTTTGAGTTAAATACCAACCTAAGCTGGTATAATTTTAATAAGTGATTAGATTAATCATTATTACTTGTTAAGACTAGCTAATTATGTTTGATAGATTTAATTTAAAAAAATGATCTCGGTAACTAATTGTAATGATTAAATTAATGAGCAATTTAAAATGTTTGAATATAAAATGTTACTTCTTCAAAGTAAACAATATAGATATCAATCAAGTCAAATTAGTACCAGTAAGTAAGTGACATTATTCGAGACAAATCATTCATAGGTTGCTTCAAACATTAATTCGTCAACCAAGACACATGTTCAGTCAAATGAGCAGCATTTTTTTCAGTGCAAAATCATGCAAATCCAAAATGTTACAGCAACTTATTTATTGAATAAAATTAATTAATAACTGCCCGCCCACTTACAGTTAATTGCCTCTGTGGTTTCGTGACCTATCTAATTATAGTCGTTTCCTTACAACTCGTAGGTTGCAGGTTCAAATCCCACGTAACTTTTAAAAATTAAATATACCTAGGTTAGTTTTTTTGGACAAGAAACTATCAGTTTATCGGTGCAGAAGAACAAGGAGAAGAAAGGATTACATTAAAATCATATCAAAGCAAGCAATTAATAAATGGAAAAAGAATTAAATTAAGTGTAAAATGGTAAGTGCAGAATAACTTATATCGACATAACCTAACTTAAATTCGATAGTTTTGTTAGTCAAATAAAAACACAGCCGTTCTTGAAGAAAGAAAGTTTTATATTCTATTGGATGCCTCATACAATTACCATGCATTCATAACCTACATACTTATACATAAATACTTATTCCTACATATTAGGTACCTACATACTTATTTCGAAATTTCAAAATAGTGTACCTACTTAATTAAAAGACAAAAAATCTTTCATCGACATTAAAGTTCACACAATGATCAGAGAGCCAGAGACAGACCTTCAACTCTATAGAGTGAATAGAGGCAGGTCGTACAAAAGTAATTATTATAAGACAAAAAGACCACGAAGACCGATATGGGCAGACATTTTTAAAAGATTCTATTTCAGACATATTAAATTTAAAATCCGTTGAGCTGAAACTGTAAAAGCCCAGACTGTAGCCCATGAGATTGTAAGACAAAAAGACCAAGGGGTACTTCGCCGCGTGCGCATTCAATGATCACTAATGAATGCGCGGGTTTTTCTCTATTTGGATTTATGGTTGTGATGCTAGAAAACTGGATGTGACAAAAACTTAACGTACGTAGCATAGCACAAAGTAATATATTGTTTTTGGAGCAACATCCGGCTCGAAGGACCAGAAGTTGTAGTCGCCTTCTAGCAGCCTCTTAGAATGGCAAACTTTTAAATAGATTTAAATACAATTTAAGTAAAATAAAGAGAGATCTTCGACATAGTTGCGATAAAATCACTTATCTCATTTCAGACCTGAGAAAACTTCGAAGAGTGGCTGCTTACAAAGGCGGCCACAACTTCTGGTCCTTCGAGCCGGATGTCGCTCCAAAAACAATATATTACTTTGTGCTATGCTACGTACGTTAAGTTTTTGTCACATCCAGTTTTCTAGCATCACAACCATAAATCCAAATACAGTTATCGAGCTGCTTTTTTTATCTTTTAAATGTATTTAATAATAATTTTAATACTTATAAAATATACATTTTTTTTTATTTTATGTATAGAAATCGGAATGATAAGACAAGAGCCAAATCTGTGCATCTGTTGTCTTTTTTTATGAAAATATCCGTCGGTCTGAGACCCACTAACTCTACCTATCAGCAAGCAGCGAAGTTACATAAATTAATGACATTTATAAAGTTACTTTGATCTTCTAGTGACATAACTCCATGTATTCGTGGTCAAGGCATAGTGACGTCGGCATATTTTTTGTAATCGATAAAAAACATCTCGAGTTTTAATATCGATATAGCTTAAATAATTCGAGGCAATGAAAGCTTTTTTGCTGTTCTTGGGAACGAATCGAGGAGACCACAAAAGACAAGTACCATTTGTTAGATGTCATGTCTGTTACATTACTCACATTTTTTTGTTGAGATTTAATAAGTTCATTAGTGAGATCGTATTAAACTAATTGAATTTATTAGATCTATCAAGTGGTGAATTTTACTACTTCAAAAGCAACTCTATGTTAACTGTTACAAAAAATATACGGATGAAATATATATGTTCCTTTTGAAGTAATTTTATATGTTACTTTTTATTTATTTTATAATTTTAGTTCTAATTAAGCTCGGAAGTATACTTCCGCTTACTTTGAAATTTTGCCACTTCCTTCCGGTTAAGGAAAAAATTGTGAGGAAACCTGCACTCTAGTTAATTATAGTGTGAAATGGAGAAGGCAACGGCAAACCAATATCCTATAATTGCCAAGATATTTGTATTTATTTATGAACGTAAACAAAAAAAAAATTCTGTTCGAATTAAGAACTTAATCCTACTCAAACCAATACATCTAAATTCATCTAGAGGGTAACAGCATTTTTCCACAAGTAGAGCTTTTAACTTTTCATTAAATGTTTTTATACCACTTATGTATAGCCATTTAGCTCTATAGACAGGCAACTTGTTAAAGAGCACCACTATTTGGTAACGTACACCTTGCTTTATCACTTTCAAATTTGGAGGCATTCCTGTCGATAGTAGTTGATAGTCGTTGTGTGTGTTTCATTCGACATAATGACCACGACCCTCAGTCATGAGGAATATGACTAAAGGGGGATTAGAGAGGCCTTGAAATATTACACGTGACTTCAGTTCCGATGACAATGCATTGGTACCAATAAGCATATAGACCCAACAGGTTATAGTGCACCCAGGATCGTCTTCCATCGAGCAATCACCTACAACCATTAAATTATCCATACTAATATTATAAATGCGAAAGTTTTGATGTGAGTTTGTGAGTTTGTGAGGATGTTTGTTACTCAATCACGCAAAATCTACTGGACGGATTTCGATGAAATTTGGTACAGAGGTAGATAATGACCTGGAATAGCACATAGGCTACTTTTTATCACGGGAAAAAGCACTGTTCCCGTGGGAAATTCACGCGGGCGAAGCCGCGGGCAAAAGCTAGTAAACCTTATTTTTCTTTTATCAGCTCACAGCACAGACGTAACTAACAGATGGTCATAAACCAAGGATAGAGAGACCCAAACACAGGTAATAAAAACACAATTACATCGCTAGTGGTCCGGCTAGAAGGCGATGATTTTGATGTTTTTTATTGTGGCTTTGATTGCGGTGTGAGAATGATTGCCGACACCTACTGATGACGCAGCCTTGCCTACTCAGATATCAGAACAATACGTGAGTACAATTAGTTTTAGAAAAGTGCTATCATAGAACATAGGGATGACAAAAGTGATTCTTGAAAAACATAGCAATAGGATCCCACTAATATCACTTACCTATAGACAAAGATTTATATTAAATCGATTTAAATCTTTGCCTTTAGATTGCCAAGTATGTGATTTTCGATTTTGTATTGCTCTCATAGCTTACTTATATTTATTTATTTATTCAAAAATTACTTACAGCTACCATTAGATACAGGTTTTCACCTAATGCTATTCTGTAGACTTATATATCTACTACTGAACTATACTACTTATATAGTAGGTACCTGTTTGATTTTTTGCTTTATATGCTGCAAATTGATATTGTTGTGCCTTTTGCTAATCATAAATCAGAATAAGTAGGTACAGTCAAGCTTCATAAGTGCAGTCATACGTCGAAGACCTTATTGCCTAGCCTTAATGATCATAATGCCTTGTAGATTCTTACTGCACTTTTGACGCTTGACTGTACCTAGTCGATGATTTGAATGTTTTTTTGTAGTGGGCCTGATTGCCCACACCTCACACCTCTCATGATGGCAGCCATTTTAATTGTACGGAGAACATACGCCATGTGAATTAAACTTATTTTTTACAAAACAAAAACCTACAACAGTTTTTCTTGTGCTTCACCAGCAAACGTTGAAAAGTGCTGCTTCCACCTAGTGATGTGAAATCGAAATTTTCAAAGAACAAGCGGAAACTTTCTTGTAAATCTCTCGGAAATATTCTCGACAGCAGAAAATTTTCCTAACACGCAAGAAATCCCGAGGATTTACAGAAACTTTCTAGGAATCGCAGGTTTCCTAGAACAGACATCAACGCGTCACAAACACATTATAATCCTCAATATCAAAACTGTATCCGAACGCAGCTTGATTCCACGGCACGAAAAAGGAAAAAAAGGCAAAGAAAATGGAGGCATCGTGCTTTGTGGCGAGCCGCCATTACGGAGTCCATTACGTGGGTATAATTACGAGTCATTAGACCGAGCTCGCCGCTCCCGTCGGGAATTAAAGCCACAACTAGGGTGGCCATGTCGTCTCGGGGAAAAGTCTGGAAAAAATATCGCATGATGTCATATTGTTTATGCCAATATAACTAAATAGCGGCCTGTCTCGGCCTCCGGAAATGTAACCTATGTTACTCAGAGATAATTTAGCATTAAATGGAAATAATTTTTCAAATCGGTCCAGAAGTTTTTGACTTTATTCGTTATAATACAATTATTTGGTTGAAAGCACAACTCCTTGGACTAGTCGGGATTTTAAATTACTTATAACTATTTATCTATCTAAGCTTTCTTAAAAAAAATTAAAAAATAAAAATTGGGAAAAGAAAAGATTTTTTCTTTTTATTATGAGTACCTAATAAGAGTAATTTAATTAAATACAATTCAAATTAAAAGTGTAATTTTCATTTAAATTTACTTTCTCTTCAACAGGCCAAGGTGGATTTCAATTTGAAGGCTAATCAAAGTCAATTCAAAGTCAATTATTTGTATTTATATAGGCTTAAAAATAGCACTCATAAATCGTCACATTCTTGTTTTTTAGTTAGTAGACGTCATAAAATTACTTAAAGATAAGGTTACCACCGCCTCCAAAGCGCAAGTGGAGAAGAGGCGGCGCAACAAACTCCACTGCTGCATTTTCTCCAAAGACGTCACTTTACAACATATGTCTTACAATTAAATGACTGTCCAGCACTTGTGGTGGTTATGATTATGCTTCTATGTAGGCTCTGTGATATGGAACAAACAATATATGACACGGGTAGACACAAATTTGTCCGTATATAACTGTTACAGATGGTCACCATAGTTACAAAAGATATTGCCTTTTAATACCCAAGCATTGGCATGCTGGATGCCCGAGACCAGCTATCTCGAATTTTAAATATTTGTATGTTTGACGGAAAAAGTGGGATAAGCTAAGCAAGATAATTAGGTATGTTTGCTTATACCTATATCATGAACAAATTAAGTATACAGGGTTATTTTGTAACTACTGGCCAAATTTTTACAATATACAAAGTACTTGGAATACAACTACGTCCGAAAGAAATTTATAGTAAAAAAAGCAAAAATTTTTTTTCATTTTTTGATAGGTACCTAGATTTTTTTGGAAACTTGCTCAATTTCATCAACCAAATCTGCTGCGAAAATTTGGCCAATGGTTTAAAAATAACCCTGTATTTGTATTACCTATCGTGATTTCCCGTTAGATAAAAGGTAATTAGGTATTACATGCCCATCCCAACTAGGTAGGTTAGGTACCTGATAAATAGTTCAAACAAAACTTTTGTCTTTATAAATTAGTTTAGAAGTAGGTAGTACTTTAGTAGTCTACTCACGTCACTTCCTATTTATTTTATTTACAATATAGACCCCACTGTTGCGCAAAGGCTTATCTTCCCCCCATTTACCCCTAGTTACATATTCTGGTATGAATCTTGTACATAGCTCACGGTCACTTTATAATAACAAAGGACAACCAGATTTACCTGCGTTCCCAATTATCCCACGCATAGCAAGCCGCATTCGCTGTTAATATGTGTCATCAAAGCGGAGAAGATGAAGATTTGGCCCTAAAAAAATAATTAGCCCTGTGTCCTTCGCTCTGCCGACTCAGGGATCTTTACACTGGACGACACGACTGCGAGGGAAGAGGTAGAATATCGTATCGTAATGGCCACTTATGACTAAGGGTTATGATTTTTGCGTTTGTCACCTTTTTTTCAGTTTTTTTTTAAAGTTTGCTAGTATTTTCTTGCTGCCAAGCTAATAATAACATCAGCCTACAGAAAGAGACTGAAGAAAGGACATAATAAATTCCTAACTAAAAAGGAAAGAAAAGAAAAATAGAGTAGAGGTCCTTACTGGAGGACACACTGGACATATTGCTGCCACACAAAACATCTGCTTAAAATGCTATACGAGTACTATACAAGAATACATCGCTCATAGTATTTTCTATAACAAATTTTGGAAACATGTCTTATCGAGGAGGCTGCAGGGTGAATAAATCCGTGGCATGGTTTGTATACGATAGTGCTAAACGTTACGACATCTCTCTAACAAGCAATCGGCTTCATTCATCCTCCATCTAAAGTGATTGAATAGACAAAAAAGTTTAAAAAGTAAGAGCTATATAAGCTTCCCGGAGCCTAAACCACTAGACTATGAGGCATTTTATTGACTCTCAGCTTTTATACAGGGTTACTTGTAAAACATCAATAACCTCTCTAGGGGTGAAAGTACTCATGAATATGAGCAACTTTTTGTATGGGACCGACTCTGAAATCTCAAAAAAAAAATCAGCTGTTCCATACATTTTGGCCGAGTAGGTATTGTAAAATGTATGGAACAGCTGATTTTTTTTTTGAGATTTCAGAGTCGGTCCCATACAAAAAGTTGCTCATATTCATGAGTAGTTTCACCCCTAGAGAGGTTATTGATGTTTTACAAGTAACCCTGTATATCAATATCAAGATATCGTATCTGAGTCGTATCGCCATTGTATCGTACCGTATGCGCAAAACACAACCCAATGATTGTAGCAGTAATTTGGTCGTCCGTGGGTTTTTGTCTGAAATCGTCATTCCGAGGCGGCCTTCCAGCTAAATAGGCCACTTTGACGCTTTTTGTCGGTCGCTAGATGACATTCTGACGACGTTTAATGACGGCCGGCAACAGAAAAATCTCGAAATTGCTACCGTTTATTAACTTGAGAAATGAGAAAGATAAAATAGGGAATTAAACGTTGTTTATCTATAACGATAGGATAACTAAGTATTCCATTGCAATAAAGTCTCTTGCATGCGGTTGCGTGATCGTTATTTAATTATCTACTTTTTATATTTGTAATTATTAGTATGCATTTCGTACTTAAAAAACTTGCTAAATAATCTATGCGTTTTTATATTTTAATAACCGACGAGAGTAGTAATGAAACAAAAAGGGGTCTTTTGGCTAAATAACAAATATTTTTTATTGCTACCAAGTACTATGTTTATAATACCTGCGTAGTGAAGTGGTGCAGATGTAAATTTTATAAAATAACTTA
>CM031566.1:15445010-15615010 GCA_018467065.1 Ephestia elutella
TAAATTTTATAAAGTAACTTAAGTATGAATTTAATTTACTTAATATTTTAATTTGTAATTTTTTATATGTAAGTATATGTATACTTTGTTAAAAATTTGAATTGAATTTATAATTTGACACTGGTAAATTTTAATTGTCTCTTCAACATCCCCTATAGAGATTTCCATACATAGTGTACTTAAGTTTCAATTTTAATAAGTACTTAGAGTACTCGGAACGACGAAAATGAACTCAATAAACTCGAAGGTTTCAAATAAATCTAGATTAAAGGCGAGTTCTCCGCTGCCTATCGCAGGCTTTCATAATTAAATAGCTATAAATGTCAGCCAGATAAAACTAGATAAGTCCAGATAAAACCGCATTTATATCGATGACGGTTTGTTTTGTACTCACGGCTAATGAGGGAGTACTACTTTGTAAACATTTGTTTTTTTTTTAGGTAGGTAGTTAGGTACTATGGTATAGCATGTAGATAGTGATAAGCCGTTTCCGAAATTTTCAAAGGAACATCGGAAAGTTTCTTGGAAATTTCTCGGAAATATTCTCAAGAACGGAAATTTTCGTAAAAACCCGAGAAACTGAGAATTTTCGGAAATTTTCGGGAACAGATAATTTCTCGGCGGCACATCGCTACATGTAGATAATATATCCCACTACTGGGAAAGGTCCCACGTTTCCATCCGTCCGTCTCTATTCAAGGCAGTGACAGGCCATTCTTTCATTGATTTCAAAATAATTTGAATTACGTACGCAGGTACGTACCTGCGTACGTAATTCAACACGTGTTCGCAGGAGCTGTTCGGCCTTGTACCAGCCGCTGTAATCCACCACCGTACCACCCGCCTTAAGCAGAAGTAGGTACCACCCCCACCACCTTGATGGCTAGTGTTCAACCACCGCTCGTTTTTCGCGCAGCTTTTTACTGCGCTGTACTAAAATGGAATAAACTTTCCTCAGCGGTGTTCCCGAATAGGTTCGACATTGGAGCCTTCAAGAAAAGAGCCTATCGCTTTCTCAAAGAGTCGGCAATGCATAGTGACCTTCTTAGGGTTGTTGGTGTCTATGGACTGCGGTGATTGCTTACCATCAGGCAACCCGCATGCTCGTTTGCCTATTATTCTATATAAAAAAAACGTACAGTCGGGGGCAGATAAACCTGACCCTCACCGAATCCTATATACCACGGGATAACGTTTATCTGTACACTTGTTTAGACCAATAGATATTTTCATATTAAAAGACAGCAGACTGCACTTCTACTGGGCAAATTTATTAAAAATTCCGCGGTGTTTTTTAGTAAATGCAAATTTCAATAATGCCATAAATTTAAACGCAAGAATTCCAGCTATATACTTCGTTATCTCCTCGCATTACAATGCACTAAGTAGGCTTTTAATAGGATATTTAACTCTGATAGTGCACATTATTGCACTAATGAAATACTGAGAAAGGGCCTTGTATGAGCAACGTACATTTTCAACCGACTTCCCAAAAAAGGAGGAGGTTATATGTTTCGATGTATGTATGTTTTTTTTTTATGTATGTTCGCCGATTTCTCTGCCTATAGTGGACTGATTTCCGAAATTATTGTTTTATTCGAAATAATTTATTCCCAAGTTGGTCCCATTTTAACCACGTCAGAATCTGTTCGGTAATTTTAAAGATACCTAACAAAATATAAAAATTCAAACATTGGATTATAGAGCAAAAGCCCGCGACAGCATGCCCTTCCTTATTTTATGAAAACTCAAGATTCTCTATGCATGTCCCTAACACAGAAATAGCGATTAGCGACTATAAAAGTTGGATCATGATAATTTGTAGCAATTAAAGTGGTAGCTTAATTTCCTTAAAATAAAAGTTTTTTTAAGATTTTATTCCGAATAATATGAGAAATCATGCCATCCATTGCCAAGCCATTGGTGCAGATACAAACCCCTGCCAGACATTGTAACTTTACTAAATTATAGTCATGTTTGTTTTATTGTTATAGCTGAATTTAATAATACTTTTAGAGGTCCCCAAAGGTGCTTTCGACCTATAAAATTCACTTTTGCTATCCATATTACCTGCTTAAGCAACTAAGATTCAAACTTCATGCGTAGTCGCGAATCTTTTTTACATGTATATCCCACACAGAGAAACATTCAGCATTTTTAAAATAAGGAAGGTTGGTCGTCGCGGGCTCTTGGTCTATTTATGTGCCAAAACTTCCGTGGAATTCTGACAAGTTCTGACATTTCAAATCAAACTGACATACAACGTTTCGATTTCTTAAATTTTGGCCAGTGAAAAAATAAGTATAAGTTTTCATGACAACAAAATTGCGCCAAGTGCACTAAAAATGATAAAATAATATTTTTTTCCCAAAAAAATGAACCGACTTCCATTGTAAAACTTAAAATCATGAAATAACTTAATAGGCAGAATAATCAAAAAAAAATTTATTGGCATGCTACCTACTGAATGAGGTGAAGTCGGTGCCAAATTAAAAATTAAATAATCTAAACAATAATCTTAACATTAGAATCATGTATAATATAAATGCCTAATATCCTTACTCCTTGCACTTGGCACCGACTTCACCTCATTCAGTAGGTAGCATGCCAATAATTTTTTTTTTTGATTAATCTGCCTATTAAGTTATTTCATGATTTTAAGTTTTACAATGGAAGTCGGTTCATTTTTTTGGGAAAAAAATATTATTAAAATGCCTTTTGCTTTTGTGAATTCATTCACATACATAGATAAATAAATTACTCTTTCTTCTTTTGTTTTCCTACCTATAAACCGAAGAAAAAGTGTGGTTAGCACTCAAAAGGACTCAGATTTGACTCTATTCGTAACTTTGTTAGATATTATGACCGATCTGAATCAAATAAAAGGGTGCAACCAAACTGATCGACATGCGAAATAGCCGATCTTTTATATCAACGGAATTAGGCCGCTAATCGAATGCATCTTTTATGTCAACGGAATTTAATTAGGCCGCTACTCGAATGCACTAACCGAATAGGGTAAATCCTAACTAATATTATAAATGCGAAAGTGAGTTTGTTTATTTGTTTGTTTGTTACCTCTTTACGCTTTATCTACTGAACCCATCTTCCTGAAATTTTGCATACACATAGTTAGAAGTACGGAGAAGGACATAGGGTACCTTTCATCCCGGGAAAAAGAATTGTTCCCATAGGAAAATCACGCGCGGGCAAAAGCTAGTGTAGTATAGTTGCTTAGTATATTATGACTAGTTTTAGAATATAAATTTTAGATGAACCATAGATAGGGAGCGTCATGTAACCGTATCTCGCAAACGCAACATATAATCGCAGCGATTATTTCATCCCTAGGCGGCCGTGCATCACGCACGCCTGACAGCTCAAATTGCAGTTTCCATTCACTGCACTTAGCCCATTTTCGAGGCGGCTTGTTTCATGTTATAGGGCTAGCTCAGCCGTTACTTCCCGTTTAACTGTCTTACCTTTATTACCTTACGAAAGTATGGAATTAGATTGATTTGTAGCATTTTGACACACGAGTAAAGCAAAACCTGGATATCATATGCTAGGTACTTTTTACATCGTTTTTCCCACGGAAATGGAGCTCCAAGGAGAAGATAGTGTTTTAGGTATATTTATTTATCATAATTTTAACCCACGACATAATTAAAGGACCCTAGGCTCACCGCGCCTATTTGCTTATTTAATCCTTTTGTTGGGATTAACATTGTATTAGAATCAGAAAATATATAATACACACCTTCTTAATTCAATGTCGTAGGTATATAAATACATGCAAGTTCACTTCTCACGCTAAAAAAAATAAATCGCAGGAAGTATTCTGACGATCCACGATAAACTGTTCTTTGAATATCGTATCGTCTCTATTCGAGTTTCCGAGAAATAGACACGATGAACACGAAGCCTAATTTGGATTGCGGTCGGATACCTTAGATCTCTCACTTCCGTTAGACTGATATGAATCTCTATCTATTTTTCTTACGAACAGGAAAGGACCACATAGGTAAGTATGATCAGTCAGGGGCATAATAAAATGTAGGTAGGTACCCATCTACATGTTACCTATACCTACAACGCGACAATGAACGATGAAACGCATAAATCTTTCAGAAATAAAGCAATATAGGATAATCAAAGACAGTGAACTTTATGCATTTTGCATCGGCATCTTTGTGCAACAATAATATCGATACGACCGCTCTCAATGGAAAATAAATTATACCCGTCACTGTGTAGGGCTTGGCGAAGTCTAAGTTTATCGATATCGATGAAAATAAGTTGAAGTTCGAAAAAATAAGTGTGTCGGAAAACGTTAGCTCGTAGGTTGAAGTCAATTCCTATTTCGGTGCGCTTCTTATACTCAGTTGTTCTTATAAACGATAAGAAGTAGTAATTAGTCATGTAGAAACGTTCATTATATTTCTTTGTCTGACTATAGAAAAACGAGCGAGCCTTACCTATCAAAATCAAGTTGAAATTGATACTGGATACCTATATACAGAAATTGCGAAAGGCGTCATTGAGTAACAAACATACTCACTCTCACATCCAAACATTCCAGTAGGATTAGATGAAAACTATCGAGTCTGCAGGCACCAGGGTCCCATCCCTGACGCCTGAGGCGCCGCACATGCGCATCGCAATCCCGTCGCCCGCGCCGCCCGCTTATTAAACCTCGTCCCGCCCTAATGCCGCCATTACAGCCAATATAATAAAACTGCCGCCGACCCTTGTCATTACGCGAAGCCAAGGTAAATATTTATGGCCTAGCATGGAATATTGCTTACAATTGCACTGTTTACTATTTTATGAGGAAGGTCGAGTGGTTAAGAAAGACCTGTGCCTTGACCATGACCAATCGTAAACCGTAAGTTTGCAGACCATCAAACTGATGTAAATTAGAAAACACCATCACTCAGTAGTCTCAGTAGAAGTTATGAAGGCAAACATTTTAAGAAACTTTGACTCAAGGTTAAGACTTCAACAGCTATGTATCTAGTTTTTTTGGAGAGTGCCATGTCAGATGTTTATCAAAGTCGCCTGAATAGATACCAAGCTGACCAAGGTATCTGACACGACTTAGCCATCAAATAGATAAAAGTTTGAGCTAAGTGCTGGCTTGATGTCGTCAATAGGGGTGCCAAAAATTCACAAACAAGGATGCCGAAGACGACTGTGTGAAGTCTTGTACTTTGTACTAGGTATTATTTATTCTGTAGTGAACTAGGTAGAGAGAAAAGGTAGGAAAGCGGACCCTGGGCTCTGACGCTTTGTGCCTGAGGATGCAACCTTTAAGATGAGAGAGAGAGAGAGAGAAAGTCAGGGTCAACAAGAATGTAAAATAAATACTTAAGACATACCACTAGGTGCGTCTTTGGTCTTACTCTGCAGTCGCCTCGTCTGCCCTACGTTAGTAACTTTATTATCTACTAATCTGTGCTTATCCTAACTTCCTAACTTGTTGTGTTTGTTACCTCTTCATTGTAGGAGTTATCTCCTGAACCAAACTCCCTAAAATTTCACATACACTAGTACGGAGAAGGACATAGGGTACCTTTCATCCCGGAAAAAAGCCCTGTTCCCGTGGGAAATTCACGCAGGCGAAGCCGCGGGGAAAAGCCGTATAAATCCTAGATTCAAATGTAGCGCATTTATAGCGTTTGTGACTTCAGTAAAACGCCTCACAGACGCCGAAAGCGGTATTAACTCAAAAGGTCCAAGAATTACATTCTAGCTGAATATTTCAATCAAAATTAACTATTACAACCGGATGTGCTTGTGCAAAATGTCGGCGCTTTGAGCGGGCAGTATTAAGACCTGCGAGGGAACACTATATTCCGAGCTTACGACGCTTTTACGACCGCGGCGTAGCTTTTGTCGAAAGCTGCGATCTTGGTAACGTGCTTAGCGGGAATCTGGTAAATATAACTCTGTGGCATTACATCTATAAATATATTACTTTCATGCTGTTCTGGAAGCGAAAAAAAAGCGTAGAATGTGACAAAGCGCAAAATGTTTCTCTTTTCGCGTGGATTGTAGAAGTAGGGATCCCCATCTCATCGCCCATGACAATAGTCATAGGCGATGGGCTGGTAACTTATCATTAATATGAATCTCCATTCTATCAATAAGCCCACTATTCAGTTCTACCTTCGAGTCTCATGACTCTGTCTACCCCGTAATGGATAAAGATGTGATACCTGTATCTGTATACATACTTTCTAAAATTCCAAATTCTTACATAGAGGCGACAGTTTCACCTCAGTCTCACAAAATGAAGTGCTGAGCGCTTGTCTATTATGTATTCTGTTCTGTGCATATACATACAAGTTTTTTTTTATTTAGCTAACAGGTCCCACTGCTGGGCAAAAGCCTCCCCCTTATCTCTCCAACTACCTCTATCGCTCGCTACCTGCTGCCACTGCCTATCAAAGGCCGACAATTCGTCAGACCACCTCATTTTCGGCTAGCCTCTTGCTCTTTTGCCATCAGTCGGGATCGGGACCCAAGATGTGACTATTTTTTCCATCTTTCCAAGTTTATATTAAAAGAAAAATCTTTAAATCTCCTCCCTTATGACCCAGCTCGCAGCCTCCGCAATGAGTGTGGTATAGTATAGCAGAGATGAAATATTGCGATGCATGACACGCGCGCGCAGATTTGATGCTCGAGCGCCGCATTCTCTGAATCACAATATGAAGTAGGTACCTATGGTTTGCACGACTATGAATAGTATAATGTTTCAATTTTCGAATTTTTAATATATAATCCTAACCTAAAGTAAGTATAGATATATATTTATTTCTCTTTCCCGCAAAAACTAGATTTTGGTGAAGACCTGAAAAATGCACATATGAAATGAACCGAAATTCCCAGATGTGCGGAACATAGCTAGTAAACGAAACAAATATTTATTAATCACTTGAAAAATCAGAATATATTGTCTTGATTTTCTGAGTAGGTACCCTTAGCTTATTTCTTATAGCGATGTCCACGCTTAAACTCCGTTTTTACCTACTTGTCCTATTATGTAAACAATCTTACCATGTCTTTTTATGATTTTACAACAATATAAATTAAAATAGACTTTTTAGGAAATAACATTCGTGGTTAATTTTTTTACTTTAGAATGTTAAGGTTTGAACTAATATTTGATTTATTTTCAACAAAATTCAATAAAAAGTACTCTGAAGATTGTTTACATAATAGGACAAGTAACAAAAAAGTTTACCTTATTCTGTGCTTCCGCGACGCCTTGCAATTTTCGAGAACACTCGAATAAGTACTTACTTTTAACAGTTTCCGAGATCCTCACAGATAAGCACGTGTTTATGACTGCTTGCTCGAGCTACTGCGGTAAGTCTTACAGATATTTGTTACCTACATGTTTATTAAACACGTCTTTCTCAAAAATATAAAGTGCTTCTCATTGCCATAAAACGTATGGTCCATTTATTCATAATTGCCCTATTATGTAAACAATCTTCACAGTACTTTTTATTGAATTTTGTTGAAAATAAATCAAATATTCGTTCAAACCTAAACATTTTAAAGTAAAACATTTATTAACCACGAAAGTAATTTACTAAAAAGTCTATTTTAATTTATATTGTTGTAAAATAACAAAAAGACATGGTAAGATTGTTTACATAATAGGACAATTATGAATAAATGGACTTTAAAATTTTACATCACAACGATAAGGTAAATAAAATGGCATCTGCCGTCCGATACCGTCGCTTTGAATCTCTACATAATATTTCGGCAAAATAAACCATCAGTTAAATGAATATAGTACCTAGAAATATTAAGTTCTTATTTTTTCCATGAGTAGTCGACAGAATAAATAGGTAGATATTTTCTAAGCTGAAATGATGCGCCCCACCTCCGCATTAACGTACACAATCAAATTTCAAATATGGAAAAAGTAGTGGGGCGCATCATTTCAGTTTAGAAAATCTCTACCTATTCTGTAAAAATGAAGCTATCGGTTAAACCGTTAAACGTCATGGGGGGAAAGTCTATAAATAGTGTTTCAAACTTGCATAAGGAACCCAAAGTGTTCATGATCAAAAGTGTACATGTTATACATACATAGGTACTTGAACACGTCATTCAGAAATTCAAATTAGAAGAAGTGTTTTTCTTCTATATCCACTAGAAACTTTTAAGGTTTCTCGCACAATAATTTCAGTAAATAAAACAGCCATTTAAATAATACAATAAAAACAATTTATTTCCCCTTAACAATCATACTGAGAGTATACACGATAAACGAAGTGAATTACTCGATAAATAGATCACAGTTCATACAATATTCTACCTTACTGCTCTATACAAAGGGTACAAATTAACATGTGTGTAAATGGCATATTATATGCTATTTCATAATACCTATGTTGCTTGCCGAGCAAAAAAAAAATTATGGGGCAATATATAAAGAATATATGCAATATAAAACCTAATTCTGTAATATTATTGCTTGTCGATTCAATTTTCGCACCAGTGTTGAAAGCTTTAGCTGTATTACTATAACTTATTGTTTTATTATCACAATGTGTAAGGCTTGTACTGTTGTATAGGGGACCGGACAACTTTTTTTATGCTTCTTTGAAATAGGTATCTCACATTAATAGAATCACCCGTAAAGAATCACATCCATAACCAAAGTATTTCCCAAGATATAGCAAAAAACAATCACATTTTTAAGCGATGTTTGGACGATACCGAAATGCCCCTAACTAAACGTACATTCATATGACGTCACGCCTAGAAAATGGACTTTCCCTAACCGTTTGAACTCGAATAAATTAGCTCTGGAGAATAAACTCGTGTTGAAAAGTCGCAAAATGTGTTTAATTACATGTATTCTATCATAAAATTACATATTTTTAACAACTCTCATACCTTGTCCGGTCCCCTATTGTGTAAAAGCAAAAAAGTTGTTAGCATAATGAGGTTTACCGTATTTACGTTCACTAGTTGGCGCCACTGGCGAATATGGTCATGTCACTGGTACAATACTGTCATTTGAATTTGACACATCGACATTGACAGCGTTGTACCATCTGACAGGTGGAACAACGGGATAGCCCTCACTGGTGACTGCGTAGATATTAATGTTGACAATTAGCGTTGCAGGACTATCGATAGTTGACGTTGAAAAATAATCATACTATCGATAGTTAGTATAGTTGAGGCGGCGCCGTACTTATATTAATTCTGTGGCTGCGCTTCTGTGCTCAAAGGGTCTACAACGACCACTTTTAAATAATGAACCTTATATGTGATTACATAAGGTTCATTTTTAAATCATATATGGAAATGGATTATGTTCCGATTCAACACAGTGGCCGTTTCCTCCTATGGTGAGAACACAAGTAGATTAGATATGTGTCTTTGTCTTACAGTCTTGTGTTGCGTTACGTCGCAAAATGTCCCTTTCGCAAAATGGCCTTTTTGTAAAATGGCCCTTTCGCAAAATGGCCCTTTTGCAAAATGGCCCTTTCACAAAATGGCTGTTTCGCAAAATGGCCCAAAATTGACAAAGTGACATTTTCGCAGAATTTTATTTTTCACACAATGTTCTTAGAAATCTGAAATATGAAAGTGTAAAATAAAGCAGGTTTTTATGTAAAAAAGTATGTAATAGGCGACGTAACGTTCTGTTGTGGCTATAGGGGACCGGACAACTTTTTTTATGCCTCTTTGAATAATTCTCACAATAATAGAAACATTAGTAAAAGAATCACATCAATAACCAAAGATTTCCCAAGATATAACAAAAAGCAATTCATATTTTTAAGCGATGTCCGGACGATACCAAAACGTTACTAAAGTTACATTCATATGACGTCACGCGTATAAAATTGACATTCCCAAAAAGTTTGAGCTCTAATAAATTGGCTCAGGAGAATAAACTCGTGCAAAAAAGGCGCAAAATGTGTTTAATTGTACTCTATCCTAAAAATTATATATTTAAAAAAATTCATATCTTGTCCGGCCCCCTATTTTAGGTCGAACCTACTTTTGATTTTTGAATAATAGTATAGTATATAACGTGCAAAGTTAACATAAGTATACACTTGTATTACGTATCATTTTCTATTTACATATATAAAATACTACAAATGTTTAATTTAATCAAATTTAAAATTAAAATGTACCTGTAAAATGTATTTATTTAAGTAACACTGGCAAATATGTTATTTACATATTCCAACAAAAAATATACTGAAAAATAAACAAATAATCATAATTTGAAAGGTGAAATTCGATGAATAATATATAAGTCATTGGACAGGTATTAAAATCGACATATCATTCCAGACGTTTCGGCAGTCTTCAAGGTAGAACTAATCGTCCGGTGACCATTGCCGGTGCAACGCGTATCGAAACGTAGCAAAATTGAAAGGAATGTGCGTTTTTAATACCTGTCGTATTACCAACATATAGGCAATTGTGCTACGTAAAAGTTTAAAAGTTGTTATTTACACTACAAACGCGAGGGTCTAAATTCTTATCCACAAAAATTTGCAAACGTAGCAAATCTATTTTAATTAAAATATGTCTGGTTCGTTTTTATAAATATCACATATTTCAATTAGAGATAGGAACAAAAAATATCTATAATACTATAATAGTACATTATGATACAAGTGTGCTAAGTTGGTCATTACGCACAAGAGGCGAGATTAGCCAATAAAGCCGCGCATATCTCAGGTTTTAAGCGTCGCATTAAGATGAAACTTACGCCAGATTTTAAGTTAGACCTTCAACAATACAACTGTGAAAACCGCATCAAATTTGGCCTAGTAGTTTTTGCGTGATGCACGTACAAACATACAGACAGACAGAAAGACATACAAAAATTAAAAAACAAATCGTTTTGGCTTCTATTGACCCTATAAAGACCCCTTATACTTACAGTTTTATCATATGTAATGATTGGTTTGCAAATTTTGATGAAGACGTAAATTCGTAAGTCCTAAGAGGGCATCATGCCCTGACTCCGCTTCCACGAAGCGCCTTGTCTGCGGTTGTGGTTGGCGCGCGCGGACTTGTGTTTCTCCTTGCGTTCCCTGTTCACTAGAACCTCCTTTTCTTGACCTTGCCCTTTTGGTTTACCCACGACGTCCGCGTTTCTGTAAAATACAATTATACTAATATAATCTCTATATGAGAGACATAAGATTGCTGATATCGTACAAATTGCCCAATTTAAAGTTGATTCACCTCATCTTCTTTCAAATATCAACGACAAAGTGCCAAATAGGAATTTTAGACATCACACTACACTTTTTATTCCAAATTGTGACACCAATTACAGGAAAAACGCGTTCTTTTACCGCGCTGCTGATGCTCTCAATAAGATTGTCGATGTACCGGAGTTAGATATTTTTAACAGTAGTATTAACCAATTTAAGATTACAGGAAAAACGCGTTCTTTTACCGCGCTGCTGATGCTCACAATAAGATTGTCGATGTACCGGAGTTAGATATTTTTAACAGTAGTATTAACCAATTTAAGAACTTCTTAGCCAGAAAGTGGTTCGATCAGGTTCCCTAACTGTGATTTAAATACCTAGTTATTTCTTTCGTTTTTATTTTTTACTTTTAAGTATACGTATGGGTATACTATTTTTGGATCTTTTGGTTTGTTCTCAGAATAATTTTTCAACAGCTTTTATTATCTACTCGTGCATTTCTTCTAACAGTTAAGTGTTATATTTTTGTTTATTTAAATAGTACTAACGTCATTAGTAAGCAAGTTTCGATATCTGTATGCGAAAACCTGTTAAATGTGTTTGTAGTTACTTAAGTTATTTTGTAATTTAGTTATGAAACTTTATTTATTTTGTTTTCCAAAGAAAACAAAATAAATAAAATAAATAAATAAATAATAAAGAGGCAGTTTGTAAGTTTGTTTGGGGGTAATCTTCACCTGAACCGATTTCAAAAATTCTTTCACCAATAGAAAACTACATTATACCGGAGAGACACAGGCTACATTATATGTATGTCAAGAGTCAAAAGTGCAGTCAGAATACAAGGCATTATGATCATTAAGGCTAGGCAATAAGGTCTTCGAGGTATGACTGCACTTATAACGCTTGACTGTACCTCCCGAGCGAAGCGCTGGTGTTTATTTAAAATCACAATAAGCACATATAAAAACTATCAGGATGACTATCGTCATATCAAATTGGAATTAGCTTGTGCGAAAGTGTCAGAGAGTTTCCGAATTTATCTACCTTGGAAGTGTTTCGAATACGAGAGGAACAGATCTGGGGGTCTAAAACGGCCACATTGATGAATCGGAATATGATCCATTTTCATTTCTTAAATATTTAAAAATGAACTTTATAATACCACATTAAAGGTTCATTTTTAAATATTTAGAAAATGAGCAAATGAATCATATTCTGATTCGTCAAAGTGGCCTTTTTAGACACCCAGGATGTCGCCGCCAGAATTAAAGGCGAAAGGTGCCTTTGCGAGTCTGCGTCCCGTATGGCAGGCAAACCTCTCCAATAGAGTGAAACTAAAAATCTTTAATTCAAATGTGAAATCGGTACTGCTATACGGAAAGACATGGAAGGTGTTAAAAGACCAGAGAAAGAAGTAAGAAGGTTATTTCTAACGAAGATTTGTGGAGACCCACATGGACCCAATGGATTGGCCACACACTCCACCGTCCCTACGGCCATATTCCACGACGGGCCTTGGACTGGAACCCGCAAGGCAAACGCAAGTTATTCAAGTCGCCTAAAGGCATCTGACATGACTTTTACGACAACCGCCATCTAGTGGCAGTAGCTGTATACACACTAGTGTATAAAAAAACTCAAATTCGAGAAGCCTGGTCGATATTTCTTCCCTCTTCCCATAATTGCCCAACAGTGGGCTAAAATGTAGCCAAAGTCAATTGTTTTTATTTAAATAGGCTTAAAAATAGCACTTTTAAAGAGTCATATTCTTGTTTTTTAGTTAGTTGACGTCTTAAAATTACTTAAAGCTAAGGTTACCACCGCCTCCAAAGCGCAAGTGGAGAAGAAGCGGCGCAACAAACTCCACTGCTGCATTTTCTTCAAAGACGTCACTTTACAACATATGTGTTACTGTAATAATACTGTTCTACGAGCTATGTGCCCCGCCCACTGCCACTTAAGTTTGGCGATTCTGCGGGCTATGTCGGTTACTTTAGTTCTCCTACGGGGCAGAAAAGTTCTCGAGTGGCGACCACAAACCGGAAAACGTAGTGTTGGCAGGCCTCCCACTCGGTGGACCGACGACCTGGTGAAGGTCGCGGGTTGCGCATGGATGCGGGCAGCGCAGGACCGGTCGTTGTGGAAATCCTTGGGGGAGGCCTTTGTCCAGCAGTGGACGTCTTTCGGCTGAGAGAGAGAGAGAGAGAATAATACTATACCTGGGCGGTGGAGGTCGGTGCCCCCTCCCCCTCCTCGCGTTCATGTTAGCTTCCCTCCGCGCCCGGGCCTCCTCAGGGTTCACGCAGAAGTCCATACGATTCCTGTAGCTACTGTTGCTTGGCTGAGGTTGTTCTTCTTCCGATTCTTCTTCGGATTCCTCCTGGAAATGGGGATGATTACTGGTTTAAAAAAGCTATATTTTTAGTTCTTTATCATTCACTGGTTGGCGTTACTGGCGAGTGAGGTCTGTGTTGAATTTCAGTTGTCAAAGTCCCCGCTGCCCCGTCCGAGTCGTCGTACTCATCCGAGTACAGTTCCTTTCCTCACACACCTTGCTGATTCATTCATTTTATTTCTAGTTAAACACTATTTCACTACTATTTTGACACTAACTACAAATTAATCGAAAATAGGATTATAAGAACCTTTGGGCCAGATATGTCATCGGACTTCCTATTTAATTAAAACTATGCCTATTCTGGTATTTCCAATCCATTTTTATATTTGTATTGCTAATAAACTATTTAAAGGAAATAAATCGATTAAATCAATCTTTTCTACGACACTTACTTCTTGATTCCTAGGCATAGTAGCCTGTAATGCTCTGGGTGTAACGAAAGGCCGCCTCGGCTCATCTGTGTCGGGGGGAGGGGGGGCGGCTCCGTCTGAGTCACAAGTATCGTCGTACTTGTATGAGTACATGTCCGTTTCCTCACACACTATGCTGATTCATTCAATTTACTTCTAACTTAACTAACTACACTACTTTACTTTTTTTTTTACACTAACTACAAAAGAAATCGAAAATAGGATTATAAATTATAGGCACTTTTAGGCCAGGTATGAGATAAACTATTTGAAGGAAATAAATCGATAAATCAATTTTTTCTACGACACTTACCTCCTTCTTCTTGGCGTGTCGATTCCATTTAAATTGTACCCAAAAAGTGTTCCTGTTCCTTACCTCCTGATTCCTAGGCATAGTAGCCTGTAACGCTCTGGGTGTAACGAAAGGTCTCCTCGGCTCCTCGGTATCGGGGGGCGGGGGGCCGGCGCCGTCCGAGTCGTAAGTATCGTCGTACTCGTCCGAGTACATGTCCGTTTCCTCACACACCATGCTGTGGGTTGGGAATTATAGTTGTTTATTTTTAGGATGCTTCCATGCTGGTCTGGGAGCGAAGAAAAAAACATAGAATGTGCCAACTGCTTCTCTTCCCGCGCAGATTGTAAAAGTCAATCGAGGGAAAGGGCTTTAAACTGGGGATTCCTCCACTCATAGGCGACGGGCTAGCAACCTATCACTATACCTGAATCTCCATTCCATCACAGAGCCCACTATTCAGCTAAACGTGGCCTTCAAGTCTCACGAGTCTTGGCTCTGTCTGGGGGTAAGGGATAAAGACGTGATTCTATGTATGTATGTATTTTTAGGATGATTATGTCTGCCAGTTTTCAAATCTACCGTTATAAAAAAATTCTAATTAAGCGTCAAATCTCTCTTTCTCTCTAATAGAAGATATTTAAGAAAAAAATATATTTACAGATCCAAAAAAAGCCAAAAATTTTTTTTACTTAAATAAAGATAAACTCCAAGAGATTTAAAATTTAGAAAATATCTAAAAGGGTTCATGAACTCAAAAAGTAAATCACATCATCTGAACATCCTAACTAATATTATAAACTAGCTTTTGCCCGCGGCTTCGCCCGCGTGAATTTCCCACGGGAACAGTGCTTTTTCCCGGGATAAAAAGTAGCTTATGTGCTATTCCAGGTCATTATCTACCTCTGTACCAAATTTCATCGAAATCCGTCCAGTAGATTTTGCGTGATTGAGTAACAAACATCCTCACAAACTCACAAATTCACATCCAAACATTCGCATTTATAATATTAGTATGGAAGTATGGATACGAAAGTGAGTTTGTTTATTCGGTATCGCTACGAGCTTTATCTACTGAACCAATCTTCCTGAAATTTCGCATACACATAGTTAGAAGTACTGAGAAAGACACAGGGTACCTTTCATCCCGGAGAAAAGCACTGTTCCCGTGGGAATTTACGCGGGCGAAGCTGCGGGAAAAAGCTAGTCCTAACTAATATTATAAATGTGAAAGTGAGTTTGTTTGTTTGTTACCACTTCACGCTTTATCTACTGAACCAATACTGAACTATCTTCCTGAAATTTCGCATACACATTGAGAAGAACATAGGGTACCTTTCATCTCGGGAAAAAGTACTGTCCCTGTGGAAAATTCACGCGAGCGAATCCACAGGCAAAAGCTAGTAAAAAATAGAAATTTCATAGTTAAACCACTAACTTGTACTTGGTGTAAATGTCCCTATTCTTCAACTCCCTGACGGTGCTCTTATCATCCAACATAGCCGTGAGGTTCTTGTACTGACGCTTCTTCTTGCCTACGTGTATCCTGTCCACTGCCACGTCATCTCTGTTGGAAAATATAACATCATCTATGGCTAGCATTGAAAATTGTATTTTTTTTTACAATAAAAATAACAACCGGAAGTTTTTAAAACTTAGTTAACATCATCATGGGCCATGCCTATCAATGAAAATTCGGAAAAAAATGCTTTTCTTTTTACAAAAAAATCAGAGGTTTTTTTCACACACCTCATGAAAACAATCGTGAAAAATAGTCTTGAAAAAAATGTTAGGTCTTAGATGTTTTGTAAAATTGATCAAAATGAACACTAAAAAAAATCAATCAGATGTTTTTTCCAATTTTTTTTCACACAACTCATGAAAACATTCTTGAAAAACAATCTGGAATAAATTTTGGTTTCGAATCTTTCGTTAGAGTTTTGGTAAAAATAAAAAAAAATAAAGTAGAAAACCTGTTTTTTTTTTTTTTGTTGTAACCTGTAATCAAAATTGACGCAAATCAATTTGTTCTAAGATTGACCTTACCTGGTCATGATGTCAAACTCATCGCCATCGAACACGTTCAGCCTTTCGATGCCGGTCGCCAGGAAATGTTGGTCGAGTGGATCCTCCGGGATGATTGGCATGCTTTGGTCGAGACCTGGTAAAACATATATTTGTATGTTGTTATTCTTATTGATTATTGTAACTCTTAATAGCGTATTATAGCGTAGCTTTATTCGTAGTGTTCAACTTTCATTTTATATTTTGCTTTTATCTGTGAGGACCTTTAAGTGGCTCCTTTGATCTCTCTCTCTCTCAGCCAAAAGACGTCCACTGCTGGACAAAGGCCTCCCCCAAGGATTTCCATAACGACCGGTCCATCCATGCGCAACCCGCGACCTTCACCAGGTCGTCGTCGGTCCACCGAGTGGGAGGCCTGCCAACACTACGTTTTCCGGTTCGTGGTCGCCACTCGAGAACTTTTCTGCCCCAACGGCTATCTGTTCTACGAGCTATGTGCCCCGCCCACTGCCACTTAAGTTTGGCGATTCTGCGTGCTATGTCGGTTACTTTAGTTCTCCTACGGATCTCCTCATTTCTGATTCGATCACGCAGGGAAACTCCGAGCATAGCGCGCTCAATTGCCCTTTGGCAAGACCTTGAGCCTTCTTATGAGGCCCATACTAAGCGACCACGTCTCTGTTCCGTATGTCATAACTGGCAACACACACTGGTCAAAGACCTTAGTCTTGAGACACTGCGGTATTTTGGACAAGAAGATATCGCGAAGGCCGGCTCCTTTGATAACTATTATATTTATTCAGTTAAGATAAAAATTGTAGCTGTTGGTCTTCCTATAAAAATAAAATAAAAAAATATCCCTTCTCCAAATACCAACTAATATTATAAATGCTAAAGTGATCATTTGTTTGTTACAGGTCGCGTCATGTAAGATGACGCTGGCGGTTAAGCTGCGCAGTAGGCGATTTATCGGTCTATGCGGGGTCGGGCGGGTCTCGTCCGGCGCACGCGATTGGTTCGTCAGTCGTACCCGTTCACAAGTTTAACTCGCTTCTGTCTCTTTAGCATTATTTTTTATATGACGAGAACTATACCCCTTCACGCTTTTATCTACTGAACCAATCTTTCTGAAATTTCGCACAAATAGGAGTACTGCGTAGGACATAGGGTACTTTCATCACAAAATTCCCACGGGAGCGAAGCCCCGGAGCGCAGCCACGAATAAATCCTACTAATATTATAAATGCGAAAGTTTGGATGTGAGTTTGTGAGGATGTTTGTTACTTAATCACGCAAATCTACAGGACGGATTTCGATGAAATTTGGTATACGGGTAGAAAAATACAAGGAATAGCACATAGGGTACTTTTTATCCCGAAATTCCGACGGGAGCGAAGCCCCGGGGCACAGCTAGTAAAGAAATAAAAACCAACTTACCCTGCAAAGGCTCCGCCAAATTCCCCTCCAAAATACTGTTAATTACCCTTTCTGCGTTAAACCCGTAATGCTTGAGGCACTTCAGAATAAACCCATCTCCCAAATGCGGCAAGATATCCTTCACTTCGCTAATCAACGACTCCTCTCTCACGGCATCGGGTATCTCGTTGTCTCTGGGTTGGTTGTCTATGGGCTGGTCTATGGTTTCAACATGGCCGTTGGTGACTGGCTCGCTATTGATCAGACTCTCTGGTATTGGTTCATCGATGTTCGTGTAAATCGCTTGGAGGATGAAGTCTGTTTTTACTGGGTCGCTAAGTACTGTTCAGGATTTTTTAATGCAAAAAATACGTTCAAGTTCCATAATTCTATTAATGAATCTAACGAATATCTGAAATAAGAATCGAAGATTTTTGACGAAGCGTATTGCTGATAATTATAACAACTTCTCATATTATAATTTATGTTCTAAATAAATTCTTCAGAATCAAATTTGATATAATACTATCTCTGTCTCTAACACCTGCCTTTTCCTTGCCTGCTCCCACTAAATGTGTGGTAAATAAATCATTGAAATCACTTAAGATGCTACAGTTTTTAAATTCAACAAGTAAGAAGTAGCAAAAAGGATACATGTCAGGGTAGGCCTGTCGCAGCATCTCCAGATCCTCGTGCACCGGGTACGCGGCGTGGTAGTCCCGGACCAGCAGCCGCTCCGACAGCCCGTCCAGCATCACGGCCAGGTAGGCCTCCACGTGCCCAGGGACACTGCCTCTGTTTGTGACAACGATAGATACCAATCAACTATGGTAGCTGGCGTGGTAGTGGACCAGCAGCCGCTCCGACAGCCCGTCCAGCATCACGGCCAGGTAGGCCTCCACGTGCCCAGGGACACTGCCTCTGTTTGTGACAACGATAGATACCAATCAATCTATGGTAGCTGGCGTGGTAGTGGACCAGCAGCCGCTCCGACAGCCCGTCCAGCATCACGGCCAGGTAGGCCTCCACGTGCCCAGGGACACTGCCTCTGTTTGTGACAACGATAGATACCAATCAACTATGGTAGCTGGCGTGGTAGTGGACCAGAAGCCGCTCCGACAGCCCGTCCAGCATCACGGCCAGGTAGGCCTCCACGTGCCCAGGGACACTGCCTCTGTTTGTGACAACGATAGATACCAATCAACTATGGTAGCTGGCGTGGTAGTGGACCAGCAGCCGCTCCGACAGCCCGTCCAGCATCACGGCCAGGTAGGCCTCCACGTGCCCAGGGACACTGCCTCTGTTTGTGACAACGATAGATACCAATCAACTATGGTAGCTGGCGTGGTAGTGGACCAGCAGCCGCTCCGACAGCCCGTCCAGCATCACGGCCAGGTAGGCCTCCACGTGCCCAGGGACACTGCCTCTGTTTGTGACAACGATAGATACCAATCAACTATGGTAGCTGGCGTGGTAGTGGACCAGGAAGCCGCTCCGACAGCCCGTCCAGCATCACGGCCAGGTAGGCCTCCACGTGCCCAGGGACACTGCCTCTGTTTGTGACAACGATAGATACCAATCAACTATGGTAGCTGGCGTGGTAGTGGACCAGCAGCCGCTCCGACAGCCCGTCCAGCATCACGGCCAGGTAGGCCTCCACGTGCCCAGGGACACTGCCTCTGTTTGTGACAACGATAGATACCAATCAACTATGGTAGCTGGCGTGGTAGTGGACCAGCAGCCGCTCCGACAGCCCGTCCAGCATCACGGCCAGGTAGGCCTCCACGTGCCCAGGGACACTGCCTCTGTTTGTGACAACGATAGATACCAATCAACTATGGTAGCTGGCGTGGTAGTGGACCAGCAGCCGCTCCGACAGCCCGTCCAGCATCACGGCCAGGTAGGCCTCCACGTGCCCAGGGACACTGCCTCTGTTTGTGACAACGATAGATACCAATCAACTATGGTAGCTGGCGTGGTAGTGGACCAGCAGCCGCTCCGACAGCCCGTCCAGCATCACGGCCAGGTAGGCCTCCACGTGCCCAGGGACACTGCCTCTGTTTGTGACAACGATAGATACCAATCAACTATGGTAGCTGGCGTGGTAGTGGACCAGCAGCCGCTCCGACAGCCCGTCCAGCATCACGGCCAGGTAGGCCTCCACGTGTCCAGGGACACTGCCTCTGTTTGTGACAACGATAGATACCAATCAACTATGGTAGCTGGCGTGGTAGTGGACCAGCAGCCGCTCCGACAGCCCGTCCAGCATCACGGCCAGGTAGGCCTCCACGTGTCCAGGGACACTGCCTCTGTTTGTGACAACGATAGATACCAATCAACTATGGTAGCTGGCGTGGTAGTGGACCAGAAGCCGCTCCGACAGCCCGTCCAGCATCACGGCCAGGTAGGCCTCCACGTGCCCAGGGACACTGCCTCTGTTTGTGACAACGATAGATACCAATCAACTATGGTAGCTGGCGTGGTAGTGGACCAGCAGCCGCTCCGACAGCCCGTCCAGCATCACGGCCAGGTAGGCCTCCACGTGCCCAGGGACACTGCCTCTGTTTGTGACAACGATAGATACCAATCAACTATGGTAGCTGGCGTGGTAGTGGACCAGCAGCCGCTCCGACAGCCCGTCCAGCATCACGGCCAGGTAGGCCTCCACGTGCCCAGGGACACTGCCTCTGTTTGTGACAACGATAGATACCAATCAACTATGGTAGCTGGCGTGGTAGTGGACCAGCAGCCGCTCCGACAGCCCGTCCAGCATCACGGCCAGGTAGGCCTCCACGTGCCCAGGGACACTGCCTCTGTTTGTGACAACGATAGATACCAATCAACTATGGTAGCTGGCGTGGTAGTGGACCAGCAGCCGCTCGACAGCCCGTCCAGCATCACGGCCAGGTAGGCCTCCACGTGCCCAGGGACACTGCCTCTGTTTGTGACAACGATAGATACCAATCAACTATGGTAGCTGGCGTGGTAGTGGACCAGCAGCCGCTCCGACAGCCCGTCCAGCATCACGGCCAGGTAGGCCTCCACGTGTCCAGGGACACTGCCTCTGTTTGTGACAACGATAGATACCAATCAACTATGGTAGCTGGCGTGGTAGTGGACCAGCAGCCGCTCCGACAGCCCGTCCAGCATCACGGCCAGGTAGGCCTCCACGTGCCCAGGGACACTGCCTCTGTTTGTGACAACGATAGATACCAATCAACTATGGTAGCTGGCGTGGTAGTGGACCAGCAGCCGCTCCGACAGCCCGTCCAGCATCACGGCCAGGTAGGCCTCCACGTGCCCAGGGACACTGCCTCTGTTTGTGACAACGATAGATACCAATCAACTATGGTAGCTGGCGTGGTAGTGGACCAGCAGCCGCTCCGACAGCCCGTCCAGCATCACGCCCAGGTAGGCCTCCACGTGCCCAGGGACACTGCCTCTGTTTGTGACAACGATAGATACCAATCAACTATGGTAGCTGGCGTGGTAGTGGACCAGCAGCCGCTCCGACAGCCCGTCCAGCATCACGGCCAGGTAGGCCTCCACGTGCCCAGGGACACTGCCTCTGTTTGTGAGCAACGATAGATACCAATCAACTATGGTAGCTGGCGTGGTAGTGGACCAGCAGCCGCTCCGACAGCCCGTCCAGCATCACGGCCAGGTAGGCCTCCACGTGCCCAGGGACACTGCCTCTGTTTGTGACAACGATAGATACCAATCAACTATGGTAGCTGGCGTGGTAGTGGACCAGCAGCCGCTTCGACAGCCCGTCCAGCATCACGGCCAGGTAGGCCTCCACGTGCCCAGGGACACTGCCTCTGTTTGTGACAACGATAGATACCAATCAACTATGGTAGCTGGCGTGGTAGTGGACCAGCAGCCGCTTCCGACAGCCCGTCCAGCATCACGGCCAGGTAGGCCTCCACGTGCCCAGGGACACTGCCTCTGTTTGTGACAACGATAGATACCAATCAACTATGGTAGCTGGCGTGGTAGTGGACCAGCAGCCGCTCCGACAGCCCGTCCAGCATCACGGCCAGGTAGGCCTCCACGTGCCCAGGGACACTGCCTCTGTTTGTGACAACGATAGATACCAATCAACTATGGTAGCTGGCGTGGTAGTGGACCAGCAGCCGCTCCGACAGCCCGTCCAGCATCACGGCCAGGTAGGCCTCCACGTGCCCAGGGACACTGCCTCTGTTTGTGACAACGATAGATACCAATCAACTATGGTAGCTGGCGTGGTAGTGGACCAGCAGCCGCTCCGACAGCCCGTCCAGCATCACGGCCAGGTAGGCCTCCACGTGCCCAGGGACACTGCCTCTGTTTGTGACAACGATAGATACCAATCAACTATGGTAGCTGGCGTGGTAGTGGACCAGCAGCCGCTCCGACAGCCCGTCCAGCATCACGGCCAGGTAGGCCTCCACGTGCCCAGGGACACTGCCTCTGTTTGTGACAACGATAGATACCAATCAACTATGGTAGCTGGCGTGGTAGTGGACCAGCAGCCGCTCCGACAGCCCGTCCAGCATCACGGCCAGGTAGGCCTCCACGTGCCCAGGGACACTGCCTCTGTTTCACGGTATCATCACCATCATCATTGATGAGAAGCAAGGGCGTTTTCCGTTTTTAACGAAAACCGATATGTAACCGATTTCGGAGTTTTCATATCCGTCCGAGTTTTCATATCGAAAACCGTTTTCAGAAATATCAGTACCGAGCAAACGACACTACGATCCGGCTTTGATATAGACTTTATTTAACTGGACGAGCAGAAAAAAAAACGATATCTCGGCCGTAAGATATTCGCTTCTTCCCTTTTACTCCACTATGAAAACGCTTGACACAAAAGAGAAGAAGCGAATATGAATATGGCGCGTATCGTTTTTGAGCGCGCGCGCGTTTTTGACGATCGATATGGTAAAAACCGTTTTTGGATACGTTTTGTTTTATATCACAAATTCATTGTAATAGAATAGGTACATTTAAATTGAAAACACACAATAACAACTACGATCTCACTATTTACAACCTAAACTCCATTTATTCTTACCAGTCCTATCATGTAAACAATCTTACCATGTCTTTTTATGATTTTACAACAAAATAAATTAAAATAGACTTTTTAAGAAATTACTTTCGTGGTTAATAAACGTTTTACTTTAGAATGTTTAGGTTTAAACTAATATTTGATTTATTTTCAACAAAATTCAACAAAAAGTTCTGTGAAGATTGTTTACATGATAGGACTGGTAAGGATAAATGGAGTTTATATCATTTGGGTTGCTTATTTCTCAAACCGGGATAACACGGACAAACTATGACAAAGACAAAAAATATATAAGTATCTCTTTCTCTTTCTTACTGAGATTCATACATAGCTGTCATGTTCTTTCATTATATTATTATTTGTATGTCAAGTCTAGAGATACTTGGTCCAAGGCTACAGCGATACAACTTGTGACTAAAGAGCAATAATTGCAGTGCAACAGTTGACTATGATTCATAGTCAACTAATTGTAACTGTTTTTAGATCATGCAAGTATTTAGTTGCTTCAATTTAATTGTATGCAACAGGCAAGAAAATTGCATCGTCTAAATGGGCCTTAAGGGCCATTTAGACGGTGCAAGTTTCTTGAACATTCAAGAGCAATAATTGAATACAATAATTGCAGTGCAAGAATTGACTTTCAATAATTGAAAGCAACTGTTTACATGGTGATATAAATAAAACACTTGAATACAATTATTGAATGCAAATCTTGACATACAATAATTGTCAATATGTTCTGTTTACACGAATTGTCAATTGTTTAAGCAGTATGGGCACGTGTTTTAGCGACTTGCTTCAAGAATTGCACGTATTTGCGTTGGAAAATTTTTCATGCAAGAATTGAATGACATTTTCTGCCATGTATTGTTTACCAAGGAAAGTTTTGAATCCAAACTTGTATACAAGTTCAAGAATGTTACTAGTTGTTTAGACTATGCAAGTAAATTATTGCTTCAATTTAATCGTATTCAACAGGCAAGAAACTTGTACTGTCTAAATGGCCCTTTAAGTTCAGAACCTATTATATTTATTCTATTGAAACAAATACAAAGACTCACTCTTGGTTCAGTATTCCGTTCTTATAAGCCGCTAGGGTCTCTCTAAAGATGTCGATGAGTTCAGACCGGGCCATGTCTATATGGGCTTCCACCTCGGTGGTGGCAACACTGGTGGGGTCTCCGAGCTCTTGTAACTTCTCATACAGCTGCGGGATGCCATATTCATACAGTTGGACTATACTAGAACAAATATTTACTATGTACTAGCTTGTGCCCGCGACTTCGTCCACGCGTAATTTACTATTGCTAATATGTCAGGTAAGAAGCAGCGTATCAAGATGAAACCTATGCCAGATTTTAAGTTAGACCTTCAATACAACCGTGAAAACCGCATCAAATTTGGTCCAGAAGTTTTTGCGTGATACAAACATACAGACAGAAAGAAAGACCAGCAAAAATTCTAAAAAAAATGGTTTTGGCTTCTATTGGCCCTACCCTACCTATAAAGACCACTCATAGTTTTTTTTTCTTATTTATCTCCTATGTACAGACACAGACCAGTTACAGTTTAATTATAAGTATTGATAAGCTGCTTAATAATTAAAAAAAAAAACGAAAAAAAACTTTTTTTAATCAATCTTTTTTATTACATTGACTTGTGCACCATGGCAACGGGTGATTTTTTTACTGCACGCGCTGGTACCGCCATCTACGTGGAGCTTTGCGTAATATTCCCTATACTAGTAAAACTGAGTTATTCCCAAAGTACTCCATTCTTTTGTTATAAAAAGATAAGTATCTCATACATCTATTCCCAAGTTACTCCACAAAATTATTATTATTTAAAAATACTTATTATTTTGTTCCCATTCTACTCCAAAGCTTACTCACCTGATAATAAAATTAGTTTTTCTAAATATCCATACACCTTTGGGGTAAATTTCTAGAAAGATCCTCAACGTCATGGCCGTGTCCAGTAAATGTATCACTATGTCCTTTAAGATGTCGAATGTGAGTTTGTCTATACTTTTACTATTGGAAGGTCTCCGGATTTCACTGAATCCTTTGAAGGTCTCCGGCAAATTTGGAGGGTCCACACTGTCGTAGTCTTTGTTTACTTGCAGGATTATGTATTTGAAAGCCTGCGAATTAAGAGACATTGTGGTTTTAGAGAAATTATTAAAAGATCATGCATAATATTATAAACTAGCGCCCGCCACGGCTTCGCCCGGAAATTGTAGCCTATATTATGTCACTCAGGTATAATGTGGCTGTCTATTGGTGAAAGAATTTTTAAAATCGGTTCAGTAGTTCCGAAGATTACTTACCCCCCTACAAACAAACTTAAGGTTAAAGATCTTTATTTCTCAATAAGACAAATACAGTCACTTACTTGAGAATACATATTATACAATAATATAAAGAAAATAATTTTTGGTCGTAGGTATGCACTGCCACGGAATACAAACAAAAGTATTCACTTAACAATAATAAAATAAGAATGTAGGTTGTAAGTACATCACGAATAACAATGGTACATAATTATCTACTTGAATGTTTCCGACATTGTCTAAGATATTCAGAGAACTTCGTTTTAAATACATTCAATGAATCTGCTTTTTAATTTCTTGGGGTAGTTTGTTAAATATTTGTGCTCCTTCAAAGATTAACGTTCGTTTGCCATTTTGTTGTACGAACCTTTGGTAGTGTCACAGGGCGGGCGCTTCATAGAAACGGCGCGTCAAATATACCTACTACTACTACAAATAAAACTGTATATCCGTGAACACGTCAGTAATACGTCAATGTGTGCGTTTTCATAGTCGAACGTCCCACAGTTACACAAAAACGGGGGAGAAGTGCGGAAGGAGCGGGGGTGCCATATTGCGGGAGGGGCAGGGAGTTTCCTTTCTGTACGTAGTACTAATATTAATTCTTTGGTAGTGTGAGAAAGCTAGCACGTCGTGTCGAGCGGTTAGTTATTTGTTTTACTTGTATGAAGGTGAACTTACCAACTACAAACACTATTACTACTGCTCTTTGCTACTTTCTCTTTATACAATACTAGCTTTTGCCCGCGGCTTCACCCGCGTGATATTCCCATGGGAACAGTGCTTTTTCCCGCGATGAAAGGTACCCTATGTCCTTCTCAGTATTTCTAACTACGTGTATGCGAAATTTCAGGAAGTTGGTTCAGTAGATAAAGCTTGAAGAGGTAACAAGCAAACAAACAATCTCACTTTCGCATTTATAATATTAGTTATAGCCGCGACACACGATCAGTTTTAACTGACAGTTTTCACTGAACAGTTTTAACTGTCAGTTAAAACTGATAGTGTGTGGCGGCTATTAGGATTATATACCTATGCGAAAGTTCGGATATGAGTGCAAAATCTACTGGTTTTAGATGAAATTTGGAACACAGATAGAAAAATAGCGAGTACATCATAGGGTACTTTTTCTCAAAATTTCCACGAGAGGGAATCCATGGGCCCCAGCTAGTGTATAAATAAAAATAATAAGTACCTCATTGACAAACGCAACAGTTAGCCACAGCGTCTCCCTCGTACTTGGGCTGCAATGTGAATATGCTGTCCACCATCCGTGCTATGTGCCTGCTGTTGTCTGCTCCGTATGTCAGACAGAGGTCCCAAATGATGGGCACCGTGAATATAAAGTTGTTGTACAGTAGTTCTGCCATATGTTCTTTACTTATCCAATGTATCTGGAATTATAATATTATGAAATCTAAAATTAACAATGACATGATGATAATTATTATATAATTACATATTTAAATTGTAAAATTGTTAAAAATCTGCTTGCCATTCACTCTATTTTAATAACAATGCCCGACAGGGTTTACTTTGTACCTAAAATTTGTAGTGACATGTTACCTTTATGAATGAATGAATGTTTATTTGCAATATATATTGTACAATACAATGTGAACAGCAATAATTTGAATTGAATTGAAAAATCAATCTCTTGTAATATTTTGCCATTTTCATATTAATTTTTGGACTTCGCTGCCATAGAAATTTAATTTTTAAACATGTGGTACTTTTTGAAGCTAAGTTAAAAATGATGTAAGTACTTAAATAAAAGACAAAAACAAAATTAAATAAGTTGCATTTTATTATCAAATACCACAAATCAGTATATCTCACCTTGCTTTCTTTATTTGTTACTAGTCTGCTAAATATAATAAGCACCAGCCTTCTAATCTCTTCGTACAGTTTCTGGACATCCCTACTGTCGTGTGGAGGCAGGTACGGTGGGTTAGCTTCTTGTAGAAAAGGATACCAGTGCGTCCATGCATTGCGGGTGATAAAGTATTGTGCTCCAAAATCTAAAACAAGAATACTTTTTTTTGGTTGTATAAAAGACCTGGTCTGGGTGAAATGGTCCCAGCATAAGTGGACTGATCACCCATCTGGTGCTCACGCTGGTGTCCCCATTTAGTAAAGACCTGGTCGCTGGTTCAAGTCCTGCTTGCACAGAATTTTTTATAAGTGTACTAAAGCAAAAATCTTCAAGTATCATCATACATCCAAGAGTACGGGTGGATATAGGCCAGACTCTCCCACAGACTGGTTTTTCATCTCTCTCATCTGAGCATTTTTCCTATCAAAACAGTGTGGCAGATTAGCCTAGTAGGATGAGTAGCAAAGGCTACAGATCCTGCACACCAATTCAGGGCCCCAAAGTGATGTATAACTCTCTATTAGTCATGCTAGGTCCATTACATCAGAGTTTATAACCTTTTTTAGTTATGCTGCTGGTCCTGTGCAGGCTTATATTAGTTAATCCAGCTCTATATGAAAGAAAAATTAAGTAGATAATTTTTTCAATGTGTAAAGGCATTTAATAGTAGGTACAATCAAATCAACCAGTAACTTTCAACAGTTTACTTTGTAGGTCTGAGTAGAAGTTTGTATTTTATTTTTAGTACTTTGTGACTTTCTAGAGAGTGCTTAATTCATGAAGTGGTCACCATGACCGAAATCTGTCAGACAGGCATCATCATGATCACTTTATAGAAATAAATAGGTATGTTAATGTCAAACTTTTAACTTACTTGTGATGTTCTAAACCCAGTATCCATTTCAAATCTTGTAAAAACACTTCTGTTTTAGTTTTCCAAGCTGAAATAGCACCAATTACCAATGCATTGCCTGAAGGTGGCCGTTCATACAGTGACAGTTGTCTATTTTCAACCCAATGAGGATCCTGTACACAAGAAATAAAATAGGTTTGTGATATAAAAAATATGATGTGAAGTGATGAATATAAAATCAATTTGTTATTATGATTTGCCACACATAGGCTACATTTAATGGAAATCAACCAGTAGGCTGGATGTGACTGCAAATTTTAAGTTCATAAATATTGTTTAGTTTTAAGTGTTTAAAATTTATTTTAATGTTTGAAATATACTGAGTATAATGAATGATACTACATTACTCAGTATATTTCAAAGATATAAAACACACTAAAAATATTCACTAAATTGAGTTTATTCAATCAAAATGTTGCGGAACAAAAATTTTAGATTTTTAATTCATAAATAAACTATTAATTAGCTATATAATTGCACAACTTTGTGTAATGTATAGAAATATGGATTACCAAAGCTTTGATTTGGCGAATTACACCTGCATTTTTCACCGATAACACTAATTTCTCTACTGGTAAATTATCTGGATTCTGAAAGCAAAAACTGGCTTATAATAATCATAAATTATATAGTAAAATGTAATTCCCCGAGTCAAGTTTAACATACCACGAATTCACTAGACATTTTGTAAATTAATGAAGTAATTACTTTCAAAATTTCTAACTGTAAACTCCGTATGAAATTTAAGACTATCAGTGATTCTATATAATTATGAGATTATATATTAAGGAAAATTGTTTTCAGGTGAAAATTAAAATAAAATTGTCGACGAAGACAACACAAATCCACGAATCAACTGACAGCAGACCCAGTGTTGCCAGTATGATGTCCCAAAAAAGTATGGTTGCCTTCCTGAAAAGGTACGGTTTTTTACTGCAAGGTACGGTTGGGCCAGTTCTCACGAGATGACGGGGGGGGGGGGTGCGTACGACAGCCAAGTCTTTTTTAAACGCAAATTCAGAATGTTGAAAAAAAACAGGAGGTGATTTTTTTTCTACCCTTGTAGGAAAGCAGCAACAAAAAAAAAACCTAATATAGAAAAGGTACGAAAAAGGTACAGTCTACGCTGAGGTACGGTTGTAGTACGGTTGTGTGATGAATAGTACGGAAAACCGTACTTTTTGGTACGGTCTGGCAACGCTGAGCAGACCGACAGACAGAAACGACATGAATGACATATCGATGACGTTGATAGAACTACTCCACCCATGACATGGCCAAGACCATTGAGTTTCGAATTTCTTACTACTACTAGAGTGATTGTTTAAGCCAAATCCTATTGTTTTCTGCGTGAGCAAAAAATTCATAAACAAGATAGAAACAAATGACAAGATAGATGTATTAGTGATTAGCACAGCCGACACCCGCACATCCATACTAATATTATAAATGCGAAAGTTTGGATGTGAGTTTGTGAGTTTGTGAATTTGTGAGTTTGTGAATTTGTGAATTTGTGAGTTTGTGAGGATGTTTGTTACTCGATCACGCAAAATCTACTGGACGGATTTCGATGAAATTTGGTACAGAGGTAGATAATGACCTGGATTAGCACATAGGCTACTTTTTATCCCGGAAAAAATGGTTCCCGTGGGCATGGGATATCAATTATAGTAACGCCATATATTATACGTCATGTCAAAATGACGTTACGTCAAAGTGACGTTACGACAGCGTCCCCACTACTACCATATAAAATGGGCCGTTGCACCGGGCGGCCGGCAGTATGCCCGGATACGTCGAGGTGTGCGGACTGCTGCTGAGTGCACGTACTAATGGCACTCTGCTCAAACATCTATATATTATGTGTGTGAAGGAACATAAGTCAGTTTGTTGTGATGTACATTGCGTGCGGAGGCGGGGCGCGCAACATAGCCGTATGAGGTACACTACATTTATTCCATTACATCTAATTTGTCATTAGATGGCGCTTTAATTAAATACTGGCCTTTAGTTCTCACGGCCTGCCACTAGATGGCACTTTACCGCGGACAAGTTCTTTCAATATTTTTTCGCGAAGAATGTTCTTTCGCGTAATTTTTTTTTTATAAATGTTTATGTATACCATATAGTGTAGCGAAAAATAGTAAGTAGTACTAACGTACATATCGGTCACTCACCGCCCCGCACTCATTTCAAATACCGCACCCCACCCCGCCCAGGACTTCGCTGTAGGACATCACTGACACGGTTTAGGCGCGATTGGTCCAAAGTTCCAAAAAATGTCCAATTCGAGGTTGGTTCAATTCGCGGTTGGTCTAAAAATAAACAATGTTTTCAAAATTGTAAATTTTTTGAGTGTTAAACTTTGTATATTATGAAGCTAAGATCATATAGAGTAGTTAGGTTTAGGTTTTTTTTTAGACCGCCCGAAAAGACTTTGAGGGCGGAAACGAAGTTAGGTTCAGGTTATTTTTTTTTATTACTGCCCGGAAAGACTTGAAGGCAGAAAATAAGTTAGGTTCAGGTTACTATTTATGACCACCCGGAAAGACTCTAAGGACGGAAAAGAAGTTAGGTTCAGGTTATTTTTTTATTACCGCCCGGAAAGACTTGAAGGCAGAAAATAAGTTAGGTTCAGGTTACTTTTTATGACCTGTTGGCACGTTTTTTTTATTATTTTATATCTTTGTCAATATATCTATCTATACGCTGTACGGTAACGACGAAACTTTCGCGCCATTTTGATTGTAAATCACGACACGACATATATATGCGAGTGTATAAACGGTATTTGCCTATGAATTTGTAATTTTGCCTATTTGCTATTTTACCTATTTTTCAACTCGCTCCATCGTGAATAAAGTGTTAACTCGCGCTCAAGCAACAATTTCACAAGAGCAGGATAATGATTAATCCTTTTTTGTCGCGGGCGAAGCCGCAGGTAACAGCTAGTAAATATATAATTATCAATAGATTTATTTAAATATGGAGTTCATTAGTTACATATAAATAATTTAAAGTAATGTATAAAGTTCATATTACAAAATAAAAATGCAAACAGGCCCCAAATATTTTTTTTTATCTTTTATTTTATTATAATCGAAATTAAATACTTAAAAAAAACAGCATGATTAATGATTGAATAAAGTTTACATGTCTCATCACTATCAAATTTAACTGTCAAAAGATGCACCACGCGATGCACCGACGTGTCACAATTTGCGAATTATAGGCTTGATCTATACTAAGTAAGAAGCGATTCAATTACGGTAAAAAAAAAACAAAAAACTCTACACCATGGAAGTAATAAGTACCTTTGTAAGGACTTACTACTTCCATGCTCTACACACTGACTTTTTCAGCGCGGCGGGAGGCGGGGCGGCGGCAGTCCAGTCACGCACGCGCGTGTATAGGGGCGTTAAGACTTTTTAATTATTGCAACACCAAATCCATTATTTGTCAACAAACTTGTCAATGTCACGTCATGTCCAATCAAACGGTGTTTCAGGAAACCGGCCGGTTGTTTGTTTTGTTGTTGTTTGCTTTAAATTTTATTCTGTCTTGTCTTGATTAATTTTATGTATGTATAACTTTAGTATTATCGCAAAAAATATTTATTAATTTAAAAATGAATAAACTTGGAACAGATCCTAAAGTTAAGAAATCTCTTGTAAGAAACGCCGAACATAGAGTGAAATCATCACGAAAACAAGTAGTTCACGATGTGGCTTGCTCTTCTGGAAAAAGTGATCAATTAAGTTCTAAAAACTCTCAAAAAGAAAATGACTTGGGTCAACCAACACTTTGTTCAAGTGAAGTCTTTGCCAATTATCTCAGTGACGTAAAGAAGTCGCTGCCTGTACCTTCAGAAGAAAATGTTTACGTAGATAAAGCCCAATTAAGTTCTAAGGTACACTGTCATATTTTATGCATCTATGCATATTCATATTTTATTTATTTAATAGCCATCATTGTCCCAGTACTGGGCAAAAGCCTCTCTCCTTTTTCCAAGTCTCTCGATCTAAGGCTATGTTGCGCCACCCTTCAAATTTGTTTAATTCGTCGCACCAGCGCATCCGTGGTCGACCCGGCCATCTCCTGCCATTAGGAAGAATATACATATAATTACTAGCTTTTGCCCGCGGCTTCGCCTGCGTGAATTTCCCACGGGAACAGTGCTTTTTTCTGGGATGAAAGATACCCTATGTCCTTCTCCGTACTTCTATGTGTATGCAAAATTTCAGAAAGATTGGTTCAGTAGATGAAGCGTGAAGAGGTAACAAACAAACAAACTCACTTTCACATTTATAATATAAGTTAGGATACTTATTCCTCATGATTTATTCTTCTATTTTGTACTTTATTTTAATCATAATGGTTTTCTATTTCAGATTACTAAAAAACTGAATTTCCATTTTAATGACAAAATATATAAAAATCTTATAGAATTAAATGCAAGTGTCGAGGAAACAAAAAGTCGGAAAGATAGACGTCCCTCAAGTGGTATAAGCAAACGGGATCTTGAGCCAAATTTAGAAGACTTTTTTGAAGATGAAGAGGAATCAGATTCTCCTCCCAGCATCCCTGTTGTGAAGCCTAAATTCAAGCCTGTTAAATATATTGAGAATAAATACATGCATCGACTGGTGGCATCCTTTGAAGATTTATGACATTTACTAATAATTAAAGTTGTTTTGGATTTTGCTTGATTTGTGTATTTTGTTTCCTTTTTAGCACCATAGTTACTGAAACCACTAGAGAAATTATTTTGAATACCTATTTATTTATTTCATTTGTTCCAAGAAATAAATTAATATCTTATTTAGAAAACTGTTTAGAAACTACATAAGTCATTGTAAAATCAAATGGTGCTTCAGAAGACCTGCAGTAAATATAGCAACCACTGGGAACATTGGAAAATTTGGATTCCATAAACTGCTTACGAAGTGGTAAATTTTATTTGGATTGTTTTTTTTACAATTTTACTAGGTACGTAGCTGGATTATCTAAAATTTAATCACATCACTAAAAATGCGAAAAAAAAAATTTATGTGCGTTTATAAATGTTTATCTACTGGATGAAATTTGGTACCTACACGGACAGAAAATACCGAGACTAGCAAATAGGGTACTTTGTCCCGAATTTCTCACGGGAGCAAAGCCCCGGGGCGCAACTAGTATTCCATAAAACAGTTGTACTTGTCCTTACTAATTAAATTACATTTTTTACTTTTAAAACAAGTGTAGGTATCCTGCAGTAAAGCGTGGCGCATAATAAAAATATTGGTATCTACTAGATACGAAGTTGTAGTAGCAATGACTGATAAAGCTTATTAATTACAAAGTAATCATTAAAATACTGATAACATGAATCTTCATTTTGAATGAAGTGCCACTTTATGTCATTCCGTGTCCGTATTTCAAAACGTCCGCGCGCCGACTAGCTCGCTCTGATAGAAAGAGATGTCCATAGCTCTGTCTCTTCTTTCACCTGCAATTTGCCAATAATTTTGTTTCATTCTATTTCTTTCATTTCATTCGGTCAGTCAATTTCTGACATTTGAGCATTGTGGTTGTGCTGCAAGTTGTAGT
This sequence comes from Ephestia elutella, assembly GCA_018467065.1. Lineage (NCBI taxonomy): Eukaryota > Metazoa > Arthropoda > Insecta > Lepidoptera > Pyralidae > Ephestia > Ephestia elutella. The sequence goes on from CM031566.1 coordinate 15,478,552, forward strand.
GGAATTTAATAAATCACAAAATAAGAATAAAAGATACATTAGTCGCAATGGCTGAAACCGAAATAATATCTAGTAGTGAAAATAATGACCAATTTTTTGAAGGTGTTGAAAAGCTCATAGAGATATGGTTTACGCCGGCAAAAAATGCGGATCTAAGAAAAATCACTCGGTAAGTGGCATCGCCCTTTTATAGGAAATCCTATAACTTTGCATAATAAATCGTAGCTTTTATGGTGTATTAAAATTGTATAACTAAGTATGCCATTCGGTAGAAAATTTTGAATTAATCTTGTTGGTAAGATAAAATAAATTAGGGTACAAGTATGTAAAAAAGGTAGGTATTTTCCCTACTTGTGTATGACTTAATTTTTGTGGATTTTATAAAGAAACATTGGATTTTTATGTTGAAATGTGGTTGCGAGGTGTATTTCTCGCTTGTTGTTGTTATGGAAAGTTCTGGATCAGCTGTTTTCCTATTTTAAAACCGCCTGCCGGCCGCGGGTCGTGGTTGGTTCGGCATCATGAATAGTTGGGTTCGGCTCCCGACTGCACCACGCTCAAAGCGCGTGATTTCAAATCAGTTGTTATCAGCAAATCCAAAAATGTTTGAAAATAAACATAAATGGAGGTCACAGTCATTGACCTAGAAAGTAAGGTTTCAGTTGATTTCCTTCTATGACCAATCCATTAATCTTGAACACAATAGGTACCCAGTTATTATTATTATTTTATCTTTGAATGACCCATGTACCCACATTCAGTTATTATTTTTGTTTGCATCAAAATTTGCATCGTTTAATCTTTATATATCTAGCATAAACCTGGATACATAAATCATACTAATTCTGAGAATGGATGTGTACTCTTTCCAAAGATTAAAATTTAAATCTTTGACTCTTTCACCCAAAAGCCACTCTATGGATGTGGATGAAATTTACACATGTATAATAAAACCTGGATTATTCCAGTTATTAGATTAGATATATTTTTACCCTGAAATTCCCATGTGAGTGGAGCGCACAACCAAAACCAGGCTGACTGGACGTAAGAAGCTGAAATTTGGCATGTAGGATTCCTTCGCAAGTGTAGGGGAGCAATAAGAGAGGATTTCCCGCCCGAAATTACCACAGGAACAAATTCCAGAGCCCATGTTAGTAAATAATTATACAGAACTTATTTTTAGTGGCACAAGAGAGCAGCAGGATGAAATCATTTTCATGAAAAAAGGGGTTTTTAATATCATATTGATTGATAGTAAACTCCATTTATTAATAATTGTCCTATTATGTAGCAATCTTACCATGTCTTTTTATGATTATACAACAATATAAATTAAAATAGACTTTTTAGGAAATTACTTTTGTGGCTAATAAATGTTTTACTTTAGAATGTTTAGGTTTGAATTAATATTTGATTTATTTTCAACAAAATTCAAAAAAAGTATTGTGAAGATTGTTTACCTTAAAGGACAATTAAGAATAAATGGAGTTTAGGTACAAATAGACTTTAATAAAAGTGGCAGGATATTGATCAATTCTGCATTTTTGATATTTAATTATACCAAGACCTAACTATTGTATCTGCTTTTTGCACTCTTCACATGTAGGATTGTGGGGCTGTGGCCCTGTCTCACTTTTTTTTTTTGCAGTGAAAAAAGCTCACTGTCTAAAAATAACCCAAAACATTCGGTTACAGTTTCGTCTGATCTGTTATTTCTGTTAAGTAACATTCTCATAGGAGTACCTATATTTATTTTGTAACTCTTGTTTAAAGTTTTTTACATATATAAATATAGAATACCTACCCCGCCCCGGGGTTTAACTCCCATGGGAATTTCGGCATAAAAAGTACCCTATGTGCTATTTTTCTACCAATATACCAAATATCTAAATCCATCCAGTAGATTTTGCGTGATCGAGTAACAAACATCCTCACAGACACGCAAACTCACATCCAAACCTTCGCATTTATAATATTAGTAGTATTACAATAAATAAAAGACATTTAAAAATATATAAAAAGAGAATCTATTGCCAGCAAAGCAAATATCCAAGATTCAGCCATTTAGATCCCACTGGGCAAATGCCTCCCTCCATTCATTCATTTATTTCTCCATTTATATCTCCATTTATTTATTCAAAAACTCAAGTCTAACCTTAGTAAATTATTTAATTTTAGGAAAAGAAACAATGACAATTTAAAAAAAATAAGCTTCCTTTTTTAACCGACTTCAAAAACCAAAAAGAGGAGGTTCTCAAGTTGGCTGTATTTTTTTATTTTTATGTAATTTTCTTATTACAGAAAACAGTGGGAGAATGTTCTCAAGATAGTACGCTGTGAGATCATCTCTTTCACACAGAGCGAGCAGGTCGACGCTTATGTCCTGAGGTGAGTCCTTTTAATAATTATTTTTCTTTATTTCTGCCATAAATATTCTTAATTAAAAAATATAATAATTTATATATATTTTTAAGATGAGAGGAAGGATCACCCGTCATTTGTTTAATCTTTATTTACTAGTCGTTGGTTGGGTGAAATGGTCCCAAAATGAGAGTTTTGACGCAGAACGTCACTTTTGACAAAATTTCATCGTGAAAAATAGCACAATGTCACTTTCGCAAAAAAGTCATTTTCGCACAATGTCACTTTCTCAAAAATGACATTTTAGCATAATGTCACTTTCGCAAAAATGACACTTTCGCAGAATGTCATTCAACCAATGAGAGGATCACCCGTCTGGTGTCCCCACACCAATTATTAAATAAATACTAGTTTTTAGCGACGAACGCCAGCTAAATTTGATTTAATTCACAAAGTTTATTTAAAAATATGAATGTAAGCAATTAAAATTATTAGCTTATTAGTCTCCTAGTAACATGATAAAAATAAGCTTTTTTTATAGTGTTACAAGTATTGATTTGCATTACATAACGAGCTTCAACCACACTGATAAGCCATGTTCTGTACGTTAGCCAGCTGATAACTGGCTGATAACGAGTTTAATGAGTAATGGGAGCAAAGGGTGAACGATCACATTTAATTAAAACGTAAGCTTTTGCCCGCGACTTCATTCGTACCAGGATGATAAAAAAAAATTTCTCAATTTTTGTTGATACCTAGCAACATCTATGTTGATACCTAGCAACTGTCTTTTTAACCTTCGACGCAAAAAGAGGGGTGTTAAGTTTGACGTATCTGTGTTTCTGTGTATGTCTATCTGTCATCGTGGCTCTCAAACGGATGAACCGATTTTGATTTGATTTTTGTTTGAATGCTGACTGAATCGAGTCTGTTCTTAGCTATGATTCATGGAAATAGGTTTAGCCGTTTAGGAATAGGTAATCAGCATTATTTCAACGCGATATCGGGGGTTTTTTGGTGTAATTTATATTTTTATGATTAGGTACAGTCTGCCGTCGGCTACGGAGTAAAGGGGACTTTTCTCTGTGGGCCATTGTACATCATTGATGCTGATCGTGCTTGAGTAATCACAATTATTAAAATTTATCGTCATTTGACCAAAATAATTTAAAATTAATCATGCGACCTCTTTGTCGTTGAAGGATAAAGAAGCTGAGAAGACCTTCTGACCTAAATAAAAAAAAGTTTTAAATTTATGTCAAAAGTAATTTTAAGAAAAATTTTGTTCACTTTGGCGAATCGAGTCAAGAACGACGCGAAAGTCGCCTCGTCGTAAAATTACTTGCGTAAGACGTGGACCTTGCAAATTCATAAAAATCAATTCTAGCACCTTTTAACTCTCATTTACTCCACAATTTGGAGACATCCGTTTTCTAAACTGTTTTTTATCCTTCAATTACATTGTTACACAGTTGACTACGTACGTTGATCTTGCATGTGACCCCACGACTTGCGAATGATTCTTGCCCATTTACCCTATTTAGATAAGCTTATCTTTGGTTAGTGCTGAATCGCCCCGTTCTTGTTTCCACCTAAAATTTATCTACTTTATTTTTGCGTTTCATTTAACTTATTAGTTATTAGTTAGAGAATAAAACAAATAAGACGTTTATCTGAAGTTCCACCTTAGTGGGAATATCAAAAATTTTACTGAAATTACTAATTTTTCGACTGATATACTACACTACTCAGAAGTTACTTACTACTAATTTTAGTAAGTAGTACCAGTAGTAGTTAGTTTGATACTTCAGAAGTTAAGAAGTGAATGTAAATAAAAACTAAAAATTAGGATGTCCTAACTTTCTTATTTTAAATATTAGTAGGAGGTATGATAAACTGTTCTTAATTTATTTTATTCAGGAGTGGGATGAAACAAGAAAGGGTGCAATTGGGATTCTTACATACATATCTTAACTTTGTGACCGCCACTAGATGATTGTAACGAAATTTCCGGAACAACTTGAGACGATTAGGTATTATTTTATCGGACCGGACCTCACGGGATAACCAAAGCCAAACCAAAACCCAAAAGCCAACCATATCAAAAATATGTTGTGAACATATTTTTGATTTGGTTGGGTTTTGGTTTTTTTAGATAATTTGCTTTGTTTAGATAATTTGAAATAGGTTTGTTTCACAACAAGACCTTCAATTTTCTAGATTAAATTTGCTTTCGAAATCTGAAGAGGCCACAATGAAGCTCAATTTAAAACGTCTACGATTGCCAATCAGTTTAATTGAAATGCGATTGGTTTAATTCTTTGCTTACTTGTGTTAGTCGCTATAGGCTGCAGTGAGATTAAAAAGCTCCTGTAACTGTTCAGTCACCAAATAAAAGCTCGTGTCACATATCTTCTATGTATGTTTTCGACGTACATCTTTTATGTTGTACTGAAGCAGGTATCCGAAGGATTCCTCTCAGAGCTCTATGTGCTCTGTGTGAAAACTGCGTTTCTATTGAAATCAATTCATTTCTAATCGGTGCTTTGAAAGGAATACCTCACGCATCCAGCTCATGACTTTCCTGAGATTTGTATTTGTTTAGGAGGAATATTGAACAATTAAAAAAAATCGAAAATAAATGGAAAATTTATTAATGTTTTCGCACCAATTTTTTATCCAAATACCGCGCGATGCGAATATTTGTCTCCAAATGGGAGAGGAAGATTATTTAGAAATAGGTAGCGAATATATGAACTCTATAGCGTCGGAACAATTTCATTCAATCATCACCAAAAAAACTCAATATTTATTTTTGCAACACAGTTGCTTGGACCTTCGCCGCACGCGTCGTAACCCTGATAGATAACATCGTTCGTCACACTCCGTGTTCTATCTTCTATAAGGTTATCGCTCAACTTATCCGAGTTATAGTAAACTGTCCGGGCTCCGGGGTCATTCTTCGCGATATTGGTCTTTTTCCGCGCAATAGTACGATCAGCACGATAATTCTAAGAAATTGTGGACGATCCGATGATCCCTCTGATATCGTCCGTGCTTTGCGCTCAGGAAAGATTTGAAATTGTTTTGGTAATTGCATCACTCTTGTGTCTTCACTCAATGATAATAATAAAGACGATAGAGATGAGGAGATGCTATGGTTCACATTTCTATAGAAACTTCTAATACAGTTAATACACACAAGTCCATCAATACACAAACAAAATTACTTCTTGAAGGTTTAAACTTGGATACGCTAAGAATCTATTGCTACACCAAAATTGAAATAGATTCTCCTGAAAGAGTTACCTCGCTTTATGGGCAGTTGTGTGATACTTTTTCGCTCCTCAGTTTACTTTAGAGATTTATTAATGCTAAAAAATTTTCCCACATTGAAGTAAACAAGTCAACCGCTATATCATCCATAAAATCGTCCGTGATCTTGAAAGAGCGTTGTCCGCCACGTCTGGCGACAGTCGACTTGTTACGTTACGTATTACGCACGTTGGTGTACGTGAAGATGATACGCCGCAGCTGTGACGTTTGGCTGGCGGTTCGCCAGGACGATAGCGAAAGCTCAGCCTCGTTGTTCCTTCAACAACAATACATACATATTAAGGCGTTAGATTCCCTTTATTCTTTTGTTTTTGCGGGCAAAGCATGACGCGGGCACCCCGCACCCCCGCTGCATAATCACGCGCTCTCAGAGACAACGCCAATACACCCGAGCGCTCGAGTAATCTATAACATTTTATCAACAGTAAAAATAGTAGGTATGTCTGTAGGTACGGTGAATATATATTAAACAAAAAAAAATATTATGTGATGAAGAAAATAATTTTAAGAATTTTATTAGTTTGTTTGTCTTTGTCTGTATGTTTGTTTATTTATTTTCACATGCTAATCATTAGAACAACTGAATTAATTTGAATGAAACTTTTTATAGGGTACTAGCTGTTGCCCGCGACTTCGTCCGCGTAACTCATGCCTTGACTTCATTAAAATCACGATAACTTTTTTTAAATGAACCTATTTTGATGAAACAAACTGTAAATGTTTTGCTGAAACAAAGCAATTGGTGAAAGTTTTAAGTAAATCGTTTCAGTGCTTTCGGAGATTAGCGTGATCATACATACAGACAGACAGACAGACAAAAATTAAAAAAAATTTTTTTTCTTTCTTTTATTCTTTTTAAGTGTCCCTCTATCCATTTCAGTCAAAGTACTAAATGTACAGACAAAATATGTTTACTGTTTCATTATACGTATATAGTTTTATTATATGTATAGATAAATGATTTTGTAAATACAAAACTGATCATTTCAATGGTAAGTACCATTAAGATTTTTTTTCTTTATTAATGAGAAAGTGAGTTTATTTGTTCGTTTGTTTGTTACCTCTTCACTAATTTACACACATACACATAGTTAGATGTACTGAGAAGGACATAGGGTCCCTCAAACCTTTCATCCCGGGAAAAAGCACTATTCTCATGGGAAATTCACGCGGGCGAAGCCGCGGGCAAAAGCTAGTTAGAAAATACATTTGTGCATAAAAATTTCTTCCTTTATTCTTATTTCTCATGTTTGAGGATCGGGATGATTATGTGGAATGAAACACTCATAACGACTATTTTGATAATTTTAATGGAGTGATTTGCCACAGCGATCTCCATTTCACACGCAAACTAAGTCGCGGGCACTAGCTAAGAAAAATATTATCTTATATACGATTCACTAATATTTCACAAAAATACCTTTCACAAATTATCATTAAATATCGCATTCTACTAACCTATCATTTTAAAAATGGTAGTATGACACACAAAAAATTTTACAAATCATTTTCACTACAATTGGATTACATGTACATACATACCCAGAGAATACTATAGTATTCTCTGCCTACCCCCACGGAAATACTATAGTATCCTACCTATAGGTAGGATTACTAAAATAGGTATCAATAAACTGTCAGCTACACCACGATTTTAGCGCCACCTAGTGTACGCTAACGCTTGCCCCACTCGGCAGCGGCGGCGAGGCGTGGTGAACGAAACGACCAACCAAACAAAGACGGCACTTTGTTACGAGCAGCGGAACGCGACGGTCGCAAGAAATGTACTTGCTCATGCGCATCTCCAGATATTTTTGTGGTTTCATAGCTAATATCACATTAATTGGGCAAATTTAGATAAATATTTAAATAATAATATTATTTATTTATTTCACCTGTAGTTTACAAAACTTTTATTTCACCAAAATAATCTCTTGACAGAGTCATGCTTTTACAAATAAGGTCACAGCTAAAATAGTTTTTTTTTACAATGGTATGAAATGCTAGTCCCCCGATTCATAAAAATAAATGGCCAAGTGCGAATCAAACTCCCGCAGCGAGGGTTTCGTGTATGCAAAGCATCTCACATTATAGCTCTAACTGAAAGACCAACTAGTTTCAAAAAGAAACTTTGCAGTTTTGATCCCTAAATATATATTGATAGAAGTTTTAGACTTCTAACAATATATTTACAGTTTTCAGATTTATTGCTGTACAAGTACTATAAGACCTTTTTGGTTACCAAATTTCATAATTTTAGGTCAACGGGAAGTACGGGATAGGTTTTGGTTGTCTTCTGAATTTGCATTTTTGTTGATTGAGTCGACATATAAATTTGATTATTTTACAGCTGATAGAGACCATAAACCCAAGTAGAGTTGAAAATGACCAAGGTGACTGAATTTGACTGGCAAAATTGGTCATTTATGGTCATTTTCATCGAAAGTGTTTTCACCGATTGCAAAGGAAGGGTCAGGTTTTTCACGCGTATTCTGTAGGTTTTTTCCGCGGCTTTGCCGGTTGATATTTGAGATAAAAGAATCTATTAGTCTCATATATATGTACCTTAACAATTGAACTTAATAAAAGAAGTAAAAAAATAAATAGCAAAATTTGACAACAGTTGATAGGTCATTTATCGTTTTCAACTTTTTTAATTATGACCGGTCAGATTCGGTCATTTTACATCTCTAACCCAAGTATTAGATATGAATTTCAATTATATACCTTCATGAGTTCCTGAGTAAAATAATCTTGACAGACGGACGGACACATGATCTTGTAAAGGTTTCGTTTTTGCCTTTTGAGGTAAGGAACCCTAAACACACGACTGAAGAGAATACCAAATACTACTAAATTTAAGTCTTGGCAACGTATCCATTGTAAAAAAATACAATAATCATTTAGGTATAAGATAATGTGTTTGTAAAATCGTATATTTAATAACTATGTGTAGGTAGTATTGAAGACTGTTTTAAAAATATAATTTTTGAATCGTATTTTATGAAATGACTGTGCAACAATATTTTCATACTAATGAGAATAAAATGCTAGATATCAGAGTTTGAGCTAATGTCATTTTGACTTTTTATACGGTGTGCAAAAATATTTCGACGAAAATTAATAATAATATCACTAAAATTTTTACCAATTATTCTTTATAGTATTTTGTTTTCTACTAAATTAATTAAATAAAAAGAAGTTATACACATACATACATACATACATACATATATACGAACATATTTTTTAACTAAAGAAATAGATTCTTCAAATTTCGGTACCTATGTTAATGCCACCAACCAACGCACCATGATCAAAGTTGAGTAATTTAGACATTCTTTATATCAGAAAAAACTTACTTAGTTTTTACCGGATTGGTTGGTTTGTTGAAGATAGATAAATTAAAAATAATATTTTTATTGCATCTATTTTTTTCTGCAGACCATACTTGCGTCTATGAGACCGAGTGACATGTTTTCTTAGTTTATTAAATTTGTACATCGATTATCAAATTACTTATCAAATTACTAATTATACATATTTAATAGGTATCTAAATACCAGCTTTAGCCCGCGGCTTCGCCCGCGTAATTTGTTTTAGGATTTTTACTTACTGCTGCGGCGCAGCGATTCGAAATGGATCTTGATCACCGATTTTATAACAAAGCTTTTACCCGCGGTTTCGTCCGCGTGAATTTCCCACAAGGACCTTGCTTTTTCCCGGGATGAAATGTACGTACCCTATGTCCTTTTCACTACTTCTATGTGTATGCGAAATTTCAGGAAGATTGGTTCAGTAGATAAAGCGTGAAGATGTTACAAAGAAATAAATGAATAAACAAATATATATTAGTTAGAATTGCGATAGTTAGGATAGATAAACATTCAAGACCCAGGCCAATCTGAAAAAGATCATTTTCTATCTCGACCCGACCAGGGATCGAACCCTGGACCTCCGGTGTACGGTGTCCGGTGTACTAGTACGGCGTGATGGCCGTTGGGCCACGGAGGTCGTCAAATGGAGGAAAATTATTTCTATGGATATATTTTTTGACTTTCTGCAATGCTCTTAAAATAATAAAATTGCCTTTAAATAAAATCAAATTTATATCAATTTACATCTACAAAAAATTCCTTATCTAATAGTAAAACTGGCATAAAAATCCATAGCGTGGTTTAGGAGGAGTAAAAGTTTAACAGACGGAGGTAAAGTGACCTTCATTTATTCTTGTAATGTACAAAAGTACAGGTACAGCCGGCTGATTACTGTATGTTTTCTCTACGCTACATGGTAAACAAAGCGACAGGAATATTGACAGATACGGAAACGAGCGACACGACCTCCTCGTCTGAAAGCCAGTGGCAGACTGCCGCCCGTCGCCCGCACAGAGCCCCGCTATGAAAAATGGGCGAATGATTTTTGTTTTATAAACATTAGTATGAAAAATGTTGCTCGATTTGAACGAAAATCTAAGCGATTGAAGTATAATAAATGGTGTCTCTTTTGATGTAAAAATTTTCCCGAACGTCATTGCCATTTCGGAACAGTAAGGAAATTATAAAAATGCATGTCTTTCCGTTTTTATTTTTTTCATATAGTAGTTTTTATCTTACAATAAAAATAATCTAAACAAATGTTCTTAAAGAGCTGATAGTACACATATATTTTTTTCAGATTTTTCTGGCTAACCACAGCTGAGCTTTAGTCCTTACAAAAACACCATTTCACAGAACAATGGCAATCCAAACGCCTTAATGCGCGTTTTTCCCATGGAATTTGGGAGAGACCCGCGTTTTCCATTGGCTACGATCCTTACAGACATTTCTCGCTTCCTCTATCATCATCACTCACTTCATACATGCTCGCCGATTATGGGCGCTCCTATTACAATAACCATTTCCCAAGTACCTATACTAAAACATACGATTTTGGTATTATTAGCGTTCTAAACGGCCTCATGGTTTCGTGTCCAAAAATAATAACGATCCCATCAATACTGAACATTTTCATATGTTCCGTGTCAGGTCAGCTTATCCAGTGTGACCACTTTTAGTAGATTTCTACTTTTTGGTAGATTTGAGGCAAATGGAACGATATTTTAGTAGTAATTTCAGTAGAAAATCGGTATAGTTTAGTAGATTCGGTAGAAAATCGATAAATTAGAACATTCTTAATAATAGTAATGCAAAATGCAAGTATTCAGGCCAAAAAAGAAAAAGACAACACTATATCACTACGAAGTCTTGTCCATATCCAAGGGATTTACCGTAACTTATTATTGAATACGGTGCTATTCCGGTCGGAATCCGGATTCAGAGCCCGGATTCGGGGATCCGAATGCATGTTTTTCATACAAAATGTTTAAAAGTTGAATTTGAAACAGGGCTTAGTAGATTTTGGTAGATTTTAGCAACATTTTTGGTAGATTGTGTGATGAAAAAGTCGTCACGCTGAGCTTATCATTGTCATTCTACTTATGCTATTATACTGAAACAGACGTGTTGAGAATGCATTGTTACGTTACATAATTCAGTGCATCTCTGACGTAGTGTAGACAGACAGGCTCACATAGTCATAATGACGTAATATCCCTTTTTCATAAATAAACCTGAGATTTTTCTATGAAGATCGTTGAATAAGACCTGAAAATTTCTTCGATCTCAATGTATACCAACAACTCGTTTTACGCACATTTTAATTTTACCGTTTTGCTGCCAAGAATGCCAAGAATAAACGCTGTTTATATTTTTATGAAGCGTTTCGTTGATAGTTATAAAATTGTCATCTTCGTAAGATGTGTATTGGGAGACTGTAACTATGTATTTTACAGTAACCAGTATTTTAACAATATTTTCACTTTTCTGTCATGAATTCGAGCCCAAGTTTCTCTAAACCGACTCGAATAAATGAATGATTCCTCAGTCACGCCAAAATGAATTTACTATCTGTTTAAAAACAATTGTAATATTCCACATGGTAAATGGTACACAGGTCGATTTTGGTATATGAAAGAATTAATGAATGAATGAATTTATCAACAGTTAACAAAGCACTCAATAGTTTACGTTTTAAATTACTATTCAATGTAACGTGATCTAAGTGGAAATTAAAAGATAGAATGAGTCATATATACACTAACTAGATCACCGAACTGCTTTTAGTAAGTTGAACTCGTGGAAAATTCTCATCTGAGCAGCAAACATCTCTTTACGAGGCTTACGTCACGTATATCAATATTATGTAAATTGATTTCCAGCTTCAGTTTCAGCTACTTCACGTAAACAAAAGCAAGCAATAGTATGTAGAGAGCATGGAAGGGACAAAGCTTAAAGCCATATAAAACTCTGAAGCTTAACTAAATTTTGTTACTTATTTTCTCTATGGTCTGCTTGTAAGAGATTGCTTAGCGGTTAGATCTTATCTTATGCTTCATAAAGTGACTTTTTGAATAGCGGCTTCCGATTAAACAATCGTTTATTCCTTCAAAATTTCACCGACATTTATGAGTGTGACAAGCAAGCAAGAAAATACAAGATTATTTTATAAAACACGGAAGCAAACAGATTGTATTGTTTGCCAAGAAACATGGAGAGTTTTTTCTTCTCGACACTCTGAACCAGTCTTCGAGTGCCGTCCAGCCGAAATCTGGTCTTAAAGTTTAAGTACAGTTGCATTTACAAGTTTGACAACTTGGGCAATGGTTGGAAGCACCGCCTTTCTGTTTTTAAGAATTAACAAACTAGTATTTTTTTTTAAAGAAATGCGCACTGATGTATGTTATAAGTTGGTGGTTGGTGGCGACTTTTTTGATCTTTCTAACAGACTTCATTGGCTGCAACTCAGTAAACCTTTGCCAAATCTGATGTCCACATGAAAGATTACCAGTATTTCCGTCGAGTCCAGCGCAGTAGATATTTGAGTAACACCGTTGACGCAAAATTGGACTATATAAACTACCTTGTGTTATGTGATGATTTTATTATGAACGATGATATAGATTCTAAAGCTTTCCTTCTCTATGTTTAGTTTCAATGTTATCTATTAATATCCATCCAATAAGCATAGTATTCTTCATATTTCGTGCTGTCGTTGTCTCGTTGCGAATGTCGTGAGACAAGATTTGGGCGTTAGATGGAATTATTATTTTAGCTAATTTGTCTTAAGACCTGCCTAGGCATACTTAATTTCGTCCGCACTCCACGTAATAGGCCGCTTACATTTGCCTTATATGACGGCTAAGCTCCTAGATAAAATAAAAATAAAACAGAATTGCAGATTTTGCCACCAACAAAGAGACAGAAACATCGATTCCATCTTTTCTATTTATAGCCCTGTGCAATATACGATTACGATACAAAAGACTGTTGTTATTTTATCGGCTGTATAAAATGTTATTGAATGCTGTTGAAAGAATATGACTGTCGTATAATCGTATTTCCGACATGTATTATTGCAACAGAGCATTGTATTGTAAGATTGTAGCAGTATGGCAACATTTTATGTAGGCATGTACAGCCATGTCAAGTTACCCTGTTATTTATGAATCTCCATGCGACAGTGATAGCGGCGAGTTTGTAATTAATTTGGTATTTGATATGCTGTTGACTGTATTTAGTTAGGGGAACTGAACGATAATAACGAACGTGTAGTTGTCTTTGTTATTAATAACTGTACAGTATCGTACGTGTCTAAGTTCTTGGTAATTGTAAAGGGTATGTATTTATTTGTTGACCGACAGGCTGTTATTATATTATAGCTGATGCTTCATTATCAGTCAGTTGATGATACTTTAAGATTATCCTTTACTAGGAAGTCCATGCATATTTGGTTTCAACTTAGCCTGGCTGGACTCATTGTTCAAAATGGAAAAAAAAGCGTTACATTGGCGACTAACGACTATTTCTCTTAACCTTATTATTTTTTAAATTATTTTATTTTCACCGAAATGAAATGATACAGATTAGTATTCGTTGTTGTTTTCCCTCGAAAAGTTTTTAAATTTACAATTTTTCGGGGGAAACAAGAATGGGTTGAACTAATACCAAAGCAATTTTGGGTGCAAATGAAAACAATATTGTGGAAACGGTACTCGCCCTATATTCTTTACACGACTGCCCAAAGAAGTGTTATGTTTTCAGGGGTCAAGCTTATGTGGTTTCTTTATCCACCATGATTCCTAAACGCCTTGCCAGATATTTTCTTAGATTCCTTACGTTATCTAGGGGTAAACAGGCTTCCACAAGTGACATGCAGTCATGAAGTCTTTAATTTTCTTAAATCAATGTATATAAAACTAGCTTCCGCCCGCGTGAATTTCCCACGGGTACAGTGCTTTTCCCCGGGATGAAAGGTACCCTATGTCCTTCTCCCTACTTCTAACTATGTGTATGCAAAATTTCAGGAAGATTGGTTCAGTAGATAAAGCGTGAAGAGGTAACAAACAAACTCACTTTCGCATTTATAATATTAGGATTAGGATTCTTCCGTTACTGACTTCCGTTTCCGTTGCTGACAAACAACGCACAGCCAGAACTACTGGGCGTACGAAGCTGAAATTTGGCATGTAGGTTCCTTAGGGAGTGTAGGGGACAAAACAAAGTCCATGTTAGTTTGTTATATGTATGTTTTTAAGGACAATTATAATACTGTTGTCCGACGACCTGGTGAATGTCGCGGGACGCGCATAGATGCGGGCAGCGCAGGATCGGTCGTTGTGGAAATCCTTGGGGGAGGCCTTTGTCCAGCAGTGGACGTCTTTCGGCTGAGAGAGAGAGAAAATATTGTTCCTCGTCCCATAAACAGAAGTCATAAACAAAATGACACAGAATCCAACTCGTATTATAAATTCGAAAGTTTGCATGTGAATCTGTGAGTTTGTGAGGATATTTGTTACTTAATCACGCAAAATCTACTGGATGGATTTTGATGAAATTTGGTATACGGGTAGAACAATACCGGGAATAGCACATAGGGTACTTTTTATCCCGAAATTCCCACGGGAGCGAAGCCCCGGGGCGCGGCTAGTAATCAATATGCCAGTGCCATTGCTCCTTTAAAAGTGTTTAGTGGCGACGATAAATTAACTTGAAGTAAAACATCGACCTCGTTCTATTTGTGGTTACTTATTTCTAGCAGTCATGCGCGGCTTCATATTCGTTTTTAATTTATATTTCGCCATATTGTGGTTCTAGCTTTTTACCCCCGAAGCAAAAAGAGAAGGTGTTGTTGTTGTTTTTGTTATTTTTTTGTACTAAGAAAAAATACACTTCCAAAAATACCTACATAAATAGAGAGCTTCGTAAGGAGTCCGTGTTGCTCTATGATAGAAAGGAATGATAACGAAGGACTTATCCCAATCAATGGATCTCTCTCCAGTGACATGACAAAACCGCGTTACATGTATAGGTTTTCTAAGTTTGGTCTACAAACTCATGTGGCACAGGAAGTCCTTTCCGACCTCAGGCGGGTGTCTTTACCACTCGACCACCACCGCTTCAAATTAATTTGGTTCTTTTAAAGTGTCTATGATTCTATGGTCATTTTAGTAGGTATAGCCGTGGCAGATAAAACTGACCCCTAAGACAGTCAGTGTTGCCAGATGACTGTCTAGATTTTCCCCCAAGATTTCAACGCAATTCCCCCAAATTCCTTAAAAATGTTAAATTTTTCCCCCAAAATGATCCTATTTGTATGAAACGAAGATTTATAAATCCCCTCATCGATTATCAAAACCCCCAAATTTGGGGGGAATCCCCTCCATCTGGCAACACTGAGACAGTATTCGGTAAGGTAGGGATCTATTCAGATATCTGTGAGGAAAAACAATATTATACACAGGTTCTGTCAGACGTGAGTGTATGTAATGTTGTATGTATATACATGTGATCGAAATGTAAACGGCACGTGAATCGTAAAACTGGTAATTTCGCAGTTATCGGTTTGCCTAGCTTTTATTTTGATGCCGAAACGAAACCCGAAATTATTGTTTTAGTTACGGCATATAAAAATTACCTTACCTAATCTAATTAGAATTACATTAATTTCATAGATATTATACGGAACTTTTTAAACTGAAATTCTTTTTTCGGTGAATTAGTTACGGAATTTAAAAATAACCTTATAGAATTAGCTTAATTTCATTGATCCGAAAATTGCGCATTTTTGTTTTAATACATATTTTTCATATTATTTTTTTAAATTGAATATAAATTAATCTTTGCATAGGAATATGGAACAAATTTTATATACGTAAAAAGTCCTTAATTATACCATAGAATTAATATTACGGATAGATGGAACATAATGGTGCTCCCACACTGCAGTTATAAATTGTCATATAACATTTGCTGTCTCTTTTTTCATTAACTAGTAACATAAGTGTAACAGAGATGACAGATGTTTAACATTTTATAAATGCCTGTGTGGGAGCACTCGGAGCACCATAAGCCTTGTCGTGTATAAAAAATAAAAAAAATAAAAAGTGTATTGTTGGGTGCGGTGCGCAGGGGTCTTCAGCTATTTGAAGCGAAGACGGGCAATATCCCTGCGCAGTGCGATTATACACGAACAATTACTTTAGAGAGAGCCGGATGTAGTGCTCAGGATAGAGCCTCGTACTTTTGAAGTACAAGGACCTCTTGTCTAGTAAGCCTTAGGTCCTGGGAGTCATGGGCAGGGTGATATCATTAATACAATATGGTTGGGATAGAATATAGCATTTTATTCCATAAACACACTAGCCGCTGAGGGCGGGCACATATTATACTAATACCAAAATCTGATAAGTCTTTGCCGCAATTAAAAGTTAAAATTAACATAAACCAAATATAGGGTACCTGGCCAGGTCCGTACACAAACGTCTGTGCGCACTTAGAACGTTGTCCCGTTCACCGTTTTGTAATCCATTGGGTTCGAGCACTGGTACTGGTCGCGTCCTCAAAGCGACGCGGCGCTCCTGCACGCTCCGTTGTATGCGAGATAGTAGACGCTGGCTGGACCTTCCGAGGTTTGCGCTGAGCCACACACGGACATCGGATCGAAGGCGGCGACGCGGCCTTTGGAAATAAGGTTAGGATCCGTGTGTCGCACCTTGGGGTCGCCGACGACGGGGCCTGCGCCGTTGCATGCGGTCCACGGCCCGGGGAAACCGCACCCTCTGGTGATGGGAGGACACTCCAGGAAGCGCCAATTCATACAGCCGGGCGGGCACGTGGATATCAACAGCTCATCCTCCTGACAACTTCGTGGCGGCAAATATCCCCTGTGTCCTTGCGCGTATCGCGGATCTCAAAGCTAAAGGTTAAACTATAGTCCCATGACGGGGTGCCGAGGGCGGCGAAAGTGAAAAAAACCCCAAAAAATTAATAATTGCTCAAACCATGTTACATGTCGTGGCGGCCTTCCAAAGAGAGAAAGATCCCTCCACTTGATTTGACATTCCGCCTCGTCGCGTTCCATTTCGCCCAATTCGGACGCACGTCAAACCAACTTTTAAACATTCTTTAAAAGAACTAATGTTTAAATAAGGTATTTATTCGTTGAATATTATAACAATCTAAGTCGACGATATTAAAGGAGAATAATTAAAATTCTACAACAATCCAGCCATGATTTCTTATTTGTTTATGATAAGAAAGGTTGGTTAGGAACTGATACGGAACGTGTGTCACCAGCTGTCAATGTCAGACGTCCAACTCTGCAGATTTTGTTGACAGTCTAATTTAATCATAGAATGTTTTGTTATGAATGTTTAGTTTTTGATATAATTCCGTAAGTACACAAAATCGCGTCGAGTTATTGCTACCAATGGTTTCGGCGTGACTCAAAGAACGTTTTGATGAGCGGGTCTCCTGTTTTCTTAATAAGTATTGTAAAAACAACACATGAAATTTGTGTACTGGTGTGTCACTTTCCCATTCAATTTGTCTGGAGACTAATGGATTTGAATGCATGCTATTGTAGTGAGTCGAGAGCCTATCATGCAGGTAATACGCCACAGGAATAGTATCCCAATATATCAACTATTTCACCTAAAATATGACATGCAAAGTTGACCAGTTAGAAGTTCAAAATAATTCTGTAGTTATCACTACAATACCCCCCTTTTCGGCAAAGAGGTTAAGTCGTACTTAGCCGAAACAGCCGGGGTAACCGGAGAAAACATTCACCTATCCTACGGCAATATATTTCTAAATATAAAACTATCAGCTATATATGAAACTAACTCATGCTATTTCATATATTAAACTAAAATGTATGTTCTAGAGTTCTAAAACTAACTCAATTTATGTTGAGTGTCAGGAATACAGCGTCTGGCCAGACCGCTGCAATTCCCCTGCATTAAAAAATCGTACTTGGATTTCTAATGAGATAATCGCAAGTAGCATACTAATAATAAAGAATTATCTAAAGTAATATAGTTCTTACTTATGTATAATAAGAAAACCTATTTGAGATTTAATTAAAATATGTAATCTATCATTCCTACATAATTTACTAGTTAGTAATTAAATTGTAAACCTAATAAAGTCTTTAAACTAATGGAGAGATTGACATTTAAAATGTATAGCCGTTGGGCTGACATTGTATAAGGAAAAAACTTATTTTCCTTTTTTTCTCAAAAATTAAGGAGTATTAATCCATATCCTTATATTTACTCTGGCGCCTAGAGTGTGTAGTTACAAAAGAAATTGGTTTTCATGAAAACGCTTGACAAAAAAATTTCACATGTGAGTCATGTTATATGTGAAAAATGAGGCCTCTGATTGGTTATACCAATCCAAAATAACAAAGTTCAAGATAAAAAAGTTGCTAGCTAGGGGACACACCTTGTGAGACTTTTATTATGTCCAGGACATGATATTTTCCATCTTTACCAGTTTCTATCTCCTGAAGGTTGTAAACAACATCCGAATGCTTCCTGACAACTTTACATCACAAAGCGCGGTGCTAGTTTAGCGGAGAAGAAATGAGCTGAACGACTGGTCATTTGAAGGTATTAACGAATTTGGAATGCCGCCTCTTTTCGACAACATGCCATCCGTCATTATCTCCCGACCTTTAGCTAACAAAAATGGTGTGTCCGGTGGCAACATTAATAATGCTATTCAAAGATAGCTACCACTAAGTAAGTCAGAAAAACATTTCAGTTCTTTGTGTTCTGAAGTGTTTCGACTACGCCTAAAATCATCAATTCTAAGAAAAAAATCTGTGACGTCTGAGTCACCAGAAAATTTTAAATTCCACGACCTCAAATGGTCCTCCTTTAATATGTGAATAACGCGTTCGTCATCTTCCCTAGTCTCCGTAATATAGGTAGTCCTACCCATTGAGTTGGCTTGACGTACTAAACCGGGAGCTCCTAGTTGAGACAATGTGGGTTGTAACGCTTTAAGTGTGGAAGGGCCGGGTGGGTGGGTGTCAATTGCACCTCCCCGCGGTCGTGTATTAACAAATGAGGAAGTAGTAGTGGTAGGTGGTTTGTTTGCCTCCCCACTTACTTCATGATATTGCTCTTCCCTTTCGCCGTCCGACATGTTGGCAAGAATGTGAGGTTATATGTGTCAGGGTATGTAATAGATTATAATAATTGATAAATTTCTAAATATATACAGGTTACTCCCTGTCAATAAATATAAATTAGCTCTCAAATTGAGATTAAATAGGAATTATGGCTGAGCGCTATGCTTTTTATTCATAGCGAAGCCCAAATAAAATATTAATTATTATATTATTAATTATAATATTATTTAGTAATATTATAATAATTACTATGAATTGTATTAAATGTATGCTTACAACCCTGTCGCATATAAACCTAACAAACACTAAAGTATAATAACTTTACAGTCAATGATATCACCAAAATTTCAAAATAACAAGTGAGCGAGTTTAAAAAATTTAAAAACTATTTTTTAGAAGAAACTGCCACTCTCACAGGACTCAAAGGCTCAAAAATATAGTAGTTCGGGCGCCATTGTCGTGTATAAAAAATAAAAAAAATAAAAAGTGTAATGTTGGGCGGTGCGCAGGGGTCTTCAGCTATTTGAAGCGAAGACGGGCAATATCCCTGCGCAGTGCGATTATACACGAACAATTACTTTAGAGAGAGCCGGATGTAGTGCTCAGGATAGAGCCTCGTACTTTTGAAGTACAAGGACCTCTTGTCTAGTAAGCCTTAGGTCCTGGGAGTCATGGGCAGGGTGATATCATTAATACAATATGGTTGGGATAGAATATAGCATTTTATTCCATAAACACACTAGCCGCTGAGGGCGGGCACATGTTATACTAATACCAAAATCTGATAAGTCTTTGCCGCAATTAAAAGTTAAAATTAACATAAACCAAATATAGGGTACCTGGCCAGGTCCGTACACAAACGTCTGTGCGCACTTAGAACGTTGTCCCGTTCACCGTTTTGTAATCCATTGGGTTCGAGCACTGGTACTGGTCGCGTCCTCAAAGCGACGCGGCGCTCCTGCACGCTCCGTTGTATGCGAGATAGTAGACGCTGGCTGGACCTTCCGAGGTTTGCGCTGAGCCACACACGGACATCGGATCGAAGGCGGCGACGCGGCCTTTGGAAATAAGGTTAGGATCCGTGTGTCGCACCTTGGGGTCGCCGACGACGGGGCCTGCGCCGTTGCATGCGGTCCACGGCCCGGGGAAACCGCACCCTCTGGTGATGGGAGGACACTCCAGGAAGCGCCAATTCATACAGCCGGGCGGGCACGTGGATATCAACAGCTCATCCTCCTGACAACTTCGTGGCGGCAAATATCCCCTGTGTCCTTGCGCGTATCGCGGATCTCAAAGCTAAAGGTTAAACTATAGTCCCATGACGGGGTGCCGAGGGCGGCGAAAGTGAAAAAAACCCCAAAAAATTAATAATTGCTCAAACCATGTTACATGTCGTGGCGGCCTCCCAGGTAGAGAAAGATCCCTCCACTTGATTTGACATTCCGCCTCGTCGCGTTCCATTTCGCCCAATTCGGACGCACGTCAAACCAACTTTTAAACATTCTTTAAAAGAACTAATGTTTAAATAAGGTATTTATTCGTTGAATATTATAACAATCTAAGTCGACGATATTAAAGGAGAATAATTAAAATTCTACAACAATCCAGCCATGATTTCTTATTTGTTTATGATAAGAAAGGTTGGTTAGGAACTGATACGGAACGTGTGTCACCAGCTGTCAATGTCAGACGTCCAACTCTGCAGATTTTGTTGACAGTCTAATTTAATCATAGAATGTTTTGTTATGAATGTTTAGTTTTTGATATAATTCCGTAAGTACACAAAATCGCGTCGAGTTATTGCTACCAATGGTTTCGGCGTGACTCAAAGAACGTTTTGATGAGCGGGTCTCCCTGTTTTTCTTAATAAGTATTGTAAAAACAACATATGAAATTTGTGTACTGGTGTGTCACTTTCCCATTCAATTTGTCTGGAGACTAATGGATTTGAATGCATGCTATTGTAGTGAGTCGAGAGCCTATCATGCAGGTAATACGCCACAGGAATAGTATCCCAATATATCAACTATTTCACCTAAAATATGACATGCAAAGTTGACCAGTTAGAAGTTCAAAATAATTCTGTAGTTATCACTACAGCCTAAGCTATAGTACCTACGCAACAAATAACTTCGTCTACAAACACATAAGAGCCGGCTTCCCAGAACATCGATTTGTTTATCCCGTACGAAAACGGCCCTCTGAAACACCCGTTTCAGAGGACACACCGAAATAGCGAGACGCCTACCCAGGCGTCTCGCTATTTCGGGAGTGTTGTTGCCTACTTTCGCACAGTGGGCGGTAGACGCACTCACGTCTTGTTTTATTTACTAACGTCACCTCCCTTGGGAATTTTGGGAATTTATTTTTTTATAACCTCCGGATAGCTCTAGGAGTTAGAATACTACACTACTGCATAGTTATACTACGTCCCGAGTCATGTGGGGGTATTCGTCTGATAGCCTTTGTGACTGTGAAGCCATACAATCCATGGCTCATATTTTAACCTGCCCCAACTGCCTTCCTCCTGTACCTTGGAGGACCTGAATGAAGCCAACCATAGGGGCGGTTTAAGTGGCCAAATACACTGGTCGAAAAAATCTAATTTTTGCCATTTTGACTCGACATGATGATGAGCAATGTTTTGCATCCAATGCATTGGAAATAGGGAGAATTTCATTTCAAATTAATTTCATCTATACAAAATATAATTTACTACTGTGCCCTGGGGCTTCGCTCCCGTGGGAATTCCTGGTAAGCTCGACCTGTCTTTATGTGATTAATTCTGAGGCTTCGAATACTATCCTCAACAATTCGTAATTCCTAGACAATCCTGTTTACACTCTTAAGCTAATTTCAGCTTAACTGTATCAGCATTGATTGACGTCTTATTTCTACTAATATTGTAAATGTGAAATTTTGGATGTGAGTTTGATGAAATTTGGTACACGGTACTTTTTGTCCTGAAATTCCCACGGAAGCAAAGCCGCTGGGCGCAACTCGATAGGAACTTAAAACTATAAGTATACCACCGCATCGAAGACACAATTGGAGAAAAAGCGGGTCACAAATTCGCAAGCATTTTCACCAAAACTCATAAATTTACATGACATGGAGCTCTCCCTTATACATCTCATCGCTATGGTGGAAGGGGTAGGGGGGTTGGGTGCGGGTAAGGTCAAGGTAGGCCTCCTGGCGCATGCGTACTGCACTCCGCTGCAGTACAGTCACCTGCAGATCAAGTCGCCTTGCGTGGACATCTAGGCAACAGTGATAAAGGCGATTTTCAAATAATTTACATGGGTTGGTGTGCTGTTGCAGTAAAACCACGACTATAGCACAGGTGCATATGTTTCTTTGGCGTCTAGAACGTTGGCTTTTGCGTTGTTCCGTATATTGATGGGTTGAGACGTTCGTTTGTCAAATTCTCTTCGATACGTCGTGTCTTTGATGCAGAAGTACAGTCGCCTTCATGTCGAGTTTGCGTGAATCTCTAGTGGCTGTAATTACCAACGGAATTTTTTCAATGCTTCATAAGATGTTAACCGTATTGCTAGTACTTTCATGCTTCTGGTGAAGGAAAACAGTTAGGAAATCAGCACACTATATAGCCATTACCTGACTGTTCAATTTACTAGTTTGTATATGACTACTTCTAGATGGCAATAGTCGTCAACTCAGATGCCTTGAGGCGACGACTTGAGAAAAATCTGACATCAGTGTATGTCGATAAGAAATAAAGACTTATGCGAGCAACTACATACCTATAAGCCAATATTATAGATCCCAAGCAAAATTTGCATTATATTTTACGGATGATAAAGAACATTGAAATAGGTTTTCACTAAAAAATATGAGCTTACTGCTAACATTTACAAAACTTACTAAAATTTAATAAATATGTAAGTAAGTTTGTCCATGTGTTCCAATGTAGAGCCTGTAGGATCAGCTATATTTAATTAATAAAATGCTCTTGTTTAGGCATATTAAAAATTAAAATTTCATCTAGCAAGACAAATTGCCAATCGTTTCAGATGATGTCACGCCGTGCTTCAATGGTCAGTGAATTGTTGTTATTCTGTTAACAAAAAAATTGTCTTGATTAGACCGGTTGTGGGTTGTTATGGTCTGATCTCCAAGGTCGTGGTTACATACCTAACACTGAACCTAAGCATTGAATCTTTGCCACTTCAAAATATGTCCAAAATGTTCAATCTCTCGAAAATAACGTATGGCGAAAATAGGTAGACTCCCACCCATGATGGAGATATTGATTTACTTTTTTCAATGACTTAGATTCTAGAGTTCTCCCACACTCCTAGCCAATTCTTGCTAACTCTTTGATGGGATTCCTGTCCATAGTTCTTTATCGTGATCTATAGCAACGTTTCAGTTAGTAACAAAGATTGATTTGTCATCAAGTCAAGTGCATCTTTAATAGTCGTTGATTGATCAGTTTGACCACATGTATCAATGAGATGCATCGTCAGGGTCGGATGTCAATGAGGGGCCTGACATAATATGTCATCATGCATGTCCTTAGAAATCTTAATAATAATAACACAATATTACGTTTCTGTGGGCAAGTTTTATGGTCTGTTGTGAGTGGTCAATGACTTGAGAAGGTCATCTTTAAATAACAGGCTTTGCACCTAAAATAAACTAGTATCATCTGGGTGAAAAGAAAAATGTCCTCAATTTTCTTATTCAAAATTTTGCTACATTTTTACAACAGCACACGGGGTTGACAGTAGCTGCTATGATAGGGTTTTATTCAGACGAAGCGGGTTTTTGAAATCTTGTGCGGAAGCCGATTCTTTCGTAAATAATTAGTAGTTTTCGGGCTAAAATTCAGGACGTTCTGGCAAAATCGGGACGTCTAGCAACGCCGATACACAAGGCACAGAATCATTTTGTAGTACATTCCGTTTATAAATAAAGTATCAGCATGACATCAACGTACAAAAAGTAAGTGTAAGAATAAGAAATGACTACAAGAATCCAGTTAACCTTGGCGATGGTAAGGCCGTCTGCGATTTGTGAATTTTCAAGGCAAGGATGACTCATCGTTGTTTTCCATTGCCCCACTATGTCTGAAACTTATGGCTTATTCGGTTACATTATGATATTTAGGTTATCATTTAACAGAGATTATAATAAGCACATCAATTGAAGTGAGGTTTTATCTATTGATGTTCGTTTATGAAGAACTTTTGTTTCGGGACTGTAAATTAAAAGCTCGAGATTGCTGTAGTACATGTAGTTTATTCACCAGAAGAATACGTTAGCTTATATTACGTAGGTAAATGGAAGAGAGAATGGAAACAACTCGTAGCAAAACCATAAAATTCGTGTTGCCAGCAATAAATTTGACAGATTTTTTTTCGAAATGTGTAGGTTATTTGCTCCACTGTTGACCACGGCTTGCCTCTTATGTCTCCACCACTACTAGTGATGTCCCGTTTCCGAAATTTTCAGAGAAACAGCGGACAGTTTCTTGGACCTAAAAGGTGTCTCAAGAATATTTCCCAAGAAATTTCTGAGAATTTTCGTAAATTTTCTAAGGAAGTAATTTTCGGGAACAGGAAACTTTTAGGCGCCACATCGCTAACCACTACCACCTAACCTACCTTAGACTCTTATGAGATCCTTCTTTCATAACGAGTGTTCGATTTTTTCGCCTAAATATACATATTGTGGCTCTTGACAGTGGGACACACAATTCGTCCTACATATTTTCTTCATTTTCAAGAAGAAAACGTATACACGTAAATAGACGTTTTGGTACCATTGGGATCACGTGGACGCTTGCCAATTCCTGGCTTCTTGCTGAGATTTATGTAAGGGGCATTAATGTCAATATTTATGACTAATCCGACTAAACTGTCTTACAATTTTTCTGTTAAATGATGAGTTTGAGCTTAACACCTATTTTAAATCAATGTTTTACATCTTATTTTAACTATAATTAGTTTTTGACGTGAAAAAGTGCTTGTGAATAGTTTATCGCAGTGTGAAGGAAGGCCAAGTTTTTTTTTACTTTTGACAATAGGTACTTAACT
The DNA here is from genome assembly GCA_018467065.1 of Ephestia elutella. Taxonomy (NCBI): domain Eukaryota; kingdom Metazoa; phylum Arthropoda; class Insecta; order Lepidoptera; family Pyralidae; genus Ephestia; species Ephestia elutella. The sequence goes on from CM031566.1 coordinate 15,503,835, forward strand.
CCTAGTTACCGGCTGAAGCGATAAAGAGGCAGTCAAGGAGTAAGTACAGAACTGTAATGTAAAGTATAAGTTCCAATCAATACATACTTACTATGTACCGGTTGGTTCTCATCATATTTCGATGGTTGAAATTGCACTTACAAAATACAGTATAATTGCACGTCACATGTCAGTGCAACATAGCGTAGTACTATGTGATATATCTCGGTCCGTATCGATCGTCTGCGCGCTCATGTAGCGATCAACAGGCTGTGACGCAGCGGCTCCCGGCATGCCGTCGAAAACCCTAAAATACTGGCCAGTGGGGAAAATGTTGCTTTTGGAGAATTATGAAAAAAATATTGCTTTTTTTTTGCTAGGTTGTCGGTTTGGATTCCATTTTCATCATTTCTAATTTTCTCTGAGTTCTCAATTTGTTTTAAAAATAAAAAGTTAATAAATTCGAAATTGTTCTGTGTTTGGCGAGTATGTTTTTTCAAATTAAATTACTTCAATCACATTTATTTATGCATCTCCCCAGTCCAGACCATGACAGCTATCTTGCCCTGCGTCACAGGATGGAATTTGAAGAATATATTTATTCTGTGCCTCCGTGACATTACCTGCTCACTGACAAATAATACACTGGTATCGAGTCAATAAAAATCCTTCATATCTATAGACCCTTTTTTAAAATATGGGTTTGCTTTTTACCACAATCTTGCCCGAGGACAGAGATGAGGTCTACCTTCTAACTAAATCTATGTATCTTACTCACAATACACTTTGTCATGTGTCATTTTACTTATTACTGGAATATTATACCATATTTACATTACTATTTATTACCTAATTATGTATGTAATATTCTAATATCCTAATCATAATATAAACAAATCGATTACATGTATATTGATTAAGATAATCTTGCGTGTTATATGGTATTACGTAATATCATAAACAAGCGACACTATCATTAAAATTATTATCATAATTGATTTGATATGCTTTGCATACTTGTCATATAAAAATAACAAGTTATCTATATTTGTTATTACGGGTTAAAATTTAACTTTAAAAAAATTAAATGTTTGATAAACGGGTAGGATATAACCTGAATTATCTTGAAGGGGAATTTTTATTTATTCCTAAATTCCCACAAGGAAAAGACTCGATTTTGATTACTCAACGAAGCAGAAACAAAAATTAATAATAATAATAATTCTTTATTTCTGTAACAAAAATTAGTAATAAGTAAACATTTTTTTGTGCATAGGCATTATCCTCATAATGTTTATATCTGGCCCTGGATTCTACAAATTACAAATGTAGATGTCGTGGGTTATTCCCAAAGTACTCCATTCTTTTGTTCTAAAAAGATAAGAATCTCATACATGTGTTCTCAAGTTAGGTACTTACTCCACGAAATTATTATTATTTAAAAATAAGTATTATTTTGTTCCCATTCTACTCCATAGGTATTTTGATTTATTCTCAATGTACTCCGCAGATTATTTGATATCAATTCTCAAACTACTCCATATAAATAATTATAAAATATTTCATTATGTACACTATGTACAGTCAGAAAAAAGTTGAAAGCAACTCTTGAGACACAATTGAGACACGATATCGACGTTTGTAATTAGTGGAATCGGCCCCCTGGTTGATATCTGTTACGAAATAAATATTTTTTATTTTGTTTTTATTTGTCGTGAATTGGTACCTAAGCTAGGCAAAGAATACCTATTCTTTGCCTAGCTTAGATACCAGTCTTCGACTAATAAAAATACTTATACAATAAACATTTGTGACATACCTGTGCCTGTGTTATGGATAATTGTGCATACATGATGGAGGTAGGAAGAACTATTTTTGCTGCACTATAATTAGCAATGCAAGTCTGCCGAGTTGGTTGACTCGACGGCTCAAGTATGTGCACGTGGCTACGTAGTACTTATATTAATTCTGTGACGTGGCACGCCTCAAAACATTTGCCAAATCTGAAGTATAGGTATCACTAAGTAGGTTTTACATGTTATTCAAAATTCTATGATTCCAATAGACATGTTTCTGATTTTTAATGCAAGGACCGGACAAGGTATAAAAATCGATAAAAATGTGCATTTTTTTGCGTTTTTTCAGCATAATTTTTTTTTCACTGTTGATTTTTAGTGATCAAACTTTTTTCGGAAAGTTCATTTTCAACGTGTGGCGCCATAGGAATGTTAATTATTTTTTGTTTCTTGAGAAATACTTTAATTTACTGACGTGGTTGCTGCTGATTCTACTTTTGTGAGATTTTACAAAGAGGCATCAAATTAAAATGTGTGTTTATTGGACGCTCCATGCTATATAATATTACCTATGATTGCATATTCTTTGTATATCCAAGTGTAAACTGACTCTTGACATAGTAACACAGTGGTGTAGATTAGCATCGGGTAAACAGAATTGCAGTGACATAACACATCGTTACAGCTACACATTCCAAGGTCGGACATCACATAAGTATGTCGCTTTATGTAAAAATTTGTGGCAATAATTTTGAAAAAAAGTCATAACAAAAATTCTAACACACGGTGCGAATTTCAGGGGACCTGAGGGTTCTGAACTTTTCATTTCACCCCTCAAAATTGAGGGTGGGTGATGTTTTTATTTTTCACTAGCTTTCGCTCGCGGCTTCGCCTGCGTGAGTTTCCCACGGGAACCGTGCCTTTTCCCTGGATGAAAGGTACCCTATGTCCTTCTCCGTACTTCTAACTATGTGTATGGGAAATTTCAGGAAGATTGGTTTAGTAGATGAAGCGTAAAGAGGTAACAAACAAACAAACAAAGTCACCGAGTCAGTCATACATACATATATAATGTCAGTCAACCCAATGTATGTTTTATATGTACATTAAATATATTTTGTATTGGTATTGTATAATCGTCGTTACTGTGGTTTGGTTATCAATAGTTATCATACAAAGTACAAAAATAATTTCTCTGACTGATACTTCTCTATATTATCTTACTTAACAAACCGCTCAGCTTAATTAACTTATTTCTTACTTATATTGTTTACAAATAATTTGTGTAAACAATAATGATGTCAATAGACTACTTATATAAACTCCATTTATTCTTACCAGTCCTATCATGTAAACAATCTTCACAGAACTTTGTTGAAAATAAATCAAATATTAGTTCAAACCTAAACATTCTAAAGTAAAACATTTATTAACCACGAAAGTAATTTCCTAAAAAGTCTATTTTAATTTATATTGTTGTAAAATCATAAAAAGACATGGTAAGATTGTTTACATGATAGGACTGGTAAGAATAAATGGAGTTTAGAAAGGTTACATAAAAACAAGATTAACCCAAGAACAGATAGAATGGAAAAATTGGAGAGAGACCTTTGCCCAACAGTGGGACATAAGTAAGTAACTCTTTATTGCACCAAGAATATAAGCAGGAGTACAATGTGTCTTAAAGGCTAATGTACAATGGCGGCATTATCGCTACAGCAATTTCTTCCAGGCAACCGACAGGTAGGACTTATAGATTACTAGCTTTCGCCCGCGGCTTCGCCCGCGTGAATTTCCCACGTGAACCGTGCCTTTTCCCGGAATAAAAGGTACCCTATGTCCTTCTCCGTACTTCTAACTATGTGTATGCCCAATTTCAGAAAGATTGGTTCTGTAGATAAAGCGTGAAGAGGTAACAAACAAACAAACTCACTTTCACTTTTATAATATTATATAGTTAGGATAGTTAGGATAGATCAGCAGGTATAATAATAATACACAATAATAATGGCATAATGACATAATGGCTTGAAATTAATGAATAATAATAAATATTGATGTTTTTCTGAAACAATTATTTCCTATCAAGTAGAATATCCATGTAAATATTTATAATGAGTGAGACTGAGATTTATAATCCACTTAACGCTTATTTTGATAAGATAAAGACATTTAGATAAGCTTTCGCTTGCGGCTTTGCCCGTCTGAAAATAATTTTCCCATGTTTATTCCGAATGGAGGCCCCGTGTCTTCAAATATTAAATTCAGTTTTAGTTTTTGGTTCGAATTAAGGCCCGACTTGTACTTAAGCTATGCACCCCAGCAAACATTTTTGGTCGAAATTACCATAAAATTACCTATTTATACCAAGAATAGGTAATTTTATGGTAATTTCGACCAAAAATGTTTGCTGGGACACGTGCCCCCTACCTACCTAGTCTGCCACTGCCTTGCCCCCCCCAAAAAAAATCCTAGATCCGCCCTTGATGCTATGAATCGTAGAGTAGATCAATCTGACTCATGAATAGTTATTTTCATCAATCAACACTTTCAGTGAAGCAATCTAAAGAAATCTTCATACTGGCACCAGTTTCTTATTTTATTATAATAGAATAATTTTATTTGTCTTAATATGGTGTGTAACAGTTGGTTGGTTGGTTGTTGGTTGGTTGGTTGGTTAGTTTGTATTTATCTTATTTATGTTTAAAATCTGTGTACAGTTGGCAAATAAATACCTATTTCTTACAAGCTCGGTTCACAAGTTCTTATTTTGTAAACAAACTTCAACTATTATTTGAACCCGGAACTCGCGACAAAGTATTGCCAGCTACACACGGGGTAAATATAGTCTGCTCGGATTGCGAATTGTGACCTGTTTTGCATCACAAATAGGTATGTGTACCTAGGTTGCGACAACATATAGCAGCATCAGGAATAAGTAACTCTTGAGCAGCATCTATTCCAAAGGTTGGATGGAAGAAATTGCATTTGCGATAAGCCCGCCTTTGCGCTCATTTATGTATTTGCTTTTGTCACTACTGTGTATGTTTTTTTCTGTAAATGGTGAAATAAAGTGTTGATCTATCTATCTATCTATGCAAAAACGCCATGTTTTTTTTTCAATTTCATAGTATGGAGCCCCGGGGAAGAAGGGAAGAATTAGTGTTATGTTATCGTTCAGTCCAGTCACTTGACATTTGGTCGACTTTTGCTATCGTTCAAGTTTATAGTCGAAGATGATAAGGAATTATCGTTTCTAAAACCTAGGAGTAAGGACCTCTTTGAAATAGAAACGACTTTATTGTTGCTGGTAGTAGGAACCATATTGACCACTATTACTGACACAATGCACAGTACATACGCTATGTTCCCTCTGAGTATTTTGTCATCCTAACCTAACTAATTTTATAAATGCGAAAATGAGTTTATTTATTTGTTTTTTTGTTACCTCTTCACGCTATATCTATTGAACCATTCTCTCAGAAATTTCGCATACACATAGTTAGAAGTACTGAAAAGGATATGGGTACCTTTCATCTCAGGAAAAAGCACTGTTCCCGTGGGAAATTCGCGCGGGTGAAGCCGCGGGCGCTAGTAATGTATAATCTCAATTATAAAATGCATCAAAAAATTAACAATATATTAGGAGCCTTCATGACCGACAAGCATGTATGAAGGGAATGATGGAGGTGAAGAGGAAGCGAGAGAGATCTGTATGGATATTAGGATACATACATATTACCACGCCTTTTCCCCGTGGGGGTAGGCAGAGACTAGCGATTTCCACTTGCTACCTCTACACTCATATATTAGGATAGCAATTGTAAATCCCTGGTCTCTGTCATCGCCCACGAGGAACTGGCGTGATACTGGCGTTTGTCTGTATGTAAAAATCGCATCTGGAATATGAATGGTCATCATTATCAACACGAGCACAATAGGTGCGCGTCCACAATGCGCAAAGTTCACTAAACAGCATTATGTTACGTAAACGATGATCGTAGTTGTTTACTTGAATGAGATAGCCCACGGATTTGTTCATGAATGAACTCTTATAATTATCAACAAACACAATTTTTTTATGTATATATTATATACACCCTAGCTGTGCCCCGGGACTCCGCTTCCTTGGCATGTTGGTTTCTGGCATGTTAAGCGACCGAGACTGTTTCATGACTTTCTTTCGGCATTTCTTCTCAGCAGTGGTCGTTCCGAAATGCTAGTAGTTTGTAGCTTTGAGACATAATATACTATGATTATATAATTAGTTTTTGACGTGAAAAAGAGCCTTCTTTGAAGGTCAAGTTTCAGTAAAGATTTTTTTTATTTTTGGATTTTTGAGCATCTCAGATGCAATATTAGTACTCTCATATAGAAATAAGATATGGTGAAAAAATTCCATGCGAGCAGGACTTGAACCCGCGACCAGAAGGTCGTCTCCCAAGTGCCTTACGTGCTGGACGTGACACGTGAAACCACGTGATTTGTGCTTGTGTGTATTCCTACCGAATACACACAAGCACAAAACCGCATCCAACCTCAACTCACGGGTCGATTAGACAGTTACACACCACTCCGAACGATCGTCGATCATCCAATCACAGGAATCTCAGAAAATTTTACACACACAACTGCATTTTTCGACAGCTTGTCATTTGCTTTTGACAACGAAAGATACGGAAAAGCGAGCACTTTCAATGATATTTTTCCGTCAGCTCAAGACAGCGCGGAGCAACTACGTGCAGCAAACGAACCTTCATTCTTGGCCTATGATTGGTTGTTTCAATTACTAAATTGAAAAATATTGTATGTAATCGAGAACAGCCAACTAATACGTCACGTCTAATATGTTTATATCATTGAGTTAGGTACGTTATTAGACGTTATAGAATATCTATTTTTGGATTTTTGAGCATCTCAGATGCATGCAATTAGTACTATATATCTGATTTCTATATGAGAGTACTTTATATAGAATATCAATAAATAAAGGCATTGTTCTCAAGCTTTTGTCAATCTAGTAGCACTTTCTAGCGCCTGACTATAATAATGCGTGGAGAAAGTACATAATTTAAATAAAATAGCCTATAGTGCCTAACAAGTGGCTGATCCATAATCTTGATCACTACACAGAAAGAATATAATAAATCAAATATTATCGTAGGAAAGGCTTACGTGCATTTGCTTTCAATGCACAATATTTTGTACTTTTATCATAGTTACATAGTAGGTTTCTTAAATAAATAACAAGTCATATTTTACATATATTTATTTATTAAAAACATGATGTATATATACAGTAAATAGGTATAAGTGTATACATCTCTTGTTACGCAGAATAGTCAAAGCCTTTTCCTTCTTTTTTTAGACCATAATTAGGAGATAAATCAGTTCTTGAATCTTGTAATTTTATGAATCAAGCAATGGTTTAATGTTACATCGAGCTTTTGATTCCATCTGTGCATTCCACCTTGAAATAGAGCTATATTTGTTTATTTTTATCTTTTATAAATGTACTAGGTAAAATGTAGGTAAATAACCAATTACATTAACATATTTTGCTACTTGAAAATGTTTTGGGTTAAATGTATTTTATGACATATTATCAAGCTTGGATATATTTTATTTTAGAGTATTTTATGTCTGTGGTCAAATCACGTCAGTCAAATGTGGCAACCTCTTTAAAAAAATTACCAAGCATTACAAATGAAATAAGTTGTAGGTTTGTCAATTTTTATTTCCAGCCATGAATATTTCACGAATCAAAGTCTTTAACGATAAATACCGGTTGCAATCTCTCCAAACTAGAATTTTCAATAGAGTATTTTCTTTTTACAAAAAGCAGACAACCATAAACTTATTATACCGGTAGCACCACAGAAACAATTTTTTTTTATATATATTTCTGTGGGTAGCACAGACTTAAATTATTAAATAAAGAGTACTTTATCTAAAAAATAAATATTTCTGTGACCGCTAGGTATTTTATAACTAATATATGAATATTACTGGTATTGTATAACTAATTATGTTACCCATGGGTGGGGGTACAATATAATAACTTTATGGATACCCGGATTCCCGCCTGCGGAAGTCCTTGTTGCTCGAAGTATAGTATCGCACATTATCTATGATATTATGTAGAAAAAAATCTGTAGTAGAAAACGCGCATAGTCATTTTGTAACTCTTCTTTTGATCTTTATGTACCTACATTGATTATATTGATTGTTATATTTATAATTGTTTGTGAAAAGCTTAAAAATTGTTGTAGATATTTTTATTTCTGTGGAGTTAGATACATTCTTATTCGTTCCATGTTTGATACTATACAAGGACTTTCGCGTTTAGTCTGTGTTGCTCTATGATAGATACCTATAAAATGTATAAAACTTCTTTGGTAGGAACCTACTTTATCATTTTATTTTAGTTTTCTTGACATATTTTTGATGGATTGACTCTTGACACCTTCACTGTTGCCAGCTGTTAATATTTACCCCTTAGTATTGAATAATAATGAGTAAGTACAATTCATAAATAGGTAACAAAGAACATTTTATACAAATTGTTGTGGTATAGCGGTCAACACGGCAAACCGCCACTTTCTAGTCGCAATAAATAAAAAAATAAAAAAATGTAATTATTTTCACAAACTTTTTTTGGTAATAAAATTGTACTTGTTTTTGAAAAAAAAGCACATATTCAATATTTTATCTAATCTGAAAAAACGATGTGAGTTTAAACGAAAGATACCTCCTTCGAGCAACAAGGACTTCCGCGCGCGGCCCGGAAAGTCCGTGTTGCTCTATGGATACCTCACGATAACCCGAATCGAACATTCTCAAATTAACTCCCTCAATTTCTGGTAAATCTGAATAGGAAATCACTTAAATATACAATTTCATATTTCACTCGGCATATAAAACTATTCTCATAAAACCATATTGCGGCAAAGATTTCATAAAGCAAAATTATAATTTAATTTTACTTGAATCATATACACAGATTACCCCGGACTTCAGGAAATGATAATGTAGGTACCTATCTTAAAATTTTAACATATTTCTCTAAAAATTGTGCTTATCGGCAAATGCCGGTTAATTACTCATGCAATCCCTACACAGTTTGCCAATATATATTTTTTTGTATTGTCTATACATTCCAAATGTTTTTTATAATAGTGTGTGTGGACGGATACACACACATCTAATCATTGTATGTGTACATGGTGTGTATCCATCCATCTGTGAAACGAAGTACGTGCCTGAACTGTCAAAACCCAATGGTGGACGACCCCCGTGTCTTTATACGACCTTGCTCTTCCAACTGAGCTATCGCATTTCAATCCTGCACATCGAAAATCTTCACCATATCCAATTTCTATTGAAACGCATTAGGCATGCGTCACCTAACACCAATACCCACTATACGAGTAAGGTATTTGATTTAACCCATATTCGATGAAGTTGAAAATCAATTAAAGTGTAGGAAGCCATCATATTTATTTTTTGGATTTTTGAGCATCTCAGATGCAATATTAGTACTAAAGTACTCTCATATAGAAATAAGATATGGTGAAAAAATTCCATGCGAGCAGGACTTGAACCCGCGACCAGGTCTTTATACGACCTTGCTCTTCCAACTGAGCTATCGCATTTCAATCCTGCACATCGAAAATCTTCACCATATCCAATTTCATATGATGGCTTCCTACACTTTAATTGATTTTCAACTTCATCGAATATGGGTTAAATCAAATACCTTACTCGTATAGTGGGTATTGGTGTTAGGTGACGCATGCCTAATGCGTTTCAATAGAAATTGGATATGGTGAAGATTTTCGATGTGCAGGATTGAAATGCGATAGCTCAGTTGGAAGAGCAAGGTCGTATAAAGACCTGGTCGCGGGTTCAAGTCCTGCTCGCATGGAATTTTTTCACCATATCTTATTTCTATATGAGAGTACTTTAGTACTAATATTGCATCTGAGATGCTCAAAAATCAAAAAATAAATATGATGGCTTCCTACACTTTAATTGATTTTCAACTTCATCGAATATGGGTTAAATCAAATACCTTACTCGTATAGTGGGTATTGGTGTTAGGTGACGCATGCCTAATGCGTTTCAATAGAAATTGGATATGGTGAAGATTTTCGATGTGCAGGATTGAAATGCGATAGCTCAGTTGGAAGAGCAAGGTCGTATAAAGACCTGGTCGCGGGTTCAAGTCCTGCTCGCATGGAATTTTTTCACCATATCTTATTTCTATATGAGAGTACTTTAGTACTAATATTGCATCTGAGATGCTCAAAAATCCAAAAAATAAATATGATGGCTTCCTACACTTTAATTGATTTTCAACTTCATCGAATATGAGTTAAATCAAATACCTTACTCGTATAGTGGGTATTGGTGTTAGGTGACGCATGCCTAATGCGTTTCAATAGAAATTGGATATGGTGAAGATTTTCGATGTGCAGGATTGAAATGCGATAGCTCAGTTGGAAGAGCAAGGTCGTATAAAGACCTGGTCGCGGGTTCAAGTCCTGCTCGCATGGAATTTTTTCACCATATCTTATTTCTATATGAGAGTACTTTAGTACTAATATTGCATCTGAGATGCTCAAAAATCCAAAAAATAAATATGATGGCTTCCTACACTTTAATTGATTTTACTAACAGAGCAACTACGGTCTGCTGCCAGAAAATGTGGCAGAGAGAATCCGGACAAACGAAGCGGCGGGAAGAATTCTGTACCGGAACTTCACCGGGAAAAAACCACCGGTAAAAATAAGTACCGGGAAAAAATCTCCACGCGGCACCACGTTTGCCCGACTAAAACCTAACTAACTTAACGCAGTCTGCTACCACCGTAGCTTATGAAGGGAGCTACAGGGCCCTATATGATAACCTAACCTATAAATTAATTACAATGGAAAACCACTTACCAAGCTAAATCTTCTTTCTCTTCGGATCCAAACTTGAGTGTCTTCGGGAAGGGGGAATTCCTAATCACCCTACCTAACCCATGAGATCTCAATTCCCCAGAACACATAAATAGATTTCTTCCCGAAATCGGCTCGGCAACAGATAGATGTGAGCGAGCAGCCACGCGTCACATCCCACAGGAGAAAGTCACAATGACGGGCACACAAACACAAAGTTCAATAGTTATTTAACAAACAGGAAATTCACCAATACAACTCAAGATAATTAGCAATCAAAGAACGCGGGACCTCTCGCGTATTAAAAATCAAACCGATATCGCATAGGACAATGGCGACCGTCCGCGAGCCATCATGCACGCGAGCAAATGTGAGAACCCCAAAACGCCTGGCGGCGATAACAGGAAACGCCTGCGTTTAGTTTTACCCAATATATTACAAACATCCCCCGTCCCGGTCTGAGAAGCAGACCGCTAGCTTACTCTACGGGAAGGCGGGCGAGAGAGGTCACACCTCTCCTTAAAATCGAACCGTCGACCAACACCTCAGCCACACGCGGAGTGCCATCTCCGCCAAGAATCAAACGTAATATGCGAGCTCGTCGCCAAAGCAATGAGGGCAAATTTGCCTCTTTTAACAATACTAAATCACCCTCCCTGGGAGGCTCAGTCCTGTCTGTCCACTTCACTCTTTGCTGCAGCAAATGCAAATATTCAAGCGACCAGCGACGCCAAAAGTCCTGGCTCATTTGCTGCAACATTTGAAAACGCGACAACCGATATACGCGTTCGTCCTTCCACGGGTATTCGGGCAGGGCATTCAAAGGCCCTCCCACCAAAAAATGACCAGGGGTGAGAACTTCCAAGTCATTTGGATCTGGAGATAGCGGACAGAGAGGACGAGAGTTGAGGACCGCCTCAACTTTACAAAACACTGTGGCCAGCTCTTCAAAAGTTAGAGCCGTTTCTCCGATAATGCGGCGGAGGTGGGTCTTTGCGGATTTCACAGCCGCTTCAAAAATCCCTCCCCAATGGGGGCAACTTGGGGGACTAAACTTCCAGGTTATTCCCCTTTGGGCAGCAATTTGACTTAAACTAGTACAATTTTTATCAATAAACACAGAAACATCCTTAAGATAATTTACAGTTCCTTTATAGTTTGTGCCATTATCCGACCTAATAAGGGAAGGTAGACCTCGACGCGAAACAAAGCGATCCAACGCGGCGACGAAGGCCTCCGTAGTCAGAGCCGATACCACCTCCAAATGGACAGCCTTGGTGGCCAAACAAACAAATACACACAAATAGCCCTTCACAATACGGGCATTACGAAAGGGAGAAGCCTTGATCGAAAAGGGGCCGGCAAAATCGGTTCCAACGCCGTCAAACGGCCTCGACGGTCGGATTCGATCAGCGGGCAAATCACCCATCTGTGGTTGCATCGTGGATGCCTTCAACCTATAACATGCAATACATCGAAACAGGACACTACGGATTGCTCTTCGGGCAGACAAAATCCAAAACTCGCGTTGCAAAATAGCCAACAAAGCATTGCACCCAGCATGGGCGTTACGAATGTGTCGATCAGACACCAAAAGCTGCACCAAGGGTCCGCCCTTGGGCAACAACAGAGGATGGCGAGTCTCATATGGAAGATCCGCCTTCCGGAGCCTGCCTCCAACCCGAAGAAGCCCATCCGAGTCGATGTACGGGTTCAAACGAGCGACCGCGCCCTTCAACTTAGCGCGTCCGTCGCGCAAAATACGAAGCTCTGACTCAAACCGTCCGGTCTGCACGACACGGACCCAATGCAACAATGCGCTCCGGCGCTCTTCTGCACCTGCAATCGGCTCCAACCGCTTTGCCTGTGGGTTTCTACAATTATGTATGAAACGCTTAATCCAACTGGTAACACTCAGAAGCTTATCCAAACTGCTATACCGAGCAAGTAGCCAATCCGGCTCCGACGTCGTCTCAGCGACTACAGCATGTACACGGAGCCCAGTCAAACTCAAAGAAGTAACATCTGTCTGACAGACAGGCCAAGAAGTTTCTGATCCCATCAGCCACTCTGGACCCCACCAGAGCGGGTGTGACACCAATTCTGGTGCCGTACAACCTCGGGAGGCACAGTCCGCTGGGTTAAGCTCTCCCGGCACATGTCTCCATGTTATATCAATTCCGATATTCTGGATTTGGGAAACCCGATTTCCCACAAAAACCTCCAAGGTATGTGGGGCCGCGCGCAACCATGCAAGCGCGACCTGGCTATCCGACCAGGCGAAGATGTCCCGTATCTCGACCGTGGCCGCCAGCTCACATGCAACGTGATGCAACAATTTTGAGAGAAGGTGAGCTCCACTCAACTCAAGCTTGGGAATAGTCAGCCTAGTCCTGATGGGGGCGACCTTGCTCTTCCCTAACAAAAGCGAGACATTGACCCGGCCATCGGCGTCAACTGTCCGCATATAGACTGACGCGGCGTAGCCTCGCTCCGACGCGTCACAAAAGCCATGCAGGCTGGCTCGATATTTCCCGGGTGGCAATATTCGACGAGGCAAGGCAATCCGATTGACTTCCTTAATCGATGAAAACAACTCGAGCCAATCATCCAATGGAGAGCCAAACAGCGGCTCGTCCCACGAGACGCCCAAAGTCCAAAGTCTCTGAAGAAGACACTTCGCAGAGAATATTACTGGACTGATCCAACCGCTTGGATCAAACATACGAGCTATTACGGACAACACCGTTCTCTTAGTCCAGACCTTTGGTATTTCCAAGTCCACTTGGAATGTAAAAATATCGGTTAGCGGCTGGTACTGCATGCCCAGCACCGCTATCCTGTTGGGATCATCCACATCCTCAAACAGGTGAGGGTTCTGTTGGTGATCCTCCGGGATCCCTTCTAGAACTCTAGGCTCATTGGACAACCACTTACGTAGCTCGTAGCCACCCGTTTTCAATATTTCAATCAATTCATCCCGCAGTAGGAGGGCCTCCTCAATACTTTGGGCTCCGGTGCACACGTCATCAACATACAAGTCACGTGACAGCACGGAAGCCCCACGGGGAAAGCGGATCCGTTCCCGCTCTGCCAATTCAAGCAATGATCTGATGGCGATATAGGGACTAGATTTCAAACCATACGTGTTTGTGTTGAGTTCATACACCGTCACAGGATCCTCAGGGCGCTCACGCCAGAGTATCAACTGGAATCGCCTGTCCTCAGGATGTATGACTGTCTGGCGGAACATCATCCGGATGTCCGCACCAAAAACCACTTGATGTCTTCTAAAGTTCAAGATGATGTCAATTATGTCCCTATGCAATTTGGGACCTGAATGTAAACATAGATTCAACGAAACCCCGTTCGAAGTGGGTGCGGACCCATCAAAGACAGTCCGCAACTTGCCCGTTGAGGCCTTCACCACCGCGTGGTGGGGCAAAAAATAATGCTCAGTTGAGCTCCAATCAACTCGAGCCGGAGACATGTGACCCAAATCCTCGTACTCGCGCATAAATTCTATATATTTATCGCGAAGTACGTGGTCACGCTGCATGCGTCGCTCCATGGACAGCAGTCGTTTCTCCGCAAGCGCCCTACTTTGCCCTAGGCTAGGACGAGAGGCAACAAAGGGTAACCTAGTTACAAACCGACCGGAGGGCAACCTCTCCGTGGTCGATCGAAAAAGGGCTTCGCACTCAGCGTGTTCCGGATCCATCCTGGAACTCATAGGTGGCTCCTCCACCTCCCAAAACCTTTGCATGGTCTTGGCCAAGGACGCAGATGCGACAACCGGTGGCTCCTCCGCGGTGCCACTATCAAACACAGGGCCCATCAGGGCAAAACCAAAAATCGTAGACACTGCCATCAGTGAAGACGAACCCAGAGCCTTCTGTGTACCCAACAAAATCCAACCCAATACGTCCGAGCCCAGGAGCAAGTCCACTGGGCCGGGATGAAAGACAAAGGGGTCGGCCAAATCCAGACCCGAAACCAAAGACAACACACCCGGCGGTATGTCTGTCGAGGGGTGCCAACCCGCAATGGTATCCATTACCATAGCCGAAGTCGTGATCCTCATTGTGGAGGACTTCAGCGAAGAAAAGGTGACAAGTGTCTGGCCCGTCAGACACTTCACTTGTATGCCACCAACTCCAAGAAGTGGCACAGGCGAGTCTTCCACGACTAAACCTAACTGGCGTGCCACTCGAGTGGTAACCAAACTGCTTTGAGCCCCTGAGTCCAACAGAGCTCTCAAATTAATGGCTTCCCCCACGACCCCATACGCGGACCACCGCGGTAGGGAGCAGAACCGTCCGCGGCTCTGTCCCAGCAAGGGAGCAAGCTAGTTACGGGCTCCCCACACTCTCCAAACCAGGGGGCGCCACTGACCCGGATAATATGTCGGGCGAGTGCACATCCCCATCTGAGGGGGGGCATAACCCGCGGCCCGGCCATACCTATGGTACGGCGGGTGGTACTCCAGCCGTGGGTACTCGTGCAGCGGCGGAGAAAACCGCTGCGGCTGCATGTGGTGGGTAGTGGTAACCCGCGTGGAGGGGGTGTCCCCACTCTCACGTCCGATCTAGGGCCCCCGCCCATGGGGGCCCTATCCGGGGCCTGGCCAGCCACATACTGGCCACGACCTTGGGGCGCGTGGTCCCGGTCCGCCAAGACCCGCGCCGGTACGCGACCCCCTCCCGAGGGGGTGCGACGAGCGAAGCCGCGTCCTCCGTCCGATGGTGGAGGGCTTCGCGCAGGAGCGCCCCCGCCCATAGGGGACCCCTGCCTCAACAACCGGGGGCCATCCCCGTTCCGGTTCATGCAGAGCATCACGTGGTGCAGCCCACGGCATGCACTGCATGGTATGGCTCTGGGACAGTCACGTGCATAGTGACTGCCCAAACAGTAAAAGCAAAGTTCATGCCGCCTTGCCATGCGGCGCCGATCTTGTACTGGCAGTCTCTGCCAGTCCCTGCATTGCAGCAGGCTGTGGCCCATCCGGCCACATTGCAGGCAGTCCGCGTCCCCCGCGACTGCTGCCGTGTGTGCAACCCGCACACCAGCTCCACGCGGTGGCGGTTGCCGTCCCTGTTGGGGCTTCCCTCGCCATGAGGGTTCCAAGGGCCTACGTTCAGGCGCTCTGGATGGCGCTGAGTCCGTCATGGTATTCTCAGCAGCCCGTGCCTCAAACTCCAAAAACTTCACCAAGTCAGTGAATGTTGGTAGGGTGGTGCTATCCCGTTCCGCATTCTCGCGCTCAAATCGCGAGCGGATGTCATTGGGTAATTTGCCCAATACAATGTGCACCAGCAAAAAGGACCATTGGTCCACCGGCAGCCCCAGTGTGCGGAGCGCGTTACAGGCCACTGTAACGGGCGTGAGCAACTGCAGGCGCAACTGTG
Organism: Ephestia elutella; assembly: GCA_018467065.1. Lineage (NCBI taxonomy): Eukaryota > Metazoa > Arthropoda > Insecta > Lepidoptera > Pyralidae > Ephestia > Ephestia elutella. The sequence goes on from CM031566.1 coordinate 15,519,963, forward strand.
CCCTGTTGGCCACCTTGGGCAGGGCCATCAACTGTGCGGCGTGCGCATCCGCTAACAAACGTAAATTTTGGTAGCGGGAGTTCAATAACTCCCAAGCCGTATCGTACTGGTCGTCCTCCACCCGGAGGTGCTGGATGAGCGACCGCGCTTCACCCTCAAGAGTGGAGAGGAGGTAGGCCATCTTCTGGGCCTTCGACAAATCCTGTCGTGCTACGACCAGGGACTCAAACATATTTTTATATGCCACCCACTCCTCCATCCTACCCCCAAAGTGGGACAGCTGAAGGGTGGGGAGCCGACCAGTAACCGCTGGTCCTTCCTGTCTAACAGGTGTGCGAGGGGCTGGTCCGCCAGCCTGTCTCGCCCTTATTGCGGCCGCCGCCTCCACGATGTCATCGTGCAGACTCAGGATCTGGTCCAGGTCCGCCACGTGACCTGCGTAGACCTCCGGGGTAAGGTCGGCTTCGGTAAGCGCCGCCATGGCCGCTTCCGCGTTGTTCAATCGTGAGCGGAGCTGATCCGCTCTTTCCAGTATAGCGGCCTCCCTGTCCTTCCGGGACAGGAGTCCACCGGCCGTCACAAACCATCTCAATTCGTTGGCGAGTGTCGCCCTAGCATTGGAGGCCTTCGCCATCGCGTCAAGTCACAAACAAAAAAATAACAAAAGGTAAATAAAAAACAACAAAATCAAACAACTACACGAAGAACCGCGGTAGGTATGAAAATGGCACAAACCCGGAACGCACGGTACAAACCGCAAACAAATACAAAAAAGGTTACAAATATTCTTATACAAACAAACTAAGAAAAATCTAATAATTTTTACAAACAATTAATTATTTTTTACAAACGAACAAATAGAGGGTAGATAAACTACGCTCTGCTACCAGAAAATGTGCAGAGCAACTACGGTCTGCTGCCAGAAAATGTGGCAGAGAGAATCCGGACAAACGAAGCGGCGGGAAGAATTCTGTACCGGAACTTCACCGGGAAAAAACCACCGGTAAAAATAAGTACCGGGAAAAAATCTCCACGCGGCACCACGTTTGCCCGACTAAAACCTAACTAACTTAACGCAGTCTGCTACCACCGTAGCTTATGAAGGGAGCTACAGGGCCCTATATGATAACCTAACCTATAAATTAATTACAATGGAAAACCACTTACCAAGCTAAATCTTCTTTCTCTTCGGATCCAAACTTGAGTGTCTTCGGGAAGGGGGAATTCCTAATCACCCTACCTAACCCATGAGATCTCAATTCCCCAGAACACATAAATAGATTTCTTCCCGAAATCGGCTCGACAACAGATAGATGTGAGCGAGCAGCCACGCGTCACATCCCACAGGAGAAAGTCACAATGACGGGCACACAAACACAAAGTTCAATAGTTATTTAACAAACAGGAAATTCACCAATACAACTCAAGATAATTAGCAATCAAAGAACGCGGGACCTCTCGCGTATTAAAAATCAAACCGATATCGCATAGGACAATGGCGACCGTCCGCGAGCCATCATGCACGCGAGCAATGTGAGAACCCCAAAACGCCTGGCGGCGATAACAGGAAACGCCTGCGTTTAGTTTTACCCAATATATTACAAACAAACTTCATCGAATATGAGTTAAATCAAATACCTTACTCGTATAGTGGGTATTGGTGTTAGGTGACGCATGCCTAATGCGTTTCAATAGAAATTGGATATGGTGAAGATTTTCGATGTGCAGGATTGAAATGCGATAGCTCAGTTGGAAGAGCAAGGTCGTATAAAGACCTGGTCGCGGGTTCAAGTCCTGCTCGCATGGAATTTTTTCACCATATCTTATTTCTATATGAGAGTACTAAAGAATTTTTCTATTGATTTTGGGAATTTTGGGACAAAATGTACCCTATGTCCTTCTCAGTACTCCTGACTATGTGTATTCTAAATTTCATAAAGATTGGTTTAGTAGATAAAGCGTGAAGAGGTAACAAACAAAGCAACAAATATAAACTCCCGTTTGTTCTACTACAATCTTACCATGTCTTTTTATGATTTTACAACAATATAAATTAAAAATATAGACTATTTAGGAAATTACTTTCGTGGTTTACTTTAGAATGTTTAGGTTTGAACTAATATTTGATTTATTTTCAACAAAATTCAACAAAAAGTACTGTGAAGATTGTTTACATAATAGGACGGAGTAAGAAAAATTGAGTTTATCAGTTTACAAACTCGCTTTCGCATTTATAATATTAGTTCCTCTTTATTGATTTACACTCTATTGCTTCCATTCTCTATTCTATTGTCTGGAAGCATAGAAAGTCATAGAATGTGCCAGCTGCTTCTCTCCCGCGCAGATTGTAAAAGTCAATCCAGGAAATGGATTTAAAACCGGGGATTCTTAAGGTGTTATTTTAGCTTAAAATAGTCAACATAATAATATGAATTATACATAAGTTTGCGCGTGTACGGGCCGACACGTGTAGTTGCGTTAACCAGTGCCAGTGACCACTGATACTGAGTACATAGTCATCATATACCATGTAAAGCGAATCCATGTGTCGACTATGCCTTAAGTGGAAATGCGCTAATTTGTAGTCATCTGTCGTGGGGGAGTTTCCAACAATGGTTTTTTTTGTTGCGATTTGTCAAATCTCGATGGAAAAGTTACTGATGCTACGTTTGACCAATAGTTATTTATTTTGACATGATACGGAGTGGTCAACAGAAATAGGTGCCTACTTTGTGTAATCAAATTTTGTTTCCAAGTAAAACTTACGTCATTAAAATTAATTGAGTCACAACATAATTTCTTATCTTTACGAAAATGTTAAATTTTCGTCTCGATTGTTCGATACCATCCGTCTTATGTATGGTATTATTGTTAGGATAACCGAGGTCAATAGACCAATCTACTGATATCGACAGCGAGTTAGTAAATAAATATTTTAGGGTACCTATTGCATATTGGCCTGAAGTAATCCCCTTGAAGCAATCCCTACGAACCATCTGACCTCTAAGACACAAGTCTCGTCGACAGTGGTCGGTTGGCACTCCAACTTCCCAACTGACTAGGTACCAAATAACACAATGGTACTCCCATTGCACCCACCACTGGTGCAAGTCCCATTTCACGTCATGTTTTATAGCACAAAAATGACTATTAAAATAGGTACATGTTTTATGTTCAAGACCATGTTTATGACCGACAGTTCAAGTGAAGTTTGCAAAATACAATATTTTAGGCTAATATAATTTCTCGCTAAATCGTATCGGATATTGTTATCAAAATTCTCAATAAGTTTTCCCCATACGCCAGACGTCCTAATCTGTATGTAAGCATAGTTTGACCTCTGGTCATGTGACATGTGGTCACAGATAGACCTCTAAATATAGACGTTATCGCTCCATTGTTGGCACGTCAAGTGATTAGCGGGTCAAGTCCGGGGTCCTATCAAGTACTGAAATTTGACATAATTAGTTGCAATAGTTTTTCTAAATTTTCCCCTCGGTTTCTTGTTTCAAAAGGTAAACCATTTAGTACAAGGGACAAAAGTTTTGGATCCCGGACTAGAATAAAGATAAAATGTAAGGGTTACTCCGACAGAAAAACAATGTTTGTACTGAGCCCGAACCTCGCAATTTAATGGGTCATGCCATAAGAGATGAAACCCTTTTTGTCATAAAAAGGGTACCCCTTTTATACTGTGTCTTACCTTGAAATTTATACATATTCTATCATTTCTATGAAGGGCCGAGCCGCCCATGTGTGCAAAGTGTGAGGCGCACACTGGCGCTCCCGCGAAAATTTCGGGATAAAAAGCCTTATATGCTCGATTTACCTTTTTAGTGTTTCATAAACATGTCGTATAGTCATATAGTCTTTCAAAATTACATTAACTATATTAATTAACCCATTTATTTAATACTGAGTTAATTACATACCATTTAGATATTGTAATTGACCATTGTAATTGACTTACCTACCAAAATAATCAATGTTGGCACAATTTCGAATTTTCTGAATTATTTTTGTAATTTAGAAATTACAGTACAAATAACAAAATTAATAATGTCAATTTTATGATTTGTTATTGAGAAAATGGTGTCAATAGTCTTTTATCTAGGTCAATGAGAATGTCAAGATTTTATATTGAAGATTGACATGTTTCTTAGGATCTTGAAGTCTCGTATTTTTTATTACAAAAGTACCAGCGACCAATAGGTAATGTGGAAGTCAATAAATAACAAGCTAATTATTAAAAAAATAAAAAACACTACTGACAACTCACATAGCTCGCAAGGAATCTAAAAATACCTCTCACATCAAAATCTGTTAAGCCATTCAGGACTTGTGGTGGAATAAAGAAACTTACATACATACATGAACCCTGAAAACTTAACACTCCTTTTTTGGTCAGTCGTGTAAAAAACTTAATAGCCATTTTAATGCCATTGTTAGAGCACTGGTCTTCCATATGGATTGATAAAGAGGATGGGCCGTGACCCACCACGCGGGCACAGAATTAATATAAGTACTACGTACAGAAAGGAAACTCCCCTGCCCCTCCCGCAATATGGTACCCCCCGCACTTCTCCCCCGTTCATGTGTGTATGGGGTCGCTATGACTATAAAAACGCACACATTGACGTGTTCACGGATATACAGTTTCTTTTTGGATTTTTGAGCATCTCAGATGCAATTAGTACTAAAGTACTCTCATATAATTTCTAAATGAGAGTACTTTTGATATACAGTTTCATATGTAGTAGTAGTAGGTATATTTGACGCCCCGTTTCTATGAAGCGGCCGCCCTGTGACGCGGGCCCAATGCGTATTAGTGGGTTTTAATGACTGCGAAGACAGTTGGACAGAAGCAGCTCAAGATAGTACATTTTGTACAGCTGTTCAAATGAAAATCTCCATCTATTCCAGCGAAAGCAGCATGTTCGTCTCCCGTCGCCGCTTCATCCTCAAGACGTGCGGCACGACGACACCACTCCGCTGCGTGCGCGCAGTGCTGTCGCTCGCGCGTGACGTCGCGGGCCACGCGTGCGTGCACAACGTGTTCTACTCCCGCCGAGAGTTTGCTAGACCGGCGGCCCAGTTGACGCCGCACGATAACTTCTTGAAAGAGGTACGACATTAAATAAAAATTGTTTAGCTAAACCACAGCTCCCCACGCACCAAGCGCTTTTCATCATTCCTAATGCGCACTCGAAGCATTGGAACTCCCTGCCTGCGTCTGTGTTCCCGAGCATGTACAACCTGACTCTCTTCAAAACCAGAGTGAATAGGCTGCTTCTGGGTAAGCTCGCTACACCGTAGACGTCATCTCTGTCCTCGGGCAAGATTGTGGTCAAGAGCAAACCCATATTAGGAAAAAAAAGCACTTTTAAATCATATAGGTACTTCATAAGCTGAATTAGTTAGTGGAAGTCAGAAAATGACTTAAAGCTAAGGTTACTACCGCCTCCAAAGCGCAAGTGGAGAAGAGGCGGCGCAACAAACTCCACTGCTGCATTTTCTCCAAAGACGTCACTTTATACCATGTGTCTTACAACCTAGATGGAACTATGTGGACGAATATATATTGAATAATACGGTCTGTATTGCTACACAGTAGTTTTTCATACTGATTGCTGGGTGCTGTGTACTTATAGTTATTGTATTTCCTCGCCAGGTGGAGCTACTGGACTCGTTCTTCGGCGATGGGCGCGCCTACATCATGGGGCCGGAGAAGGACTGCTGGTATCTCTACACGCTGCTGCCATTGGAAGGTAATAACCTCAGTAAGGTTAGGTTACGCATTCCTAATGCGTTTCAATAGAAATTGGATATGGTGAGGATTTTCGATGTGCAGGATTGAAATGCGATAGCTCAGTTGGAAGAGCAAGGTCGTATAAAGACCTGGTCGCGGGTTCAAGTCCTGCTCGCATGGATTTTTTTCACCATATCTAATTTCTATATGAGAGTACTTTGGTAATAACCTCCTTGGAATTACTATAGTTACACGGGGCTCTGTTCTTTTAAAATATCTATTTGGTTTTTCTCTCTCTCTTTAGTCGTATTCCTCGTGGTCATTATATGGAATGAAACACATACAACAATTATTTCGGCAATTTTAATGGAGTGGTTTGCCATTGCCTTCTTCATTTCACACACTAGTTGATAATCATCAACCAGAGTGCAGGTTTCCTCACAATGTTTTCCTTCACCGAAAGTGGTGGTCGATGAAAACTAACATAGATGCATGAGTTACATTGGTATACAAACTCATGTAGCACGGGCAGGATTCGATCCTAGAGGATCCGGTGACGGGGCCGTTGGAAAAAAAAAATTCTAACGGCCCCGGCGGGCACGGATTTTGCGTTGACGGGGCCGTTGGAAAAAAAATACCAACGGCCCCGGCGGGATTTATAAATGGGACGGATAGCATAAAAAAATTGTAGCATACGCTCCGGTAGTGTTTAAAGGGAAATCACTCCACCAATTTGGTTTCTATTGGCCCTATAAAAACCCCTTTTATGATTTCCATGTGGTTTGTACAGGTACAGTGGACGCTTTGGAAAAAGAGCAGCATACGGCACTGGGCGAGTGCGACCAGACCATCGAGATCCTGATGTCGGAGCTGGACCCAGACGTCATGGACATCTTCACGCGCGCCGCCAGCGGGGACGCCGCGCAGGCCACCAGAGTGAGTGGAAACTCCATTTTCTCAAAAATGCTCGGAAATGTAGACATTATTGTAGAAAGATCATCGAAAGAAATCTCCTCACAATGCGGCCCGTGTCCGGGAATACCGCCCGAGTTATTCATATTATTTTTATATTCATTTTTATTTCCACATTTCCTCACATTTATTGACAAAAGCACTATACAATATACATGCCTCGGCGGGAACTAGAATTTGCTGGACTCGTAATTATTCAAGGCATCGCTAGCGCTCGGCCTTGAAACCTACTCGTCCAGCAAAATCTGACTTCCCGGCCTCTGCAGTAATGTACTATTTCGGAAATGTAGACATTATTGTAGAAAAAAGTTGACAGGAAGTTTGTGATTCCTGCCTCATGCATTACTTTCCTGGCCTAGGCCGGGAAATTTGTATGAAAATTCATCCCTGGCCGCTGCTCGCAACTTTTTAATTCATCTGTCATCTGTCAATGTCACATTAATTATGTAACTTGTCATACAGCCAATTGCTGGGGTGCATGGAAGGAGCCTCCCCGAGTGACGCACTTAAAATTATGCATGCGTCCGGCGCACCCTGGGCAACAGTCTGCGAGGACGGCAAGTCGGTAACGCAGACTGGCCGATCCTTCCACCACGACTCAATGGCGAGATATAGACCTTCCCAACGGCCCTTATCAGGGCCACCCAAGAAGCCTGTTCGAAGGCTAGTACAAACTGATGAGGCACAAACACACCCGCTTTTAAATCCAGCACTTCGGGTTATTTCCATCAATATAGAAGGATTCTCAGCTAACAAATCGGAAATCCTGTCAGAGATGTGCCTCAAAAACAACGTCAGCGTCATATGCGTGCAAGAGACGCATCGTGATATTAACCAATTAAGACCAAACATTCCCGGATTTGATCTCGTGGCCGAAATCCCTCACCCAAAACATGGCAGCGCTGTGTTTGTCAGTCCCAACGTCAAGGTGGTGTCAACCTTCTGTTTTTCGGATAATTCGGTAGAACAAATAACTATAGATATCCCAAATTGTTCTGTAACATCAATATATAAACCCCCAGATGTTCCGTTTCAATTTCGCAAACCGGCCAATTACGAGTACCACCGCATCAAACTTGTAGCTGGCGACTTTAACAGCCACAGCACCAGCTGGGGCTACCGGGAAACAGATGCAAATGGTCAGGCAGTTGAAGAATGGGCAGAGGCAAACGATCTTATGCTTATTCATAATGCTAAGCTCCCGGCTTCTTTCAATAGCTGCCGATGGCGACGCGGATACAACCCGGATTTATTTTTTGCCAGCTCATGTATATCCCAACAATGCATTAAAACAGTTTGCCCCCCCGTTCCCAGAACACAACATAGACCTATTATGTGCTCAGTACAACCCGTAGCTAATCCAGTTATAGTCCCATTCAAGCGCCGCTTCAACTACGCTAAAGCCAACTGGGAAAGATACGCACAAACTATCGACGGCAACCTCCTAAATATATCTCCAACACCTGACAACTATGATCAGTTCATACAAGTGATAGCAACTGCATCACGTCGACATATTCCACGAGGTTGTCGTACAGCTTATGTCCCAGGGCTGTCTAATGAATCCGCTGATCTGCTGAGACAGTATGAAGACCTGTATTCCAAGGATCCTTTCTCAGAAGAAACCATCCTGGCTGGTGAGGACTTACTGTCTCGGATCAGTGTGACTCGACGAGAGAGATGGACAGCCTTAGTCACGAATCTTGACCTTGCTCATAACAGCAAAAAAGCCTGGAACTCCGTTCGTAAACTTACCGGCGAGCCACCAGCTGCTACATCGCCAGGTCAGGTCACGGCTAACCAAGTGGCACACCAACTCCTACTCAATGGCAAGACCAAACGTCGGCAGGGCACAACACCTCAATCTAGCTGTCCAGACTCTGGCAATATTATCAGCCAATCTTTTACAGTGTCAGAACTTGTTACAGCCATTAAAACCTTAAAGTCTGGTAAAGCTTCTGGTGTCGATAATTTATCTGTTGAACAAATCCAGAATTTAGGTCCAATGGCTATCTCCTGGTTGCTAGAAATGTTTAATTCCTGTCTGGCAACGGGTCGCATACCGCGTCTTTGGAGAAAGGCTAAGGTGATTGCCCTACTAAAACCTGGAAAACCTGCAGATGATCCCAAAAGCTATCGACCCATATCTTTACTGTGTCATACCTATAAACTGCTGGAAAGAATGCTGCTAAACCGCCTGGTCAGTATCGTCGAACCTAAGCTCATCCCGGAACAGGCTGGATTCCGTCCAGGAAAATCCTGCTGTAGCCAAACATTAAACCTCACTCAACACATTGAGGATGGGTTTGAGCTGGGTCACGTAACTGGGGCAGTGTTTGTAGATCTTTCCGCTGCGTATGACACAGTAAATATTAAGCGGCTTCTTTGGAAAGTTGGTGAAATGACTGGCGACCATGCCTTCACAAAACTATTAAGTGAGATGCTCCGCAACCGGCGCTTTCAGGTCCATCTTCTTTCAGATAAGAGTCGCTGGAGAACACTTAAAAATGGCCTTCCGCAGGGCAGTGTTCTTGCGCCACTACTATTTAATATTTACACGAATGACCAGCCTTCTCCACCAGACACAAACAGGTTCCTGTACGCCGACGATCTGGCTCTAACTTCCCAAGCTCGGTCTTTTGAAGAGGTTGAAAGGAATCTCACGGGGGCACTCAATGTATTGAGTTCCTATTATGAGGAGAATTCCTTGAAACCGAACCCTTCAAAGACGCAATCTTGCGCATTCCATCTGCGTAATCGAGAGGCCCGAAGGCCCCTTTCTGTCCAATGGCAAAACACCCAAATTGCTCACTGCTCCACTCCTAGGTACCTTGGTATCACTTTGGACCGATCTCTGTCTTTTAAGCAGCACTGCCTTAACACCAAACAGAAAGTGGGTACCCGAAACAATCTACTACGCCGATTAACGTCCACCAATTGGGGAGCCTCACCACGGGTTCTACGTACGACTGCATTGGCTCTTTGTTTTACGGCAGGCGAATATGCTAGCCCAGTCTGGAGCCGATCAGCGCACACTCAGCAGGTGGATACAGCTCTAAACGACACATGCCGGATTATTACAGGCTGTCTCAAACCAACCCCTGTGGAAAAGCTGTATCCGTTAGCTGGTATTGCGCCTCCGGATGTCCGTAGGGATGTGGCTGCCTCCATTGAAATGGTCAAAAGGGTAACTGACACTCGACACCCACTTCACGACCATGTGCCGGTTACCCAGAGATTGAAGAGCCGCCACAGCTTTATTAAGGAGGTGCTGCCTCTGATTGGTGAAGCCTCGCAGTCTCGGATTGACTTGTGGTGGAAGAGATATCCCGCAGCGTCACCCAACCCGCTATCAGAGCACCTCCCCCCTGGATCTAGTCTACCTTGGCCGACATGGAAGTCTATAAACAGACTCCGGACACAAGTCGGCCGAAGCAAAGAAAATATGTCCAGGTGGGGATATAGCTTGGAAACAGCCTGTTTCTGTGGTGCCTCTCCCCAAACTATGGCACATTTATTGTCTTGCCCAGCGTGCCCTACTACCTGTACGCTTAAAGACCTATATGACGCAACAGATAATGCTGTATCTGTGGCGTCATATTGGTCATCACAAATTTGACCCGCCGAGTCGACACGCTAAGAAGAAGAAGCCAATTGCTACTTTCATTATAAAAATTAGCCGCGCCCCGGGGCTTCGCTCCCGTGGGAATTTCGGGATAAAAAGTACCCTATGTGCTATTCCCGGTATTTTTCTACCCATATACCAAATTTCATCGAAATCCGTCCAGTATTTTTTTTTTTTTTTTCATTATGACATGGTAAGATTGTTTACATAATAGGACAAGTAGGAAAAACGGAGTTTAGACACAGTGGGGCTGGCGAGTGCGGACAGACTAAAAGATGCTCATGTCGAAGCTGCACCCGCGCGTCATGGACATATTTAAGGGATTTGTGGACAAAAACACACACACACACACACCACACACACACCACAGACCACACCTCACACCTCTCCTTAAAATCGAACCGTCGACCAACACCTCAGCCACACGCGGAGTGCCATCTCCGCCAAAGAATCAAACGTAATATGCGAGCTCGTCGCCAAAGCAATGAGGGCAAATTTGCCTCTTTTAACAATACTAAATCACCCTCCCTGGGAGGCTCAGTCCTGTCTGTCCACTTCACTCTTTGCTGCAGCAAATGCAAATATTCAAGCGACCAGCGACGCCAAAAGTCCTGGCTCATTTGCTGCAACATTTGAAAACGCGACAACCGATATACGCGTTCATCCTTCCACGGGTATTCTGGCAGGGCATTCAACGGCCCTCCCACCAAAAAATGACCAGGGGTGAGAGCTTCCAAGTCATTTGGATCTGGAGATAGCGGACAGAGAGGACGAGAGTTGAGGACCGCCTCAACTTTACAAAACACTGTGGCCAGCTCTTCAAAGGTTAGAGCCGTTTCTCCGATAATGCGGCGGAGGTGGGTCTTTGCGGATTTCACAGCCGCTTCAAAAATCCCTCCCCAATGGGGGCAACTTGGGGGACTAAACTTCCAGGTTATTCCCCCTTTGAGCAGCAATTTGACTTAAACTAGTACAATTCTTATCAATAAATACAGAAACATCCTTAAGATAATTTACAGTTCCCTTATAGTTTGTGCCATTATCAGACCTAATAAGGGAAGGTAGACCTCGACGCGAAACAAAGCGATCCAACGCGGCGACGAAGGCCTCCGTAGTCAGAGCTGATACCACCTCCAAGTGGACCGCCTTGGTGGCCAAACAAACAAATACACACAAATAGCCCTTCACAATACGGGCATTACGAAAGGGAGAAGCCTTGATCGAAAAGGGACCGGCAAAATCGGTTCCAACGCCGTCAAACGGTCTCGACGGTCGGATTCGATCAGCGGGCAAATCACCCATCTGTGGTTGCATCGTGGATGCCTTCAACCTATAACATGCAATACATCGAAACAGGACACTACGGATTGCTCTTCGGGCTGACAAAATCCAAAACTCGCGTTGCAAAATAGCCAACAAAGCATTGCACCCAGCATGGGCGTTACGAATGTGTCGATCAGACACCAAAAGCTGCACCAAGGGTCCGCCCTTGGGCAACAACAGAGGATGGCGAGTCTCATATGGAAGATCCGCCTTCCGGAGCCTGCCTCCAACCCGAAGAAGCCCATCCGAGTCGATGTACGGGTTCAAACGAGCGACCGCGCCCTTCAACTTAGCGCGTCCGTCGCGCAAGATACGAAGCTCTGACTCAAACCGTCCGGTCTGCACGACACGGACCCAATGCAACAATGCGGCTCCGGCGCTCTTCTGCACCTGCAATCGGCTCCAACCGCTTTGCCTGTGGGTTTCTACAATTATGTATGAAACGCTTAATCCAACTGGTGACACCCAGAAGCTTATCCAAGCTGCTATACCGAGCAAGTAGCCAATCCGGCTCCGACGTCGTCTCAGCGACTACAGCATGTACACGGAGCCCAGTCAAACTCAAAGAAGTAACATCTGTCTGACAGACAGGCCAAGAAGTTTCTGATCCCATCAGCCACTCTGGACCCCACCAGAGCGGGTGTGACACCAATTCTGGTGCCGTACAACCTCGGGAAGCACAGTCCGCTGGGTTAAGCTCTCCCGGCACATGTCTCCATGTTATATCAATTCCGATATTCTGGATTTGGGAAACCCGATTTCCCACAAAAACCTCCAAGGTATGTGGGGCCGCGCGCAACCTTGCAAGCGCGACCTGGCTATCCGACCAGGCGAAGATGTCTCGTATCTCGACCGTGGCCGCCAGCTCACTGGCAACGTGATGCAACAATTTAGAGAGAAGGTGAGCTCCACTCAACTCAAGCTTGGGGATAGTCAGCCTAGTCCTGATGGGGGCGACCTTGCTCTTCCCTAACAAAAGCGAGACATTGACCCGGCCATCGGCGTCAACTGTCCGCATATAGACTGACGCGGCGTAGCCTCTCTCCGACGCGTCACAAAAGCCATGCAGGCTGGCTCGATATTTCCCGGGGGCAATATTCGACGAGGCAAGGCAATCCGATTGACTTCCTTAATCGATGAAAACAACTCGAGCCAATCATCCAATGGAGGACCAAACAGCGGCTCGTCCCACGAGACGCCCAAAGTCCAAAGTCTCTGAAGAAGACACTTCGCAGAGAATATCACTGGACTGATCCAACCGCTTGGATCAAACATACGAGCTATTACGGACAACACCGTTCTCTTAGTCCAGACCTTTGGTATTTCCAAGTCCACTTGGAATGTAAAAATATCGGTTAGCGGCTGGTACTGCATGCCCAGCACCGCTATCCTGTTGGGATCATCCACATCCTCAAACAGGTGAGGGTTCTGTTGGTGATCCTCCGGGATCCCTTCTAGAACTTTAGGCTCATTAGACAACCACTTACGTAGCTCGTAGCCACCTGTCTTCAATATTTCAATCAATTCATCCCGCAGTAGGAGGGCCTCCTCAATACTTTGGGCTCCGGTGCACACGTCATCAACATACAAGTCACGTGACAGCACGGAAGCCCCACGGGGAAAGCGGATCCGTTCCCGCTCTGCCAATTCAAGCAATGATCTGATGGCGATATAGGGACTAGATTTCAAACCATAGGTGTTTGTATTGAGTTCATACACCGTCACAGGATCCTCAGGGCGCTCACGCCAGAGTATCAACTGGAATCGCCTGTCCTCAGGATGTATGACTGTCTGGCGGAACATCATCCGGATGTCCGCGCCAAAAACCACTTGATGTCTTCTAAAGTTCAAGATGATGTCAATTATGTCCCTATGCAATTTGGGACCCGAATGCAAACACAGATTCAACGAAACCCCGTTCGAAGTGGGTGCGGACCCATCGAAGACGGTCCGCAACTTGCCCGTTGAGGCCTTCACCACCGCGTGGTGGGGCAAAAAATAATGCTCAGTTGAGCTCCAATCAACTCGAGCCGGAGACATGTGACCCAAATCCTCGTACTCGCGCATAAATTCAATATATTTATCGCGAAGTACGTGGTCACGCTGCATGCGTCGCTCCATGGACAGCAGTCGTTTCTCCGCAAGCGCCCTACTTTGCCCTAGGCTAGGACGAGAGGCAACAAAAGGTAACCTAGTTACAAACCGACCGGAGGGCAACCTCTCCGTGGTCGATCGAAAAAGGGCTTCGCACTCAGCGTGTTCCGGATCCATCCTGGAACTCATAGGTGGCTCCTCCACCTCCCAAAACCTTTGCATGGTCTTGGCCAAGGACGCTGATGCGACGACCGGTGGCTCCTCCACGGTGCTATTATCAAACACAGGGCCCATCAGGGCGAAACCAAAAATCGTAGACACTGCCATCAGTGAAGACGAACCCAGAGCCTTCTGTGTACCCAACAAAATCCAGCCCAATACGTCCGAGCCCAGGAGCAAGTCCACTGGGCCGGGATGAAAGACAAAGGGGTCGGCCAAATCCAGACCCGAAACCAAAGACAACACACCCGGCGGTATGTCTGTCGAGGGGTGCCAACCCGCAATGGTATCCATTACCATAGCCGAAGTCGTGATCCTCATTGTGGAGGACTTCAGCGAAGAAAAGGTGACAAGTGTCTGGCCCGTCAGACACTTCACTTGTATGCCACCAACTCCACGAAGTGGCACAGGCGAGTCTTCCACGACTAAACCTAACTGGCGTGCCACTCGAGTGGTAACCAAACTGCTTTGAGCCCCTGAGTCCAACAGAGCTCTCAAATTAATGGCTTCACCCCCTCGACCCCATACGCGGACCACCGCGGTAGGGAACAGAACCGTCCGCGGCTCTGTCCCAGCAAGGGAGCAAGCTAGTTACGGGCTCCCCACTCTCTCCAAACCAGGGGCGCGCCACTGACCCGGATAATATGGCGGGCGAGTGCACATCCCCATCTGAGGGGGGGCAGAACCCGCGGCCCGGCCATACATATGGTACGGCGGGTGGTACTCCAGCCGTGGGTACTCGTGCAGCGGCGGAGAAAACCGCTGCGGCTGCATGTGTTGGGCATTGGTAACCCGCGTGGAGTGGGGTGTCCCCACTCTCACGTCCGATCTAGGGCCCCCGCCCATGGGGGCCCTATCCGGGGCCTGGCCAGTCACATACTGGCCATGACCTTGGGAGCGCGTGGTCCCGGTCCGCCAAGACCCGCGCAGGTACGCGACCCCCTCCCGAGGGGGGTGCGACGAGCGAAGCCGCGTCCTCCGTCCGATGGTGGAGGGCTTCGCGCAGGAGCGCCCCCGCCCATAGGGGACCCCTGCCTCAACATCCGGGGGCCATCCCCGTTCCGGTTCATGCAGAGCATCGCGTGGTGCCGCCCACGGCATGCACTGCATGGTATGGCCCTGGGACAGTCACGTGCATAGTGACCGCCCAAACAATAAAAGCAAAGTTCATGCCGCTTTGCCATGCGGCGCCGATCTTGTACTGGCAGTCCCTGCCAGTCCCTGCATTGCAGCAGGCTGTGGCCCATCCGACCACATTGCAGGCAGTCCGCGTCCCTCGCGACTGCTGCCGTGTGTGCAACCCGCGCACCAGCTCCACGCGGTGGCGGTTGTCTTCCCTGTTGGGGCTTCCCTCGCCATGAGGGTTCCAAGGGCCTACGTTCAGGCGCTCTGGATGGCGCTGAGTCCGTCATGGTATTCTCAGCAGCCCGTGCCTCAAACTCCAAAAACTTCACCAAGTCAGTGAATGTTGGTAGGGTGGTGCTATCCCGCTCCGCATTTTCGCGCTCAAACCGCGAGCGGATGTCATTGGGTAATTTGCCCAATACAATGTGCACCAGCAAAAAGGACCATTGGTCCACCGGCAGCCCCAGTGTGCGGAGCGCGTTACAGGCCACTGTAACGGGCGTGAGCAACTGCAGGCGCAACTGTGCCCTGTTGGCCACCTTGGGCAGGGCCATCAACTGTGCGGCGTGCGCATCCGCTAACAAACGTAAGTTTTGGTAGCGGGAGTTCAATAACTCCCAAGCCGTATCGTACTGGTCGTCCTCCACCCGGAGGTGCTGGATGAGCGACCGCGCTTCATCCTCAAGAGTGGAGAGGAGGTAGGCCATCTTCTGGGCCTTCGACAAATCCTGTCGTGCTACGACCAGGGACTCAAACATATTTTTATATGCTACCCACTCCTCCATCCTACCCCCAAAGTGGGACAGCTGAAGGGTGGGGAGCCGACCAGTAACCGCTGGTCCTTCCTGTCTAACAGGTGTGCGAGGGGCTGGTCCGCCAGCCTGTCTCGCCCTTATTGCGGTCACCGCCTCCGCGATATCATCGTGCAGACTCAGGATCTGGTCCATGTCCGCCATGTGACCTGCGTAGGCCTCCGGGGTAAGATCGGCTTCGGTAAGCGCCGCCATGGCCGCTTCCGCGCTAATCAATCGTGAGTGGAGGTGATCCGCTCTTAGCAGTATGGCGCCCTCCCTGTCCTTCCGGGACAGGAGTCCTCCAACCGTCACAAACCATCTCAATTCGTTGGCGAGTGTCGCCCTAGCATTGGAGGCCTTCGCCATCGCGTCAAGTCACAAACAAAAAATAACAAAAAGGTAAATAAAAAACAACAAAATCAAGCAACTACACGAAGAACCGCGGTAGGTATGAGAATGGCACAAACCCGGAACGCACGGTACAAACCGCAAACAAATACAAAAAAGGTTACAAATATTCTTATACAAACAAACTAAGAAAAATCTAATAATTTTTACAAACAATTAATTATTTTTTTACAAACGAACAAATAGAGGGTAGATAAACTACGCTCTGCTACCAGAAAATGTGCAGAGCAACTACGCTCTGCTGCCAGACAATGTGCGCAGAGCGAATCCGGACAAACGAAGCGGCGGGAAGAATTCTGTACCGGAACTTCACCGGGAAAAAACCACCGGTAAAAAATAAGTACCGGGAAGAAATCTCCACGCGGCACCACGATTGCCCGACTAAAACCTAAATAACTTAACGCAGTCTGCTACCACCGTAGCTTATGAAGGGAGCTACAGGGCCCTATATGATAACCTAACCTATAAATTAATTACACTTAAAAAACACTTACCAAGCTAAATCTTCTTTCTCTTCGGATCCAAACTTGAGTATCTTCGGGAAGGGGGAATTCCTAATCACCCTACCTAACCCTTGAGATCTCAATTCCCCAGGACAAATAAATAGATTTCTTCCCGTAGTTTCACTCGGGAACAGCCAGATGTGAACCGCCAGCCACGTTTCACCTCTCACAAGAAAAAGTCACCATGACGGGTACACAAACACAAAGTTCAATAGTTATTTAACAAACAGGAAATTCACAAACACAACTCAAGCTAATTAGCAATCAAAGAACGCGGAACCTCTCGCGTATTAAAAATCAAACCGATATCGCATAGGGCAATGCAATGGCGGACTACACGCGATGCATTCCACGCTAGCAGTGTGAAAAAACCCCGAACGCCCTCTGGCGGCAGCAATGGGAAACGCCTGCGTTTAGTTTCACCCAATATATTACAAACAGTCTACAAATCCCCTGAGCAGAGGATCATCTTAGAGCGTGATATCTCTTAATAATAATAAACCTCACAGTTTATTGGTAAAACATAAGACCTAAAACAAAAATATATAAAGATTAGAAAAACACACACTACACTATAAATTTAAAATTACTTCCGAAACAATTAATAATACTTACCCTGGGGGTCAAAGGTTGTAGGCCTTGATGCCAACGCCCACCACTTGGCCTGGGGCAGCACGGACTGCACCAAGAAGGGAGATCTGCTTTTTGGATTTTATTGTTGCCTCTGATCTAGAAATTTTAAATATAGGAAATGTGGCCACTTTTGTCACACGCGCACGCGAGGAGGTGCTTGACATCACCATATCGACACGCGAAATTAGTACCTTTGTCAGGAATTGGACAGTCGATGAATCCGACGCTTTTTCGGACCATCGCCGAATAACGTTCAATATAGACTGTGTATGTGATAGTGTTACAATAAGGAATGCCAGGAAAACGAACTGGGACATCTTCGAAAATGAAATGAAAAAATGGGTCCCGGGGGAAACAATGGCTCTCAGAAGCAAAGAAGATCTAGACAAAGAAGCTGAAAGACTTAATAATGCCCTGAAAGAGGCATTCCACAAGGCTTGTCCATTGACGGTGATCAAACCAGGCAAGGGACAACCATGGTGGAACAAGTCACTGCAAAAAGCCAGGAAAAGAACCAAGCGAGCTCTCAGAGTTGCCCTAAAGAACAAGGATGACAATGAGAGCTGGGAGAGGTATAGACAAGATAGAAACACATTTAAATATGACTGTCGTAAAGAAGACAGGGAAGCTGGAAAGTATATAGTGGGAAATCTCCAGCTACCCTGAAGCAGCAAGACTGGTGAAAGTACTCACCAAGGATAGAAGCAGCCAACTAGGTAGCATTAGGAAGGATAAAGTTCTAATCACTAACCCAAAAGAAATCTTAGAGAACATGATGGACACGCATTTTCCTGAATGCGTGGACTTCGTCGATGAAGAAATGACCACGGTGACCTACTCCGGAGGTGCTACAGCGGTCATAACAAGAGAATGGATAGAATGGAGTGTGGAGTCCTTCCAACCCTACAAATCACCTGGGCCGGACAGGATTATCCCGAAAATGCTCCAAATAGCACTGAAGTATATTATAGAAGACCTACTGGAAACTGTTTTCAAGCAGTATCGGTACCAACTACATACCAAAACGTTGGAGAGAGGTAAGAGCAGTCTTCATTCCAAAGCCAGGAAAAAGCTCGTACCAAGAAATGAAATCTTTCAGGTGCTTAAGCCTTTCCTCCTTTATGTTAAAGACAATAGAGAAAATTTTAGACAAACAAATAAGAACTGAAATAGAAAAGACCTCAAATCCACTACATGGAAATCAACATGCATATATGGAAGGCAAATCTACGGAGACTGCCCTCCATAGCATAGTGACACGGATTCAGAGATCAATTAGCGAATCGGAATATGCCCTTGGGTGTTTCTTCGATGTGGAAGGAGCATTCGATAAAGCAACCCCGGAATCAACAACAACAACCCCGGAACAAGCTCTTGAACGAGAGGTATAGACAAACAGATTTCAGGATGGATAAAAAACATGCTGAAACATAGATCAATCACTGCGGAGCTAGCAAACACCACACATACAATAAGAGCAAAGAGGGGTTTCCCACAAGGTGGTTGTCTTTCGCCCCTCCTGTGGTGTCTGCTTATAGATGAACTTATCCAAAAACTAAACAAACTGCACATATACACACAAGTATATTCAGACGACGGTGCACTTCTAGTATCAGGAAAAGTTCTTAGTGTCATAAGAGATATTATGAATA
Source organism: Ephestia elutella (assembly GCA_018467065.1). NCBI lineage: Eukaryota > Metazoa > Arthropoda > Insecta > Lepidoptera > Pyralidae > Ephestia > Ephestia elutella. Next base: position 15,539,060 of record CM031566.1, read on the forward strand.
GAGGATTAAAAGTAACCCTAGAATGGTGTAGAAGCAAGGGACTAAACTTGAATCCAAATAAAACCAAGCTCGTTTTATTTACCACCAAAAGGAACAAGTCGTTACCTGCTCCTATCCAAATCAATAACACCAATCTAGAGATGGTAAAGAGAAATCAAGTATCTGGGTGTTATCATAGACGACACACTTACCTTCAAGTCTCACATCGTGGACACTTGCGCAAAGGCGAAAGTGGCCATGATGCAGTGCCGAAGCGATAGGAAGAACCTGGGGAATGAAACCCGAAATATTCATATGGGTATACAAGGCAATAATAATGCCAAGAATTCTTCACGGTGCCATAGTGTGGTGGCATAAAGCTGCTCAAAGTACCAACAAAAGGGAACTAGACAAGGTCCAAAGACTGGCTGGACTGATGGTATCGGGGGTGATGAAATCAACCCCGACGGCGTCACTAGAAATGGCCCTCGGTCTAAATCCATTGGACATAGAAATAAAAAGGAGGGCAACAGAGCAATGGTTTCGACTAAAAAGCCATAAACTCTGGAAAGGGATACACACAGACAAAGGTCACGTGGAAATAGAACGCGAATATATAGGTAACCTGTCAATGATCCTAGCAAATAATGATCTCATCAGGAAAGCAAGGATCTTTGACAAAAAGTACAAGATACACATAGGTACCAGAGAAGACTGGAAAGTCGCAGATGAGGCGGGCATTGTCACGACAACCTGTTTCACTGATGGCTCCAGGAAAGAATCTACAAAGCTATCTGGCTCCGGTATACTGATCACACATCAGGACGGTACAGAATATGAAAGAACCGTAAAATTGGGTAAATACGCTAGCGTGTTCCAAGGAGAAATAAACGCAATCCTGGAGTGTGTGAACACTATAAGCGAATGGCCCGACAATACGGAAAAAGTCATCATATACAGTGACAGCCAAGCAGCGCTAAAAGCACTAGATAAAGAAGAAACAACGTCGGCGTTAGTTAAAGAATGCAAGGATGCTCTGAACAGGCTGGCCAACAATACTGCGGTCACTGTGGCCTGGGTTCCAGGTCATAGAGGCAGAACTGGCAATGAAAAGAGCAGACGAACTTGCTAGGAAAGGAGCAGATGAAACCTTCATGGGACCTGAACCCAGACTTCCCATAGCCTATGGGATAACGAAAGGCGTCATCAAGCATAGAATGAAAGTAGAATCCAATAGAAGATGGAGAAGAACTAGAAGTCTAAGACAATCTAAAATCTTCATCAAAGCAGCAGACCAAAAGAAATCAAAACACCTGCTCAAATTGAGCAGGAAGAACATTAGAATCATTATAGGAATCCTCACAGGACACTGTCAACTAAACAGGCACTTGACAGTGATTAAGCAAATGGACGATCCCATTTGTCCCAGCTGCCTGGAAGAAGAGGAAACTAGCTTTCACTTAATAGCAGAATGTCCTGCATTTGCCGCTGCAAGGAGAAGTATTGGGCTCAGACGTCCTATCTGAGGATGATCTGAGCAACATTACAATAGGGCAGATGTTAAAATTCTGCAAAGTAACAGGTAGATTCAATGGGTCGCCACCAACGTGAGTTACCAGGTAACTCAAAACCCTATACGGGTCTCGGGGAATTGGGTGAAATGGTCCCAGCATAAGTGGACTGATCACCCGTCTGGTGCTCGCGCTGGCGTCCCCACATAGTAAATAAATAATAAAATAATACCCTGGGGGTCTATAGTTTTATTAGATATATTATTTTAAAACAGCTTTGTATTTATGTTTACAATGTTAGAGGATAAGTGATTTATATAAACTGAGTCAAGAATGACATCAAAATGCAGAATTGAATGTATGAATACAGTTTAAAATTTATGACAGGTGAAATAAGTATGTATGTGCCAGCGCACGTATAATAAGATCCAAAGAGGATTAACGCGTTGCCGCGTTACAATCTGAGGGGATTTGTAGAATAAGCTCCGTCCAGAAATCCCCTGCCTCAATGCGAAGGGGATTTGTGGACCAAAATGACAAAATCCCTGCGCTGGAGACTACCAAGTCTTAACACCTTACTGGACAGTAAACTGCTATAGATTTACAACAATTAAACTTCTTGTGTCTCATTTACTGTCCGGCAAAGTGTTAATATTCCTCCCAGTGGTTATGCTGAAGACAGATGTTGTGGGCTAAATTTTAATAAAACTTATTATTTTTTTGCAGAAATCGGGCATAGACAAAATCATTCCCGGGATGGTGATAGACGATTTTTTGTTCGACCCGTGCGGATACTCTATGAACGGGGTCGCTAAAGATGTAAGTACATACAATAATAGAATGTCCTTTATAAAAATATAGTCCCTAAATAAGAATAAAAGGAACCACTGTGTCCGAAAATGTACGCAAACTCTAGTAAAAATTAAAGTGAATTTTATTTTTAAAATTTTGACCTAATTTCATGTCATAATATTTATGACTTTATTGTGTTGAGTGTGTGTGAAGTGTTTATTTTTGTTTTTGATGAGACACTCTAAAAAATATACTATTTTTTTAAATACATTAATTATCTTCTTTTCCAAATTTATTTTATGCTTTCAAAGGGAGATAAGGATTTACCATCAGTAAGTTGTCTTATGAAAAACTAGTTTATGTTAGCGGCTTCGCCCACGTGTAAATAGGTTTTTACTATACTGATAACTATATAGCGACCGCATAGATAAAAACTACGCCAGGTTTTTAGTTAGACCTTCAACAATACAATTGTGAAAACCGCATCAAACGTCGATTAGTTTTTATACAATTTAAAAACAATCGTTTTAGCTTCAATTGGCCCTTATAAAGACCCTAATTTTATTTTTATTTTCCTATATAATATGTCCTATTTACAGACAGACCAGTTACAGTTTTATTAGATATAGAGGATAGACTATGTATTGATATGTAGTGACTAGATTTTAGATTAGAGATTTTTCTTCATTACTTACTCAACTGGCTCAGTGACCTTTTTCATTAATAATTTAAAAATATATTTTATTTAATAATCCTTTAAATTCCCCAGGGCTGCTACATGACAATCCACATAACGCCTGAGTCTTCTTGCTCGTACGTGTCGTTCGAGTCCAATGTCCCTGTGTCCAGCTACGATGAGGTCATCGCCCGCGTCCTACGAGCTTTCAGACCCAACAAGTTCGTGCTCACTGTGTTCGCCACGCCGGTGAGTGATATCATTCATTCGTTCATTCAGTTCATCGCACGCGTGCTGCGAGCGATCAGACCCAACAAATTCGTGCTCACCGTGTTCGCCACGCCGGTGAGTGATATCATTCATTCGTTCATTCATTCAGTTCATCGCACGCGTGCTGCGAGCGATCAGACCCAACAAATTCGTGCTCACCGTGTTCGCCACGCCGGTGAGTGATATCATTCATTCGTTCATTCAGTAGTTCTAGTCCAACGTCCCTGTGTCCAGCTATGATGAGGTCATCGCCCGCGTCCTACGAGCTTTCAGACCCAATAAGTTCGTGCTCACCGTGTTCGCCACGCCGCCGGTGAGTGATATCATTCATTCGTTCATTCAGTAGTTCTAGTCCAATGTCCTTGTGTCCAGCTACGATGAGGTCATCGCCCGCGTCCTACGAGCTTTCAGACCCAACAAGTTCGTGCTCACCGTGTTCGCCACGCCGGTGAGTGATATCATTCATTCGTTCATTCATTCAGTTTATCGCCTGCATGCTGCCAGCGTCCAGACCTAACAAGCCATCAATAACTATAAAAATACACACATACATACATAGAATCACGTTTTCATCCCCTACGGGGTAGACAGAGCCAAGAGATAGAGGGCTCTCTGATGGAATGGAGATTCAGGTAAAGTGACAGGTTGCTAGCTCATCACCTATCAAAATGTAATAAAATAAACGAAAGATTTTCGTCACCGAAAAAAAAACTTGATACATAGAAAATAGTTTCACGTTTCTCAACCGCCAAACCTCAACAAATCGCATTTGCCTCCCAGGACTCGCCCGCAGCGGACACCCCCCGCCAGCTCACCAAGTTCTCGTCCCTGGGAGAGTTCCAGCAGAAGGAGTCGCAATACTGCCGCTTCTCCGGCTACGAGCTGCACTACGCACTGTACAACAAGTTCCCGAGCTGAGAGGCGGCGCCGGGCCGCCCCCGCCTCCCCGCGCGCGCCCCCTGCCCCCGCCGCCTGCTCGCAGACATCCTGGCCGGCGGCGCGCTCGGGCACGTGGCGCTCGTGCTCGGGCACGTCGCGCGCGCGCTCGCCGTGTGCGCGTGCGCGCGCGCGTGACGCGCGCAGCGCACGAGGCCGCGGCAGCGTGCGCGCTGAGATATTGCTTAGGTCTAGACGGGCTTTCTTTAGGGTTACCTCGGTGCGGAGGATGTAGGGTGAACAAGAAATACTCGATTGTTCACTGGCACGAAATAATGAATTTTAGAATGAAATTTGATTATTTAGATCCTCGAGGAATCAAGTTTCAGATCTGTTTAGAGCTTTGTCAATATGAGCTGTCGAAATTTTATGCAATTTAGATCTTTAGTCAAGTCTTTGAAATGAAATATAAAAATGAAAGTAATAAATTTTTTGAAATGGTAACCCTACGCACATTGAAGTTTTATCTCTAGAGTAGACCTTCGAGCCTTCTGCCCACTGATCTGAAGCTAACTTCACATCAGTCGCAGAAAGTCCTCGTCGCTTGCCGTCGGCGACAGGTCGGCACCCAGTAGTTTCCCGCCGTTTCCGATGCTTTGAAACGCTTGGGCGTCGTCTACCAACGCTTATTTTGACGACGTGACGTTGACATCCTCAATTTAATAAAATTGTCTATTCCACTCGCGCCTTCAATCGAAAATTGTGTAAAATAACATAAATCATGAAATGAATCGATGAAATTAGCCAAACATGGCAGTTTTGTTTCGATTGGAGGCGTAACTGTATAGTAAGAGGAATTAACAAATATAATTATTGTTTAATTGGCTTTTACGTTGTAGAACGATGCCCGCTCCCCGCTTGGTCTCTCCGCTCAGTAGAGTAATGGACAATATATTTTCTACTTCTATCTGAATGTACAAACTATTCCTAATTGTAAATAAGACTTAGCGCAGGGTGCCGAAATATGTGATTAATTCCATTCCATTAAACGTGATCCTCAGTGATATTATATAGGTAGTGTTAGATCGGTCGATCAGATTTCAGATTATATTTAACGAAGTATTTGTACTTTAGTAGGAACTAGAGTAGTGTCGTAACCGATGTCTTTAGATTGCGTAGACATCTAGTCAGGAAGCGAGCAGGCGAGCGAGTTACTGGCACGCGAGTGTGCGAGTGAAGCGAGTGGCGCGTGCGAGTGAAGCGAGTAGAGCGCGCGAGCACGGCGGCCGGCGGTCCAAGACCGCTATGGGGTATGATCAGAGATTTTAATCAAATAAAGATTTTGTCTCAGTGATATTGTTGTTTTATTTCATAGTTATTAAATCCCGTTATATTTTTTCTCCTTAATATTTACCTTTCACAAGGATCTATCCGCCATTTTGGATCAAAAAAAAATATCGTCATCTCGGGTGCCGTAATGATAAAAAGATTTGTCGCAAATTGGGTGCTAATTCATGTTGTGGCTCTTATGAAAACGCTTTCAACGCGTGGTGACCTTTATGTGGTTGCCACAATGCGTTGTGAGCGTTTTTATACGAGCCATGACACGAATTTTGTATCGTGACCGCGTTGTGGTTTTGCAATGACCACAACGCTTTGTGACATTTATTTTTTGCTCAATGATCCTTTTAGGTCTTTGAACGTAACAGATGCACTATAAGTATTAAAAGATTTTTGAATAGAAAAATAGGTGTTTATTTCTAGTCAGCCTTATATCACTGTAGTATCTTACAAGGTGGTACGTATCCACCGACTTGTTTGCCGAGGTAGTCGGCCACCGCCAGACATAGGGATTCCTGCTTCGGAGCCGCTACCACCTGGATGCCCAGTGGAAGTCCGTCTTTATTCAGACCCAGTGGCACCTGGAAAAAATATAACAAATATAACTAACTTTAACCGCCCATTGCAGACAGTTGAGGGGTGCGTTTTGAAAAAGAGTAGCCTATATTTGATCGTAAGACTTCAATTATATCTTCAGATGTGTTCGGGTTGCCGAAACTACACCGAAACCACAGGGCGGGCGCTTCATAGAAACGGCGCGTCAAATATGCCTACTACTACTACAAATGAAACTGTATATCCGTGGACACGTCAGTAACACGTCAATGTGTGCGTTTTCATAGTCGAACGTCCCACAGTTACACAAGAACGGGGGAGAAGTGCGGAAGGAGCGGGGGGGTGCCATATTGCGGGAGGGGCAGGGAGTTTCCTTTCTGTACGTAGTACTAATATTAATTCTGTGCCGAAACTAAGATGATGATAAATGATAAACTTGATTAACTGATAAAAGTATATTGGAAAAAGTAACACAACAATTGACATAAATTTGATGATGTATGATAACGTGAGTAACGCGCGGCGCTCTTGATGACCGATAATAGTGAACTGAGTATAAAATTAAATAGAATTACTGAGTTATTTGAAAATGCTGACAATGTACGATGCTTGCTCGTACAAGATGTGTTTTGTTAAAACCAGCAACCTCTAGGGCTGAAAGTACTCATGAATCCATGCTAATATTATAATACTTAATACTAATATTATAAATGTGAAAGTTTGGATGTGAGTCTGTGAGTTTGTGAGGATGTTTGTTACTCAATCACGCAAAATCTACCGGACGGATTTCGATGAAATTTGGTACAGAGGTAGATAATGACCTGGAATAGCACATAGCTACTTTTTATCCCGGAAAAAATGGTTCCCATGGGCATGGGATACCGATTATAGTAACGCCATCTATTTATTTGACAAAATAGACGTCATGTCAAAATGACGTTACGTCAAAGTGACGTTACGACAGCCTCCCCACTACTTCTATATAAAATGGGCCGTTGCACCGGGCGGCCGGCAGTATGCCGGATACGTCGAGGTGTGCGGACCGCTGCTGAGTGCACGGATTAATGGCACTCTGCTCAAACTTCTATATATTATGTGTGTGTAGGAACAACAGTGAGTTTGTTGTGATGTACATTGAGTGCGGAGGCAGGGCGCGCAACATAGCCGTTTGAGGTACACTACATTTTTTCCATTACATTTTAATTTGTCATTAGATGGCGCTTTAATTAAATACTTGCCTTTAGTTCTCACGGCCTGGCACGAGATGACACTTTACCGCGGACAAGTTCTTTCAATATTTTTTCGCGAAGAATGTTCTTTCGAGTAATATTTTTATAAATGTTTATGTATACCATATAGTGCAGCGAACAGAAGCGCCACAGAATAGTAAGTAGTACTAACGTACATAAAGGTCAGTCACCGCCCCGCACTCATTTCAAATACCGCACCCCACCCCGCCCAGCACTTCGCTGTAGACATCACTGACACGGTTTATGCGCGATTGGTCCAAAGTTCCAAAAAATGTCCAATACGCGGTTGGTCAAATTCGCGGTTGGTCCAATTCGCGGTTGGTTCAATTCGCAGTTGGTCCAATTCGCGGTTGGTCTAAAAATAAACAATGTTTTCGAAATTGTAAATTTTTTGAGTGTTAAACTTTGTATATTAAGAAGCTAAGATCATATTGTAGTAGTTAGGTTTAGGTTTTTTTTTAGACCGCCCGGAAAGACTTTGACGTAAACGAAGTTAGGTTCAGGTTATTTTTTTTTATTACTGCCCGGAAAGACTTGAAGGCAGAAAATAAGTTACGTTCAGGTTACTCTTTATGACCACCCGGAAAGACTTTGAGGGCGGAAAAGAAGTTAGGTTCAGGTTTTTTTTTTATTACCGCCCGGAAAGACTTAAAGGCAGAAAATAAGTTAGGTTCAGGTTACTTTTTATGACCTGTTGGTACGTATTATTATTTTATATCTTTACCAATATATCTATACGCTGTACGGTAACGCGATAAAATTTTCGCGCCATATTGATTGAAAATCACGACACGCACACAAGCAGCCTTACTAAATTTCATGCACACATATATATGCGAGTGTATAAACGGTATTTGCCTATGAATTTGTAATTTTGCATATTTGCTATTTTACCTATTTTTTAACTCACTCCATTGTGAATAAAGTGCTAACTCGCGCTCAAGAATCAGTTTCACAGGGGCGGGATAATGATTAATTGGATTAATCTTTTTTTGCCGCGGGCGAAGCCGCGGGTAACAGCTAGTATGAGAATATTTTATCGATGATATGAGCAACTTTTTGTATGGGACCGAATCAAAATCCAGCTGTTTTTTTTTCCGACCAAAAAAAACAGCTGTTCCTTACATATTACAATACCTACTCGCCCAAAAATGTATGGAACAGCTGATTTTTTTTGAGATTTCAGAGTCGGTCCCATATATAAAGTTGCTAATATTTATGAGTACTTTCACTCCTAGAGAGGTTGCTAGTATTTAACAAAACACCCTACTTACCATATTTCATCAAAATTTGTCCAGCATTTTGGCCGTAAAAACATGACAGATTTTTTTGCATTTAATAATATTAGTATGGAGCTATGATCCTAAACCACGGTGGAAACTTCATAGAAACGGGGCGTCATAATATACCTACTACTACTACAAATGAAACTACATCCGTGAACACGTCAATGTGTGCGTTTTCATAGTCATAGCGTCGCAATCCGCAAAACGGGGAGAAGTGCAGGGTACGCCATATTGCGGGAGGGGCAGGGGCTCCTTTCTGTACGAAGTACTTATATTAATTATGTGCCTAAACCGCCCAGCTTTACCTGTGCGACGGGCAGCCTCAGTACATTGAACACGCCCCAATGCGAGGCTTGGAAGGGCCGCAGCAGCAGCGAGTAGTGGTAGGGGGCTACGTGTGAGGCGCTGGGGAATAGCAGCACACCTTCTGTGCCTAGTGTGCTCTGAAAAAGCAAATACATGAGTATATGTATTATATATATATATATATAATACATATACTCATATATATTTATTTTATTTATGTACATAACATTTATATGTATCTGTTTAATTCAACAATGATTAATTTTTATAATAGGATTTATTTACAGCCACATGAACTCTCTGCTCAACCCTAAGGTTTGACTGTCAGACAATGCTTTTAGTATTTTAATCGTGTATATTAAATCAATAAATTAGTCAAAGTCAAAATACTTGACACTTGGCCTCCAATCCAAAGGCACTTTTTTCACGTCTAATTGTATAAATCTCAAAGCTACAAACCACTAGCATTTGGGAACGACCACTGCTGAGAAGAAATTGCCGAAAGAAACGGTTGGTCGCCTAACATGCTAAAGGGGCTTTTTTTAAATTCGAAAGGCCACAGTATAAATAATAACTTTACACTATAGTTTCTTGATCAACTAATCTATCAATGTTTGAATGCTTTTGCGTGGTTTGTTTTGTCGCCATCTGCGTTGAGATTGCATAAAATTCCCTATCAAACATTTTTTTTTAAATTCAAAAAATAGCGAAAAATTTCTCACCACTAAATCCTGTTTCAACTGATCTATAAGCGGTTCCGCCCATTTCGCGTCAGGCAACGGTAATATTTGATCATCAAGCATCTTCAAAATGGCTGCCAGTGTGTGCTCCGATTGTCCAATCAACTAAAAAGGTAATATAAAAAATATTTATTTGAGTAGATAGCGCAGTAGTCCGCGCGATCGGTCTGCGAGGCGGTTAAGCAACTTTCGTAAAGGTCGGCCACGAGATGGGTGACCAAAGATATATTATCTCGAGCTCTTCCAAAGACTGTGAAGGACATAGGGTTAAGGGAAAAGCACTGTTCCCGTGGAAATTCACACGGGCGAAGCCGCGGGCAAAAGCTAGTAGAATATGACTAATCTTGACAAAAAATTGGAAAAATCCTAACTAATATTATAAATGCGAAAGTGAGTTTGTTTGTTTGTTACCTCTTCACGCTTTATCTACTGAACCAATCTTCCTGAAATTTCGCATACATATAGCTGGAAGTACGGAGAAGGACATAGGGTACCTTTCATCCCGGGAAAAAGCACTGTTCCCGTGGGAAATTCACGCGGGCGAAGCCGCGGGCGTAAGCTAGTTAATTATAAAAAATATTGAGCTTGGTTGTTTACTCACTTTCTTAGCCATCTCGAGCCACCCGTTCGCCTCTCCTTGGAAACCCTTCACCAATTTACAGAATTTCTCCGGTTCCTTGGACATGCCGTACTTCCACAGAGTAAACATGTGGTTGAAACCAGTGTGGTAGTATTGTTTTGGTGATGACGTCGCTTCTGATAATTTTGCTATTGCTCTGGAAAAGACGAATTAAATGGAAACAAGCTAATTATTGAAAATAAAAAACACGACTGGTAAACTGTTTACTCACTAAAACTTTTTCCAAAAAGTGAACCGACTTCCATCATAAAATTAAAAATCATGAAATAACAATAAAGAAAAATGTATTAGCATGCTACCTACTGAATGAGGTGAAGTCGGTGCCAAGTGCAGGACTCATGTAATTGTTTAGCTAGGCATTTTGTATATATACATGATTCTAATGTTAAATTAGATTATTTAATATTCAATTTGGCACCGACTTCACCTCATTCAGTAGGTAGCATGCTAATACAATTTTCTTTATTGTTATTTTATAATTTTAAGTTTTATGATGGAAGTCGGTTCACTTTTTTGGAAAAAAAGTTTTATTTTATCATTTTTAGTGCTTCTACACCTTTTCATTTTCTTTAATAAAAACTTAAACTTTTCTTTCACTGGTGGCCGAAAATAAAGAATTAAGAATTCGAAACTTTTTATGTCAGTTTGATTTGAAATGTCAGAACATGTCAAATTGTCTATTATTTTTGGCACATAAATAGACCGTGAGCACGCGACGACCAAACCTTCCTTATTTTAAAAATGCTGAATGTTTCTCTGCGTGGTATATATGGATAAAAAATATTAGCGACTAGGTATAAAGTTTGGATCTTAGTTGCTTATGCAGGTAATATGGATAGCAAGGATGATTTTTATAGGTATAAAAAGCACTCCTTGGGGCCTTACAAACTAATATTAAATTCAGCTTTTATAATAAAACAAATATAACTATAATTTTGTAAAGTTACAAGGTATAGCAGGGGTTTATATCTGCACCAATTGCCTGGCAATGGATGGCATGATTTCTTATATTATTAGGAATAAAATCTTTTAAAAACTTTACTCTAAGGAAATTGAGTTACCACTTTAAATGTTATTGCTACAAATAATCTGCCTAAGTAATCATGATCCAACTTTTATAGTCGCTAATCGCTATTTCTATGTTGGGAACATACACAGAAAATCTTTAGTTTTAATAAAATAAGGAAGGGCATGCTATCGCGGGCTTTTGCTCTATAATGCAATGTTGGTATTTTTATATTTTGTTAGGTATCTTTAAAATTACCGAACAAATTCTGACGTGGTTAAAATGGGACCAACTTGGGTATATACCATTACGAATAAAAAAACAATTTCGGAAATCAGTCCACTGTAGGCGGAGAAATCGGCGAACATACATAAAAAAAAAACATACATACATCGAAACATATAACCTCCTCCTTTTTTGGGAAGTCGGTTGAAAAGTACATACAAACATATAAGTTATATACATTTTTGAAATCGCCTTTCAAAACCCTTCATTTTGTTACCCCACTCGATAAGATTCATGAAATTTTATTTTTTTCGTCTGCTATTTATTGCATACAAAATCCGCCATTTTATTTCTATGATGACGTCATATAGCCTAAGTCACTCGGAGGGATGCATGGAATCAAAATACCTCTCACACCAAAATCTGTTAAGCCGTTCTAGACTTACGGTGGAATAAAGAAACTTACATACATACATGAACCCTGAAAACATAACACTCCTTTTTTGGTCAGTCGTGTTAAAATATAGTTTCAGATATCAAAGATTCATGAAAATGATCCATGAAACGGAATGGTTAATTTAATTTATTAAAATACAATTTATAATGCAATAAATTATTAAAAAATATATGTAATAAAAATGTGAATATACTTAAAAACAAACTGAATAAGAAATATACCTACTCAAGACCAAGAGTACAAAGTAGTTATACACTTTCTTATTTATTGCAATGCGTCAAATGAAAATTTGCAACAAAAAATTTGCTATCATTTCATATAGCGTTAGAACAAAAAAATATATGATTTTAATTTTGATCTTATATTGGAATATGTGATCCAAAGGATTTCTCTGGCCATCCAGCGAGGCAATGCTGCTGGGGTTATGGGAACCTTTGAGTCAGATATGAAATCGGACTTCCTATTTAATAAAAAACCGGCCAAGTGCGTGTCGGACCACGCATAAAGTAGGGTTCCGTAGTCATTTTCGGCACCGCGCTGTTTTGCATTTCTTGCAAGAAAAAAGTATATATTTTTATTTTATTTATAATTTAAAAAGTATTCATCACAGGATACCCGAAACAATTTTAAAGAAGAGTTTCCGCGCCTGTTTCTTTACGTGAGCGATTTGAAGTTTATAGGTCCAAGACTTTAGAAATTACAGGGGGGGGGGGGCACCGTGTAAACGACTTTGGCGGGCTATATCTCGCAAATGGTAAAGCTAATAAAAAAGTGTTGTATGGAAACCCTACCTTATTTTCATAGTCCTTTTCAACGATACCCCACACAAGGGGGTGGACTCAAAAAATAACACCCCCCCTTTACATGTATGAGGAGGTACCCTTAAAAAAAGGGGTAATTTTAATTTTTTGTATTTTTAAAAATGAGATCTATATGTGAAGTATCCTCGAACTAAGTTACATGCAAATCAGTCCATAAACGTAGAAGATATTCTGCTGTGACAGACTAGGACGGACGGATGGACGGACTGAACGATCTTATAAGGGTTCCTTGTCGGACTACGGACCTTAATAACCTAAAAGAACGTTGGGATGGCTTAAAATGTGGACTTACTTTCTCATGGCCTGTCTTAATTCTTCGCTGATGGGGCTAACATGTGGGTCCTGAGTTTCCTCCACAAAATATACTTTGATATTCTGTAACAAAACACATGAACTCAGACATAATGATAATGACTTAGTATATATATACATACATATTATCACGCCTTTTTCCCGTGGGGGTAGGTAGGCAGAGACTAGCGATTTCCACTTGCTACGATCTTAGTATATCCCGCTAATAAAACTTTTAAGACATTACTTACCAACATTGTTGCTAGGTTGCGCTAATATTTCGACTACCAAGATCTCAAAAAGCACTGAACTTTGACGCTGCAAAATCTGACAGATGATTGAGGCTTTCTCATTTCCATTATGAACTCTATAAACAGTTGCCTAAGGTTGATAGTCTAGGGCGAGGCGCTAGATCCTCGCAGTGTTTGGACCAAATTAGCAGCTGCTATATTATTGTGCGTCGGGTCGTATCAAGAAGTAAAACAGTTGGCAATGCAGAGAGAAAAATGGAAGGAACTCCACTGACAAGAGCCTTGCTCTTAAATTTGATGATGATGATATTATTGTGAACTCTATGCACATTACCTTAAGGTCGACACTCCTATCGAAGCCCAGCTGCCCTGCCATATCTCCAGCCACAATTTTAGTGAGAGGCGCTAGGTCCTCGCAGTGTTTGGACACAAAACTGACTGCAGCCATCGTGGGGTCTTCGCCTGACCTCATTGCCAATCCTGAACAAACAATATACAGTCACAACCCGGACACTCCATACAACGCTCGCAAATTAATTACCTATTACTAGTACTACTACATAGACAAATGATGTATGTACACGCGCAAATGTGTGCGTGAAAAGTAGGGCTGCTTGCGTGCAGTGGCTATCAATCAAAATGGCGCGAAAAGTTTTTTTTTATAACAGGGAGGCAAACGAGCAAGCGGTCACCTAATGGTAAGCGATCACCCATGGACAACTGCAGCCAGAGGTATCATAAGAGTGTTGGGGGCCTATCAAGAAGACGTAGACTCGTTTTTTGAAGGTTCTAATGTCGTATCGGTTCGGAAACACCACCGCAGGAAGTGCGTCGATTACGCGCCAGCCCTCGTTCTAGTGCCAGTGATGTCTACAACGAAGTGCGGGGTGGGGTGCGGTATTTGAAATAAGTCGGGGTGGGGAGTGGCCGTTCTGTACGTTACTATACTAAGTATATTTCTTACTAGCTTTTGCCCGCGGCTTCGCCCGCGTGAATTTCCCACGGGAACAGTGCCTATGTGCTATTCCAGGTCATTATCTACCTCTGTACCAAATTTCATCGAAATCCGTCCAGTAGATTTTGCGTGATTGAGTAACAAACATCCTCACAAACTCACAAACTCACAAACTCACATCCAAACTTTCGCATTTATAATATTAGTATGGATTATGTGATACTAGTACAATATCACGTCTTTATTCCTTACGGGGCGGACAGAGTCAAGAGTCGTGTGATTCGAAGAACATGCTTAGTTGAATAGTGGGCTTATTGCTGGAATGGAGATTCAGATATAGTGACAGGTTGTTTGTTAGCCCATTCCTTTGAATTGACTTTTACAAACTGCGCGAACTCTGAACAAATACTTTTTTTTCCCAAAAATAATGAACCGACTTCCATTGTAAAACTTAAAATCATAGGCAGATTAATCGAAAAGAAAAATGTTTTGGCATGCTACCTACTGAATGAGGGAAAAAATTTGGCGCAATTTTGTTGTCATGAAAACTTAAACTTATCTTTTCACTGGCCAAAATTAAGAAATCGAAACGTTTTATATCAGTTTGATTAAAATGTCAAAACTTATTATAATCGGGCCGAAACCTAAACTCCCGTATGACGTATGTCACTTTGACAATAATAGTGATGTACCTAAACACGAATCGCTGCGATTATTTGATGTTACGTAAAAAACAAATCGAAATAAAATAATTATTTTTATTAATCAAGAAGTCTGAACCTGAGTCTGAGTCGCTGTCATCGTCAATAACATGGATAATAAATTCATTGTGAATAATATTATCTACTTGATGTCACGATTCTATACGATTGCGTGAATTTTTGTCCCTTTTTTGTATGACTTTAATGTTAAATATTTTTAATCTTAAAACGCATTTTTTTTTATATCCAGCATTTACAAACCTTGTTAAATAAATCGATAATATAAACGATGTATCGCGATTTTTTATATTTTCACTATCGATTTATTGCAGACGGATGCAATGGAACTCCCTAAACGGGCAAGCCGGAAGTTCAAGTACTACATTTCCGCGCATAGATTTAAAATTTAAAAATATCGGAACTTCATGGGCTTGACCCTGATGACACCTGTCATACGGGAGTTTAGGTTTCGGCCCGATTATAGAATTCCACGGAATTATTGGCACATAAATAGACCAAGAGCCACCTTATTTCAAAAATGCTGAATGTTTCTCAGTGTCAAATTTCACATATATTCACGTGTAAAAAAGATTTAGTGACTACTAATGAAGTTTGAATTTTCGTTGCTTATGCAGGTAATATGGATAGCAAAAGTGAATTTTATAGGTCGAAAGCAACTTTGGAGACCTCTCAAAGTATTATTAAATTCAGCTATTATAATAAAAAAACATGACTATAATTTAGTAAAGTTACAATGTCTGGCAGGGGTTTGTATCTGCACCAATGGCTTGGCAATGGATGGCATGATTTCTCATATTATTCGAATAAAATCTTTAAAAACTCTTTACTTTAAGGAAATTAAGCTACTACTTTAAATATGATTGCTACAAATTATCTGCCTAAGCAATCATGATCCAACTTTTATAGTCGCTAATCACTATTTCTGTGTTGGGGACATGCATAGAGAATCTTGAGTTTTCATAAAATACGGAAAATGCATGCTGTCGCGTGCTTTTGCTCTATAATCCAATGTTTGAATTTTTATATTTTGTTAGGTATCTTTAAAATTACCGAACAGATTCTGACGTGGTCAAAATGGGACCTACTTGGGAATAAACTATTTCGAATAAAACAATAATTTCGGAAATCAGTCCACTATAGGCGGAGAAATCGGCGAACATACATAAAAAAAAAACATACATCGAAACATATAACCTCCTCCTTTTTTGGGAAGTCGGTTGAAAATGTAAACTAGCTGCACCCCGGGTTCTGCTCGCGTGGGGATTTCGGGATAAAAATATATTCTAGGTATATTCTTCTTCTACCTTCTTCTATACCTTATTCTACCTTCTATCTAGGTCTTCTTATACCTACCAAATTTCTTCGAAAACAAGGAGTTATTAAAAAAAGGACGTGAAAAGATGCATCAGGGTCGACGTTACGCAAGTGACACCAAGAGATAGATTTACGTTGCAGGAGTCCATAGGCTGCGGTGACCGCTTCTCATCAGGTGGGCCGAATGCCTGTTTGCCTACTTAGTGGTAAAAAAAACTATGATGCCACAGAACTAAGTGCTAAAGTGACCTACAGAACTTAAGTGTTAAACTTACCCCTACAGTTAGTATACCCAGCAGTGGGGTTTAATGCGTACAGGCCACAGTAGAAGGCTGGCATGCGAGTCGATCCGCCAATGTCGGAACCTGAAATATAATCATCTACATATAAATATATCTACGTAAGAAAATAATAGTAGATTGTTAAGCTAGGGTTGAACGACACCCATTCCGATACGATGTGTTTAGACAAATAGAAGCATTTTTTTTTGTTTTTCACTCTGTGTGTCTGAATGTTTGTATAAACTACTGAATTAAATTTTATATTGCAAAAGGTGTAACTTTAATTCTGACGTAATCTGGATAAATTGAACAAAAGATAAATACCTAAAATTTAAAACGTACATTCATATTACAAGAATTTACATAATGTACCTAATCAATTTTGTTCATATTTACAGTGTACTAAGTAGCAAACAAGTCAAAGGTTACCTATTAATATTTACCTAACCTTTAGGTGTAGGCACTGAACCGTATATCCGAAACTAGCTTGTGCTCTCGGCATCGCCTGCGTGCATTCAGCTTTCCACCCATTTCACCCCCTTAGGAAAAAGTCTTTTCTTACGCTATCGCTATATATAGCGCAGAGCAAAATATCAACTTTGCTCACAGCTGTGATGAGCAAAGCACTGGTTTTCCGTTACTGAGCTGCTTGGAGATGAAACAGAGACTTACAGAGTGAGATGGAAGACGCGAGGGCTGATCATAGGGATCCCTCGCCGCCGCCGGAGCCGCGAGTTGTTGGTCTGACTGTGCAAATTGTCTCCCTCTGAGCCCTACTTGGAGATGAAAGAGAGACTTACAGAGTGAGATGGGAGACGCGAGGGCTGATCATAGGGATTCCTCGCCGCCACAGGAGCCACGAGTTGATGACCGTACAGATTGTCTCCCTCTGAGCTTTGCTTGGAGATCAAAGACAGACTCACTGAGTGAGATGGGAGACGCGAGGGCTGAGCACAGGGATCCCTCGCCGCCTGTGGAGCCGCGAGTTGTTGGTCTAATCGTACAGATTGTCTCCCTCTGAGCCCTGCTTGGAGATGAAAGAGAGACTTACAGAGTGAGATGGGAGACGCGAGGGCTGAGCACAGGGGATCCCTCGCCGCCGCTGGAGCCGCGAGTTGTTGGTCTGACCGTGCAGATTGTCTCCTCTGAACCCTACTTGGAGATGAAAGAGAGACTTACAGAGTGAGATGGGAGACGCGAGGGCTGAGCACAGGGATCCCTCGCCGCCGCTGGAGCCGCGAGTTGTTGGTCTGACCGTGCAGATTGTCTCCCTCTGAACCCTACTTGGAGATGAAAGAGAGACTTACAGAGTGAGATGGGAGACGCGAGGGCTGAGCACAGGGATCCCTCGCCGCCGCTGGAGCCGCGAGTTGTTGGTCTGACCGTGCAGATTGTCTCCTCTGAACCCTACTTGGAGATGAAAGAGAGACTTACAGAGTGAGATGGGAGACGCGAGGGCTGAGCACAGGGATCCCTTGCCGCCGCTGGAGCCGCGAGTTGTTGGTCTGACCGTGCAGATTGTCTCCCTCTGAACCCTACTTGGAGATGAAAGAGAGACTTACAGAGTGAGATGGGAGACGCGAGGGCTGAGCACAGGATCCCTCGCCGCCGCTGGAGCCGCGAGTTGTTGGTCTGACCGTGCAGATTGTCTCCTCTGAACCCTACTTGGAGATGAAAGAGAGACTTACAGAGTGAGATGGGAGACGCGAGGGCTGAGCACAGGATCCCTCGCCGCCGCTGGAGCCGCGAGTTGTTGGTCTGACCGTGCAGATTGTCTCCCTCTGAACCCTACTCGGAGATGAAAGAGAGACTTACAGAGTGAGATGGGAGACGCGAGGGCTGAGCACAGGGATCCCTCGCCGCCGCTGGAGCCGCGAGTTGTTGGTCTGACCGTGCAGATTGTCTCCCTCTGAACCCTACTTGGAGATGAAAGAGAGACTTACAGAGTGAGATGGGAGACGCGAGGGCTGAGCACAGGCTCCTCGCCGCCGCTGGAGCCGCCGGTGGTGCGCGCCCCGTGTGGTGCGGATTGTTGGTCTGACCGTATAGGTTGTTGCGGGTTTCTTGCCTGAAAGAGAAGATGAGAGGTCTTAAATGGCTAAGAAAATAGAGTTAAAAGATTAAACAAGGGTAGAAAATAAAACGGTGATTGAAGCTGTGGTCGAGTAGTTTAGACGTTCGCCATTGGCGATGCCTGTGGTCATAATAGTCCCTGAGCCCGTCCACATGAATTACCTACGTGACATGACACCACGATGAAATGCATGGCAACAGATCAGAAAAGTTCCGGTGAACAAGGCTGCAAAAAAATTTCACGAAAATTGGCCGGATGACTGAGAAAATCCTCCACTTCCGGTCAAAATTTTAAGGGTATATTTACCTCATATGACACCACTACGAGACACGTGGCAACATGTAGCCCTTCATCCATAGAGGAGGGCTACCTAAGTCTGCCAGTTCTGAAATGGCCGGAAGTGCTTGGCAGCAGGCGCCAAAGTTGGCCCCTGAAAACGTTTTCCTACGTCATATGACACCTCGACAAAAATAAATTCAATCGCTTTAAAATAATAATGTTTTTATGAATAATTAAGTCTGCCAAGCAAATTTTGGCCGGAAGTCCTTCAAAAATGTTTTTTTAACTGCTTGGTATAAGTGAACGAAACAGGCTAAATGCGCATAATTTGACAAATTATGATCGTTTAACAAGGATTATCGACCCAGTAGTCGTGGTAGGTATATATAGAACTTACTTGTACCCGCGAATTCGTCCGCGTGAACTTTAAATAAGACTGAAAATGGTCTTTTCGGAATCTTTACATGAGAAAATAGTATCCTATTTTATTTAGGTATATATAAAAACAGTAAAGTAATTTTTATTCCAAAAAATTTTTACCTACTTCATTAATCATGAATATGAAACTAATCAGATTTAATTCAAGTGAGAACAATGTGTTCAAATCGAGTCCGTGTAATTTTTAGGGTTCCGTACCTCAAAAGGCAAAAACGGAACCCTTATAAGATCACTTTTTTGTCCGTATGTCTGTCAAACTTTTTTTCTCAGGAACGCTTAAAGGTGTCAAGTTGAAATTAATATCGAATAAACCGGTCCACAGTCTCTTTCAGCAAAAAAAAAAATCAAAATTATACGTTCTATAATATAGATAATAAATAACGCAATCAAGAGATATTACCGTAAATGTTGCGAATTTTTGCATATTTTGCGATTAGCCCTTCAACCATAAAGGAGAGCTAGCTAAGTCTGCCAGTTCTGAAATGGCCGGAAGTGCTTGGCAGCAGGCGCCAAAGTTGGCCCCTGGAAACGTTTTCCTACGTCATATGACACCTCGACAAAAATGACTTCAAACGCTTTGAAATAATAGTGTTCTTATGAATAAATAAGTCTGTCAAGACAATTTTGGCCGGAAGTCCTTCAAAAATGGTTTTTTAACTGCTTGGTATAAGTGAACGAAACAAGCTAAATGCGCATCATTTAACACATTATGATCGTTAAACAAGGATTATCAACCCAGTAGTCATGGTAGGTATATATATAACTAACTTTTGCCAGCGAATTCATCCGCGTGAACTTCAAATAAAACTGAAAAAAGTCCCCACGGAATCTTTGAGTGGGAAAATACTATCCTAGGTATTACAGCCATAAAGCAACATGCACTCATGGACTCCGCCGGGTCCATCATCCTACTAATATTATAAATGCGATAGTTTGGATGTAAGTTTTTTTTTGTTTTATGATAGATGTAATTTTATTTTCAACTAGTTGTATTGTTCAGAAATAAATGAATATGATTATGAAATTTGTGAGGTTGTTTGTTACTTCCAAGTTAGTTCTATGTATACCTACCACGACTACTGGGTCGATAATCCTTGTTAAACGATCATAATTTGACAAATTATGCGCATTTAGCTTGTTTCGTTCACTTATACCAAGCAGTTAAAAAAACATTTTTGAAGGACTTCCGGCCAAAATTGGCTTGGCAGACTTATTTATTCATAAGAACACTATTATTTCAAAGCGTTTGAAGTCATTTTTGTCGAGGTGTCATATGACGTCGGAAAAGGTTTCCAGGGGCCAACTTTGGCGCCTGCTGCCAATCACTTCCGGCCATTTCAGAACTGGCAGACTTAGCTAGCTCTCCTCTATGGTTGAAGGGCTAATCGCAAAATATGCAAACATTCGCAACATTAACGGTAATATCTCTTGATTGCGTTATTTATTACATACTAGCTTTTGCCCGCGGCTTCGCCCGCGTGAATTTCCCACGGGAACAGTGCTTTTTCCCGGGATAAAAAGTAGCCTATGTGCTATTCCAGGTCATTATCTACCTCTGTACCAAATTTCATCGAAATCCGTCCAGTAGATTTTGCGTGATTGAGTAACAAACATCCTCACAAACTCACAAATTCACAAACTCACATCCAAACATTCGCATTTATAATATTAGTATGGATCTATATTATAGAAAGTATAATTTTGTTTTTTTTTTGCTGAAAGAGACTGTGGACTGGTGTATTCGATATTAATTTCAACTTGATACCTTTAAGCGTTTACGGACGGTACGGAACCCTAAAAATTTCACGGACTCGATTTGAAGTCGGTGCCTTGAAGATTATGTATTTTTAAGTTAGGCATTTTGTACATAGATATAGGATATTAACTGTTTGTAATATATTGGGTAAAACTAAACGCAGGCGTTTCCTGTTATCGCCGCCAGGCGTTTTGGGGTTCTCACATTGCTCAGCGAATGGCTCGCGGACGGTCGCCATTGCATTGCCCTATGCGATATCGGTTTGATTTTTAATACGCGAGAGGTTCCGCGTTCTTTGATTGCTCATTAGCTTGAGTTGTGTTTGTGAATTTCCTGTTTGTTAAATAACTATTGAACTTTGTGTTTGTGTACCCGTCATGGTGACTTTTTCTTGTGAGAGGTGAAACGTGGCTGGCTGTTCACATCTGGCTGTTCCCGAGTGAAACTACGGGAAGAAATCTATTTATTTGTCCTGGGGAGTTGAGATCTCAAGGGTTAGGTAGGGTGATTAGGAATTCCCCCTTCCCGAAGACACTCAAGTTTGGATCCGAAGAGAAAGAAGATTTAATTTGGTAAGTGTTCAATTGTAGTTAATTTATAGGTTAGATTATCATATAGGGCCCTGTAGCTCCCTTCATAAGCTACGGTGGTAGCAGACTGCGTTAAGTAAGTTAGATTCTAGTCGGACAAGCGTGGTGTCGCGTGGAGATTTTTTCCCGGTACTTAATTTTACCGGTAGATTTTTTTCCGGTAAAGTTCCGGTACAGAATTCTTCCCGCCGCTTCGTTTGTCCGGATTCGCTCTGCGCACATTTTCTGGCAGCAGAGCGTAGTTGCTCTGCACACATTCTGGTAGCAGAGCGTAGTTTATCTACCCTCTATTTGTTCGTTTGTAAAAAATAATTAATTGTTTGTAAAAATTATTAGATTTTTCTTAGTTTGTTTGTATAAGAATATTTGTAACCTTTTTTGTATTTGTTTGCGGTTTGTACCGTGCGTTCCGGGTTTGTGCCATTCTCATACCTACCGCGGTTCTTCGTGTAGTTGCTTGATTTTGTTGTTTTTTATTTACCTTTTGTTATTTTTTGTTTGTGACTTGACGCGATGGCGAAGGCCTCCAATGCTAGGGCGACACTCGCCAACGAACTGAGATGGTTTGTGACGGCCGGAGGACTCCTGTCCCGGAAGGACAGGGAGGGCGCCATACTGCTAAGAGCGGATCACCTCCACTCACGATTGATTAGCGCGGAAGCGGCCATGGCGGCGCTTACCGAAGCCGATCTTACCCCGGAGGCCTACGCAGGTCACATGGCGGACATGGACCAGATCCTGAGTCTGCACGATGATATCGCGGAGGCGGTGACCGCAATAAGGGCGAGACAGGCTGGCGGACCAGCCCTCGCACACCTGTTAGACAGGAAGGACCAGCGGTTACTGGTCGGCTCCCCACCCTTCAGCTGTCCCACTTTGGGGGTAGGATGGAGGAGTGGGTAGCATATAAAAATATGTTTGAGTCCCTGGTCGTAGCACGACAGGATTTGTCGAAGGCCCAGAAGATGGCCTACCTCCTCTCCACTCTTGAGGATGAAGCGCGGTCGCTCATCCAGCACCTCCGGGTGGAGGACGACCGCCGCTTCTTAAAAACTTACGTTTGTTAGCGGATGCGCACGCCGCACAGTTGATGGCCCTGCCCAAGGTGGCCAACAGGGCACAGTTGCGCCTGCAGTTGCTCACGCCCGTTACAGTGGCCTGTAACGCGCTCCGCACACTGGGGCTGCCGGTGGACCAATGGTCTTTTTTGTTGGTGCACATTGTATTGGGCAAATTGCCCAATGACATCCGCTCGCGGTTTGAGCGCGAAAATGCGGAGCGGGATAGCACCACCCTACCAACATTCACTGACTTGGTGAAGTTTTTGGAGTTTGAGGCACGGGCTGCTGAGAATACCATGACGGACTCAGCGCCATCCAGAGCGCCTGAACGTAGGCCCTTGGAACCCTCATGGCGAGGGAAGCCCCAACAGGGACGGCAACCGCCACCGCGTGGAGCTGGTGTGCGGGTTGCGCACACGGCAGCAGTCGCGAGGGACGCGGACTGCCTGCAATGTGGCCGGATGGGCCACAGCCTGCTGCAATGCAGGGACTGGCAGAGACTGCCAGTACAAGATCGGCGCCGCATGGCAAGGCGGCAAGAACTTTGCTTCTACTGTTTGGGCAGTCACTATGCACGTGACTGTCCCAGGGCCATACCATGCAGTGCATGCCGTGGGCTGCACCACGTGATGCTCTGCATGAACCGGAACGGGGATGGCCCCCGGTTGTTGAGGCAGGGGTCCCCTATGGGCGGGGGCGCTCCTGCGCGAAGCCCTCCACCATCGGACGGAGGACGCGGCTTCGCTCGTCGCACCCCCCTCGGGAGGGGGTCGCGTACCTGCGCGGGTCTTGGCGGACCGGGACCACGCGCCCCAAAGGTCATGGCCAGTATGTAGCTGGCCAGGCCCCGGATAGGGCCCCCATGGGCGGGGGCCCTAGATCGGACGTGAGAGTGGGGACACCCCCCTCCACGCGGGTTACCAATGCCCAACACATGCAGCCGCAGCGGTTTTCTCCGCCGCTGCACGAGTACCCACGGCTGGAGTACCACCCGCCGTACCATATGTATGGCCGGGCCGCGGGTTATGCCCCCCTCAGATGGGGATGTGCACTCGCCCGCCATATTATCCGGGTCAGTGGCGCGCCCCTGGTTTGGAGAGAGTGGGGAGCCCGTAACTAGCTTGCTCCCTTGCTGGGACAGAGCCGCGGACGGTTCTGCTCCCTACCGCGGTGGTCCGCGTATGGGGTCGTGGGGAAGCCATTAATTTGAGAGCTCTGTTGGACTCAGGGGCTCAAAGCAGTTTGGTTACCACTCGAGTGGCACACCAGTTAGGTTTAGTCGTGGAAGACTCGCCTGTGCCACTTCTTGGAGTTGGTGGCATACAAGTGAAGTGTCTGACGGGCCAGACACTTGTCACCTTTTTCTTCGCTGAAGTCCTCCACAATGAGGATCACGACTTCGGCTATGGTAATGGATACCATTGCGGGTTGGCACCCCTCGACAGACATACCGCCGGGTGTGTTGTCTTTGGTTTCGGGTCTGGATTTGGCCGACCTCTTTGTCTTTCATCCCGGCCCAGTGGACTTGCTCCTGGGCTCGGACGTATTGGGTTGGATTTTGTTGGGTACACAGAAGGCTCTGGGTTCGTCTTCACTGATGGCAGTGTCTACGATTTTTGGTTTTGCCCTGATGGGCCCTGTGTTTGATAATGGCACCGCGGAGGAGCCACCGGTCGTCGCATCTGCGTCCTTGGCCAAGACCATGCAAAGGTTTTGGGAGGTGGAGGAGCCACCTATGAGTTCCAGGATGGATCCGGAACACGCTGAGTGCGAAGCCTTCTTTCGATCAACCACGGAGAGGTTGCCCTCCGGTCGGTTTGTAACTAGGTTACCTTTTGTTGCCTCTCGTCCTAGCCTAGGGCAAAGTAGGGCGCTTGCGGAGAAACGACTGCTGTCCATGGAGCGACGTATGCAGCGTGACCACGTACTTCGCGATAAATATATTGAATTTATGCGCGAGTACGAGGATTTGGGTCACATGTCTCCGGCTCGAGTTGATTGGAGCTCAACTGAGCATTATTTTTTGCCCCACCACGCGGTGGTGAAGGCCTCAACGGGCAAGTTGCGGACTGTCTTTGATGGGTCCGCACCCACTTCGAACGGGGTTTCGTTGAATCTGTGTTTGCATTCGGGTCCCAAATTGCATAGGGACATAATTGACATCATCTTGAACTTTAGAAGACATCAAGTGGTTTTTGGTGCGGACATCCGGATGATGTTCCGCCAGACAGTCATACATCCTGAGGACAGGCGATTCCAGTTGATACTCTGGCGTGAGCGCCCTGAGGATCCTGTGACGGTGTATGAACTCAACACAAACACGTATGGTTTGAAATCTAGTCCCTATATCGCCATCAGATCATTGCTTGAATTGGCAGAGCGGGAACGGATCCGCTTTCCCCGTGGGGCTTCCGTGCTGTCACGTGACTTGTATGTTGATGACGTGTGCACCGGAGCCCAAAGTATTGAGGAGGCCCTCCTACTGCGGGATGAATTGATCGAAATATTGAAGACAGGTGGCTACGAGCTACGTAAGTGGTTGTCCAATGAGCCTAGAGTTCTAGAAGGGATCCCGGAGGATCACCAACAGAACCCTCACCTGTTTGAGGATGTGGATGATCCCAACAGGATAGCGGTGCTGGGCATGCAGTACCAGCCGCTAACCGATATTTTCACATTCCAAGTGGACTTGGAAATACCAAAAGTCTGGACTAAGAGAACGGTGTTGTCCGTAATAGCTCGTATGTTTGATCCAAGCGGTTGGATCAGTCCAGTGATATTCTCTGCGAAGTGTCTTCTTCAGAGACTTTGGACTTTGGGCGTCTCGTGGGACGAGCCGCTGTTTGGCTCTCCATTGGATGATTGGCTCGAGTTGTTTTCATCGATTAAGGAAGTCAATCGGATTGCCTTGCCTCGTCGAATATTGCCACCCGGGAAATATCGAGCCAGCCTGCATGGCTTTTGTGACGCGTCGGAGCGAGGCTACGCCGCGTCAGTCTATATGCGGACAGTTGACGCCGATGGCCGGGTCAAAGTCTCGCTTTTGTTAGGGAAGAGCAAGGTCGCTCCCATCAGGACTAGGCTGACTATTCCCAAGCTTGAGTTGAGTGGAGCTCACCTTCTCTCTAAATTGTTGCATCACGTTGCATGTGAGCTGGCGGCCACGGTCGAGATACGGGACATCTTCGCCTGGTCGGATAGCCAGGTCGCGCTTGCATGGTTGCGCGCGGCCCCACATACCTTGGAGGTTTTTGTGGGAAATCGGGTTTCCCAAATCCAGAATATCGGAATTGATATAACATGGAGACATGTGCCGGGAGAGCTTAACCCAGCGGACTGTGCCTCCCGAGGTTGTACGGCACCAGAATTGGTGTCACACCCGCTCTGGTGGGGTCCAGAGTGGCTGATGGGATCAGAAACATCTTGGCCTGTCTGTCAGACAGATGTTACTTCTTTGAGTTTGACTGGGCTCCGTGTACATGCTGTAGTCGCTGAGACGACGTCGGAGCCGGATTGGCTACTTGCTCGGTATAGTAGCTTGGATAAGCTTCTGGGTGTTACCAGTTGGATTAAGCGTTTCATACATAATTGTAGAAACCCACAGGCAAAGCGGTTGGAGCCGATTGCAGGTGCAGAAGAGCGCCGGAGCGCATTGTTGCATTGGGTCCGTGTCGTGCAGACCGGACGGTTTGAGTCAGAGCTTCGTATTTTGCGCGACGGACGCGCTAAGTTGAAGGGCGCGGTCGCTCGTTTGAACCCGTACATCGACTCGGATGGGCTTCTTCGGGTTGGAGGCAGGCTCCGGAAGGCGGATCTTCCATATGAGACTCGCCATCCTCTGTTGTTGCCCAAGGGCGGACCCTTGGTGCAGCTTTTGGTGTCTGATCGACACATTCGTAACGCCCATGCTGGGTGCAATGCTTTGTTGGCTATTTTGCAACGCGAGTTTTGGATTTTGTCTGCCCGAAGAGCAATCCGTAGTGTCCTGTTTCGATGTATTGCATGTTATAGGTTGAAGGCATCCACGATGCAACCACAGATGGGTGATTTGCCCGCTGATCGAATCCGACCTTCGAGACCGTTTGACGGCGTTGGAACCGATTTTGCCGGTCCCTTTTCGATCAAGGCTTCTCCCTTTCGTAATGCCCGTATTGTGAAGGGCTATTTGTGTGTATTTGTTTGTTTGGCCACCAAGGCTGTCCATTTGGAGGTGGTATCGGCTCTGACTACGGAGGCCTTCGTCGCCGCGTTGGATCGCTTTGTTTCGCGTCGAGGTCTACCTTCCCTTATTAGGTCTGACAATGGCACAAACTATAAAGGAACTGTAAATTATCTTAAGGATGTTTCTGTGTTTATTGATAAAAATTGTACTAGTTTAAGTCAAATTGCTGCCCAAAGGGGAATAACCTGGAAGTTTAGTCCCCAAGTTGCCCCCATTGGGGAGGGATTTTTGAAGCGGCTGTGAAATCCGCAAAGACCCACCTCCGCCGCATTATCGGAGAAACGGCTCTAACCTTTGAAGAGCTGGCCACAGTGTTTTGTAAAGTTGAGGCGGTCCTCAACTCTCGTCCTCTCTGTCCGCTATCTCCAGATCCAAATGACTTGGAAGCTCTCACCCCTGGTCATTTTTTGGTGGGAGGGCCGTTGAATGCCCTGCCCGAATACCCGTGGAAGGATGAACGCGTATATCGGTTGTCGCGTTTTCAAATGTTGCAGCAAATGAGCCAGGACTTTTGGCGTCGCTGGTCGCTTGAATATTTGCATTTGCTGCAGCAAAGAGTGAAGTGGACAGACAGGACTGAGCCTCCCAGGGAGGGTGATTTAGTATTGTTAAAAGAGGCAAATTTGCCCTCATTGCTTTGGCGACGAGCTCGCATATTACGTTTGATTCTTGGCGGAGATGGCACTCCGCGTGTGGCTGAGGTGTTGGTCGACGGTTCGATTTTAAGGAGAGGTGTGACCTCTCTCGCCCGCCTTCCCGTAGAGTAAGCTAGCGGTCTGCTTCTCAGACCGGGACGGGGGGATGTTTGTAATATATTGGGTAAAACTAAACGCAGGCGTTTCCGGTTATCGCCGCCAGGCGTTTTGGGGTTCTCACATTGCTCGTGCGAATGGCTCGCGGACGGTCGCCATTGCATTGCCCTATGCGATATCGGTTTGATTTTTAATACGCGAGAGGTTCCGCGTTCTTTGATTGCTAATTAGCTTGAGTTGTGTTTGTGAATTTCCTGTTTGTTAAATAACTATTGAACTTTGTGTTTGTGTACCCGTCATGGTGACTTTTTCTTGTGAGAGGTGAAACGTGGCTGGCTGTTCACATCTGGCTGTTCCCAAGTGAAACTACGGGAAGAAATCTATTTATTTGTCCTGGGGAATTGAGATCTCAAGGGTTAGGTAGGGTGATTAGGAATTCCCCCTTCCCGAAGACACTCAAGTTTGGATCCGAAGAGAAAGAAGATTTAATTTGGTAAGTGTTCAATTGTAGTTAATTTATAGGTTAGATTATCATATAGGGCCCTGTAGCTCCCTTCATAAGCTACGGTGGTAGCAGACTGCGTTAAGTAAGTTAGATTCTAGTCGGACAAGCGTGGTGTCGCGTGGAGATTTTTTCCCGGTACTTAATTTTACCGGTAGATTTTTTCCCGGTAAAGTTCCGGTACAGAATTCTTCCCGCCGCTTCGTTTGTCCGGATTCTCTCTGCCACATTTTCTGGCAGCAGAGCGTAGTTGCTCTGCACATTAACTTTGGTAATTTTGTTTCAGCTTGGCACCCACTTTAACTCAAGCACTTTAACACAAACAAATTGTTCTCACTTGAACTAAATCTGATTAGTTTGATATTCACGACTAATGAAGTGGGTTAAAATTTTTTGGAATAAAAATTACTTCACTGTTTTTATATATACCTAAATAAAATAGGATACTATTTTCTTATGTAAAGATTCCGTAAAGACCATTTTCAGTCTTATTTAAAGTTCACGCGGACGAATTCGCGGGCACAAGTTAGTTCTATGTATACCTACCACGACTACTGGGTCGATAATCCTTGTTAAACGATCATAATTTGACAAATTATGCGCATTTAGCTTGTTTCGTTCACTTATACCAAGCAGTTAAAAAAACATTTTTGAAGGACTTCCGGCCAAAATTTGCTTGGCAGACTTATTTATTCATAAGAACATTGTTATTTTAAAGCGTTTGAAGTCATTTTTGTCGAGGTGTCATATGACGTAGGAAAACGTTTCCAGGGGCCAACTTTGGCGCCTGCTGCCAAGCACTTCCGGCCATTTCAGAACTGGCAGACTTAGGTAGCCCTCCTCTATGGTTGAAGGGCTACATGTTGCCACGTGTCTCGTAGTGGTGTCATATGAGGTAAATATACCCTTAAAATTTTGACCGGAAGTAGAGGATTTTCTCTGTCATCCGGCCAATTTTCGTGAAATTTTTTTTTGCAGCCTTGGTCACCGGAACTTTTCTGATCTGTTGCCATGCATTTCATCATGGTGTCATGTCACGTAGGTAATTCATGGACGGGCTCAGGGACTATAAGGTCCACGACCAAGAATTGTGACCGTGCGAAAAGAGGTCGCATGTTGGAGACAGCTACCCAGATAGCATTTTTTGTTAGCCGTTACGAAACTAGTCGACACTGAAAAGTCGACACCAGTAACATTTTTGGTCGCTGCTACGACTTTGTTTCGGTCGCTGCGACTAAAGTGGGGCAAATTTCGACACGGTAACATTTGTTACGACGCTGTATGGTAACAATGCGTCGACTATTTCAGAAATCATTCGTTCATTCGTCAATTCTCTTCATTCTTTTGCAACCTACGAGAGACAAATAAAATGTCATAGAAAACTCATGCAATATGAAGATTGAAGACAAATTGAAAGGTCCGCCACCCATGGAAGTAATAAGTACCTTTGTACAACGTACTTACTACTTCCATGGGTCCGCCATAATTATTTTGACAGCGTAAGTTTATTTTTGAAATTAATTAGTTTTAAATGTGTTGTGATATTGTGATTTTAGTGGGAAAAGAAATTTGTCGTATTATTTAACAAAATACATTGAAAATCATCGATGGGCCATCATATAATTGCAATTTAACCAGTTTATTGAAATGTAGTGAATCAACATAATAAAGAGAGACAGCTATACAAGAGAGAGATAGAGGAATATCTTAACATATAAGAGCCTCAGGAGGCACATTGGTAACAGCTACGGGAAAAGCTCCTGAAACCCGTAGCAGCTTTACTGATTCCGCGTCCTCTGTGCCGCCGGGAGATCAGACCTATCGTGTACATCATGCCTTGCACCAGGTCGATATCTCGTAAAATGAGATAATGTTTAAGAGAAAGAGAGAAAGAAAGCTAAAGAGGGAGATAGAGGATATCTTACCATATGAGAGCCTCAGGCACGTAGGTAACAGCTACGGGTATAGCTTCTGAAACCCGTAGCAGCTTCACGGATTCCGCGTCCTCTGTGCCGCCGGGGGACCAGACCTATCGTGTACAGCATGCTTTGCACCGGGCCGATATCTCGTAAAATAAGATAATGTTTAGGAGAAAGAGAGAAAGAAAGCTAAAGAGGGAGATAGAAGATATCTTACCAAATAAGGCTTCAGGCACGTAGGTAACAGCTACGGGTATAGCTCCTGAAACCCGTAGCAGCTTCACGGATTCCGCGTCCTCTGTGCCGCCGGGAGACCAGATCTATTGTATACATCATGCCTTGCACCAAGTCGATATCTCGTAAGATGAGAGAAAGTTTAGGAGAGAGAGAGAAACAAAGCTAAAGAGGGAGATAGAAGATATCTAACCATATAAGAGCCTCAGGCACGTAGGTAACAGCTACGGTTATAGCTCCTGAAACCCGTAGCAGCTTCACGGATTCCGCGTCCTCTGTGCCACCGGGGGACCAGACCTATCGTGTACAGCATGCCTTGCACCAGGTTGATATCTCGTAAAATGAGATAATATTTAGGAGAAAGAGAGAAACAAAGCTAAAGAGGGAGATAGAGGATATCTTACCATATAGGAGCCTCAGGCACGTAGGTAACAGCTACGGGTATAGCTCCTGAAACCCGTAGCAGCTTCACGGATTCCGTGTCCTCTGTGCCGCCGGGGGACCAGACCTATCGTGTACAGCATGCCTTGCACCAAGTCGATATCTCGTAAGATGAGAGAATGTTTAAGAGAGAGAAAGAAAGCTAAAGAGGGAGATAGAAGACATCGTACCATATAAGAGCCTCATGCACGTTGGTTACAGCGACAGGTATCGCTCCCGCCAGCCGCAGCAGACTCACTGATTCCGCGTCCTCTGTACCCATCGTGTACAGCATGCCTTGCACCAAGTCGATATCTCATAAGATGAGAGAGATAACGAAAGCTAAAGAGGAGATAGAAGATATCTTACCAAATAAGAGCCTCAGGCACGTTGGAGACAGCGACAGGTATCGCTCCCGCTAGCCGCAGCAGCCTCACGGATTCCGCATCTTCTTCCGCGCGGACGTGCCGCCGGGAGACCAGACCTATCGTGTACAGCATGCCTTGGACAGCAGTGCATTCCTTTACCGTGAATGGGACGCCTGTATTCGGAACGGAGATATTTTAAAATACCTATATCCTTTTAACTAGTGGTTCGCCGCAAACACGAAAATTAGACCTCGCGATTAATATTTTAAAATATGAGAATCATAAAAAACGGCTGAACCGATTTTGTTGCACAACGAACTTAAAAATTCTATGGTATACTTAGTTCACATAGTTGCTACACGTAATATCATCGATTTAATTCAACGGTTCGAGAGTTATCGCGGAACAAACATAGATAAGTACATACAAAGAATGTGTTTTGGCCCCAACTTGAATTATAGCCCTCGCTCGCTCGGTCAATTATGTTGCATTGTGTTGTATTGAAATTCCATGCTGGTTTGGAAGGAAAAGAAAAAAACATAAACTTTGAATATCCTTAGCTAACTCACTCAAATCGAATTTCAGTACTAACACTTGTTTTTAACCCCCGACCCAAAAAGTGGGGTGTTATAAGTTTAACGTGTCTGAATGAGGCATCGTATACAGGATGTTTTTTAAATCATTGGCATCCTTTCTACTGGTGAAAGTACTCATGAACATGAGCAACTTTTTGGATGGGACCGACTCAATCCGGTGGAAAAAAAATCAGCTGTTCCATACATTTCGGGTGAGTAGGTATTGGAAAATAGTATGGAACAGCTGATTTTTTTCATCGGATTGAGTCGGTCCCATACAAAAAGTTGCTCATGTTCATGAGTACTTTCACCAGTAGAAAGGATGTAATCAGCAATTTTCAACGTGAAGTCGGGGTATTTCTAAAATTGTTTGAAATTTACACCCGAGGCTGTTATTTTGTTTATGCGCACCTAAAAACGGTCTTTTTTGGAAGTAATCCTTAGACTGCCCATCAGCGACCAGCCTGTCGACCTCGCGAGCGTCCTTCAGTGCGTCGTCAAAACGCTGGTCTGTCATTGCGTTGAGGATAGGATTTACCTGAAAAAGCAGATAATATAATGTGGGTAAATATATAATGGCCTGTGGTGTGGCCCTAGAATAGCACCAACCCATCTCTTCTCGTGGGTGTCGTAAGAGGCGGCTAAGGGATTTAAAACACCGGAGGATGGGCAGCAGCATCTTTCCGCGTACTATGCCATCACACTGCGATCGCCAACCCGCCTGCCAAGCGTGGCGATTACGGCAAAACCCTCCATGGATGAAATCCTTGGGGGAGGCCTTTGTTCAACAGTGCACGTCTTTCGGCTGAGAGAAGAAATATAAAACTCTTCCGTTACCCCTGACAGGCAAAACACAGCTAAAACTACTGGGCGTAGGACGCTGAAATTTGTGGGGAGCAGAACAGGGGAGCACTAAGAGAGAATTTCTCGAAATTCCCAGGAGCACAAAGTCCCGAGCCCATGCTAGTCCTAACTAATATTATACGTGGGGCGCACTATAAGTTTCCGGAATGAATATGAAAAAATACTATTAAAGGTACAAAATTAATTTATTGTTTTTCAAAATAATCTCCCTTGGCGTCTATGCACTTTTTCATTCGATGAAACCAGTTTTGAAAACTTTTGTGCCACTCCTCTGTGGTGACCTCTGAAACGTGTTTTTCATACTCCTCGACAGCCTCTTCTGGTGATGAAAATCGTTGACCGCGTAATTGGTTCTTAATTTTTGGGAACAGAAAAAAGTCACAAGGTGCCAAGTCGGGACTGTATGCAGGATGACTCATGAGTTCTACATTTTTCGCCTTCAAAAGTCGTTTGTCTGTCTGGCCGTGTGAGAACTAGCATTGTCGTGGTGCAGGATGATACGGCGTTTACGGTTATTTTTACGGAGTTCGTCAATAACTTCCGGCAAACAAATGGTCGTGTACCAGTCACTATTCACTGTACGACGATTCTCTAAAGCAACAGTAGCCACGTGTCCAGTTTTATTAAAAAAAGAAGCAATCATCCGCTTAGATTCACTTTTCACGCGCGCCACTTTGGTTGGTTTCGGCTCATCTTGAAAGACCCATACGCTCGATTGCTGCTTTGTTTTGGGATCGTAGCAATAAATCCATGTTTCGTCACCTGTTACTATGTCCCACACCAAATTTGACGCACCTTCGTTGAATCTGGTAAGCATGGCACTGCACCAAGTGACGCGGTCCGTTTTTTGAGCCTCGGTCAAGTTGTGTGGGATCCACCGCGAGCACAGCTTTCTCACACCCAAATGTTTGTGTAGGATTAATTGTATTTGACTCATGCCTATTTCTAAGGATGCGCGAATTTCATGGTAGGTCACATGCCTGTCTGTTTCAATCATACGGCGCACAGCATTGATGTTTTTGTTGGTCACAGCGGTGGACGGCCGACCATCGCGAGATTCGTCACTGAGATTGATACGACCACGCTTGAATTCTGCAAACCAGCTATAAACAGTTGTCTTGCATGGTGCTTCATTGCCAAAAGCTGTTTCAAGCCGAGCGATGCTCTGTTGAGCTGTCAAATTACACTTAAATTCGTAGAAAATTACTACGAAATTTTTCCCGAGTTAAATCCATGTTGATGCAGACACACAATTTTTTAAATGGCGCCACAAGGTAAAAAACAAAAGACAGTCAGATGAAACAAACTGCATTCTACAGCCAAAGAGTTCTATTTTCAAATGTTGCAATAAATTTTTAAATATTGTTTATGTAAGTGGCATGTTCCGGAAACTTACAGTGCGCCCAATGTAAATGTGAAAGTGAGTTTGTTTATTTGTACCTCTCCACGCTTTATCTATTCACCAATCTTCCTGAAATTTCGCATACACATAGTTAAAAGTACGGAGAAGGACATAGGGTACCATTTATCCCGGAAAAAGGCACGGTTCCCGTGGGAAATTTAAGCGGGCGAAAGCTAGTACTCTATAAAGCTGAAGAGTTTGTATATTTGTTTGTTTGTTTGAACGCGCTGATCTCTGGAACTACCAGCTATCTTAAGACACATTATTTCTGTAACGTGTGTGCCACTCACCTCATGAGGATGAGTCGTGACAAGTCAAATCTACTGTAAGTTTGCCATCGCGAAGATTTGCCATCAAGTTTAAATCTTCATAATATTGACAGTAAATTTGCCATCACTATCAAAAATTCTATACGTACATTTGCCACGGGTAGGTATGGGTTTTAGTTAATTTTTCGCTGAACGTAGAAACTTGAGCCAGTTCTTTAAATGGTAGCGTAAATAAATAAATACTAAGAAAGCAATTTTGTAATTGGGTGAAAATAGGGATTCGAAAAATAAATTGCGCATTATGTTTTAATAGGTACTGATTCAGCCACTCTGATTATCTATATTACCTACGACAAAAATTAAATTTTTAAAGTCTTAAGATTTTTACCAAGCCAGTAATATAAAAGTCATTGAACATCACTATGTTAAACTTCTAGATGTCGGCACAGAATAAATAATAGTAATGTCGGTCGGTATATTTACTTTAGTAATCAGAACAATAAAATACTAATTTAATCACAATTTAAAGCAAATAAATTAGTATTTTTTGTTATTAAGCGGTTTATTTTTCTGTAGTCCGTACCAAAATCGTTGTGATGGCAAATTTACAGTAAACAAAATATCAAATAGCGAATTTATTTTAAAAAAGGCGTCTGATGACGAATTTACATATACTTTTTTGATGGCAAATTGACTTTGATGGCAAACTTACAGTAACCCAAAATTCAATAGATAGGTATGTACCCGTACAATTCTTTTTTGGCCTATTGTTGTTTTCCATAAAAAGGTATTTTTTGGATAGAATATGTTTTTTTGTTAACGTTTCGTCATTTATTATAGTTATTGTAAAAAACTATGAGCTATTAAAACTGCCTTTTAATGTAGGTATCTACTATAATTTAACAAGAATTATTAGTTTTACAAAAATAATTTTTTGATAAGTTATTAAATAAAAAATAAATCTGGGCTGTAGCAGAAATTTTGGATTTTTACTTGTAAATAAAAATCCAAAATTTCTGCGCCAATAAAAGTGAGCAAATTAGGGAGCAAATTCAATTGTTTATTAGTATTTTGTAATTTAACGATGGTACCCAAAATAGCGAATTTTTTTAGCAAGACTAAATAAAGTACTTACGATTTGTATCCGTTCAATACAAGCGTTCACGAGCTCTTCAGATTTGAGTTCCTTATTCCTAATCTTGGCGGCAAGCACCACAGCACTCTCTGCCAGCATCTTGTGCCGAACGTCCAGGTCCGGGATGGGTCGCCGCTGACCCTCCCATAACAGCCCAAACACAAAATCTATGAAACTATCAAACAATATCCGAAGACACGTACAAAATTCTTTTAAAACCATTTTTTCTATGTTAAAATTTATGTTACACTTAAATATATGTATTTTCAAAATCCAAATAGACAAAAAATGTTGAATAAAAATAATATTTGCCTATGAAACACGTGCGCCTGCACAGTTCGAAGCGATTTGACTAAATAAAGTACAAAATTTTATATTTACCGTGCCTACGTGTACTTATCAAACTTCGTAGTATATTTTGTAATACAGTAGATGGTACAAAGTTTGTACCATTGACTTATGTTTTACTTTTAATACGCTGGACAGTTCAACCAAATTTTTAAATATTTTTGTATAGAACTTTTCGTTGGATGTTCCGAATCGCGACATTAGTTCTGTTACTTATGAAAAAAAAAAATAGAATTAACATATTGTTCTTTATGGTTTTGGTATTTAAGTGATGGCAGTTAGCAATGTAACAATGGCAATACAACAGTAA
This sequence comes from Ephestia elutella, assembly GCA_018467065.1. Taxonomy (NCBI): domain Eukaryota; kingdom Metazoa; phylum Arthropoda; class Insecta; order Lepidoptera; family Pyralidae; genus Ephestia; species Ephestia elutella. The sequence goes on from CM031566.1 coordinate 15,575,123, forward strand.
AAACTGCATCAAATTGCATTCAGCAGTTTTTAATCATGAGATCAAAAACTGCTAATTGAAATTTCATGCGGTTTTTACTGTTGCCTGAATAAAGGCAAAGACCAGTTACATTTTTACTATAAGATGATAGATTTCTATTTATTAATTTGGTGAAAGTGAAAGACTGTCCAGGACTATTAATAAATAAGTCTGTATTATAATATTATTAAAATTGGGTAAATCTGTTCGTTGTCGGATTTCCCGATAACAAATCAATAGGTAATTATTCGATTAAAATTATCAGTGACTAAAGACAGTACTTACCTATTGTGTAGAGTTTGAAATACTACTAGCTACGCACGTTGATTCGCTATATTGGGAATATCGGGATAAAAATTCCCACTCCTTTAATTTCAAATGCATAAGTAGGTAGTCTCTATTTAGGGGAAGCCACTTTTTTGTATCTTACTTCCTACTAATATTATGTTTGGTACCCAGTCACCCAAAATCTACCAGTCACATTATGATGAAAGGTAGGTACGCGGGAAAAAAATACCGGGAATAGCACAGATGGTACTTTGTGTCCTGAAATTCGTAGGAGGCGCAGTTCGTTACATATATGCAGGTGAAAAAAAAAGTGTTACTTTTACAAAAATATTTTATTTTGCAGTTTAACTGCTTATTACACCGTCACCTTTGTCTTATCACTAGGTTACGTATAAATACAGTGTCAGTCTTACCATTACAAAAATATAAATAAATAAAAAAATCGTATCGTATGCATAAATAATAGAGGTATGACGCAAATAATATAATAAAAAAATATTTTTTACAAAACTAATCGTTTTTATTCGATTTTAGCGTATTTTTCGAGACCCCAATTTGTTTTGAATTTTGGACTTCGAAATTTTGTTTTTTCAAATGTTGTCAAGTCACTTTTCTAAAAAAACATTTAGTTTCCCAAAGATTACTATGGAAAAGTTGCATTGTGTGAGCGAGACAAGTATTGCCAAGTGTGAAATGGCTCCATGGAAGTATTAAAGTACTTATTACTTCCATGAATGACTCATAAACATAAATAATATTTTCATCGATATTTGACGGAGATATTAAACAGTGTTATTGACAATCTATCATCACACGGCGTATCAGCGAGGTCAACCTGTTTTCTGAATGAATACAATGGAAATTAAATATTTATGCTGTCCTAGGAAAAATACTGTATTTTCATTTAAAATAAATATATAATTATATTGAAATATATGAAAGAAAATATGCAAACATAGATTATGCTTTTATGGGAGGTCTTTGCACAGCAGTGAGACACACCAAAAGGCTAAAAAAAATATCGATTTGCCCTAAAGATTTTTAACATAACTTATTATTTAGTTTATTAGTTTTTGCGAACTCCTTGATTCGCAATAAGATCTAACTAAGATACTTTTAAATAATAATCTAATACATAAAGGTACAAATATATAGGTATTATATAAAATTATACAATTCTTTTAATATCATATGCAAGAATACGCAAATAATTTATTTGCTTGCATATAAATAAATAAATTTGGTTATATATTGCACGTTCGCGGCGTAATAGGCAATACTTATTAATTTAAAAAAATATATATAAAGACCAGAATAATTAAAAAAGAATGCGCAAATACCACAGACATAATATTACCTAGACCTCGCAAGTCTCATTGCCTGCATAGAAAACGAGCGTGTCAATATTTTTTTACCTACTGTGACGTCACATAAGCGATTTAGTGATGGGAACGCTCGCCATCCATGCAAACGATTCAAAGGTGTCGCCGCCGCAGCCCTTTACTTTCCAAATTGATACTGTAAGCAATTTTACAATACCGATATTATAATCGATTATTCGAGTTCATCGACAGAGGAATGAGAAAACGGCAGAGAAATGATAAATCATTAATAACTTGTCTTTTTCTCTACTATTGCGAAGCTAAAAGAAAGGTTAATGATTTTAATCAAGTTGGATAAAAATTACATTGTTTGTATGTATGCATGTTTGTTCTTGCGATAACTCTCGAACCGTTGATCCGATTTTGATGAAACTTGGAATATACATAGAAATTATTAATAGAATGTTTAAGTTTGTTGTGCATTTTTGAGATATTCGATTTTTTTATTTAAATACATATTCTATTTTAATTTTCGCGAGGGTTCCGTTTTTATCTTTTGAGGTACGGAACCCTAAAAAAAATACATGACAGAATATCATTCCTTTGTCATTATCATTCCTCTGTTTCCAAATCGATTAGGCTTTTAGAATCGATTAGCTTTTCTGTGCGGTACAGCACTATTTGCCTTTTTTGACAGAAAAATGAGATTAGTGATCGTACCACTAAGCTAAACGACGTGTGAACGTATAGTTCGTTTTAACATTCATTGCGTGTTTTTAAAGATAAGCCCTACAACACTCCTTTTAAAAGCGGCAATGTATTTTAAATCAACAATACATACTCGCATACATAGTTTTCTTTGTAAAATCGCCAAATCCGTGCCGGGAACACAAAATAATTGTTTTTTTAGTTAAAAACAACACCATTTTAAAACAAAATTACTTACCGATGAAAAGAAATGTTTCCTTTCTTGTGCCCCTTTTTGTGTATTGTTTCTTCAACTCAATACCGCGCAATTAGGCATTTTTTACTTTTTGTAATACGTCTGACTGCGAGAACGTTCGACCGCGGACTGAATGAACGAGCGTTAAATGAAGTTGAATCATCTTCCCTTTTACACGCGAAGTACATACACTTGCGGGGTCTAGGTAATATTATGTCTGTGGCAAATACTTTATTTGCAGTATTGCCTATTACGCCGAAAGCGCAATATAAAACCAAATTTATTAATCACAAAATTAGTAATAAAATATACCAAAAAATAAAAATATGACTATGACTAATAAAAATATGACTTTAATTATTTTTATGTTGCAACCCTAATCTTATTTTTACTAGGTACCGGAACTGTCAAAAATACTTACTTTTCTGATTAATTAAGTATATTTTCATCGTTTAATTAAATATATACAGTTATTTTATTATTATAGTTAACAAAATGATCTAAACAATACTTAAATAAATCTTAAGAGTATTTATTTCGTTGACCATCACCGTTAAAACTAAGCAATGTACGTACAGTCACGAGCATTAATAATAAGTAACTGTGATAAGGTCGTAAATTATTTGCAACCTTATCACATTGATTTAAGGACCAATATGGTTATTTATTTTTGCAGTTCTTTACAATAAAAATTTGCCGCTAGCCTGAGCCCGCGAACTTCGTCTATTGTTATATCTCAGGTTCTAAAGGGGGTGATAGACGTACGAACTTAAAGTCTGCGGTTTTAAAGATCGCGAACTTACTTGGCTCGACGTCGGCGATACACGCGCCAACTTACTCATACCGTATCGCGATGTCGTCCACTGAAGAAGCTTTGTGTTATTTATTTCTAATGAATTATTGTATGCAAGGTATTCAAATTTTTGTCTTTGTAGTCGTTGCTTCTAATTTTCCAAAGACAAGGGTTATTTCGGAAAGCTTCTATAAATTCGGTTAGCAGTTCATGTGAATAAGTTCGAAAATCACACATTTTGAGAAATTTCTGAATCAAAATTAACAAAAATTGCAATTTAAACAAGCGTGCGCGTCCACAGACTGGCGAAACAAAATGGCGGCTCGCGGCTCGCAGTGCTGCCACACGTACGAGCCAAGACGAGCTACGAGTAAGATTTCAAACCGGTTGGATCGCCGACGAACTTACTCGGCGGTTTTAAAGTACGCGTACTTGCGGTGACACACGAGCGAAAAAGGTCGTCGAGCCATAAGTACGCGTACTTGCTCGCCCGTCTATCACCCACTTAAGCGAACGTATCAAAATGAAACTTGCATCAGATTTTAAGTTAGACCTTCAACTATACAACTGTGAAAACCGCTTTAAATTTCGTCCCGTAGTTTTTGCGTGATTCGCATACAAACAAACAGACAGACTGCTTTCAACGCGTGGAATAAAAAAGAGGCAGGGAAGTTTTTTATTAACCTTAGGTCGGATTTACGGCCTTACCACTACCTTACTTTGACAGACAGTAACTGTAACAAAAATCCAGTGAAACTACCAGCGAGGCGCCACTCATAGATTACTATTGTATATAGGGTAGCCCCACTGCTCAATTGACAACATTTAATTTTTATAGCCCCATGTTTTTTTAGGCTAAATGAATAGTAACTTAAAAACTAAGAGAACCATATTTTTTCTTTTCCCGAAAATATTATTCTAAGTTGTTCAAAAAAAATAGTAAAATATTAAAAATTTTAAAAATGCATAGGAGAATTTTTATATATAGGAGGTACACATATACTTTTGCCTCTGCAAAATAAAAATAAATTCTAGATTGTCTTTCTTTGATTGACATTTGGTTTTATTTATTGTTTTTAAGGTTCCGAAGTTAACAAGAAACCTTAATATTTTTGCTATTTAATTATTGATATTGGTTGTATCTTATCATTAAATAGCAAAAATATTCCTTGAAAATAATGAAGAGGTATCATACTTACTTATTTTATTCATTAATTATGTAAAACTGGAAATAAATAAAAGTTTATAAGGTCCGCAGGATAGGCATCGTCGGAACCTTATGCTCATGGCCCATTCTTATTTAGCAATATCCTAGGAACACGTTATTTTCAAGTCTGACAAGTATTGTTTGCGTTTGAGTGAGGGATAGTGGTGAGGGCGCTAACTTCGTAATAAAAAGGAAATTTTAGTAATTAAGAGAAGTTTCATTGTTTACCACGTGTCAAAAAAAGTTGGCCATTTCATTTTTTTTCATCTGAAAATGTCAATTGACAATGACGTCTAATATTTTTAACTTAAAATTAAAACAAAGATATTTGTTGTAAAGAATGTTTATAAAGAAAAGAGAGGGCCCGAACATTTTTGTGAATATTTCGTTAAATAAGCAACAAATAAGATCGGAAAAATATGAATAGTGTTATTTTTAGAAAAATCTCGGACTTTTTACGTTGGTACATATTCAAAAATGAAATCCTCATTACCAATGCTACGACGTTTTACCAAAGATAATAGATCCATGCGTTTTACATTACATATTTGGTTATGGCATAACGCCAAGTCCCATCAATGCGTCGTCGGACGCGACGCGATGACGCGACACTGACTGAGGGGAGCGACGATTCCGACCACAAACAACAACGGATCGACAGAGACGAGACGAAGCGGGGGGAGGAAGGGTAATGCGCTGCGCTGTCGCGTAATCGCGTCGGAGCGTCGACCTGCGTCGCGTCGACGGACATTGTGTTCTCCGAGTGTAAATATAGTGTGCAAGAAACAATTTTATCGTGCGAAGTGTTTTGTAATTAATAAACGTGTTTATTTGACAGTTGTTTGCAATTTTATTCAGACTTGCCAAGTTGTTTGTTTATATAATAAGACTTTTAAGGACTAACGGATTTTGGTGTGTGCGACATTTTTATCGTAAGCATGAGTGTGAACGATATTGACATAGATTTTCTCATCTCCCTGGTAGAAGAAAGACCGATCATATGGGATAAAGGACATGAACATTACAATGATAAATTTCTAAAATCAGATGAATGGGCAGCTATTTGTAAAAATTTATTTCAAGATTACGAAGAATTTGAGGATACAAAAAAGAACAAGATTGGTGAGTTTCCTATATGTTGTTATTAGTGATGTTATTTAAATATGATAAAGTTAGGAAAAGTTATGTAGTTAAATCGAAGGAAAATGTTGGGTTAGGAATTCAAATAAATGTACCAAAATCACAGTCGAAAAGTAACTTGTCAATATGACATCTGTGACAATGAGCGATTTTCTGACAGCTAAATTAAGAAAAAAAAATCTGTATAAAAAAAACTCAACAAATAAGCGTTTTATGAAAGCAGAGTCGTAATAATGGCTGAACCTATATGGTGCGCTTTTTCTTGTCAACCAGAGGCAGAAAAAATCACCTAACAGTTTGACAGTTGCACAAATCACAATATTGATACTTTTGTAGTTGTTTTTTTTTTTACTAAGTTTTATTTAAAAAAAATGCCAATCCCGCGAATTTTTGTTTTTAGTATGGAACTTTTTCTCTCGCCTTTTATTTAAGCGCCATCTATGAAGTCACCTGGAACTATTTTTTTTTTTAATTTGGGTCTCGGAAAATTCCTCATTTCATTCTTCGTTCAGTCTTTTATTACTTACTGGGTTGCCATTACATTCACAGTAATTTCGGCGTAAGGAATGTATTGTTATATAATCTAGCTTACTCCACGTTTATTAGGCTTTGGTCGTTTTAAAAGTTACGTCGCAAAATGCCCCTTTTCTTAAAATGGCCCTTTCGCAGAATGTCCCCCTTTTGGCAAAATGACGTTTTCGCAAATTTTTAATTTTTACACATTATTATCCTTTGAAATTCTAAATATGCAAGTGTAAAATAAAATGAAGCATTTTTGTGAAAAATTGATATGTAATAGGATTTCTTATTGTATGTTATTACCGTAAATCAATTTACTATTTATACATTATGACCATATACACAAAACATGATTTTCAACACACTTGCTCGTAAATAAGGTCTTATTACTTCGGATTTAGGCCCATAATGCCATATATTACGAAGATGTTTGGTAATGAAAATTACCTTACTTTTCTGCAATGCTCTTAGTAACTAATGCGCGTTATGAATTCCACAAAGCATTTTTAATTTAGCCGCATATTAGTTATGATCAAATAGGGAAAATAACAACAGTTTTTAAATAAGCAAAGATAATGATTTATACTGCCAAGCACTGGCTGTTTGGGGATACCATCCGCAGCGTGCACCGCGCGCTCCCAGCGCGCGGCGCGCAAATAAAAAACAAGACTATATTTATTATGTTGTGTTTGTTAGGTACATTTTTCGATTTTCGCCGTGTTAGCATATTAAATAAAGAATATGTAAATTTAACTCCACCTAAAATCATTAACGAGGCGCGTAATGAGATAGAGGGCGTTGCTTTCACGTAAACAAGTGCTCCAGTATAAATTTAATATTAAAAATATATAAACCCTTTAGAACTCCATAAAAACAGTTTGTATATAAAGTTAAAGTTTGTGTTCATTTGTGATAGTGTTATCTCCTAAGATTCTCATGGATTTACAATAGTTATATCAAAAAAACTGCAAGTGGCTTTGATCTTGTTTTGAAATTACATTTAGTGGTCGTAACAGTTTAAAACCCAATACAATCAATCTTGGAAGATTAAGTGGAGTGAAACAAGTATTTATTGTGATAATATAAGTGATATTACCCATTTTAAGTCCATTTTAGTAATCATCAACAGTTAAATTTCAAAACTGACGCCATAGAAGTGCTTGCTATTCGACAATAGATGGTGCTAAGCACAACTGAGTGAACTTTTTACCGCCATCTACCGTTTATGGTTTAAATTACGTAGTGACCTTGATGGTCATCTTTGCACCACTACCTACTGCTATTCAATTTAGCTGACAGAGGGCGCTATAATTAATTTTAAAAGAAATAGAATATTTTGCTAAAAAATGAATTCAAAGTCCAAATCTACGGATATTTGTTGCGCAGCTTGCACAAAAACAATAGCAAAAAAGAATATCTACGTTGTAATATTTGTAAGTCAGCATATGACATATCATGTTTAAATATGACCAGTCAACGATATTATTCATTCTATGGCGCAAACTCGGAACGTAAAGTAAACTGGAAATGCTCCGAATGCTTCAGTAAACCCCCAAAACAGGGAAATATCAATACACCAGTTCGAGTTAATCCCCCATCTAGCATTAGCAATGACAATTTAGCTAGTCTCTCCAGTACCCCTAATGACATACAAAATGTAACATTGAGGAACAGGAATGCAAAAGTTCCATTTAATGAAGACTATACATTAAATGACTGCTCAAAAATGAAACCGACAGCTCCTCTGAGTTCATGGCACATCCTTTAACGGTATTTGCGGAGGAAATGCGAGCAATGCGACAGGAGCTAAGCAGAATGTCTGACAAGATGACTACATTCACCGAAGCTATCAACTTGCGTATGGATAGACTGGAAACAAGAATAGATTCATTTGAAAGCAAAAATTGAGATGGAAAACGAAAATGCAAGGAAAATGAAAGCGTTGGAAGAGTCGGTGTCTGAGTTGAGGCAGGAAATTCACGACAGGGACCAAGAAGTGCTAGGAAACGACATTGAAATCGTGACTTTTCCAGAGGATAAAAATGAAAATGCAACTCATGTCATATTGACAGTTGCCAAGAAACTAGGCGTGGAGTTGGGTGAGCACGATGTGGTCAATGCACAGCGAGTGGGACCGGCGCCGGCGCCCGTAGAGGGCGGAGCGCCGCCTCGCGCGCGCCCTCTCGTGGTGCGGTTTGCGCGTCGCGCGACCCGAGACGCGCTGCTGCAGGCTGCTCGTGTGCGCCGCGGCATCACTACTGAGGGCATGGCTCTTAAGGGACAACAGGTTGGACACGGAACTCCCCGTAAGTTTTATATAAATGAAAGGCTTACTAAGCATAATAGACAGCTGTTCCAAAAGGTACGCGAAGCTGCAAAGAGATGTGATTGGAAATTTGTTTGGACCCGAGAGGGAAGAATATATGCAAGGAGAGAGCAAGGGAAATCGAGCATTAGGCTTCGCTCTGATATTGACATTAAGAAGGTTTTTGGTGACAACAGTGTTAGCTCTGAAGGGAAATATGTGCAATAACACTATAGGACCTAAAAGTTCCTCAATATTTCTTTTTAATTGCTATTTTATAGATTTTCGGAAACGATATTTTATAACCGTGTTGACTAGTTCTATTTTTTGTCTTATCCGACCTGGATTTAATGTTTCTAACTTTATATATCTTTTCACTTGTGCATGTTACTTAGAAAATTCGAAATATGTAAAGTACTTGTATATGAATATTACATCAAAAGCGGGTTCTTATCCTTCATATAGTTTTAGAATCTATGTTTACTATGTACATACAACATACACACTTGGTTTGCGTCATTTAACAGTTTTAAAATTTTATCTAAGTAACTGTTGTTATATCGAGATTTCTTATAGTTTTGTCATTCAATTTATCAAGCAAAAAACTTAGCCATAGGTTTGCTCAACCCCGGGTCGCTCGGTAACCGTCGCCGCCATGACGAGTTCATTGTGGCTATGGAAAGACATGCCGTAGATTTAATGGCTATAAATGAGACGTGGCTATCAGAGAATCAGGACGCGCGCGCTCCCACCGTGCCCGGCTACAGGCTGCGTCACGTGCCGCGGTCTGTCACTGCTCCGCGCTCACGTGGAGGTGGTGTCGGTTTTTACTTAAGGCGAGGTATACGTGCGCGGGTCCTGGAGCACCCTCAGTCCACGCAATATGTTGAGCAGATGTGGATAAGTGTGAATCTTAATGGTTATAAGCTTGCTATTGGAACTGCCTATCGCCCACAATGGATGAATGTTGACACGTTCATTGACGCTATGACAGAATCCATCAGTTGTTTCTCGAAATTTGACTATGTCGTTCTGGTTGGAGACTTTAATATTGACCTTTTAAAGCCTAATAAAGAAGATTCTTTAAAACTCATTAACTTTATTGAGTGCATGAGCCTTTGTCAATATGTAAATGAAGCAACACATTTTACTGACCACTCGGCTACACTTTTGGATGTAGTTTGCAGTACCACTAAAGTTCTTAATGTCAATGTAGATTACATACCTGATTTAGGTCATCATGCGTTCATCTCATTTGAACTGAATATTAAAAAGCCTAGACCAAAACCTCGATGGATTTTGTACAGACCACTCAATGATATTAATATTGAGCAGTTTAATAATGACGTTAATTCTATTTTTTGGGAAGAATTACTTGGTGATAATGTGAATGATTCGCTGTCTGCTTTTAATGAGCAAATACATCTTTTGTTTGATAGACATGCTCCTGTCAAAATGGCATACGTTAAGGAACAGAGTTATCCTTGGATTACACAAACAATAAAAGATATGATGAAACTACGAGATGAAGCGCACACTAAATGTCGCAAAACGAAGTTAACTCAAGATATAGAATCTTACAAAGAACTGAGGAAAATTGTTAAAGAAGCGTTACATCAGGAAAAATCTGCATACTTTCGTTATAAAATAAATCTAAACCTAAAAGATTCACGAGCTTTATGGAAAAACATCAAGCGTAATATAGACTTTAACAAACAACTTTCTGATTTGCCTAGTAATATTAGTAATCCCCAGGATATTAATCGCCATTTTTTAGATGTTCCCGGTAATTCATCCATAGACCTATCATATTTGATGAATTTCTTGTTTAATCGGTTTAGTCAGTCAGTATTTAGTTTACAACCTGTAGATGAGACCACCGTATTTGATATAATTAAGAAAATAACTACAAATGCTCAGGGTGCAGATGGCATAACTTTAAACATGATCATGCTAACATTGCCACGTACACTCTCTGTCATTACTGCAATAGTCAACATGTCAATAACAACCGGTACATTCCCAGATTTATGGAAAAACGCTATTGTTCAACCACTTCCAAAAAATAATAGTCCTAAAGAGTATAAAGATCTCCGACCTGTAAGTATTTTACCTTTCTTGTCAAAAATATTAGAAAAAGTAGTGTGTATACAATTAATAGAATATCTAAAAGTAAACAAAATCTTACCCTGTAAACAGAGCGGTTTCCGAGCTGGTAGAAGTACGACCACTGCGCTTTTAGACGTGGTTGATGATATTTTGGCGGGGAGAGATGTGGGCGAAGGATCTATTCTCGTACTCTTAGACTATTCACGTGCCTTTGACACAATTAGCTCAACTTTACTAATGGCCAAATTAACTTATTATGGATTCGATAGTCCTACATTGATGTGGTTCTCAAGCTATTTATCAGGACGTTACCAATCAGTTGAAATTACACGTAGCGATGGCACTAAGCAGTATTCAGATAATTTACCCATAAGTAGAGGCGTTCCTCAAGGCTCTGTACTCGGACCGTTACTTTTCATTTTATACACGGCAGATCTGCCAATCCATATAAAAAACAGTGCATATCATTTATACGCTGACGACCTTCAGATTTATCAGAAATTCAAACCTTGTGACACTATTTTTACAGTAAATAATATCAATGAAGATCTTGAACGTGTAGCTAAGTGGTCAGAAGCTAATTGTCTAGTTCTAAACCCATCCAAAAGCAAGTTTATTGTTACAGGCTCTAAAGATCAAATATTAAATATCAATGTACATAATCCCGATGTTAAATTAAATAATGAACAGGTTGTGCAAGTTACTGAAGCAAGAAATTTAGGAGTGATAGTAGATAGTACACTACAGTTTGAAAAACATGTTATTGAAATTGTAAGAAATTGTTACTATAGGTTAAAAGTGCTTTACTAAATACGAGAATATTTAAGTGTACAGTTGAGAATTTATCTTTGTGAAAGTCTTATTTTGTCCAAACTTAACTATGCTGATGTTGTAACAGGAAATTGTTTACTAGCACGTACTAAAAAACTCATTCAACGTGTCCAAAACTCATGTGCGAGATATTGTTTCAACATTCCCAGAAGAACTCACATAACTCCTTACCTAAATAACAATAATTTACTTAATATGGAATCCCGACGTAGACTTCATTTTTCAGTACTGTTGTTTGGTGTTGTTAAAAACAAAAGCCCTTCATATTTATTTGAAAAACTTCAATTCACCAAACGAGCAAGAGTACCTGATCTCTTGATTTACCCTACTCATAAAACTGCCGCATTTCGTGGTAGCTTCCGATATGCTGCGACAAGATGTTGGAACAATATCCCTCCCCCAATCAGAAACTTGCAAAATGTTAGGTCATTCAAAATTAAACTTAAAGAACATATTTTGAATATTCAGAAGTCTTGAAAATGTAGCAATCTGTTTTAAAATAACTACTTTACATACATATTTACATAAATAGCCACTTGTTTAGCCAAAAAGTTTCACCTGAATTTATATATTTTATTTTGTATACAAGTTTTATTTTTTATTAGTATTATTTTTTATTGTTTCTCTTTTTTATTTTTTATTTTATGGCATCCACGGAAGACCAGCGTCGTGGTTCACGCCACGACATATGCTGAGTGGAGACCATTTTGGTACAATTGTAGTAATTACTTGTTCTGTGTTCATGGAATATGTATTTTTTGTATCAAATAAACATTTTTTCTTTCTTTCTTTCTTAATGCAAGTCGTATAGTTTGCCAATCAAAATATAAGTATTTGGCGACAGACGAATGTTTTATAAAGTAGAGGAATGACAAAATGGCGCAATCGTTTTCCGATAATTAGATGTTAGGACCACATGTTTTTTTTATTTACTCGCAAGTTAAAAAAAAGCCAAATAAAAAAAAGTTAAAAAGTTAAAGTAAAAAAAGTAAAGAAGTAAAGTTAAGTTAGTAGTTCTTAAAGTTAGCTAAATTATCTATTGTCTTTACTTGCATCACCTTCACCTTGTATTTATTCGACTATATATGTATACTAAACTGTGCCTGTAGTTTTTTTTCAAATAAAATAAATAAATAAAAAATAAGTGTGTTGAAAAACGTCGTATGATACACGTGTGCATTTGGTCATTACGCACACTTGGCTTTCGCCTCTTGTGCGTAATGACCAACTTTGCACACTTGTATCATAATGTACTATTATTTTACACTTTCATGTTTTGAAGTTCAAAGAACATTGTGTATAAAATATAAATATTGCAAAAGGGCTACTTTGCCAAAAGGGGGACATTTTGCGAAAGGGCCATTTTGCAACCAGGGAAAATTGATGAAAACGTTCTAGAAATTGTTGCCCTTCCACGTTTTAATAAGAAATGCAAGTCGTTCATCGAATTTCCACTGCCCAAGTATCTGAAATAGAAGCACTTACTTACATATTTCTTTCTTTCTTTGCAGGTATCGAGGTTGTGAAAAAATGGAGAAGCGTCAAGGACAACTTTTGTCGATGCGTAAAAAAATTAAAGGAAAGTTCATCTGTACCAGGGGCAAAAAAAATTAAAAAGTATCATTATTACAATCAGTTGAAATTTTTGCTGAAAGCTGCTCAAAATAAAAATGACGATAGCCTCGACATGGAGCCTGAAGAAATGGAACGAAACGAAAACACAACATCTCCAGATCCTGATCCACTATCGACAAGCGATATGCCAGTGTCATCTCCAGGGCCTTCTCGCTATGTGCCTACAACTACAAATCGGAAGAGAAAAAGCCTTGCAATAGACGATTTCGAGGCACAAACGTTAGAGGCGTTGCCAGAAAAAGAAAATCGCCACTTATCATTTTTCAAAGGAATTCTGCCTTCTTTAAATAACTTTACGGAATTACAAACGTTGAAATTCCAAAGCAAAGTTATAAATATCATCACCGAAATATACGGGGAACAGACTCAATGGCAGTCACGCAGATATCAATCTAGACAGCAGTATCAATCAGCATCGCAGCTGCGCAGGTATCAAACTGGAATTCAGACCCGGTCAACATCAAGGGATCAAACTGGACTCCAGACACAAACGGGAGATCAGACTACGCACTCATCAAACTTTACTGATGATAATCCAGAAAGTCCAGAAGAAAAGCCGAGAATGGAGAGGTGTGGCATATACTTCATTGACAAGAGCACAGCTCTCAAATAAGAAGATGGGAGTGGGGCATCTCAGGGTATCAACCTCAATAAGATATTTTATTTGTAGAAATATAAGGATAAGACTCTGCAAGGGTATTATTATTAATTATATTATTTAATTTTCCCATTCTGGCATCACTGCCTCAAGCAGGGAACACTGTCCGTAGACGCTCCGATAGCGCAGAGATGGCGCAGAGCGTCGTTCCGGTGAAACGTCGCGTCCGACGACGCAACGCATTGATGGGGCATATCACTTAAAACATACCCTCTGACAAATTCCATATGATTTATTTATTTTAAACTTTATTAGACCAAAATAATACAATGGTATAAAAGGCGGACTTAACGCTAACAGCATCCTCTACCAGTCAACCTTCGGGATAAACAGAAATAAGTATGGCATGGGTGCACAAAGATCTGCTCATACTGTTTGTGTGTGAAGACAATGCCGATCACTATCTTAAAAAACCTACGCAAGTTTTATATTTCATTTCATTTATTCATTCATTACATTAAGAATAGGGTAATTCCGGGGGAGTTGGCCGTATGGGAGAGATGGCCAATCGAAAAAAGTAAGGCTCACAAATGACAGATGGCGTTAGTAATTAACTAGTTCGTTGTGGGTTGATACCGGCAACACATTCGCACACGAAATCCTTGCGAATAAAAAATGAAAATTAGGTTTTTTTCGTTTTATTTTATTAGCATATACATAGTTGATATAAGGTAAGGAGTTAATATATTTAGTGATTACAAAAACATTTTAAAAAATGTCTTTGCCTTTATGTATTTTCTTTGAAGTGAATTAGTTTTCTTGTATTCTACTCTAGAAACAGTTTCAAATACTCCAACCGGTGTTTTAAAAATTGATTTGGCCATCTCTACCGGAGCAAATGGGTCAGATGGCCTTATTGGATACACTACCAAAGACTATAAGAAAAAAAATAAATTTATTATATGCGTATTGTCTCCGACAGCAGCAGTTGTAAAGAAATTCCCATAGATCTCTGCAATATCTCGGAAAGTGAGAATGACTAAAAAGAGGAAAATAATGGCAGAGGCTGTGGCGAAAATTATTACAAAATACCTACAGCTCATCGAAGACTGGGTACAGCGCAATATTTACAATCTTTGGGTGCTCGAAAACTGCACAGAATTCGAGGATATGTGCCCAAGATGTGGTAACAAGAAGAAAAAATTAAAGGGTAAAGGAAAAGGAAAAAAGGGTACTGGCTAACTCTCCCAGATGCTTCTGGCCATCACACCCGTATATCCCCGGGAGAGATGGCCAGTCTTACTTTTTTAAAGATGCCTATAAGTGCCAAATTGTTTATTGTATGACTGATTTTATAATCTTTTTTAGAAGGAAAATAATCAAAGTTATGTTAAGAATTGAATTTTTAATTTTATTTATAATAGTTTTTTACAAAAGGTTCTCAAAGTTAGTAAGGCCGTCTACCCCGGACTTACCCTATATTTTTCAGAGTGGTCGGTATTATCTTTGTGTGCGTGTATAAATGTTGTCTAACACGGCGCATTGCGTTAGTGAGCGCGTATTCCCCCCCACCGAATGTGGCAGACTTTTTTGCATAGACATTTGCGCTCGCATCTACTCCCGTTGGAATGTTATAACAAAATATGATGTAAAACGTCGCGATGACGCAACGCAACGAGCAATCGCCTCGCCCGTAATAGTGTTCTTAGCCATGATTCATTGAAATCGGTTCAGTGGTTTTGGAGTAATCAGCATTTTTAACGTGAAGTCGTGGTTTTTTGTAAATTTGTAATCCTTTCTACTGATGAAAGTAGGTACTCATGAAAATGAGCAACTTTTTGTATGGGACAGACTCAATCCGACCGAAAAAAAATCTGCTGTTTCATACTATTATATGTTGTAATGACACGCTGTATAAAATGTAATAAATAAATAAATAAAAATTTTACTTGCCCAAAATGTATGGAATAGTTGATCTTCCAGCCAGTCCTTATGACTGAGGGTCGTGGTCATTATGTCGAATGAAACACACACAACAACTCTCTTGGCAATGTTAATGGAGTGGTTTGCCATTGCCTTCTCCATTTCACACACTAGCTGATAATCATCAACCAGAGTGCAGGTTTCCTCACGAAGTTTTCCTTCACCGGAAGCAAGTGGTCAATGAAAACTAACGTAGGTATACAAACTCATATAGCCCGGGTAGGATTTGAACCTGGGACCTTTGCAGCCACATACGGACGCCCTACCACTCGGCCAAGGAAATATTTGCGGATGATTCAACGCCTAGCAATTTGAAAAGGGAGACATCTCATCATCGGAGGAAATATTGGCAGATGATTTGACGCCTAGCATTTTGAAAATGGAGAAATCTCATCCTCGGAGGAAATATTTGCGGATGATTTGACGCCTAGTAATTTGAAAATAGTGACAATTTATCTGCGGATGAGATATTTTTAAGCCTGCATCACACGTTTTTAGCCAAAACAGGCGTTACTGAATTGACCCTGGTGCCAAAACTAAATCATTATTGATAATAAAAATAGTACTATAGGCTTCTCAAATAACTGCTACTACTTATACGAGACAGATAAAAATATTTTGCCTTTTATTTTTGCGTAAATACCTTCCAGAAAACACGAAAAATACGAAAAACAAGGTTCACGGCTTTAACGAAATCATTATGTAAAACACAAATTATAATTTCTACATAATGTTAAATCCCGAGTTTATTAAACTAGCTACAAGTTGCTCGTTTTAGATTTTTGAAAAATAACTCGAAAAAAATATTATATATCGTAACAATTCACTAAGAAATTCCCATACATTTTTTGTATGGCAATGCCATCGCTCAATATATACGAGTTCCAAGCCTACGAAAAATCAGTCTGCCGGTAAGAGTCAAGGGGAATCCACGTCGCTCTGCTGCTCGGGAGGCATTTAATTTTCGCGTGTTCATGTATTCACAGACAGCAGAGAGTAGGTAATGTAGATCAGAGTTACATATTTATTACTTTTAATCTTTTTAAAATTTATATAGGTACCATTTTCATACTCATGAATGATGGCCGACAATTTTTGATGAAATAGAAATCGTAATAAATCGCAATCATAGAAATCGTAATAAATCGAAATCATAGAAATCGAAATCATAAAAATCAAAATAAATCTAAATCAAGATCCAAGATGGCGGACAACTTTTTTTTTTAATTTTGCGATATGTATATCGTTTCATAAGTTTTTCAGTGCGCTGATTACGAAAATAACATTTATTTTGGAATCCAAGATGGCGGACAACTTTCTTTTCACGTTTACAATATGGGTATGGTTATATAGGTATTTCGGTGCGCTGATGACAAAAATAACATTTATTTTGAGATCCAAGATGGCGGACAACTTTTTCAAGTTTACAATATGGGTATGGTTATATAGGTATTTCGGTGCGCTGATGACAAAAATAACATTTATTTTGAGATCCAAGATGGCGGACATTTTTTTTTCAATTTTGCAATATGGTTAACATGTTGTAGGTTTTTTCGGTGCGCTAATGACAAAAATAACATTTATTTTGAGATCCAAGATGGCGGGCAGTTTTTTTTTCAAGTTTACAATATGGGTATGGTTATATAGGTTTTTGGGGACGCTGATGACGAAAATAACATTTATTTTGAGATCCAAGATGGAGGACAGTTTTTTATTTTATTTTTACAATATGGGTATCGTTTTATAGGTTTTTGGGGACGCTGATGACGAAAATAACATTTATTTTAAGATCCAAGATGGAGGACAGTTTTTTATTTTATTTTACAATATGGGTATCGTTTTATGGGTTTTTGGGGACGCTGATGACCAAAATAACATTTATTTTAAGATCAGCGTCCCCGAAAACCCATAAAACGATACCCATATTGTAAAATAAAATAAAAAACTGTCCTCCATCTTGGATCTCAAAATAAATGTTATTTTTGTCATCAGCGCACCGAAATACCTATATAACCATACCCATATTGTAAACTTGAAAAAAGTTGTCCGCCATCTTGGATCTCAAAATAAATGTTATTTTTGTCATCAGCGCACCGAAATACCTATATAACCATACCCATATTGTAAACGTGAAAAAAAGTTGTCCGCCATCTTGGATTCAAAATAAATGTTATTTTCGTCATCAGCGTCCCCAAAAACCTATAAAACTATACCCATATTGTAAAATAAAATAAAAAACTGTCCTCCATCTTGGATCTCAAAATAAATGTTATTTTCGTCATCAGCGTCCCCAAAAACCTATATAACCATACCCATATTGTTAACTTGAAAAAAAAAACTGCCCGCCATCTTGGATCTCAAAATAAATGTTGTTTTTGTCATTAGCGCACCGAAAAAACCTACAACAAGTTAACCACATTGCAAAATTGAAAAAAAAATGTCCGCCATCTTGGATCTCGAAATAAATGTTATTTTTGTCATCAGCGCACCGAAATACCTATATAACCATACCCATATTGTAAACTTGAAAAAAAAGTTGTCCGCCATCTTGGATCTCAAAATAAATGTTATTTTTGTCATCAGCGCACCGAAATACCTATAAAACCATACCCATATTGTAAACTTGAAAAAAAAGTTGTCCGCCATCTTGGATCTCGAAATAAATGTTATTTTTGTCATCAGCGCACCGAAATACCTATATAACCATACCCATATTGTAAACTTGAAAAAAGTTGTCCGCCATCTTGGATCTCAAAATAAATGTTATTTTTGTCATCAGCGCACCGAAATACCTATAAAACCATACCCATATTGTAAACTTGAAAAAAAAGTTGTCCGCCATCTTGGATCTCAAAATAAATGTTATTTTTGTCATCAGCGCACCGAAATACCTATATAACCATACCCATATTGTAAAATTCAAAAAAAAAGTTGTCCGCCATCTTGGATCTCAAAATAAATGTTATTTTTGTCAACAGCGCACCGAAATACCTATATAACCATACCCATATAGTAAACTTGAAAAAAAAATGTCCGCCATCTTGGATCTCAAAATAAATATATTTTCGTAATCAGCGCACTGAAACACTTATAAAATGATACCCATATTGCAAAATTAAAAAAAAGTTGTCCGCCATCTTGGATCCAAAAATACTATTTTTGTAAACCTCATCCCGAAAAATTGGCCTTCATGGGATGCCAGGCAGATGTTTAACATCTTAGCATCCTGGCACGACGGTCATGCTATTTTCTGTCGCGGCATTCGTGTCCATTTTACTGCCAAGTCGCGCCAAGTATGTTTTACATAAGAAAATGGTCGTAATTTTATTTTTTAGTATTCATTACCGTAAAGCAAGAAAAAATTATATACCTAGGTACCAACAAATCCTTTGCCGGATCCCTGTCACTTATTACTTCGGGTTGGCGGCAATCTCACGTCGATGTGTGCGTGTGACTTGCACACAGCCAGCTGAGGTCTATCAAATACCTAAACTCGGTCGGGCGCGCGGACGTGATACACTCTTGTCACCTAAGTCGACATTTGCATAAGTAGTAGGTAATAAATTTGTGAGCGTTGTATAGATACGTCCACACTGCCTTTTTACGTTTATCAAGAGCATGCTTCGTAATTCACGCATGATCACATTATTTTGATTAATAAAATTGCCTCGAAACATCTTTTGCTTGTTTCTTTTTACACGACTGACCAAAAAAGGAGTGTTATGTTGTCAAGTTTCTTTATTCCACCATAAGTCCTGAACGGCTGAACAGATTTTGATGTGAGAGGTATTTTTAGATTCCTTGCATTCTTCCGAGTGACATAGGCTATGTGAGTTGTCAGTCGTGTTTTTTATTTTTTAATAATTAGCTGGTTTTCTGAAATTTCTAATGACCAAGTAAGCTGCACTTAATCCACCACAAGACTGTTTCATGAGTTTTTTCGGCATATTTTCTCAGCAGTGGTCGTTCCGAAATGCTAGTAGTTTGTAGCTTTGAGACAAAATATATTATGATTAAATAATAATTAGTTTTTGACGTGAAAAAAACCTTCTTTGAAGGCCAAGTTTCAATAAATAATTTTTGATTTTATTGATTTGATTTACCAAGTAAAAATCTTCGCACGCACATGTTTTAAAAAGCTTACAGAAATTATGTTACTGACGCTGACAGAATTCATTCAATGAGCGATTATCTGACAGCTAAAAAATCAGTATAAAAAAGTCTCAACAGATAGCGTTTTATGAAAGCCGAGTCGTAATAATGGCTAAACCTTTTCGGTGCACTTTTTCCTGTCAACCAGAGGCCGAAAAAATCACCTAACAGTTTGACAGTTGCACAACTCACAATATTGATACTTTTTATTTGTTTGTTTTACTAAGTTTTATTTTAAAAAATGTCAATCCCGTGATTTTTTTTCTTTTTGTATGGAACTTTTTTTCTCGCCTTTTACTAAGAGCTATCTATGAAGTCATCTGGAACTATTATTATTTTTTTATTTGTGTCTCGGAAAATCCTTGAATGAAGGTAGAATAAAATGATGACGACGAAAGTTGAAGATTTTGAAAACGGACACAATGTGGACATAGCTTATAATTATATTTTATTTTTGACTGTACATAATCTAAGTACAGTCAACAGCACATCAACCTACTCAAATTCATTGCAAATTCGACTCTGCGGCCGCGGCATAAGAGATCATGCAGGGTAACTTGAGGTGCGGTCGACTGTACTTATTGTTAGTAAAAAAATATATAATTGAGAATATAATAAAAAGCCCCTCTGGCATGTTAGGCGACCGAGACTGTTTTATGAGTTTCTTTCGGCATTTCTTCTGTCAGCAGTGGTCGTTCCGAAATGCTAGTAGTTTTTAGCTTTATGACGTATAATACACTGATATGATTATATCCTCCTAAGACCGAGACAATTTTTTTGAAGTTTTCTTTATAACCGAACGTCTTCCTCAAAGAACAATTTGGAACATGATATTGAGTCCTGAGTATAGCGAACTGTAAGATTTCATTATGACCCAGCGGTCTTTAAATAGAACAAATTCGTTTTTCTGCAATATTTTGTTCTTTGTAAAGAATATTAGATCAATTCGACGTCTGTCGCTTTGTAATACTCAGGGCAGGACTCAAATTGTGGTCATTTTGTTCTTTAGGCAGTACGCAGGATCTTAGTAGGATATAATTAGTTATCGACTTGAAAAAGTGCCTTCTTTGAAGGCCTAGTTTTAATAAACATTTTTTGATTTTGAGTGTTCGTGGTGTGACATAAGGTTCCGATTATCAGTGTATGTTGCACGGGGGTACATATCCACCGACGTGCCTGCCCAGATATTCAGCAACAGCCAGGCATAGATATTCTTGGCGTGGACCCGCCACCACTTGGAGACCCAGTGGAAGACCGTCCTTATTTAGACCCATTGGCACCTGAAAACAATTTGTACATTTCAGAAACAGCTTTAGAAAATCTTAACTAATATATATAAAGCGAAAGTGAGTTTGTTTATTGGTTTGTTACTTCTGCTGAAACTTCTGACATAGGGTACCTACCGTTCATCCCGGGAAAAAGCACTGGTCCCGTGGGAAATTCACGCGGGTAAAGGCGCGGGCAAAAGCTAGTAATGTATATACGTTAAGAACCGGCTGTATTTTGCAATAGTTAAAACCCACCAATTCGCATTGGGCCCGCGTGGTGGGTCATGACTTATCCTCCTTATCTGTCAGTGCCCCAGCAGTGGAAAGCGTATTGCCATAATGTGTACCATCACAGACAGGGAGTGCTCTGTGATCGCACGCAATATGCTCTCGTACTTATAGAGCATACTGCTTACCAGTACAGAGCAACTCTGTAATATAATACAGTTTGCTCTAATTTATAAGAGCGAAATATATACGAGCACAGACAATTTTGGCTGCAGTGGTATGTAGAATGGCATGCTTCGTTATGAGCAAAATACATGCGAGTGCAGAGCAGACTCATTCCGTCTCTTTCGCACCAAGGATAGTTTGGTACATTCTTTACATTCTTTGCATTCTTCGCACTCTGGCAGTCTCTCTTTTAAAAATAAATACTTTCGATTTTAAAAAAAGTTTTATTGATTTATCATTGTGAAGTACAATCGGTTTTAAAAATAAATACTTTCGATAAAAAAAAAAAGTTTTATTGATTTATCATTGTGAAGTACAATCTGTTTTAAAAATAAATACTTTCAATTTAAAAAAAAAAGTTCTTGTTTTATTTTACATTTTTAATCTTTCAGCCGTTTTAGCGTGATTGAGTAACACACTTCCAAACTCACAAACATCCACACCTGCACATCTACCACTCTTTATATATTTATTATTAATCCATACAAATATATAAAATTGGAGTGTCTGTTTGTAATATGGAAATAACCATTTTTTAAAATTTTTGTCTGTCTGTTTGTTCCGGCTAATCTCTGGAATGGCTGGACCGATTTTGACGGGACTTTTTTTGGTTGGTAGCTAATGTAATAAGGAGTAACTTAGGCTACTTTATTAGGATTCCGCAGTCAAATAAAGGAACCTTTTTTGTTAAATTCACGCGGATGAAGTCGCGGGTACAGCTAGTAATATTATAAAGAGAAAAGATTTGTTTGTTTGTAATGAATAGGGCCCGAAATTACTAGACCGATTTTGTAATTCTTTCACTGTTAGGTAGCTACACATTCCCTGAGTGACATAGGTTATGTATGTACTACGGGCGGAGCCGGGGCAGGCTTGCTAGTTTATTATATTAGTGGGATCGTTACTGGAAAAAACCTTTCATATACGATAATTTAGCCAATTTAGATTATGATTATGTTAATGTAGCTACTTAGAATAACACGTTCGCATTTTGTGTTATAAATATGCGAAAACTTTATACTTTTATACAGACTGTTCTGTATTCGTACGTAGTTTGCTTTAGAATATTTCTTATTATAATGAGCACAATGTAGTAGAGTACAGACTATGGGTGTCTGTACTTTGTGTTATAAATATGCGAAAACTTTATACTTTTATACAGACTGTTCTGTATTCGTACGTAGTTTGCTTTAGAATATTTCTTATTATAATGAGCACAATGTAGTAGAGTACAGACTATGGGTGTCTGTACTGGTACACAGAATGGCATATACGCATGCGAGCAAACTGTATACTTATACAGACTGCTCTGTGTACGTACGCAGTTTGCTCATGAATATTTGTTATTTTAATGAGCACAAAGTGATCGAGCACAGAGTATGGGTGTCTGTACTGGTATACAGTTTGGCAATACGCGCAGTGGAAAGATATAAAGAATTGTTAATTTGTAAAACATAGGTAATAATATGCACTTAGTAGTAGAAAGATGAATCTTGGACCACTATGTTTTGCCGTTACAATACAGCGTACAAATATAATCAAATTTAATCATGTGAATAATTCAATTTTAAATAAAGGTTGTCAAATCAATATTATAATATCAAAACTGAATAAATGAAAAGTGAAATGGGGAGATGTGTCACCTGGGCGACAGGCAACTGCAGCACGTTGAAAATGCCCCAGTGCGCAAAATGGAACGGCTTCAGCAGTAGAGAATAGTGGTACGGGGCCACGGAGGGGGCACTTGGGAACAACAGGACCCCGTCTGTACCTAAAGTACGCTGAAAAAAAAACATTAAAATATTTAAAAAAAATCTTCCGTTACTGACAGACAACACACAATCAAAACTACTAACTACATGCTAAATTTCAGTTTCCTACGCTGCCTTAGGAAGTGTAGGGCAGCACTAAGAGAGGATTTCTAGAAATTCTGGAGAAATTGCAGCAGTGGAGTTTGTTGCGCCGCCTCTTCTCCACTTGCGCTTTGGAGGCGGTGGTAACCTTAGCTTTAAGTAATTTTATGACGTCAACTAACTAAAAAACAAGAATGTGACGATTTATAAGCGCTATTTTTAAGCCAATATGAATAAAAATAATTGGCTTTGACTTTGAAAAAATTCCCGCGGGAAGAAAGTCCTGGACCCATTCTAGTATATTAATAAATCATACAGATTGAGTTAGATAGTTTGCAGCGAATTGTTCTCGGATAAAAAAAAATCGACCCAATTGACGATTAGTGTTAATTTACTATAGTCTATAACTGGGTCGCGGCCAATATTGAATTTGGACCTATTTGGACCTATTTGGTCTAAATTCAATATACCTGACAGTTTTTTTTAAATCATTAACCAGATTTGAGTCGAACGAGATAATATAACAACCAAACCATTTTAAGTTAGACCTATAAAAACCTTATCAAATTTCATCCAGTAGTTTTTGCGTGATTGCAGATAGAAACACAAATTAAAATCGTGTTGGCTTCTACTGGGCTTATAAAGACCTTTATAATGATTTTCTACTACATATACATACTATATCTACTATGTACAGACAAACACCAGTAACAGTTTTATTATATGTAAGTACAGAAAAGTAAAAAAACTCACAAGTAAATCTTCTTTCAATTCTTCTGTCAGTTTGTCCGCCCATTTCTCGTTAACTTGCGGCAGTATCTGCTCGTCCACTAACTTCAGTACGGCGGCCAGAGTAAATTCTGATAGGCCTAAAAGCTGAAAAAAAGAATAAATAAAAAGATAAAACAAAAATATAATTTTTGTTATAGAAAAAAACTGCTGTCGTGGGAATAAGAATAATAAAAAAATAAAACTAAAAGATAATTTTTGTTATAGAAAATAGTAGATTTTACAACAAGTGCACAAAACGAATCATTTTTATCCGAGACTTTTAGCAGCCCGAGCCGAAGGCGAGGGCTGATAGTAATGTCGAGGATAAAAATCGTTTTGTGGACGAGTTATAAACTCTGCTTTTCACTTCGATTGCGAGGAAATAAAACAGTAAACGCACGAAATTTCACGAAAAAACAAGAGCTGTTTCCCGCCGTTTTATTTTTTTACATCTTACTACATTGATATTAGGCTTGGGCTGCAGACCTATACAGCCTACTATTAAATTAATTTTGTATTAATAATTTTCTTAAATTAATTAAATAATTTTAATATTGTTTATGTCTTAAAAAACACATAAGGCAAATAAATTAAAGTACATATTATAAAATAACAGATTTTATCTATGAACTTCTTATTGTGTTTGGCTGTATGGCTCATGTTCTTTGCCTTAATATAGATACATTTATGAGTAGATACGTTAATGCCCTTGTGCACAAAATTCGATTTTGTGCAGCCTATATCCTGCACAAATAAGCACTTTCTGAGCATGAGAAGTGAAAAAATATGTATCAAACAAAACCTATAACATGAATATTGTTAGTAAAGTCTATTTGTACTGTGGAATTAATTTAGCCTTCCCCAGGGACCGCACATAAGTTGGTGTGGCAGTCAATCTGCGTTAGTGTATTTTATTTTATTTTTTTATTTTATTTATTAAGTTTGTCAACAATTGTTACAACAATACATGGAAAATAACAATCACCATTCACCAAAAATAGATCTGATTGCACAATCTTTATAGACAAACATCGCTTGCACATAAACTGTAACATATTAGGTATATCTACCACTGCGATGAACTAAAATTAAAACTGTGAAGTGAAGAATAAATTATAACTTTTGTACAATTGTAAATTGAATGTAAGTAAGTACTGAGTATATGTTTAAGTATAAACTAAAAATAGTTGTTTAAATAACAGACAAAATAACTTTGCGAGTCTTTGGAATAGAATCAGCAAAATCTAAGTTTAAGCTGAATCTATTAAATAGGTTGCACAGACGAGGAATTGGCGAGTTTCTACCCATTTTAGTCCGACGTACAGGGGGAGAAAGGAGCCTCGTAATTTTCATCCTAGGGTAGTGTAGTGGTGCGGATCGGATTAAAATCCCTTGACAGCCTTAAATTAGAACGAAAAATATACCTACTCTAACCCAGGCCTTTGCTGTCGTGAGAATTTCAGGGTAAAAAGCCTTAATATGCAATTTTTAGTATTTAATACTAGTGTACCAAATTTTATCGAAATCCGTCCAGTAGATTTTCCGTGATTGAGTGTAAAATAACCAAAAATTGCAAAATAAGTTGAATTAATTAATAAATTTGTTGAATTTCAAATAACCTTACAAATTCGCATCCAAACTTTCGCATATATAATAATAGTATGACTACCGTTTTCCCGCGGCTTACCCAGCGCAAATAATACACCTAACCTTCCTCATAACCCACCTCACCTATCGGTGAAAACTGCATGAAAATCTGATCAGTAGTTTTTGAGTTTATCGCGAACCGACAGACAGACGCAGCGGGGGACTTGAATTTATAATATGTAAGGGTAAGGATAAAGGTGATAACTTACCTTTTTCAGCCAGCTCTACTATCACCTTTCCCGAAATTCCCAAAGTCCCATGTAGTTTCATACATACATAGAATCACGTCTTTGTCCCTTACGGGGCAGACAGAGCCAAGAGTCGTGAGACTCGAAGGCCACGCTTAGCTGAATGTACTGCTACTGTATGTGTATTAAAATTTATAATCAAATTTCAAAAGAATTTAAAAATATGACAATTAAATTATTTAAAAAACATTTGACTGACTGGCTTAATGAACATAACTTCTACACATTACAAGAGTTTTTAAGCTTCAAACAATTTATCTACTTGAAATAGTGATTGTATTCTTGTATATTTTGTGCGAATATTTGTATTTTTGTATATTTTGTAATAACATTTGCATGCTATTAACAATGGCTGAAGAGGAGATAAATATTTTGTAAAACCACCCTTGTATACCCTTTTTAAAGCAAATAAAGTATAATTCATTCTGAATAGTATAGTAGTAGTTTCATAGTATGTTATAATGATAACTTACCTTTATAGCCAACTCCACTATCACCTTTCCCGAAATTTCCAAAATCCCATGCCAGTTTTATAGCATATTATAATGAAAACTTACCTTTTTGGGCAACTCCACTATAGCCTTGGCCTCCCCCTGGTTATTGGCCAGCAGTTTGGGGAAGCTGTCCACTTCCCTGGTCATGGCGTGCCGCCACAGCGAGTACATGTAGTCGAAGCCGCAGTGGTAGTACGGTTTCGGTCCGTCGGCGGTAGATGGCGCCACTTCTGACAGTTTGGAAATCGCCCTGGAAAGTATTTTCAAGTCTTAAAAAAAAGAGGAGGTTTTTAAGTCTGCTGTATTTTTTTCATTATTTAGTTTGTTTTTACATGCTTGTAAAAAAGTGAAAACAAGTTTTTTTGCTTAGATTACTATGAATGAATGAATATTCGAATTCTTGATTATGATTATGTAACGGACAATGTGATTTAATGTGTACTACGAATTTAAAATTTGGCATGCCTTACTTTAAGGTTGAATACATGTACCTTGGAGCGTGAGAACTCCAAATAATAATAAATGATAGAACCTCTTGGTCGTTGTATAATAATTTATTGGTAAAACATAAGACCCTGGACGGGTCTATGTTGTTTTATATATATTAAATATATTTTAGATATATTATTTATCTTTACAATGTTAGACAATAAGTGATTTACATAAACTGAGTCAAGAATGATATCAAAATGCAGAATCGAATGTGTATGAATACAGTTTAAAATTTATGACAGGTGAAATAAGTATGTATGTGCCAGCGCACGCATAATAAGATCCAAAGAGGATTAACGCGTAGCCGCGTTACAACCTGTGTTAAATTGTAACATCTTCTATCAACTGTATTCTTGCAAATAAACATCGATTTGATTTATGAATAAACAACTAAACAAGGTAGTTATTAAAAAAAAAAAAGACTGAGAACTCACAAAGCCTGTCACTCGGAGGAATGCAAGGAATCCCAGAATACCCCTCACATCAAAATCTGTTAGGCCGTTCAGGGCTTATGATGGAATAAAGAAACTCACATACATACATGAACCCTGAAAACATAACACTTCTTTTTTGGTCAGTCGCGTAAAAGACTTAACACAAGTTTTTTTTGTTTAATTAAATGTTTACCTTTTCATTGCTTGTCTCAGTTCAGAGCTGATGGGACTCACGCGCAGGTCCTGCGCAGTCTCCGTGTAGTAAACTTTGACGTTCTGTAAAATATTAATAAAATTCAAAATAAATAAACTTTTCCTGACAAAATGGGTGACAGACGGACGGACAACAAAGTGATCCTATAATAAGGGTTTAATTTTTGCCTTTTTTGCGGTACGGAACCCTAAAAACGAATATTTCTTAAAATCTCAAAATGTCGATAACGCCTGATAAAATTTATCAGCAATTTATACTGACCGAAAGATATTATTATGACAATATTTAAAAGCTAGTACAGCTTTTGCCCGCGGCTTCGCCTGTGTGAATATCCCACGGGAACAGTGCTTTTTTCCGGGATGTAAGGTTCTCAGTACTTCAGGAAGATTGGTTCAGTAGATAAGCATGATGAGGTAACAAACAAACAGACTTTCGCATTTATAATATTATTTAGGATTAGCTTAGTCTGTTCTATTGGCCCTCCTCCTATAAAATATCTCATAGACCAAATACAGTTTTAATTTTTTTATTACTATCTGTAAATAGATTTTGGGTTTCCTTTTAAGTCAGAATTTAGTGTTAGGTGTACTAACTCTCACCCTAATATCCACGGGTCTGTCGAAGCCCAGCTGGCCAGCCTTGTCCCCAGCCACTATCTTGGTGAGTGGCGCCAGGTCCTGGCAGTGTCGGCTCACGAAACTGATAGCCGCCATAATGTCCCCTGTGACCCCTGGAGTGTACTGATACCTTAATATCCACGAGTCTGTCAAAGCCCAGTTGGCCAGCCTTGTCCCCAGCCACTATCTTGGTGAGTGGCGCCAGGTCCTGGCAGTGTCGACTCACGAAACTGATAGCCGCCATAATGTCCCCTGTGACCCCTGGAGTGTACTGATACCTTAATATCCACGGGTCTGTCGAAGCCCAGCTGGCCAGCCTTGTCCCCAGCCACTATCTTGGTGAGTGGCGCCAGGTCCTGGCAGTGTCGACTCACGAAACTGATAGCCGCCATAATGTCCCCTGTGACCCCTGGAGTGTACTGATACCTTAATATCCACGGGTCTGTCGAAGCCCAGCTGACCAGCCTTGTCCCCAGCCACTATCTTGGTGAGTGGCGCCAGGTCCTGGCAGTGTCTGCTCACGAAACTGATAGCCGCCATAATGTCCCCTGTGACCCCCTGGAGTGTACTGATACCTTAATATCCACGGGTCTGTCGAAGCCCAGCTGGCCAGCCTTGTCCCCAGCCACTATCTTGGTGAGTGGCGCCAGGTCCTGGCAGTGTCTGCTCACGAAACTGATAGCCGCCATAATGTCCCCTGTGACCCCCTGGAGTGTACTGATACCTTAATATCCACGGGTCTGTCGAAGCCCAGCTGGCCAGCCTTGTCCCCAGCCACTATCTTGGTGAGTGGCGCCAGGTCCTGGCAGTGTCTGCTCACGAAACTGATAGCCGCCATAATGTCCCCCTGTGACCCCCTGGAGTGTACTGATACCTTAATATCCACGGGTCTGTCGAAGCCCAGCTGGCCAGCCTTGTCCCCAGCCACTATCTTGGTGAGTGGCGCCAGGTCCTGGCAGTGTCGGCTCACGAAACTGATAGACGCCATGGTTGGTGCTAGGCCGGTGCGGAGGGCCAGACCTGACACGGAAATTCATTAAAATAAATAAATATATACAGACAAATCACACAGATTGAGTTAGCCCAACCTACATAAATACAAACATCTAAGAATCCGGCCAATTTGAAAAAGATCATTTTTACTCCAAAATTCCCATGGCAGCATTGCCCCGGGGGCGCACCTTAAGACCAGGTCCTAGCTCAACTTCAAAACGATTAACGAGCACATAACCAAAGACACCTTAGACACACATAGACATAGTGGGCGGATCCCGCGGAACTCATTAACCAATTAGAATAGTCCACGCGTACACCTGCACCGGCACACCGGTACAGCGTATGCATAACGCAGAGATGAGATCGTTGATGGCTCCAGTATACTTGCATTTGGGGTGCAATGGGTAAAAATAATATCTATTTTGCCATACACAACTAATAAATTTTTAAAATCCCATCCGAACTAATTTTTTAAAATATTTTAGCAATAGGACATAAGCTACAATTTATGTATGTACCTCTCGAGCGAAGACAGGGCGGAGCGCTAGTTAGAAAAAATGGAAATTGAAAAAATAACACAAACATGTCAGCTAAACCACGATTAAGCGCCACCTAGTGTGCGCTGATGTCAACGCTTGCCACACTCGGTAGCGGTGGCGAGGCGTGGTGAGCAGCGGCACGCGTCGGTCGCAAGGAATGTGCTTGCTTATGCGCAGCCCCAGATAGCTAATATCAAATTAATTGGGTAATTAAATTCAGATAAATATTTAAATAATAATATTATTTTTTTATTTCACCTGTAGTTTACAAACATGTCACGACTATAAATCAAGACATAATAATCTAAATAAAAATAAACACTTTCAGAGTTTTTGGTTTTATTTCCCTGCATTTTATGCTATGAATTTTCATAAAGTACATATTGTATTGGATTTCATAAAGTACCTATTGGGCTAAGTCGCAAACGGTCTCCAAGGTCTCTTCCACAAAATTTCCCCCGTAAAAATCATATTTTGTGGAATGTCACTTATGCAAAATATATATATGAAGTAAATTTAAGTACCAACCAACATTATCACATTTAGGGGTTTTTGTTTACTGTATGTAAATAAGTTACTTAAAAAAATTATGTTGTTCTTATAAAAATCTAAAGTCCCTAATGCGACATTTTGCGAAAGAGACCATTTGCGTTTTTTAGCCGCTATTCGGCGATATCGTAAGGGTTAAAAAACAATTCGTTTAATGATGGTTCATTTATTTTTATTTTTTATAATAAATACACAACAATTTTTATGGCTAGACTGTGCTAGGCTAGACTAGACAGTGCCTATACATATAAGCCATTGCTACACTATAGCTGGGGGGCGTTTAGGCGCATAATGTTAAAAGCGCAAAATGATTACCGGTCGCAAAATGGTAAAAGAGCAAAATTTACTATTTTGCTCTTTTAAGCGTACACTGTTTGAAGAGCAAAACAGTAAGAGCGTAGAATGGTAAATATTTCAGTGCTTTAGCTTTCAGCTGCCAGGACTATATAAATTCATATTGGTGAATTGTGACTCCCTAACAAGTAAAAGTAAGTAAATAGAAAAAAACGTGATCAATTTTTGAAAAAAAAAAATTTCAAAATTTAATAATCAATATTTATGATAACATCATTCATAAAAATAACATAAAAATACCTTGAATGGCCCTAATGACACAGTTAAAAAAATTATTATATACTGTCAAATTACACAAATTCTAGTCCCAAAGTAAGTTCTAAATACTTATTTTAAGGGATACTGAACCAACGCAAAGATACTATATTTCATAAAAAATACACACACACAAATATATAAACTAGCTTTTTTAAAAATAAAAAAATTGCAAAACTGTTTACGGTTTACTTATATTTTCCTTTGAGGTGTCGAGCCTCTGATGTTATTACAACTGCTGGTTCCAATGTCTGTAACTCGGTCAGTTTAGGATTAACGGTGCAATGCCTGAAATAAATATACCTTCTTAAAATCGTGTACATGGAGATTCTGATCTTAAAGAAGATTGGCAGAGATATATGGGCTGGTGGTACCATCTTAAAACGAAGTGTAGGACAATGAAAATATAACTAATTTATTTGTCGTTAGTTAAGAAACAAAAAAGTAATCATACTATATCTCTACAACTTATGAGTAAAAAAGATAAATTCTTTTGAATTTAATATGGGCCAAAGATTAAAACTATAACAAAACGTTACAAATGGAGTTTAAACAAAACGTTTAAACTCAACAAGATTGTGGTCAAGAGCAAACCCATATTTAATAATAAAAACAAAAAGTCAACATTACTTTTTTGACAAATCTGTCAGTGTATATCGCTGTCAAACAGATTTGTTTTGCTCTAAAGTGATGTTGACAGTTGTATAAATGTAAGATCACACGAATAGTTACACCGATCGTGTAAAATCGATTACGCCAATTATTCCCAAAATAGGCCAAGATATACTGATATTATCTTGATATCTATAAGAAGTGACTATTTTTTATGTGATTTTATAGAGTGCAACGATTAGTTTCAACATACTTGGTTATTGTTACTTATTAACTCGATTAAAGTAGGATCATCATTAATCAATATTTTTTTTTGTACTCTGCATGGCATATTAGTGTGTTTTTTTTTTCCCTTTCTTAACATATTTACTAAAGTTAAATATGCTAATATAATTACGATCTAGCCTGATTGCAGGCTAATGAGTAATTTTACAATATCCTAATTTTATAAAGTTCGTAGTATAAGAATGTGTCCATCGGCACTTTTCTTACTGTCTCTATTTAAGGGGAGGCACTTTGTTCATGTGTCTTTGTTAACACTAATATTATTTCACTATCACTATCAAATTGTTTTTTGTTATTACTGCACTAAATCACACGGTTTAGTCCTTTTGAGTCTTCGTACTATGTCCGTGGTGTCGAGAAGCTGGATCGCCTCAACATTCACATGGTGAAGCAGTCTATGTTCATGAGCTTCAGCGTATTTTTTTATTACATCACTAACTAACTCTACATTGAGGTCCCGGTGCAGGTCGTTATTTCTTATGTACCACGGCGCATTCACAATTGCCCTCAGTACTTTGTTTTGGAATCTTTGGATGCATTCAGCATTGCTCTTTTTGGTACAGCCCCACAGCTGTATGCCATAAGTCCATACTGGCATGAGGACTTGTTTATATAAAAGTAATTTATTTTGTACCGACAATGTGGATTGTTTACCAAGTAGCCAATACATCTTGTGGAATCTAAAGTCTAGTTCCGCTCGCTTCTTTTTAACATGAGCTTTCCAGCGAAGCTTCGCGTCGAGCGTCATACCTAAGTATTTAGCCGAATTTGCGTATGGTATTCGATTCTGGTTTATAACTATGGGGTAGTATTGTTCACGTTTGTTTGTAAAATTGACATGGATCGACTTTGTTTCATTAAGTTGTATCCGCCATCGCTTTGTCCAATCGTGGACTTTATTAACAGCTATTTGGACCTTCTCTGCTGCTTCTGCGTGAGTTCTTCCTACCGCCATTATGGCGGTGTCATCAGCAAAGGTCGCAATAGTGTTGCTATCTTCATAAGGAATATCAGAGGTGTATAAAAGATACAGGACCGGACCTAAAACACTACCCTGAGGTACTCCAGCTTTTATTTCTTTAACTTCAGAATAAGCTTCTTCTTGTCGTACTCTGAATACTCTATCCGATATGTATGATGTTAGTATATCGGTATAGACTTTGGGAAGAGATCGTTTTAGTTTTATAATGAGGCCTTCGTGCCATACCTTATCAAAAGCTTGTGCTACGTCTAGAAATACAGAAGAACAGACTTTTTTTTCCTCAAGAGATTTCTCAATAATATTTGTGATTCTATGTACTTGGTCTATAGTAGAGTGCTTTTCTCTGAAACCAAATTGATGTCCTGGTATTAAGTTGTGGGCTTCTATAATAGGTTTCAATCTTTTAGTAAAAGTTTTTCGAATAGTTTTGACATGACAGGCAACAAGGAAATTGGCCTGTATGACGTTACCTCACTTGGTGGTTTACCAGGCTTGGCTATCATAATAACTTCTGCCACTTTCCATAAATCTGGTACATATCTAAGTCTAAGTGCAGCATTAATGAGATGAGTAAGTTTGACTAAGGCTTTTCTCGGAAGATTGTGCAGAACTTCTCCTGATATCAGATCAAAACCAGGGGATTTTCTGGGATTGATGTTATGTTTAATTTCCCTTTGGACTTCTCTTGGAGTAACAAGTTTTATATTTGTGTCATCGTCTGTGATATAATTAATTTCTTCAATAGTTGTTTCTACAGTTTCCTGAGGCCTATTAGGTTTAAAAATTTCCTTCAGGTGTTCAGCAAATATTGAAGCTTTTTGCTCGTTAGTTACTGCCCACTTTCCATGTGCAGTCTTTATTGGTGGAATTTGTTCTGCTGGTCTTTTCATGTGCTTTGTGGCTTTCCAGAGTGAGTAATCTGTTTTACGATTATTTGTCAGCTTTTGAAGATAGCTATTTGCACGCTCATCCACATGATTTTGGATTTTATTTTTAAGTTGTTTAGTGAGTTTATTCAACTTTTTCTTGTCATCTGGACATCTAGTCTGGTGCCATCGATTTCGTTGCTTTCTTTTTCAGCGATAAGTTTCGTAATTTCGATGGGGTATGTATTTTTAAAGATTCTTTTTTTAAAAGTAGGTGTATTGTTCCATGCAGAATGCTGTATTAGCTTGACAAATTTTTCTAAATCTATGTTTAACTGTTCAGGGGTCTTCAATGGTGCTCTAAGATCGATACTCTTATCTAACTCTAATTTGAAGCTATCCCAATCGGTATATTTATTAACTAAAGTTGCGATAGGCTTCTTATATACTAAATTCTCGTTGATTTCTAAGTAAATAGCTGAATGATCAGAGTTCATATCATAGCTCTGATCAGTTCTTATGTAGTTTGACGAAATATTTTTGTAAATGAAAAAATCAATTAGGTCAGGTATTTTAAGAGGGTCCGTTGGCCAATATGTAGGAGATCTTGTAGACGCAACATCACAATTCAATTCTGTAATAGCACTCATAAGTTCTCTTCCTTTTGTATTCGTTAAACGGGAGCCCCAATGAGTATTTTTAGCATTGAAGTCTCCTCCGAGTATGAACCTCTCGTCTAGAGATTGTAATATATCAAGATACTTTTCTTTACGTATGGTATGCCTAGGTGGGGAGTATATTGCTGCCACCGTGATTGGATACCTCTTTGTATTTAATGTAACTGCTATACATTGTACCTCTGGCATTTCATGCTTGCAATATTCTTGATGTTTGATACTTTCTTTAATGATGACAGCACTGCTACCATTTCCTTTATTTTCTGGATGAAGAGCATGATAAATCTTATATCCTTTAAACTTAATATGCGATTGTTTGGTAAAGTGTGTTTCTGATACAAGACACACATCAATGTTTTCTATATCAAGGACTACTTGCAATTCATTTTTGTGCTTTAGTAGTCCATTGCTATTCCATGCCATGATTTTAAGATTGTTCATCATTTTCTGTTTTTAGGAATAGCAACTTTAGTGCTATTTTCTATTTTTTTCAAACGCTCATCAAATAACGACATTAGCTTCAGTATTTCATCTAACTTACTCATATTTGTATCGGTTTTATTTATCTGCTGAGAGCTTGTGGCGTTTTTTGCAGCAGTTTGGGCGTATGAGACATTTGCGGTTACAGTTGCCCCAGGTTTATTATTTGTTTTAGGCTGGATAGCCGGTTGAACGGTGGGTGTTGGTTTTTCTTGAAGACCTGTGGGTTTTTTAACTACTTTATTCCTTATTTTTTGAATTTCTTTGGCTATTGTGCAGCCTCTATAGTTAGCAGGATGTGCTTCTCCACAGTGTACGCATTTTGGCTTTTCTGTTGCTGGTTTTTTGCAATCTTTAGTAAGATGCCTTCCTGTGCATTTAACACATCTTGGCTCTTTGGCACAGTACGTTTGAGTATGGCCGTAAGCCTGACATCTTTTACATTGTGGAATGAGTTTTGGTGATTTTAGCGGTTGTATACTTCGACCATACAACCTAAAATTGATTTAATATTGTAAATTTTACTAATTTCCTCTTTGTTGTTAAAGGTCAACATGAACATATTCAGCGGTTCTTTAGTTTTATAGCTCAGGTTTGTTGACTGCATCTATAATCTGCAGGCCCTTTGACTTGAGATCTTCAATTATTCTCTCAGGCTTACAAGTCGCTGATAACTTTTTTTGCCATAACTCTAATTGGCCTTTCCTGTTTGTTTTCGTAGGAATGCCAAAGACAATTATTAGCTGATATAAGCTTCACAATATTTTTATATGCTTCTTCATTGCAAGCATTTATTTTCACGCTGTCACCACTCAGTAATTTTACTGTGAAGGTGCCGGCTGACACTTCTCTTGATAGAAAGTCGTAGAAATTCTGATAATTATTGACGCCATCAATTATTATTGGTGGCGGTGTTGGGCTTTTTTTGCCTTCTCTAATTTGGGACTAACCTCTTGTGGTGAGAGTGTGGGTGACATATTCAATTTCCTTTTTTTCCTTGATTTTGTTCTTATCCACTCTGTTTCTTTGGCTAGCTCTTCCTCGTCGGTACCATAGTCGGCTTGCGGCGGCGGGGGGACCTCTACATTTTTTTGCGCTAGTGGGGGCTGTAGTTTTAGATTCAACAGCGCATTTAAGCTGCTGTTGAAGAATTTCGATTTGACTCTTTAAGTCCTCAATCAGGTATTGCTGTTTCAAGCGTTCTTCTCTTTTCTTCTTTGAAACGGTCAAGAAGATACCGTTCCGTTTCGGTTTTGATTTCTATTTTCTTTGTTGGCGTATTCATTGTTAAGGCAAATGAGAGAGCGTCGCCTTAACAATATTAGTAATAAATGGTAAACATACCGAGCGAAGTGACGATCTAGGTCATTGCTGGCCGGCCACTCATGACGCGAACGACGACGGTATTTTGCTGCGTTAGCACTTTACACGGCATGCGCGGTCAGGTGTGAGTGTGACACAACCAATCTAATCGAACATTGAAAGATCACTATCACATATTAGTGTGTGACGGCCCTAGAGTGTGGGGGCCCATTGCGTTTAATTATTGCCTGTCAGTTAAGCGTTTTGTTTGCATAATTTGATTGAAAATAAAAGTAAATTTTTATTTATTCTCATAAGTTGTAGAAAAACTTAAATGTATGAATAATAAATGACTAATTATGGAGTATATAATACAAAAAAAATCAACACTCTACATCTTATATTTCAATGGGTACCACGGCTGCTAATTTTCTTTTTTGTGTAATATAATAATTTTGCAATCTAAAACATGATACATTTTAACTAGTCACGACTTTTAAAAGTATGAAAAGTAATTCTATAATAATAATAAAAAGGTACTTACTCAACAGATTCACGAGCCTTCGTTTTGTCGCTTGACGAATCATAATGATTCAATTTGTCACCACCAAAATCTTGGCATCTCTTCTTTAAGCTGAAAAATAAAATATACAACACATTGATTTACATAAACAATATGAAAATGCATGTAAGTTGCACTTTATCTCAGGCTATATGCATGCAGGCTCTGTGTATTTTCCATTACTCTACGCTTACGTAGCTGCTACAAGCAAGCTGGGTGAGACAAATTCTATAGCCTTTCCAGATAAACGCCATTTTTGAAATTGGAATGGAATATGATACTCAAACTCACCCAAACATTCCGTCGTGGTGATTTATTATTGTGTCACTGTCGCATTCGCCGAGTGGCGCACAGTGTCAACTGGAGCCCTGTGTCGAAGTTACCATGCGACACTGCGCTGCTAGAGAGAAGAGATGAGAGAGAGAGAGAGGGGAGAGACAGAGAGAGATCACCATTTATTGACCTCGTAAGTATTTTTTACGTAATTATTCGGCCACAGCGGTGGATGGCCCCGGCCTGTCTCAGTACAACCATCATCGCACTCGGCGTCGGTGTCTGCGTAATTCTGCGAGTGGCGCCTGGTGGACTATTGAAATGAATAAAATAAGTCGACGTCTACCATGGAGTTCACTGTCTACAGCGTCCGCTAGAGAGAGACTGTCTAGAGAGAGAGAGAGAGACTCTCTCATTTATTGACTGTCGAGCAAACGTAGAAGTGACGGCCAGCCAGGGGAGGCTGTACGTACTTATGCGCTTACAGTCAACCTCATCGCACTCGGCGTCTGGCTATGGCAGCTGCTCGCTCGCCGCTGGATCCGCCGTGGACTGGAAGCGGCCGCTGTGGTAGCGGGTTGTTATCGTCATGACCGAACACCATGTAAATGCCTAGAATCAATATCTTATACAAAATTCTATGCTAGAATTTTCTGACCTTATAGAGCATTTATATTACAGAGAGTGTAGATGGGAGAAGTCTGTATGATCGTAGTAAGTGGAAATCGCTAAGTCTCTGCAACCTCCAAATTCGGGAATGAGCGTGATAATATGTCTGTAACATTCTTCGCGTTACTGACAATACGTCTGTTCGCTAGGATCTGGGTGTAAGGGGATCAAAGTCCCGAGTTACCTTTCGCTCTATACCAATAAGCGATTTCTTTAGACAATGTAGTGGCCTTAGCCTAGAGAGACGACAGGGAGAGACGAGAGAAAGACTCACCATTTATTGACCTACTACTACAAAGTGAACCACTATCCTGTTAACACGTCAGCAACCTCACGCACTCGGCGTTTTCAGTGTCTGCGCGCGAGTGGCGCTACAGAGGAACTGGAGCCAAAGGCGAAGTGCACCATGGACACTGCGCTGCTAGACCTGTCCCCAGTCGCACCAACTAGAGAGAGACTCACACCATTTATTGACCTCAGGCACATTGGTGACGGCCACGAGATGGCCCCGGCCTGTCTCAGCAACCTCACGTGTCACTCGGCGTCAGTGTCTGCGCGCGAGTGGCGCCAGGAGACTGGAGCCCTGGCGAGTTACCATGTACACTACGCTGCTAGAGAGAAGAGTAACAGAGAGAGAGAGAGGAGAGACAGAGAGACTCACCATAAAAGTATATTGACCTCAGGCACATTTTTTAGTGACGGCCACAGGGATGGCCCCGGCCTGTATCTCAGCAACCTCTCACGCACTCGGCGTCGGTGTCTGCGCGCGAGGTGGCGCCGGGAACTGGAGCCCTAGTTTGCGAAAATAATTACCATGGACACTGCGCTGCTAGAGAGAGAGAGAGAGAGATAAAATAGAGTCGTACGTCTATCCAGCCAAAGAGTCACCATTTTAATTGACCTCAGGGCACATTGATGACGGCCACAGGGGATGGCCCCGGCCTCGTCTCAGCAACCTCACGCACTCGGCGTCAGTGTCATATGGGGCACGCGCGAGTGGCGCCAGGAGACTGGAGCCCTAGCGATTCTGCCATGGACACTGCGCTGCTAGAGAGAGAGAGAGAACGGGGTAGAGAGTGGGTACGTCACCATTTATTGACCTCAGGCACATTAGTGACGGCCCACAGGGATGGCGGCCCCGGCTTTCTGTCTCAGCAACCTCACGCACTCGGCGTCAGTGTCTGCGCGCGAGTGGCGCCGGGACTGGAGCCTGGCGAGTTACCATGTACACTGCGCTGCTAGAGAGAGAGAGAGGGAGAGACAGAAGAGAGACTCACCATTTATTGACCTCAGGCACATTAGTGACGGCCACAGGGATGGCCCCGGCCTGTCTCAGCAACCTCACGCACTCGGCGTCAGTGTCTGCGCGCGAGGTGGCGCCGGGACTGGAGCCCTGGCGAAGTTACCATGGACACTGCGCTGCTAGAGAGAGAGAGAGAGAGAGAGAGAGAGAGAGAGGCGTGAGAGACAGAGAGACTCACCATTTATTGACCTCAGGCATTAGTGACGGCCACAGGGATGGCCCAGCCTGTCTCAGCAACCTTACGCACTCGGCGTCAGTGTCTGCGCGCGAGTGGCAAAGTCCGGGACTGGGGCCCATAGCGAGTAAAATAAAATCATTTCTTTAGACAATGGACACTGCGCTGCTAGAGAGAGAGAGAGAGAGAGAGAGACTCACCATTTATTGACCTCAGGCACATTAGTGACGGCCACAGAGGATGGCCCCGGCCTGTCTCAGCAACCTCACGCACTCGGCGTCAGTGTCTGCGCGCAGGTAGCGCCGGGACTGGAGCCTAGCGAGTTACCATGGACACTGCGCTGCTAGAGAGAGAGAGAGAGAGAGAGAGAGAGAGGGAGAGACAGAGAGAGACTCACCATTTATTGACCTCAGGCACATTAGTGACGGCCGCAGGGATGGCCCCGGCCTGTCTCAGCAACCTCACGCACTCGGCGTCAGTGTCTGCGCGCGAGTGGCGCGCCGGGACTGGAGCCTAGCGAGTTACCATGGACACTGCGCTGCTAGAGAGAGAGAGAGAGAGAGAGAGACTCACCATTTATTGACCTCAGGCACATTAGTGACGGCCACAGGGGATGGCCCCGGCCTGTCTCAGCAACCTCACGCACTCGGCGTCAGTGTCTGCGCGCGAGTGGCG